>JAKZAP010000004.1:10929078-12129078 GCA_023053575.1 Branchinecta lynchi
ATTCAGCATTCAGCATCCCTAACTCGGAATCTAATCAACTACAAATAAGATTGTTACTTTTTAAAAAAAATTCCAGATTTGGCCGGATTCCGGGCGAACTACTTGTCCGAGGAGAAAATGGTTTCGTAATTGTGTCCAGCATGTTTGTGTACCCCTAAATCGAACATCTAATAAACTTCAAATAAAACTTTTGCTTTTAACCAATTTTCAGGTTTTGTCCCGATTCCGGGCGAACTACTTGTCCGGCAAGAAATTGGTTTTCATAATCATGTTCATTGTATCTTCTTACCCGAAATCGGGCATCTAATCAACTTCAAATAAAACTTTTACTTATAACAAACTTTCCGGTTTTGGCCGGATTCCGGGCGAACTCCTTGTCCGGCGAGAAAATGGTTTTCATATTCGTGTTCAGCATGTCTTCTTGCTCTTAATCGACTATCTCATTCACTGTTTAACAATATTTTGTTCGTCACTTAATTTGGACCCCCACCCCTAAATGTAGGAACTTGACCTTTCCCTTGACCCAACGAATCCTCCCACCAAGTTTCATCAATATATCTCATTCGCTTCGAGAGTGATCGTGCTGACGGACGGACGGGCAGACAGGCAACTTTTGCGATGTCATAGGTAGGCATATACCTCCACTTACGTTTTAAGATCCCAAAAAGAACAAGAGCAAAGGTTTCGATGGGATCACAAAAATGTAATATTTGATCCAGACCGTTGGGCTTGTCTTCGTCAGATCCAGTCTTCACCAGACTCCTTTCACATTTTCACTTTTAAAATGTAGAAACAGATAAGTCTAAATATTCAATCATCCGAGAAAATCAAGTTCAGATATGGATCAGCCTGTGTTTACCCCTATAAATCATATATATGTTGACGAAACTGATCGAAACTTCCTGCCTTTTTTCCGGTTTCGGCCGGCGAACTACTAGTCTGGCAAAAACATAAAAGCTCAAAAACGAATTCAGCGTACCTACTTACCCCTATATCAAACATCTAATCAACTTCAAATAAAACTTTAAACTTATAACAAATTTTCCGGTTTCAGCCAGATTCCGGGCGAACTATATGTCCGTGTTAAAAGCATCTCTTCTAACCACTATATCAGACATCTAATCAACTTCAAATAAACCTTTGCTTTGAACAAATTTTCCGGTTTTGGCCGGATTCCGGTCTAACTACTTGTCCGGGTAGAAAACGATTTCACGTAAGTGTTTAGCATGCCTTCTTACCCCCAAAATCGAACGTCTAATCAACTCCAAATAAAACTTTTACTTTTAACAAGCTTTCCAGTTCTGGCCGGATTCCGGGCAAACTACTTTTCCGACGAGAAAATGGTTTTCATAGTCGTGTCCAGCATGTCTTCTTACCCCTTAATCGACTATCTCATTGGCTGTTTAAAAATATTTTGTTTACCCCTTAATTTGCCTTTTAACCCCTAAATGTAGGGTTACAGACAAGCCCGTATCCAGGAATTTATTTCGGGGGGGGGGGGGGGGGGGGTGCCTGCTGGTCAGACAAAAAAGTACAAAAAAAGACATACATCAGAGGGAAAAGCCTATAAAAATCGATTATTTTGTATGTTTCGGGGGGGAGGGGGTGAACCGACCCCCCCCCCCCCCTGGATACGGCCTTGGTTACAGACCCCATCTACAAAATCGACCTTTCCCTTGCAAAGAATCCTCATACCAAGTTTCATCAAAATATCTCATTCCCTTCGGGAATTATCGTGCTGACAGATAGACGGAAAACTTTTGCGAAGTCATAGGTAGGCTATCCCTCCACTTACGTTTTGGAATCTCAAAAATGAATCATAATTTTCAGTTTCATTCTTTATGTTAAAGGAAGTTGAAACACTCGGCTGATCTTAATCTCTTTTCTTTTTTTTTGGGGGGGGGGGGGTCTATTTAACAAACCAAGTGGGCTGACATTTGAGAAGTGTTCAAAGCAGCAGAACTCGACGGTACAAAGTTTTATATTATTTTCTTTGGTCATGCAAACGCGAGAAAATGGAGCGTCTCTTTCGGATGAGAAAAACAAATTGTGTTGTCTGTATGCAAAGATTGGCTTACGCGCATGATGGAAAGAATAAATAAGAAAGAACTGGAAATTTACATATAATCACATTTCAGCCTGCTCAGTGCAAAAACTCCGCTTTTCGAGTACCGGGGTGGAGCTTACCCTTGCAGCAAACGAAAAGAACAGGCAGATAGTTCAAACATCGATGATTTACGCTCGACTTATACGAATGAAAAAAGTCTCCTTTTCTGGAGAGATTTGTGATAAGGAGCTTCCTTTGTCACGATACTCCCCTAGGACTCTGTAAATCATGAGAATGTGACCTTTGGTGACTCTGGCGACGATCAAACGGCTGAAGTTATTGTAGAAAAGTGGTGTATGATTGAAAAGTGGAAAAAAAAGCTAATCTTTAGCTGTCTTCAATAATCTTCGATCTTCTTTAACAATGTGCTTCCGAATTTTTTGGTTTCTAGTTAAAAACTTGCAACAAGTTCAAGGCGACAAGATTAGAGTAAACTCACCGAATGCTTTCAAGAGATGAATATTTCAGGTGCTTTCATATGGTACGCGATTATTATGGTCTAATATAAGACGTAAATCGTTTTGTGTTCTGGACAAATAGGCTTTGAAAGTTAGTTTCAACAATATTCATACCGCTAGGCTTTTTTAACTGTTTTCGATAGTTATTCTGTGGTCGGGATAGGCGCTGCGCAGGCTCCGCCGCCCGGTAAACGGACAGCGGATTACACTGAACATTTTTTCCAGACATGTCTGTTCTATCCTTATTTGTTCCTGATCAGTTTCTACTTGAAGTCGGACAGATCTTGGTGCCTCTTTTTAAAGGGGAGGTTTTTAATTTCTTCGACCATTCCAAGGCGTGAAGATAAAGACGTTTCTTCCGCATGGGTTTGTAGTTTCAGGCTAAAGCTTGAACAACCCCATTTTTTAACTGTTAAAGCACAAAGGTTCGTTTTTCCCCAATCTATCTGGGTTTCAAAAATATATAAAAATGCACAGAGCTCCCGGAAAGAACATCTAGATTTTCCATATATTTGACGGTGAGACCTGGCTTGACTTCGTTTCATCCAGTCGAGCAAACGTTAAGCCGGACACCTTTCAAGAAGGTGGCTGCTTGCTTGACAAGCAGGCTGGTTGAAGAGACTTATTATTTTCGGCAAGGCAAGGCATAATATGAAGGTTCCAACTGGATCCCCAAGTCGGGTAAGTATCGGCTTTTTATAGACCTTGCCCTACGGCCAAGTGCCATATACCGATCGCAATTCCGTCTGTCTGTCGGTCCCACGATTGCAAGTTAGGGTACTTCTAGATGTGCTAGGATGATGAAACTTGGCAGGCATATCAGGGACCCGACCAGATTAACTTGGAAATAGTCACTTGCCCGTATCCGACCATCGTGGGGGGAGGGGGAGGATGTGGAATCCGGAATTTAGTGGCATGCAAAACTTTCGAACGGGACTGGATCTTACTGAAACTTGATATTTGTAAAGACCTCGTGTCTCAGATGTCCCATCTCAAATCCAGACCGAATGTGGGGGGGGGGGGGGGGGGGGGGGTCTGAGAGGGGAACTGGAAATCTTGTGTCATGCTTAGAGTCGAGCGATTGGGATGAAACTTGGTGCGAAGAACAAGCACAAGCCCTAGGTACATGACGAATAGAACTGGACCGGATTCGCGAACTCGGGGGGGGGGGGGAGGGGTGGAAGGAGGGTCCGGAATTCCGGTGATTGCGAGTTAAGGTACTTCTAGATGTACTAGGACGACAAAACTTGGCTGGAGCATTAGAGACTCGACAAATTGGCTTATAAATTCACTTCCCAGATCCGACCGTCCCTTAAAGTAATTATCTTAATCGCAAAGTATAAACAATACTTTTAAGCAAAATATAAATTCTTACGATCCGCATGAGCCCATGATAATTTTGCAAAAAGGGTTTTGCTTAGAAATTAATTTCTAGCACCTTTAAACTGAGCATCTTAACCGAAAAGTGAAAACAAAAAAAACTTTTGACCAAACGATATATATTCATGACCCCCAGGGGCCCGTGATCATTTTTGTCTCAAGGATTTTTACTTACAAGTTAATTCCTTAAAGTATAAGAAACACTTTTGAGCAAAAATACATTTTCATGAACCGGAGGAGCCCATCATCATTTTTGCCTCAAGGTTTTGCTTACAGATGAATTTCCACCGTCCTTAAAGTGGGCATCATCACAGCCAAGTGCAAGAATAAATGCTTCTTACCAAACAATACATTATCGTGATTTCCAACGGCCCGTGATCATTCTTCTCTGAAGATTCTTCGTACAAATTATCACAACAAACCCAAGAATTGGCAGATTCCTACTTTCATCCTCTAACCCAGCCTTGCAAAAGCCATATGAGCTTCTAGCTCTTATTTTATGTAGCAAATATTGTTTGTTTGTTTTTCGGGAAAAGGTAAGGAAACTATAGCCCGCGGAAGTTTTGCCAGATTCCGGTTGTTTTACCGGTCCCGTAAAAAAAAAGATGCGAATAAAGATTTGGACATCTTTGTCTCCCATATAGTTGCAAATCAAATACATGAACAAGAAATATCTCTACCATTCCCGATTTCCGACACTCCGCCTACCAAATTTTCGGTTTTGGACTGGTTCCGGTCGAAATACTGGTTAAACGAAGCAATCAAGAAGAGCCGAAGCAAAGTATTCTTACACTCCAATCGACACTTCTATCTACTTGATCAAAAGCCCTTGGATTGTCTCACCCAGTTTTCGGTGTCTCCGGTTTCCGGCAGAACTATGAACACGGGCCGAAAACTTACAGCAAATCATAATTCAAACGGTTTTTTGGGATCCCAATGACATACCTATGACATCGCAAAAGTTGTCCGTCTGTCTGTCCGTCTGTCCGCACGATAACTTTCGAAGGGATTGATATATTTTAATGAAACTTGGTGGGAGGATCCTTTGGGTCAAAGTACAGGTCAAGTTCGAAGATGAGCTCTGTAGCCCTATATTTGAGGGTGGGGGAGGGGTTTCAAATTAAAGGGCAAAACAAATATTTTTTGAGAGCTATTGAGATAGTCAATTTAGAGGTAACGAGACATGCTGAATTCGTATATGAAATTTATTTTCTCGCCGGACAAATAGTTCACCTGGAATCCGGCGAAAACCGGAAAATTTGTGCAAGTAAAAGTTTAATATGAAGTTGATTAGAGGTTCAATTTAGGGGCAGATTGAGTCCAATATGAAATTTATTTTCTTGCCGGACAATTAGTTAGGCCGGAATCAGGCCAAAACCGGAGAATTTGTTAAAAGTAAAAGTTTTATTTAAATTTGATAAGGTGTTCGATTTGCAGGTAAGAAGACATGCTAGATTCGCATATGAAAATCATTTTCTCACCGGATGTATCGATGGCTCGGAATCCGGCCGAAACCGGAAAATTTGTTAAAAGTAAAAATTGATTAGAGGTTGGATGTAGGGGTAAGGAGATATGCTTAATTCGTTTTTGAGCTTTAGTCTTTTGCCAGACAAGTAGTTTGTCCGAAATCCGGCCGAAACCGGAAGTAGGGCAGAAGTAAGGAATGGAGGAGATATGACGTAGGCTATGGGGTAAACCGCATGCTAATCCATATTTGAGTATTTGACAGCGCAAAACGGATATCTAAATATATCTGAACTTGCTGAAATTCTGCTGGCGTATCCGGATTGCACTGTCAAATACGAACTTGGTCTTCTACGATTGTTACCATTGGCCTTAACCTGTTTGTAAATGTTCAAAGTAAAAATGTTTAAGAAGTCTGTTGAAGACTTCTTAAACATTCTACAAGACCGAATTGTCGGGAGCAAATATTAAAATTTTGGGATCCCATCGAAACCTTTGGTCTTGTTTATAATTGTGACAACCCACAGTCGTTTCCCGATCCTTTCTCAAATTTATTACTGGGTTTCTGACGAACTGTCAACACAACCCAAAAGTTATTTTACCTCCTAACCTTATTCCTTGGGCAATTAGGTTCATTTGTGTATTTGGATTTATTTGCCCATATCTCGGCCGAGCTATCTAGTCGAGTCAGAATTAACAGCATTTCGTGATTCAACATTTCCTTCCATCCCTATAGAATAGATATATTAACACAAGAGCCGGAGGTCATGGCAAAAAAAAATAATGTTAAAACTGGACTGAACTGAACTGGACTGATAAAACAAAAAACAAAATATGAATAACTATTAAATGAACAGTTCGCGGTGGCGCAAACCCATTCCGAGGAATTTTCCAATCATTCTCACATCATTATCTTCAAGTGTATATATTAGTCTTCCAATTAATTTGATCACATTAATTATTCCGTCCCTAAACGTCTAATAGCCTTCTCCCCCTCGAACTGCTGAAGTACAGAGTTCATCTCAGAAGTCTGTCTAACTCTAGGACCCAAAGCTTCTACACACCAACTTTGATATATCTCAATCAGCTCGGGAGTATCAGACTGCCGGACAGAAAAACATAACTCAGACATCTTAGGCATCCCTTGCATTCGTTTGGGATCCCAAGAACTTGAGGTACGGGGCTATATATATATTTATTTTTGCCCGCTTAAAAAAGGGAAAAAGCGTAGTACATAAGGAAAAAGAAAAGGAAAAATTAAAGAAAATATATACACTCACTAAACATAATACTAAAGTCTATACCACGACTCGAGTTAGAATACGGTTTGCGCAAGCATTTAAAGCTCTTGCTCGAGCACTTGTTTCAATTTATTTCAATAAAGGCTTGGATTTCGAGGGAACAGAAGACTGCCAAGCAAACTACGCTCACAGATGCTTCGAAGGAAAGCGGCAGTCGATACTCCTACTTTGCCAATTCTTTGAAACAAGTTTGGGTCTAAATTAGCCACCTACTAGCAGACCTTTATTTCAACCGTATTTTCAATACTTTTTCAGTTCGTTTTCCAGGCTGCGGAAACCGGGCCAAACCAGTGAATGATTATGAAGAACGCGTGCCGCAAGAGACCACAGGTCTCAAGAGCAGTTGGCCATATTCCTGTTCACGCTTCCAAGCGGACTAGTTTCTGTTAATCCCCCCATGCCTCACGGTCATCACTTGGATCAGACATGGTAAAATAGATCTACAGGTTAGTGAGTGGAAAGCCTGTCATCTCTGTCCCAGGTAATGGAGGTTTTACATATGTTTTAGCAGCAGAAAGGGAAAGCGACCCACTACCCTGTGGATTTGACTTTTTACTATCTCTACGCAAGTGTTGGTTAAGACCAACACACAGACCACCGCGAACTATTTTTATAGAAGTTGATTTTTGGTTTGTTTCGGAGTGTACGATATTTTGTTTGTTGTTATTTTTTTTTATGTTTTCCGCCATGGCCCTTGGGCTTTTTTGGAATTAAATTCATTCATTCATTCATTCATTCATAGTAAAAAGTCGAATCCATAGGGTAGTGGGTCACTTTTAGTTTCTGCTGCTGAAACATATGCAAAACCTCCAATACCTGGGACACAGATGACAGGTTTTCCACTTACTAACCTGTGGATCTGTTTTACCATGTCTGATCCAAATAATGACGGTGAGGCATGGGGGATTAACAGGAACTAGTCCGCTTGGAAGCGCTGAACAGGAATATGGCCAGTTGGAAGGTGCAACAGGAAAAAAAAATCAGCCAAATGTCGTTAGGAAATTAGGACGGATCGGAGCAATACTAAGAAATCAAAAGCTCTGGGAATGAAGGAACTGAGCATTTAGGGGAGCGGAGTAGAGTGGGTTGAAACAACTTTCAAGCACTACTGTCACCTAGTAGGTTGCATACGTGATACTCTGAATCTAGACATTAAAATAATATAACGAAGAGAAATTGATGGTTTCGGAATAATATTTTTCATTCAGTACTTTGCACTACGTAGAGTCGAGCGTTCCATGCAAATCGGCTGCACTTTATTTGGGACCGATTCGAGGTGTCAGTCATTAGCTGCGTTCATTGTCACGGGAGTTCTCACCGGTGGTCTCCGTTTTTTTTTATGGCACTTGCCTTCCGGCCAAGTGCCATATATCGATCACTTTTCCGTCGGTCGGTCGGTTAGTCCGGTGTTTGCGAGTTAGGGTACTTCCAGATACGCTAGGACGATGAAACTTGGCAGGCATATTAGGGACCCGACCAAACTAAGTTGAAAATAGTCACTTGCCCAATCCGACCATCGTGGGGGGGGGGAGGGGAGCCGGAATCCAGAATTTAGTGGCATGCATAACTTTCGAACGGGTTATCGGATCTTAATGAAAGTTGATATTTGGAGAGACGTCATGTCTCAGATGTTGCATTTCAAGTCCGGACCGAATCCGATGAATGTGGGGGGGGGGGGGCGGAGGGGGGACCGGAAATCTTATGACAAGCTTAAAGTGGAGGGATCGGGATGAAACTTGGTGAAAGGAACAAGCACAAGCCCTAGGTACATCATTGGCAGACGCGGACGGGATTTGTGCACTGTGGTGGGAGTTGGAGGGGGGGGGGGCGGAATTCCGGTGATACGGAGTTAAGTTACTTTTAGGTGGGCTGGGACAGTGAAACTTGGCAAGCGTACCAGGGACCCGACCAAACTAACTTGGAAATAGTCACTTCCCTGATCCGACCACCGTGGGGGGAGTGGAGGGAAGGGGAATCCGGAATCTAGAGGTATGTATAACTTTGGAACGGGTGATCAGATCTTAATGAAACTTGATATTTGAAACGGCCTCGTGTCTCGGATGTCCCATGTGAAGTCCGAAACGGATCCGATTATTGTGGGGGGGGGGGAGCCGTAAATCTTGTGACACGCTAAGAGTGGAGCGATTGGGATGAAACTTGGTGGGAAGAACAAGCACAAGCCCTAGATTCATCAGTGACAGAACTGGATCGGGTTCGAGCACTGTGGGGGGAGGAAGGGGGGTCCGGAATTCCGGTGATCACCAGTTAAAGTACTTCCAGATGTGCTAGGACCATGAAACTTGAACATTAGATACTTGACATGATTAGAATATTTTTGCCTCATGGGTTTTGCTTACAACTGAATTTCTTAAAGTACAAATGATACTTTTGATTAAAATATGCATTTCTTTCTCCCGATGAGCTCATCATCATTTTTGCTTCAAGAGTTTTAATTACAGATGAATTTCTAGCGCCCCTAAAGTGCGCATCATCACAGCCAAATGTATTACCAAACGACACGTTATCGTGATTTCCAAGGACCCATTATCTCAAGGATTTTGCTTAAAAATAATCACAACAAACCCACGAACTGAGGAATTCCTACTTTCATCCTCTGACCCAGCCTTGCAAGTGCCATATGAGCTTGCAGCTCTTGTCTTATGAGCCGTTTTTGCATCCACCGGTGACTACTCACCAGTCTTATAATCCGTTTTTGGACTGACTGGTGTCTGATTTTACCTCACCGGCGCTGACTAACCAGAACCTGCTCGGGAGCCTGGCTTCAGCGAGGAGTTAGCAAGTTTTCATCCACTCAACGGTGAAACAAAAAACGCGTTATAAGAGAAGAACCGGACACTGGTGACAAAACACCAGAGCTTGGTCACGCACGGAGAAGAACTTTGCCACCTCAAATCAGTCTCAAATGAAGCCCAGCCTTATCGCATGGAGCGCTCATAAAAGATAAAAGTAATAGCTACTATGCCGAAATAAAATTTTCAGAAATGTGTCTTCGTTATATTATTTAATTCCAGATTTAAGATATTGCATTTGCAAACTGTCAGGTGCCAATACGTCCCTTGGAAATCTCTATCAGGAAATCTGACTGAAGAGCTTCGAGAGCGATGGTTTTCTGACGGTTTAGTCACTGAATTTGCACTAGCTCACAAGCGGTGTTGAGCCAAGTACTCCTACTTTTTACTTAAGTACAAGTACCAAGTACTGCAGGAAATTTTTACTTAAGTATAAGTATTAAGTACTTTACAAAAAATCTACTTAAGTAATAAGTACTTTAATAAAAGTACTTCAGGACTTAAGTAAAGTATTTAGATAGTACTTCAGTACTCGAGTATTTAGCTAGACTACTACTGTACGCTTAGCAAGAACCAAACTACACGTAGTTCCGATGTGAGGGGATATATCAAGTCAAGTTCTTGGATCCCCAACGCAGTGACGGGAAACCTATATAACTTCGCAAAGTGTGTCTGTCCGTCTGTCTATCTGTTAGTATGAGAACTCTCGAATGAGTTAGCTAGGCTATCTTGTCCATACTTGGTTTCATAGATGGTATCGTAGCCCAACATTTAGGGGTTAAGCTTGAACTTCAAGCTAAGGTTTGCTTCACGAGTGAGAGACATGCTGAATCCCCGTCATTTGTTTTGCTCTGACAATTGGAATTCGGAAAAAAAGATTTCCTTGGTACTTATAGTTGATCAAATATATATAATTCTTGAATACATATAGAAATGTCCAATTCTTTGCAAGACAAATATTCTTTGAACCCAAGCTGACTTAGAAACATATATTCAGATAATGCATAAATCGGGTACGTCAGCTACGATGCTGTAGTAGCGATATTTTGGTCTTTCTTGACAAGGGTCCTCGTCAGGCTGTCAATCTGTATCAGATTCCTGTATCCGAAACATCGCTGCCAAAGCATCGTAGCTGGCGTATGCGTTTTATGCATTATCTGAATATATCTTTGCAAGACATATATTAACATCATCATCTTACTATCTAAAGACATAAAAAATCCATCTACTAGCTCAGTTTTTCCATCAAGTTAATAGTTCGTCCGTATTCGCCTGAATCCGGAGAAAAAGAGAACTTTCGTAATTTCTAAACTTTCGTAATTTCTAATCATGTGTTTGTCCAGTTTTTCTCGTCGGTATAGGGTTAGTAAGACCACTGAACTTCAGCTCCTACTCACGGGAACTACCAGGTAGTATATTTTCCTGATGACCGGAATAAGAAGTAAACGGACAAAATTTGGAAAGAGCAACATCATTTGACCATACTTATTAGATAGTTTATGTCGAGGTAAAGAGCGTAGCGTGCCTATGTTTTGAACTGATCAATCAATCAAGAGAGAAAACGATTGCCTACGGGGTCTGGTTAAGGGGCCGAGTCGAGATGAATAAAATTTATGCTAAGCGATCTGGTAAACACCGGAGGTGTATATTACCCGATTTTCTGGATGATGAAGTAACACGTATGTTTCCTCTCTGAGATCTCACCGAAACCTTTTGCCTTGTTCTTAATGGACAGGTCCGGACCCAGTAGTTTGTTGCGGGGGGGGGGGGTATTCCATTTCTATCAATAAAACAAGAACACAGATCAGAGGTTAGAGCCCATAAATAAACGTTTATATTTTTATGTTGCAGGGGGGGGGGGGGGGGTCAAACCCCCTATCCCCCTCCCTGGATACGGCCGTGGTCCATGCTGCTTGAATACTATTTGTAGACAATGTAGTAAATCAAGAAAAGGCTGACTTGTTGTTTTGACCAGGCGTGTTCTGTTTGGAATTGAGAGAGTTCCATTTATTCGAACAAAAAAAAAATTTGACCAGTTAGTTTTCGTGCATTCTCTGCCAGTGTCGGACAAAATGGTGACACATTCACCAACAGTCAGGGTTGCCCCAAGCCTCTTTCTATTAGTGGGAAACTTCCCACTAATTTACGGAAAGAAATATAACGGAACCACAACTAAATTGAGATGTTGTCAGCTGTAGGCTACATATCTGATGCAGAGAAGCTATATAGTTGGCTATTTTTCAAACAACCACTTAAGGCTCACACAAAGAATCACTAGATCCCTAATGTCGATTCAGTTTCAGCGAAAATGATAAAACATGGTACTCAAAATCGTGCTAATCGAACTTTTCACCGTTATGAAAGTACTTAATTACCCCTAAGTACTTCTATTTTTTACTTAAGTGCGAGTATTAAGTACTTCGGAAGTTTTTTTTACTTAAGCAGAGTACAAGTATAGCGATTGTGATTTCTGTCCGTCAGTCGGTCTGTCGGTCCCGGTTTTGCTAGTTCGGTCACTTCCAGATAAACTAGGACGATGAAACTTGGCAGGCGTATCAAGGACCGGACCAGATTAAATTACAAATAGTCATTTCCCCGATCCGATCATCTGGAGGGGAGTGGAGGGAGGGCGAATCTGGAAAATTAGGAAACATTAGATATTTTTAGCTTACTAACGGGTGATCGGATCTTAATGAAACCTGATATATGGAAGGAACTCGTGTCTCAGATGTTTCATTTTAAATCCAGACTGGATCCGGTGACACTGGGGGGAGAAGGTGGGGAAAACCGGAAATATTGAGAAACGCTTAGAGTGGAAGGATCGGGATGAAACTTGGTGGGAAGAACAAGCACAAGTCCTAGATACGTCATTGACATAACCGGAACGGATCCGCCCACTTTGGGGTAGTTGGGGGGGGGGGGGGGGGTCCGGATTTCTTGTGATCCCGCGAGCTCGGTGCTTCCTGATGTGCTAAGACGGTGAAAATTGGCAGGCGTGTCAAGGACCCGACCAGCTCAAATACGAAATAGTCACTTCCCCGATCCGACCATCTGGGGGATGGGGGGAAGGGGAAACCAAAAATTGAGGTATTTTGATCAGATCTTGATGAAGGTTGATATTTAGGATGACCTCGTGTCTCAGGTGTCATGGATGGAGCTGGAGGAGGGAACCAGAAATCTTGAGAAACGCTTCGAGGGGAGGGATCGGGATGACACTTGGTGGGAAGAACAAGCACAAGTCCTAGATACTTCATTGACATAACCGGACCGGATCTGGGCACTGTGCGGGGTTGGGGGGGGGGTCCGGATTTCTAGCGATCCCGCGAGTTCGGCATACTTCCTGATGTGCAAGGACGATGAAACTTGGCAGGTATGGATGGAGCTGGAGGAACAGATTGACTTGAGAACAGATTGACTTGAGAATAGTCGTTTCCCCGATCCGACCATCGTGGGGGGAGTGGATGGATCGGAAGTCCGGAATCTAGTGGCATGCTTAACTTTTGAACAAGATCGGATTTGAATGAAACTTGTCAGGTGGAACGAGCTATCCAGATGTTCAGTGTTAAGTCTGGGTCGCGCCCGATACCTGTGGGGGATGGGGGGGGGGGAGCGGGAAACTCAAGAAACGCTTAAAGCAGAGGGATTGCAGACCATCCGGAACTGCTCAGAACTGAGTGAAACTAAATATCCTAATTATCTTTCCGAACCGCATTTTTGGATGGCGGGTGTATTTTGTGACGTTCTCATCTACTTTCTTGTACCGCCTACTCGGAACAAGTGCCATATGAGCAAGTAGCTCTTGTTTACTTAAGTAAATACTTAAGTGCTTTTACTTAAGTATTTCCCAACACTGCTCACAAGCATAACCACTTTTAGCTTTCTTTGCCAGGAGACTAACGAGGTGGATGGTTTTCGGGAACTGTTCAGTTTTGTGTCCGGCTTGACTTTTCCGAAAGCCAGAAGATGCAGACGCATGAACATACGATAGTCGGAAGTTCAAAGCCCTCGCTTGACAGCGAAAGCCCATGAGCCCGGTGATTTCGTATCCAAGTTCCGCATTTAGAAAATACATCCAAAAATGGAGTCAGATAATCCCAAGCTAGGGGGGAATTCTGGGCATTACTTGTTAGAGTTGGCTTTTCCACATTAACAAATGGATGGGCTTGATTTTTGTCTGTCTATTTCCACACAGCACTTCACGGAAATGCAAGCTAGTAGAATAGAGCTAGAGCTGCCTAATTTCAAAAGAGGCCAGTACAGTCTGATGGTTTCCCCAGATGGGAAAACGTGTGCGTGTGGGAGGGGGGAGGGACATATTCACCAGTCGTCAATGATAGTAACAGTAACACAGCCCTTTCTTAGTTACGTTTGTTTTTAGTCTTTTGCTCCCCTGGAATTTCACTAAAAAGTCAGCTTATTTTATATCTTGGATTTGAATACAGTGAATTATTTTGGGCTCTTGTGGTGAGGTTCAGAATATGAACTGTTGGCTATCGGCGAGCTTATCGACTCAGTTCGCCCAGCCCGAGAAGAGCGACAAATCTTCAAGAAAATCATCGAGTTCCTTCGAAGCATCGACGTCCTGTGAGCGATCGTGATCGACCCACGAAGAGCAACCTACCAAAGGCCGAAAGGGTTCCGAAGGGTCGGAGGCCGGAGCCCAAGAGCCAGAAGTTTTTCAGATTGGATTCAATGGCTAACGACACAAGGTAAGCAAATGTTCAATACTCTACATGACTAAGTCCAAATCACGCCAGCGATCCTCAGGAAGAAGGAGTAAGCGTGTCCGTACGCCTCAAACTCAATGACTCAAACCCGCTGTCAATCAATCACCACGATCTTTGGCAGCAGCTGTAGGCAGTAGCAGCATCAAGAGTATTCCGCATTCGGGTCACTTATGAAAAAGGACCGCTATTGCGAGTGACCCCAAAAATATATATCTTGTGGCAATTTTTTACCGTTGAAGTTGCAAAATATTTCAAGCATAGAGATAAATCCAGTCCGAAATAAAAACCTCAGCGAGCTTACTTGGTTGTCTTTACAAATTTAGCAGTAACGTATTTTCACTAGGAGGTCTTCAAGGCAATGTAAGTGAATAAGTGATGGGTAATTAAACTGTCGCGTCTCAGACCTATTCGGTCAAACTTCAAGCACTTTAAGAAAAGGACAACAGTAGCTGCGAGCTTTACCGCCACAGTACTTTTTCTGGTCGACCATTTTCTATTGTTATAAACCGTTTTCAGACTCAACTATGTCTGGTTTCACCTCCCATGTGCGGACTCACCAGAGCCTGGTTTGGAGGCAGGTTAATAAGCAAACATCCACCCGTGATAGTAAATATGACATTTTGTATGAGAACTGTTATGGAGACTTCCCATAGCACTTTGCTCTGCAATAGTCCTCCTAGTTATTCCCTCCCTCTATCGCCTACTTGTCTATATATCTCTTCGGTTTTCATCACCATCATTAATTTCCCGGCATCGTGACAAAAGGTTACTCGGTCTTTATCTAGTTAGCTGCTGGCTAATCTGAGGTCAGAATTTGATCCATTTCATTCTAAGTATTTTTGGCTACGGGAGTCCTTAGCGAAAACAGTTATCTTTCATCCCGAGTCCGAGCAGGATCTGTCTGTTATTTTAGTATTAATGGTAAGGACCAGTTTATATATTTAGTTAGGGACCCAGTGTTCGCTTCATACTTGCTCATATATTATATGTCACACTCCTGTACCTTGCAATACGATAAATTGATCTACGTTATGGTCCGCTAGTAGGCCTCGGGCTTGACTGGATATGTGAATTCCAGCTTCGCTAGGATGTGTGAACCAGCTTGATTAGGGATTTCTGGAGTGACTGCGGCTGAGCTATAGAATTCCTTGAGACCTTCCCTTGTCTCTTATGTCCGGTTTCCTGACTGGTCCTGGGGCTAGTGGGCACCTACGGTGTCAGAATGTCTCCAGCCCACACCCCAGGAACCTTATCTTATTCCCGGCTACCACTCGTCCATCCTCTCAACAGAACAAAGATTTACTCGGTCACCTTCTCTCTACGGCAAACTTCCTGGATGGGACAATGACAAACTTTGACGAATAGTTATACTTACCCCTATACTTAAAGGACCCGTCGTACCTATAATGTTAATGCAACCTACTTTCGTAACTGCATTTGTTAATTCTCAATTCCGGAAACCCATATTTCATATGTTGCATTCTAAGCCCGCTAACGATACTTCACTAATCTTTGTACTTGCCACGACCCACTATTTCCCATGCGCATTATGCTCCCGATGAGTGTTCGTGTCATTCTAAGGATGGGTAAAGTTATCCAAATTTTGCCGAGTGTTTGCTAGAAGTTAATCGAACTGCGAAACGGCCTAAAATAGCCAAAGCCGTATCACATGCATGCTACGGACCGATGTGGGTAGAAAATATTCTGCTTTTATCGGAGAAAATTTAAAACGCGCGCGAAAATTATCTTCCGTATTCAGAATTACTGCAGATAGCTATTATCAACACACGAATGGAAAAATTGTCATAGTGAGACCAATCTCACGTGCGAAATTTTATCGGACTCTGTGTAAAGATACCTTCATGGATGTGTATTCTCCCTAGATGGCCTTTGGAATAATGAGCTTCAGGAGTCCCCGCTCGATAACGCAATTGTTTCTAATTTAGTATTAGCAATTTTTTGTCGAGCCCGGGTTTGCCAGTCAAGCGGCACAAATTCTGCCAAAAAACTTCAAAGCCCGCCGATAACTCTTTCAAAAATAAGGGGCATGAGAAGCTCCAACATATGTATTTCCATTTTGGAAGACCTGGCAGGTCAACATAACCTTTTTGCGTTTCGGAATTTTTTTGCTTGGCTTTCCCCACGTTCCTCCTGCCAACGAAATTTTTTATTAGTGAAGTATCTTTGATCAATGCGTAACTCTTGCATATGCTCATGATGGTACATTTTAAAACTCCTTTAATTATACCCTTAAATTTTGCGACTGGTCAGAAAAAGATTTAGGTTGGGCCCCAAAATAGATGTTTATGTTTGTCCCCCCCCCCCCGAGGTTTACTATACGTTTATTATAGTTTTTATGGCACTTGCCTTCCGGCCAAGTGTCATAATACCGATCACTTTTCCGTCGGTCGGTCGGTCAGTCCGGTGATCGCGAGTTAGGGTACTTCCAGATAAGCTAGGACGATGAAACTTGGCAGGCATGTCAGGGAACCGACTGAACTAACTTGAAAATAATCTGTTTCCCGATCCGACCATCTGGGAGGGGAGTGGAGGAAGAGGAATCCGGAAAATTTAGTACTGCTTAACTTTCGAACGGGTTTTCGGATTGGAATGAAACTTAAGAATTGAATGGACGACATATCTCTGATGTCCCATTGAAGTCCAGATAGGATCCGACAGCTGTGGGGGAGTTGGGGGGGGATCTCGAGAAACGGTTATAATAGAGGGATCGGAGTGAAACTCGCTGGGAAGAACACGCATCTGCACTAGATAAATCGTCTACACAATTAGACTGGATCCGGATACTTTGGGGTGGGGGTGGAGGGGGTTTCCCAGAATTCCGGTGATGGCGCTTTTGGGATTCTCATGACGAAACTTGGCAGGCGTATCAAGGACCCGATCAAACTGACTTGGAGACAAACATTTTCTTGATCCGATCATCGTGGGGGGAGCGGTGGGAGGGGGAATCCGAATATTGAGCCATGCGTAACTTTGGAACGGTTAATCAGATTCCAGTGAAATGTAATAACTGAACAGAAGACATGTCTCTAATGTTCCTTTTCACGTCCGGACCGGATCTGACAACTGGTGGGGGGGGGGGGGGATACGTGACCCGCTTAGACTGGAGAGATCGGGATAGAATTTGGTGGGAATGGCAAACGACTGATATAGATAAATTATTTACATTCCAGGACTGGATCCAGGCACTATGGGGGGAGTTTGGAGGGGGGGGGGGTACGCTGATCGCAAGTAAAGGTACTTCCAGATGTGCTAGGACGCTGATACTTGGCTGGAAAATTAGAGATTCGACAAGATTGGCTTAGAGGTCGTCACTTCAAAAATCCCGCCATTCCTTAAAGTACAACTCTTAACCGCAAAGTAAAATAATACTTTTAAGCAAACTATACATTTTCATGACCCCCATGAGGCCATGATCATTTTGCATCAAGGGTTTTGCTTACGAATGAATTTTAAAGTGCGCATCCTAACTGGAAAGTCAAAAAGCACTTTCGATCAAACGATACACTGTGTATTAAAACAATGTTTAGAACGGATGGGATTGTGCCCATGATCATTTGTGCCACAATGGCTTTGCTTAAAAAATTTATCTCTAGCACCCTTTAAGTGCGCATTTTAACCGAAAAGTGTAAAAAACACTTTTCAAACGATTTATTAATGATCCTATTGATATTGGTATCCTAATGACATTATCGTTTTCGTCTCACGGGTTTTGGTTATAGACGAATTTCTAGCGACATTAAAGTGCGCATCATTGCAGTACAGCCAAGCTCAAAAATAAAATACTTTTACCAAACGATAGATTCTTCTGATTTCCAAGGTCCATGATCATTTATATTTTAAGGGCTTTGCTTACAAATGATCAGAACAAACCTAAGAAAAGGGCAAATTCTATTATTCACCCACTGAACCAGCTTTGCAAGTGCCGTATGAGCTTCTAGCTCTTGTCAAATGAATGCCGGTTGGCTGATCTAGCTACAACCTCAAGAGGCCCTCGCCAAGAAGTGGCGCAATATCGATAGAATAAATTTCAGCCGACATATCTAAGTTAGTGATGTAAACGAGGAATATTTTATGTAAATAGAGCGAGAAAGAAACTAGTGCTGCATTTTCTGTACAGTCCAAACCGCAGAAGATACTGTTTCTATGCTAAAATTCTAGGATTCTACCCGGGCTCGGTTTTCTACATGTTATATCCACACAAATTCGGCTGGTCTTAGAACACGAATTTTCAGGAGCGGTCGTTCTCACGAATGAGCTCCCCAGGAATAAACGGGAGGCTGAGAAAGAAACGACTGGCGCAAACATCTATGTCGGGTAGTAATGTTCGGTGGCCAGATTATACTGACTGCAATTCGAGATCGGATGGAATGGTTCGGAAAGAAGAGTAGACTAGCACTAGAAGTTTGACTGCTACTATTGCCTACCATGAACATATGTTTGTCTCCCTCCCCACACTACAAAACATCTGTAGGCTCGAATGAGAAGGTGAACAAGCACAATTATGTACGGCATCTATGCTTGCATGTACTTGCAAATCTTCTAACCATTCTGGCAGAATAAGACACCACATACTAAAAGACTCGCATTAAAGGACACCTGAATAATGAAACCATACTTGAACACACTGTGGAGAATGCATTTACAGACATGGCCACTGAAAGAATTGTTCTCCTGAGCGTGACGTTTTCAAAATACGAATGTTCGTTTCTGAAGGTCTGAACATGCAGACTCTAAGACAAAAAGCGCAATTCATTCAAATCGAGTTTCTTCTAGATGTACGTTTCCGCTTAACTGGTTAAAATATTCCAGACGAAGGGTTGATTGGAAACATTTGTTCATTTCTAAAAGTGCTCGGTACTGAAATAAGGACATATGCAAAATGGAGCAAAACTCATAGCTTGGAAACACTATTTCGTCTTAAGATTGGGTTTTCTGCAGGCAATGTTAACAGAAGTCATACAGATAGGGATGATACTTGGTACTCTTCATTCAGGTGTCCTTTAAGCTGGGCGTTCCTAAATGAACTGACTCTCCATGCCTGCTAATTCTTCTGCCCAGTTTTTACATAGTTTCATCCCTGTCATTTATTTCTGGTCATATCTTTTAAGTGTGTTAGTTAATTTGTTTTGTTTTTGTGTAATTCGTAAATATTTTCTTCCTCTTCTAGCTTTGAACTATTTCAAAATTTTTAACTTTTCAAAATTTTAAAAAGAAAATCATTTTGAAAAAATCTCGAGTAAATATTGTGCGTTATCACCAGATTATCCCCCCCCCCCCCCACGCCAGTCATTCAAGTCGTTCGATTGCCAATTTTTCAACGCAATTTCTAAATAGTTTTATAACAACAATTTTTTTCAAAGTCGTTTCTCTTAAAGTTTTAATATCTTTTTTAAATATTTCGGATGTGTTTGAATGATTTTCCTAACTGTCATGGACAACCTCTTTTAGCATACGCTATTTCGTTGAATAAAGCTGCTTGATTGATCGAAAAAAACGGCTATGGTACCAGGCGCGTCACGACTGGGGGGGGGGGGGGCCAGTCGACAGCATTGGGCCCCCCCCCAATGCTGTCGGCCAGTCGGTAAAAAATAAACCGAGCCGGCGCGACGCGCAACTAATTTTCGTCAAAACAGTTGATTTTTTTCATGAAAACGGTCGGTTTTTCTGAAAATTGGTCGATTTTTCGTCAAAATAGTCGGTTTTTCTGAAAATCACTCTATTTTTTTTAAACTGTAATTTTTTGTTGTTGAAAACTGTCGTTTTTCTACAGAAACAGTCGGTAAAAATTACCAGCCAGTCGGTCAATGCCTCGTCCCCCCCCCCCCAAACATTTTGGCTAGTGATGCCACTGTATCGTACAGTCGATGTAGCGTCCCTCAATAGCGATCAGTTTGTGCCGCAACCTCATTCTTACAGTAGAGATATGTTAATTTTGATCGAACGGCACCAGAATAAAACGCTAAAACCCCATACCAATTACCAAGCAACTGCTATTGCAAAACCCTTACCAAAAAAAAGTTTATTCTATCCCAAATATCAAATTTCAGCAAGATTCTGAAATATTTGGCCCTTATTCCATTGTTTTTCTTCTTTCACACTATGTCATATCATACTTTCAGTACCGTCCGAAGTATCTCAACGGACCCTACAAAGTTTGACAACAGATGCTGCATTGCGAAATGTCCTGAGATTAACATGAGAACACAAATAATCACGTAACTTCACGAGCAGATGGTGTTCAAACTAAACAAACTGGCAAAACGTTACTGTTCGACGAAGCATCCCTCAACTACTTACTCCCGGAGTCCTGGCAACTGGATTGGACCCTCTTCATCATGTCCATCGCAAACTATGCTTTCGCGGAAAAGAGGTCGAGACCGAGACAAAAACTTACCGCCAGTGCTGTACATTCTGGAGCCATCGGCGTTGAAAGTGACATCCTGAACTTCCCCATTCATTTTCAAAGTATCGACCCACTCTTTGGTCTTCGCTGACATCAAATGTATGGATCCAAAACGTCCCAGGAATGCCAAAACTTTCCCGTCAGGGGACACCCGGAATCGCTGTAAACAGTATTACTTCAAAAGTGCCGACCTTTGGTGTGTCCCGGATAAAATTCCAGCGAAACAAAACCCTAGGGACGTCATTCGTACCATCCCGCATCACTCAAGGATAACTAACACTTTTGGAATGCGTCATTCCCGGGCCCCACTACGGACACACCTGTTCGTAAATCGGTTTTTAAGACCGGTTTCTAGCGGATTTTAGACGTCCTCCTTCAACCCGTTCATAAAACTGGAGATCGATAAATCCATCTCCCGTTTTTAATTTTTTATGAACAACCAATGAGAGAGGAGCGTCCTAAACGTCTTAAAAAACGGTCTTAAAAACGTCTAAACGTCCAGTGGGGCCGGGGCATCACACTTTTGAAAATTTCGTCGGCTCTGTCAAAAATCATCGACAACAGTACCCATCCAGCACACGACACTCAACATTCTTTTCTGGCCAATGAATGAAAAATTGTATATGGTATTTGTTGTGTTTTATTTTCTTCTTTTAGTTTATTCTTTTATTTTATTTTAATTCTTTTGCCCTCGCTCCAGATTGTAGGTCGCTACAAACTGTGTATCACTAGGCTGCCCCCCAATCAACTACTTTACCATTAGCCTACACTGGCTGGTGGTAGCTGTTTATTATGAACATATTTTCATGATACTACAGTAATAATATAAACATAAGAAAAAGGCTCAAAGAAGCAAAAAGGTGTGAGTAATTTTTTTTGCCCGTCTTGCGAAGGCTTGCCATTTTTAAAGCGGAATACTTCATATAGCCTACGTATTCCTATTCAAACTGTGCTCAATCTCCATTCCCCCCCCCCCTCCCTTGAAATTGCTACAAGTTACATTGGGTATCCTCTTAAAAAGGTAGACTGTCTTGAAGCTAACCTACAACTTCATTTAGATAACATGTAGTGTAATCGATGTAAAGCTTTTTTCTTGCTAAGTTTTGCATCGCCACTGACGAAAAAAATGGAGAAAAGTAAGATAATATATTTTCCTAATTCTTTATTTTTGACTGACTAAAATGTCCTTCAGAAAGTGGCTAGCCTGGTTTTCGAACTACAGTAAAGTGTTGGTGTCGGGCTTGAACAATAAAAGGGTCGAGTTCATTCATCAACTTGGGACACAAAATCCTATATCCCAGAAACCCCGCAACTTTCTTCTCTTGTTCTCTGGTATGTGGGTCGTACGTGACTAAGTCCACCATCTTTTATTCCGCCGTCGACGTACTAGAGCGTCAACCACGGGGTGGCAGGCAGAGTTCACGACGGTAGTTCAAATCACAAATTCAAAAACATAAAACGATGGGTCCACGGCTGAACCGCATCAAACTGGGCCCGACTGCAACTAAACTCACAGCCGTTTATGGTCAAGCCAAAGAATTAGCTCCATCGTAGTTCAACTCCTAATAAAACGCAAGAACCTCATGTATTCTTTTACTGTGAAGTCAGTTACAATGCAATGGCTCCCTTTCCGAGAAAAAGTTTGCTTATGAGGGGGCACCCCACGGAGTATACACATTTTTATATTTGCAATCCACCAATTGCGTCCCTCCCCTCCCTCAAACTCCTCCTACAGTTATCGGATCCGGTGCCGACTTGCAACGGAACATCTGCAAACATACTCTTGCCAATTATCAAGTTTCATTCAGATCCGATCACCCAAGTCGAAAGTTATGCATGCCACAAGATTCCGGATTTCTCCTCCCTCCACTCCCCTCGACTGGTCGAGTAGGGGAGATACCTATTTCCAAGTTAATCTGGTTCCATCGCGCCAGCTCATGTGGAAGCGCCCGAACTAGCAAAACTTCGGCAAACTAGCCGAACTAGCGAACTAGCTCAGAACGACAGACGGACAGACATTACGATCGTTATATGGCAGTTGAGCCAAAGGCTGCAAGTGCCATAAAAAACGAGAAAAACAAGATGAAAATCGTATGGGAAAACTTGACCCAATCCTGGGTCGTCCTTACGGCCTACTATTTTTCCTTACAACTTAGGCAGAGGCTTTACTGGATCAACTGAGGCGCGATGCACAGACACTATTCGCGATAAGAGTGCCCGCACGTCTGGTCTCTGTACCCACACCCTGAGCCGTACCCATTAAGGCAATATCTCTGGAAGAGTGGTAAGTGTGCCAGGCATTCTGCCAAGACTGACGCGCGGAGCACTGACACTGTATGCGACAAGAGTACCCGAACGTCGGGTCTCTGTACCCACACCCTGACCCGTGCAAATCATGACAATATTCTTGGAAAAGTGGCAAGTGTGCCAGGGATTCTGCAAAAGCTCGCGTACGGAGTGGGGACCGTCACACAAGCTTCCATTTAACTTTTGTTTGTCCTGTTTTCCTAAGAGAAGAATGAAACTCGATATTCAGGCGGCACTTACTTTGGCGGTTCCTTTGTCTATATTTCTATTCCAGCCATGCTTGGAAACTTTTCCAGTTACAAGATTGTACGAATGAAAGTGGTTGTGAACATGTGAAGTGGCAATTATTTCCTCTCCATTGGCGCTAAACTGAGCAGCTGTTAGGGGAAACTTTTGAAACATCACGGATTGTAGCTTTGGATTATCTTTCCCATCCACCTGAAAAAAAAATAGTGATTAGGGTTGAGGATAAAGGTATATTGAATAGATATGTATAGGCCGACTAGTACAGGCTAGTTCCCGACGTGTATTCAATCAAGGACACATGATTTGTTATTCACAGTTATTCAAAGAGCCTTCCACTACTTATTGGTACACTTCTCCCTGATAGAATTCCACGATTTCCACTAGACGAAATGCTCTACGCGATCTGCCTTGGCCATATAGGTCATAATAACAAAAAAAAATTCAAAAAGACCTGACGCCATAAATGAAGTTGTTTCTAAACATTCTTTGAGCCCAAGCTGACTTTGAAACATTTATTCCAGCAATGTTTTCTACGGATACGTCAGCTAAGATTCTTCATAAGCGATATTTCGGCCCTTCTTGGCAAGGGTCCAGGGCCGAAATATCGCTTATGAAGAATCTTAGCTGACGTATCCGTAGAACACATTGCTGGAATAGAAGTTGTTCCATTTAATTGTCCTGGACGGTGTACCAAAAAGTCTCCGTCTGTCTGCAAATTCTCCATGTAGGCTACAACTCGCAACCGTTAGGCAAAAATGTATGCATTTTGTCAAAAATAGCTACTGAAAGGGACTTTAGCTGTTTGCTGAAGTTTTATTTTATCGTTTTTTCTTTCTTTACAAAGGCTTCCGCTAGACTGATCTTTCTAATTTTTGGGTTGCAAAACTGTTTCTTATTTTGAATCTCTTGCTCGCTCGCTGACGGGAAAACCGAAAACTACATGCTAACATCAGTAGTGGTATCCACGATGCTGAAGATTTACCGGAAAACGACGACGAAGAAATTGCGGTCAAACGCGAGACACGCATCCAAAATATGCAACCAGCCAAGGGAACAAGCACACTTACCTTGAAGAGTGTAACTACTCCGTGATTGCCACCAACCATACCCACTTGCTCAGACTTGTGAAATTCAAGTGAGACTATTCTTGATCCTTCTGCCCGAGTTTCTTTGTTGATATCTGTCATCTGGGTAAATCCTAAGACGCCTTTTGGGAGGGAAATCGCTTTGTCAGAAAGGTAGTCGCCAACACTCTGAAAAAAGAAAATCAATAATATGCCATTCCTGCGAAGGTCTGCTACAAAACCGATGAGTTTGATCGAAATAGTGCACATCCTTCGTAGCATCTTTGCGGATGTACTCCTGCTGCCTTTGCAAGGCAAGTGTTTATTTTCAAATCAAATTAGATTTGCCTTCTACTACCCACACATTTGCGAACGTGAACCTGATATCCTTACCATCACAGCAATCTTCCAGAAAATTAAATGGGAAGAACCGAGAGTTTCCCTACGTTATTAAATTTCATCTGTGCCGGAAAAATCTAAAACCACTGAACCGGAACGGCTGCGAGGTAGCCCATCTCTTATTTCTTTCTCGGTCCTGAGGAGATTTGCGATTCCAGTGAAACAATTAGTCCTAATTTACTGCTATTATATCAGGCCTTGTATTATATTTGACGATGAAAAACGGATATGTCAGCTACATTTTATTAGAGCTATATTAGCCCATAGCCTATTCTTTCTCGGTCCTGAGGAGATTTGCGATTCCCGTGAAACAATTAGTGCTAATTTACTGCTATTATATCAGGCCTTGTATTATATTTGACGATGCAAAATGGATAAGTCAGCTACATTTTATTAGAGCTATATTTCGGCCCTTCTTGGCAAGGGTCCTCTTCAAGCTCAAACTGGAAAATGAACGGGTGAAAAAAACAATTGAAGAATCTTCCTTAAATATCTAATTTTGTGAAATTCTTCTCTGAAAATTGGTTGGAGTTAAAGACGGTGCTGTGATTTCATTCATGACAGGACTGTTGTTTTTGCTGATCGATTGGATCGTCGAAAGGGTAGAGATTCTTCCGCATTTTGGTTTTACGGTCGCCTGTCTCTTCTTCTTCTTTCCAGCTAAGATGGATACTTGTAGGCGGCATGTATGGGCGATTTGAAAGTTCCGTACTTTGGTGATGAATATTCCTTCAGCCGAGCTGACTGCGAATGATATTTGACGATGCAAAACGGATAAGTCGGCTACATTTTATTAGAGCTATATTTCGGCCTTTCTTGGCAAGGGTCCTCTTCAGGTTCAAGCCGCTCAAGCTGGAAAATAAACGTGTGGAAAAACAATTGTAGATTCTTCCTTAAATATCTGATTTTGTGAAGTTCTTCTCTGGAAATTGGTTGGAGTTAAAGATGGTGCTGTGATTTCATTCATGACAGGGCTGCAGTCAGCCAAATATTCATCACCAAAGTAAGGAACTTTCAAATCGCCCATACATGCGGCCTACAAGTATCCATCTTAGCTGGAAAGAAGAAGAAGAGACAGGCGACCATAAAAGAAAATTCAGAAGAATCTCTACCCTTTCGACGACTCAATCGATCAGCAAAAACAGCAGCCCTATCATGAACGAAACCACAGCACCATCTTTAACTCCAACCAATTTTCAGAGAAGAATTTCACAAAATCAGATATTTAAGGAAGAATCTTCAATCCTTTTTCCACGCGTTCATTTTCCAGCTTGAGCCTGAAGAGGACCCTTGCCAAGAAGGGCCGAAATATAGCTCTAATAAAATGTAGCTGACTTATCCGTTTTGCATCGTCAAGTATGATTCACAGTAAGCTCGGGCTGATGGAATATTCAGGCCTTGTACTGAATACTGCTGCCAGGTAATAGACTGGAGCTTATCCAGAAAAGAGCAATTAAGATTATCCTGGTCCCAGTGTACGTTAGTTATGAAGAGAGCCTTTCAAGTCTCGGTCTCCCCTTGAGCGACGTAGGCACCATTTAACAACAAGTTTTGGCCACAAATGTCTAAATTCTGAACTTCACAGATATGTTGCCTGAGTATGTTGAGCAAAACAAAAGCAGGCCCAACACGTATACTCAAACCCACTCAAACAAAGCTAAATTATCAAATTATCCAGCCCATGCAACTGAAAAATATGTTAACTCGTTTGTGCCGTACTTTTTTCGGTCGATTAATAGTTCTTAGGCGTGTTTATCTGGTATTATTTGTCATTTTTCATTGGCCATTTTATATCCCGTTGCTAGCTATCTTTGCTATTTTGGTCAATAAGCGGTCATTCATCATTTTGGTCAATATATATATATATATATTGCCAGCTTCGGGCACATAACTCTAAAAAAAAACTTATTTTTGTTGATGTACCCGTATTTTATTTCTTCTCTCGATTGACTGATAGTGTGTGGACGAGTGAAACATAAATAATTTTTGACGAAGCTTATGAAGAAATTTCGTCAATTAGAGCCGAGTTTTTTTTCGTACGTCTTTTTGTATCTATCGAAATATCGCAAGTTGGTTTCATGAAGCTTCTTTATCTGCAATCTTATCTATTTGCGAAGCTATTGTCAGACTAATATACATCAGACCTTCAGAATCGCCTTTCCCACCCTTGAAAAACAGAAGTCGTTCCTTCCTCTCTGCCTTACAACTGCGGGGTAGAATCATATGTATATGTTAACAGGTTTAGGCCTACCTATAGGGTCTATCAGAACTGAGGCATAGGCCGTCTTGCTCGGTCCGAACGGTAAGGAACCACCCCCCCTTGATATCACTAACTATTTTTACGACATTTTATTTTTTCAATTGTTGGTCTTCCATTGCCTTTTCTTAACTCTGCATCCTAGAAGCGGCTGCCAAGATCTGAAGAGGGAATCATCACTAGTTGCGTTTTTGCAGATACAATGGTATCTGTTACCACGGTAACTAGATCTGCAATTAGTCATACCTGAAAACAATTGGAAACGATCGTAAACGATTGTCTTTTTACGATTCGAGACAGTCGTTTACGATTCGAGACAGTCGTTTACGATTGGAAACAGTCGTTTTCGATTCTCAACAGTTGTTTTCCATCGTTTGCGATTGGGAACAGTTGTTAGCGATTGTATTTTTACGATTGAAAAATTACGACTGGAAACAGTCTTTTATGATTGGAAACAGTTGTTGCAATCGTTTGCGATTGCGAACAGTTGTTAACGATTGTATTTTTACGATTGAAAATTGACGATTGGAAACAATCGGTCATAAAAATACAATCGTTAACAACTGTTTACAATCTCAAACGATTGGAAAAAACAATTGGAAACGACTGTTTCCAATCGTAAGAAGACCAAAGGTTTCGATGGGATCCCAAAAATGTAATATTCGATCCAGACAATCGGGTCTAATAGAGGTCCAATCTTCGCCAGACTCCTTGGACACTTTACTAATAAAATTTAGAAACAGATTAAGGCAAATGGTAATCATCTGAGAAGACCAAGTTCAAATATGAACTCAGCATGTGTGTTTACCCCTATAGCCTTCTGAGGAGACCGTTTCCCAACCAAATTTACTTTTATTCAAGCAACATCTTGCTGGTACAACGTTCGGCCATAGCGCGTATGTGAACCCTTCTTAGTTTATATTTGTTCTATGTTTATAGGTGTATAGTGCACTATTGAAAAATGTAGTAAAAGTTTATGTGCTTGTAGAGAGGTAAGCTTCAGCTTAACGTCTGTTTTCTATTAATAAATAAATAAATATCTACTTTGACGAAAGTTAATGCCTTACTTCTGCCAAACTTCCGGTTTCAGCCGGATACCGGGCGAACTACTTGTCTTGCAAATAATTGAAGTTCAAAAAAAGATTCAGCGTTTCTCCTTACCCCTGCGTCGAACCTCTATTCAACTTCAGATAAAACTTCAACCCTGCTTCAACCTTTAACAAATTTTCTGATTTCAGCCGGATTCGTGGAGAACTATAAGTCCAGATAGAGAATGGTTGTCATACACAAATTCAGCATGTCTTCTTACCCATAAATCGAACACCTAATGAAATTCACATAAAACTTTTACTTTTAACAAATATTCCGGTGTTGGCCGGATTCCGGGCGATACTTGTCCGACGAGAAAATAATTTTCATATTCGGATTCAGCAGGTTTCCCTGTCCTCCAACCGAAACTATAGTCAACTTCCGATTAAGTTTATATTTTTGACAATTTTTCCGGTTTCGCCCGGATTTCGGGCGATCTACTTGTCCGACGAAACAATCATCTTCATATTCGGATTCAGCATGTCTCCTTACCCCTAAATCGGACATCTAATCAACTTCAGATAAAACTTTTACTTTTAACAAACTTTCCGGTTTTGGCCTAATTCTGGGTGAACTACTTGTCCGGCGAGAAAATGGTTTTCATATTCGCGTTCAACATGTCGTCTTACCCTCTCATTAGCTTTTAAATAATATTTGTGCCACCCCTTAATTTGAAACCCCTCTCCCTCCCCTAAATATGGAGCTATGGGGCCCATCTACGAACTCGACCTTTCCCTTTACTCGGAGAATCCTCACACCAAGTTTCATCAAAATACCTCATTCCCTTCGAAGGTTATTGTACTGACAGACGGACGGACGGACAGACGGATAATTTTTGCGATGCCATAGGTATCCCTCCACTTACGTTTTGGGATCCAAAAAAAAAATTGTTTACGATCGTTTAGAATTGTTTTCAATTGTTTACGGTTGGAAAAATGTCCCATAACACAATGACTTGAATTATTTCCATACGGGGAGTGACCCTAAGAAGAAAATCAGTGCAGCAAATCTTACCCTCAACAAGGGATCATCGTCTTCTCCCTCGGGTTTAGTTTTGCGGTTTAGATCAGCCCACCCAGGGGTTGCTGCCAGATTGCCATGCTGCTTCCGGATGAATTCGGCGTATGGCTGACTTGATTGTGTTCTTGCTTTATCAGAACTGAGTGCTTCTTTTTTCGTCTTCTTGTCCTTGCCCAACACGTCTCTTATCCTGCAATCATGTCAGTCTAAAATATTGTTTTCTTTTTGCTAAAGAATGTCGCTAAAGAATGTTGCTAAAGAAAGTCGGTCTGTCCGTCGGTCCGTCTGTCCCGGTTTTGCTAGTTCGGGCACTTCCAGATAAGCTAGGACGTTGAAACTTGGCAGGTATATCAGGGACCAGACCATATTAAATTAGAAATAGTCGCTTCCCCGATCCGACCATCTGGGGGGAGTGGAGGGAGTGGGAATCCGGAAAAAATGGGGAAAATTAGGTATTTTTAACTGCCGAACAGGTGATCGGATCTTAATGAAACCTGATATATGGAAGGACCTCGTGTCTGAGATGTCCCAGTTTAAATCCAGACCGCATCCGGTGACATAGGGGGAGTTGGAGGGTGAAACCGTAAATCTTGGAAAACGCTTAGAGTGGAGAGATCGGGATGAAACTTGGTGGAAAGAACAAACACAAGTCCTAGATACATGATTGACATAACTGGAACGAATCCGCTCACTTTGGGGGTGTTGGGGAGGGGGGGTCCGAGTTTCTAGTGATCCCGCGAGTTCTGTGCTTCCTGATGTACTAGGACGATGAAAATTGGCAGGCGACCCGAACAGATTGACTTGAGAATAGTCGTTTCCCCGATCCGACCATCTGAGAGTGGGGCTGGAGGGAGGGGGAATACGGAAAAATAAGGTATATTTAACTTACGAACGGGTGATCGGATCTAAATGAAACTTAATAGATAGAAAGACCTCGTGTTTCAGACGTCCCAGTTTCCAGATCGGATCCGGTGACTTTGGCGGGAGCCTGAGGGGTGGACCGGAAATCTTGGGAGGCCCTTAGAGTGGAGGGATCGCGATGAAACTTGGTGGGAAGAACAAACGCAACACCTAGATACATCGTCGACATAACCGGACCAGATTCGGACACTGTGGGGAGTTTTTGGGGGGAGGGGGCTTAATTATGGCGATCCCGCAAGTTCGGAACTTCCTGATGTTCTAGGATGAAACTTGGATAGACTTATCAAGGTCCCGAACAGACTGACTTGAGAATAGTGGTTTCCCCGATCCGACCATTATGGGGGTTGTGAAAAGCTTTTGACATGTCCAAAAACAAAATGGACGGACAAAATAAGGTACAAGTTGGACAGTGCCGAGTTTATGCGACCTTGATTTGTTATTTGGCATCCGGACAGGATCCGGCCAAGGTGGGGGGGGGGGGGGGAGGATAAGTCAGAGATGCGACATTTATGTTTTCGAGTCGTATTCAGCCACGGTGGGCCGAGCTGGAAGGGGAGTCCCAGGTGACTCACATAAGGGTGTGACAACAATTGGAGTGATTTGCATGAAACTTGGAAGGTACAGAGATCATGTGCCTTAGATGACATATTTTAAGGATCGAACCGGATCCGACCACAGTGGGGGGGGGGGGTACCGGAATTTCCCCTAAAAAATGCTCAGATTCGAATGAAAGATAGGTGGTAAGAGAAAATGCCTCAGAGGGTCCAGTTAGGAGTCCGCAGACTCGGCCGCGGTATATGGGGAGTTGGAAGGGGGTACCGAAAATCTTGGGCACGTCTTGCACATCGCGAGTGGATTTCTTGGGTTGAAACTTGGAAGGTTGGCGATGGCTTGGAGGTGATGTCGGAAATTTTCTGACTTGAGAGAAACATATCCTAATTCTAGGTCCGAACCGCATTTTTGGATGGCGGGCTGTTTGGTGAAGTTTCTCTGAAGTTTCTCTTCTACTTTCTTATACCACCTACTCTTAACAAATGCCATATGAGCTCGTAGCTCTTGTTCACTAAAAAACATATTTCTCGTTCTAAGACATCTCACTAAAAAAAAAGTTTTCATGCCGCAAACTAACTGTAAGATGTATTCATACTGCGCAATTAAGTATACAATTATATGCAGACTGAAGACAGAAGGAATACCAATAAGCTACATCGTATAATAATGTCATTCGCCTGTTATTTATAAATTGTATGTAATTTACAACTCTAAAGGTCATCATTAAAGTTTAACTGAAAAACCAGCTTATTTTTACGCTTGGATTTGAACACGCTAATTATTTTGACTCTACTAAGGTGTTTTCAATTTATTCATCTTAGGCTCTAGTACATTGCTGGTTCGAACAGGCAAAAGTTTATCGAGACGCGGAGATTTTAATTTCAACACAATATGAAGCGAAGCTCCGGAAATGTTAAATTCCAGATTTAAAGGTCACTTCTGACGAAAGCTCGCATGTGACACACAAAAGACTTATTTTTCGGCAATCCTTTACGGTTGTATTTACTAGACGTTTCAAGCATAGACGCACATATATGGATAGTGCAGAAACGAAAGTAACTAATTTTCACTGGGTCTTCAAGCCTATTTAAGTGAAAAGGTTATGGATAACTATACTGTACGTCATACACTGAACATATACCTTACTGAATTAATCTTTAAGGAAATTGGCTCTACTCATATTTGTAGGTTACAGTTACACAAAAAAATCCATGAACAGTCACACATACAGCTATCACAAACAAAGGGGCGTCACGACTGGGGGGGGAGGGGGGACGCCCCCCCTATGCTGTCGGCCAGTCTGTAAAAAATAACCGAGTCGGCGCGAAGCGCCGCGATTTTTAGTCAAAACAGTTGATTTTTTTTCATGAAAACAGTCTGAAAATTGGTCGATTTTTCGTCAAAATAGTCGTTTTTTCTGAAAATCAGTTGACTTTTTTTCAAAAATGTCATTTTTTTATTAAAACAGCCGTTTTTTCTGCAGTAAAAGTCGGTAAAAATTACCAGCCAGTCGGTAAATGCCTCGCCCCCCCCCCCCAAACATTTTGGCTAGTAACGCCTCTGCACAGACATACTTGTGCAAAAGGTTCATCCACTACCTTGCCTCTTTTATGTGCAAGCAAAACCACAAAAAGAAGTTAACTCACTTTCAACAGAAGAAATGTTCAAATGCTCCATATTAAATTTGTTATGCAATGGAAACGACTGTCACTCAGAACTTCTGGGTGTTTATGCTACAGCCAGACCACAGCTCCCTAAAGAATGTTTGCACGATGTGAGCAGACGAAAGAAATTGCTACATACCGCAGTTGAGTGTCATCTTCATCTTCCCAAGCTGGTTTCCTTTTTGCTGATTTAGTCTCTATCTCCAACTGATCATCTTCACTGTCCTGCTCATGATCAGAGTGAACTGCTAACTCAGGTTCATCAGGAAAGTTTGATTTCCCAAACAGCTGCTGGGTGAGTTTCCTGAAAAACGATGTTCTCCTTAGTTCTACTGGACACAGAATACTGGAATGAAGCTTAAGATTCCCTGAGCAGCCTAATGACTAATGAAGATAATCCCCCCTTATGGTACAATACTAATTTATTTATTTATTTCAAAATATAGCCAACTGGGGCTGCTACATAACAACTCATTTATATACACTAAGAAAACTAAAAAAAACAAATATGCTGAAGGCACGAAGCCTCCAACAAACAAAATACTCAATCAGGATGGGTCAACCCACTCGAATCAGGATTGGTCAAACCCACAGTGAGTTTCTTTCCCCCATGCTTGCCACAGAGGCAGAGACAGGCGCATTTGCGGACCACACAGAATCACCAGCAGAGGATTGCTCGACGCCAGAATTCGAGACTGAAGAGAAAGAGAAGGGACTCCTTCACCAACAAACATACCCGAAGCGCTACAGTTTTATCTAAACCCAGGTAACCACCGGAAAGAGTTGTTATACAAGACGCGAAAGGTTTTTTCGCGCTTGTGAGATTGGTTAGTCACAAGAGAGTAACAATATAGTTGGGAACAGTACATTCTGAAAAGGAACACTTGACAGACGCATTGCAAGACCCAAACCTACGAATAAGAAGATTCGCTCTAGCGCTCAATGACCTTGCTAAAGCATTAACATGGTGATCATCATTCAGCGTTGGTGTACAAATAAATCCAAGGTACTTAAAAGTATCCACGAATTTCAATGTCTGGCCAGACAGTTTTACGGGTGGAAGATGAACCAGCTTCAGGCCACGTGGGACGAATGCCATGCAAAGGGTTTTTTTCGTGTTGAATATCACAGCATGTGCCGAAGCAAACACATCACAGACTTTCATCAACTCATTTAGAGCATGAAGGTAGTAGCCATCACCACCAAATCATCCGCATAACTAAAGTTATTAAAACAACTACCCTGGTTAAAAACAACCTACCCCTATCAGCAAGCGCGCTGTTTAATACATCCACATATAAGTTATAAACGAGTGGGGATAGTACTCCCCCCTGCCTAACACCATTTAGGACACGAAATGGGGAGCTAAGCAGCCCATCCCATTTCACATAAAATCTTTGGTTTTTAAACCAACATGCAAGGGTTAGTATAATACGGGGGTCTACTCCCCTATCATGCAACTTACGAAGAAGTTTTTCATGGTTAACACGGTCAAAAGCAGCCTTTGCGTCAATAAAACAAGCAAATACGGGGGTTGAAAAAGCCCAAAAATATTCCACCACCGATTTTAGTACGAATACACAAAATTCAGTAGAGGTCTTTGACTTGAAGCCAAATTGGTAAGCTGATGACCGTATTTGAGGTTCGATCCCATACAGGCATTTTTCAAAAACCTTAGATATCACAGCCGAAAAAGCAATAGGTCTATATAAATATTCTTTGAGCCCAAGCTGACTTTGAAACATTTATTCAAACAACGTTTACAACGGATACGTCAGCTATGATTTTTCATCAGCGATATTTCGGCCCTTCTTGGCAAGGGTCCTCGTCAGGCTGTCAATCTTCTGGTTCAACTTCGGGGAAGGAAACAAACCTGTAATAATGAGGACCCTTGCCAAGAAGGGCCGAAATATCGCTGATGAAAAATCATAGCTGACGTATCCGTTGTAAACATTGTTTGAATAAATAGGTCTATAGTTAGTAATACTACTAAGATCCAGCACCAAGGATTTGGGGACAGGTACTAGACAGACCTCCGTTAGACCAATTGGTTCAATTGTATTTAAAATGAGCTGTTTGATACTCAGCGGGATTTTTTGAACTCAGGGGATGAGTTAAACTTTAAGAAGAAAAAATTAAGAATTATCTATTATACACACAATATAGCATACAACTGGACTACACAAAAATGGACTACACAGAATACAGTAAAAGAGAATATGTTTACTGACAATGGTCTAAGGTTGTTCAAGGTTGACCAAATTTACAAGCATTAAACAAACCTCTGTGACTCCATAAATCTGAAACATGATGTACCATAGGTAACAATAACATTACCTGACATCACCTAAATGGATTAACAGATTGTCTTTCAAACTATTTCTTTCCCTTTTTAGCATCATAATATAAGATCTACAGCCTAGACTTAAATCAAATAACATGAACAGCATCATCCTTCGTGCTCCAGAGACACTCAGTAAGCTATTGTAGCATCTCCCATGAACATAATACATAAAAACAAGTGTTTACTCTAGAGCATTTAACTTGCACCTATGCCACACTAGAATTCGACATCTACCACAAACTAGCATTTGGCAAACCCTATGCCTGATGCTGGATACCTTATGCCAAACGCTGGCTACCTATGGGTAGCCTACCCTAACCTTGACCTACTCCATTATCAAGGAATTCTGGTTGGTTGGTTTCTCAACTTCACTGAAATCCTCAATACAACATTTTATTGAAGGATGCCCAGCATTTACCATAGGGTATCCCAAAACCAGGGTCTTGAGGCTGGTTTGTGACGGACTGGTTCAGGTATGGTTTCAAGAGCTCAGAATTTCTGGCAGAAAAACAATGATTTCTCTTGTTGTCAGTCCTTCAAAGGTATGTCCCTATTCCTAGTAGACGGCAACAGATGTTACCAATGCTTTAACGGTATATATGTAAGATTAAGATTTCCTGTCACAGTGTTAGTAGCTTGGAGAGTTGGGAAATGTCAACATTTCCACCTTGGAGGTTTCTCCTGATCTGGCCAGCGTTGTAGTTTCCTACCTGGGAGGTTCCCTGTTTTCTGGCTACCAAGTAATCTCCTGAAGCTAAGGTTTGTCCCAGTATCTACATAACCTGGGGGACGTTTTGGCGTCAACCAGTCCGATTGGTTGAGCACAACCGCTTGGGCTACCGCTACTTTTGCGTCAACCCGGTTCACCCAATTTCCATTTTCACGTCAACCCGGTGTCCGGTTGACCTTCCGGTTGGTTGAACCGAAACAGTGGATTGGATTAGTTGAACTCCGTCGGTCAAACAGAGTTCAACCAGAACCAACAGTTTCGAAGCACGATTTTTGAATATTGTCAACATGAATTGTCTGTTTAATAATAATACAAAGCCAGAGTTCAACCAGAACGAACAGTTTCGAGGCGCGATTTTTGAATATTGTCAAAATGAATTGTCTGTTTAATAATAATACAAAGCAAGAGAAAAGGCTTTCGCCTCTAAATAACTCTAAGAAATTCTGAGTAGTCGAACTGATCAGAATTAAAAAATCTCATCAACAATGCACTTAAAACTATTGACCGACTCAGCATCAAGAAGAGATCTAAATAATAGAATTGTTCAATGGATCTGACCTTTCTACAAACACTCATGTGTTTGGTTATCCAGTTTCTGCTAAGTACTATTTAAGGAAGATTCTCTGAGATAGGCTACAGGAGATGCATCCAATCTCAAATTAAATAACCTGAAATTGGCCTCAAAAATATTAAAAGAATATTTCGTTGCAGTCCTAACCTAAGTGACAAGATACAAAGTCCAAATCTAGGGTGACCTATGACCTACTTCAGATTATAGGTAATTTAACATTTTGTAGGCCAATTTTAAGGTCAAGGAATTTAAGGTTAAATACTGTGCGTATCATGTATGCTAGGGTAGGAACAAATGTAAACTGCAAAATTATCGTCTGAAATATACAAAAAAATTAGGAAAATATTCTTTTGGAGATCATTTGTTTAGGATAGGATGCAAAAACAAGAGCTTCTACGAGCTGATATGGCACTTCTTACGAGTAGGCTGTACGAGAAAGTAGATGAGAATAAAAAAGTACATGAGCACTCCGGTACCCACCCTCCCCCTAGCGTGGTTGGATCCGGTCATTTAGCTAGGGCATATAAATAAGTAAGTAAGTAGAAAGTATATTTATAACCCACAAAATGTTTTACAACAAAAGGGTCTGGAGTAAAGATAAATAGAAAAAAAGAAGAAGAAAAGGACAAAAGAAAAACAAGAAAATAACACACATAAATATTCTTTGAGCCCAAGCTGACTTCGAAACATTTATTCAAACAATGTTTACAACGGATACGTCTAGCTATGATTCTTCATCAGCGATATTTCGGCCGTTCTTGGCAAGGGTCCTCGTCACTCAGGACCCTTGCCAAGAAGGGCCGAAATATCGCTGATGAAGAATCATAGCTGACGTATCCGTTGCAAACATTGTTTGAAAATAACACACCTAACATACAATAGGCCTCAACTATCGATCAAAAAGTCTAATCAGTCGGTGATGCGGCAACAGACGTGACAGTGACAGTCTTGCAGCCTTGACAAATATCAATGGCTCCATAAGATTTAATAATCTTAGTATTACTATGGGACCGGGGCAGATACAGAAGAAACTTCAGATAAACGACTCCTGCATCCCAATATACGACTCGCACGTACCGACAAAAATGAACTGTTGCCACTTCGCGGCAACGGCGCACGTTCCCCGCCAACAAAGAATAGAGCCGGTGTAAAACTAGCTGCAGTGCATCAGATGAAATTATTCTTGTAATAAAAATTTGTGTTATACATAGGCCTAGATTCATAACCTCGGCTTTACATTTCAGCTTTTGCTAGAGAGGAAAGCTTGAAACGCCTGTATACCCTGGGCAAATTAAAGCAAGCGCCGCAGTCGAATTTTTTTTAATCTGCCTTCGTCTGGCAAGATTACTACTTACCGTACTCTAGCCTTTAATGTGTTTCGAATCTAAAATATTCCAAGCCTAATCGCTAAGTAAATGACACACAGTTCTTCTAATAGGGAGTACTATGCAATGCGCCACAGGCAAAATTTTGTGAAACACCGATGAGCAGAGCGTCTGTTCGCGGTCCCATTGAAAAGGAAAGAATATATGAAGTCTTTCCGTCGAAAAAAGTGACAAACATTGGTGGCATGGAAAACAAAGTAGACACAAAGTAGATTTGTTCCGAATTAATAGCAAAAAAAGTAATTTTCAAGGTAAAAACACGTTTATTCAGAAACAATATGAGGTAAACAGGTTTGCCAACGGATTTAAAAAATTTTGTTAAAGGATTCACGGACAAACTTTTGGTGTTCAACCCGACAGGAGTTTACAGATTCGGAGTTGACTTTTTTTGATTTTATACAGTTCGCCGGCGTGACTTAAGTGGCGTTCTTTTTTCGGGTGTAGTTGAACTGTAGTTTTAATATATTTTCGTCTCATTATGAAAGTATAGTGTACCGTTTTATTTGTCCATTCGACATACTCTGCTTTCGTGACGAAAATAAAAGTACGTCAATCTACAGTGAAATAAATCCGAACAAGGGATACGAGCTCATATGACACTTGTTACGAGTAGGCACGTAGGCAAGAAAGAAGATGAGAACGTCACAAAATACCCCCTTCAACCTCCGAGGATCGAACCTAGAAATAGGATATCTAGTTACATATTAAATGATCACCTAAAGCATCTTCTCTTACCGGCTATCACATTTCGCTTGAGTCTGAGTATTTTTCGCGAAAATACGGCACCTCCCCTCCACCTTTTTCAGATCGGGCCCGGACCCTAAACTATGTCATCTAGGGAACATCGTATCTCTACTCTTCAAGTTTCATTCAAATCCCTCAACTCGTTTGACCCCTATGCGAGCTAAAAAATTTCCGGGACTCCCCACACTGTGGCCAAATACGACTAGGACACATAAACGTTGTATCCCTGACATCTCTTCAAGTTTGAGTCCAATCGAAGCATATCTGCAAATTTCCAGTTTCCGGTTCATCCTCCTCCTACCCTGGCCGGATCCAGTCTGACCCGTAAAAAACAACCTAGGTCTCATAAAATCGGTATTTTCAATTCTTCCCACCAAGTTTCATCTCGATCCCTCCCTCCGCTCATCGCGTTTTCCAAGATTTCCGGTTGCCCCTCCAGCTCCCCCAAAAGTCACCGGATGCGGTCCGGACTTTAAGTGGGTCGTCTGAGGCATGAAGTCTTTCCAAATATCAAGTTTCATCGAGATCCGATCACCCGTTCAAAAGTTATAAATACCTCAAGATTCCGGATTCCCCCTCCCTTCACTCCCCCAGCAGTGCCCGAATCGGCTCGGTTATGTCAATGATGTATCTAGTGTTTGTTAGGTGTCTTCCCACCAAGTTTTATCTCGATCCGTCCACTCATAGCTTTTCCCAAGATTTCCGGTTGCCCCCTCCAGCTCCCCCCAAAAGTCACCGGATCCGGTCCGGATTTTAAATGGGCCGTCTGAGGCATGAGGTCTTTCCAAATATCAAGTTTCATCGAGATCCGATCACCCGTTCAAAAGTTATAAATACCTCAAGATTCCGGATTCTCCCTCCCTCCACTCCCCCCACGGTGCTCGGATGGAGGAAGTGACTATTTCCCACTTAATCATTTGGGTTCCCTGATATGCCTGCCAAGTTTCATCGTCCTAGCTTATGTGGAAGTGCCCGAACTAGCAAGACCTGGACAGAACGACGGACGGACAGAAATTGCGATCGCTATATGGCACTAAACTGTAACTTCTAACTGTTTGCAGAATCTGATTCCTTCTGTGTAAAAATAAACCCCGATTCGTTAACGAAACTAACTTTCGTCTTTCGCCAGACAGGAACACTATATCTTTCCCCCATGCAGCATATTCAAGCACATCTGAAAGGTTTATATCTGCCTCAATCTTCATCTGCGACCTTGCAACCAAATTAGGTCCGAGTCAAATACACGGCAATTAAGAACGCTTTCAGGATAACTTAAAAATAAAAGAGATAAATTTTCGAGTTGTATGAGTGTCCTGATAAATTCATATGATAGGCTGTGGAATTTTACGAAGGCTTTTCAGATGTGCTCTAACACTAGCATAGATGCCAAAATTTACCTCCCGACTAGAACGAGCTATTCCAGCGTCTGCAGGACTCCTACTGTCCTGGGAAATGAATTTCGGATGTATACTAAAATCTTCCTTGTCCTTTTCAAGCGTTGTACCCACTTCAACCTCGCTTTGTGATCGACATCGTTCTACTGTTCTGGGCAAACTTGTTTCGCGGGTCTCTTGTCATTTGAATTCTGATGGCTTTTCCATTATGTTTAAAAATTCCATGCCTTCTTTTTCCACTTGTAGTTAAAGTTTGACCAACAATCTACGCACGTAACCTTGTCTCTCGCTTTTGGTCTATAAGGACTTCACTTTAGCAACTAACCTATTGTAATAGGTTAGTCTGTCGGTAAAAAGTAGCCGAGTCGGCGCGAAGCGGCGCGATTTTTCTTAAATTTAGTCGATTTTTTTCTTGGAAACAGTCGATTTTTCTTAAACAGTCGGTTTTTCGTAAAAATAATAATTTTTTCTTAAAAACAGTAGTTTTTTCTAAAAATCAGTTGATTTTTCGTCAACGGTAATTTTTTTTCTGAACAACAGTCGGTTTTCCTTCTAAGAACAGTCGGTAAAAATGACCAGCCAGTCGGTAAATACCTTGCCACCACCACCCAAGCATTTTGGCTCGTAACGCCTCTGGCCACCATGAATCATGTCTTCGACCTATCCGTGTCATGAGACCTGGTTTAATAGACTCGATTAGGGACGAGTTTACGACTGTAGCTGGTCACAGCCAAAATTAACAATTTGTTTCTAAACGACCCGGATTGTTTGAGATTAAAATGAATGTCCGGGACCTCGGCGGGGTCAAAATAAACGACTGACACGACTTAGCAAAAGGCAGGGGGCGTGAATCACCCCCCTTCACCCCCCTTCACCCCCCCCCCCTTGGGGCACCGGTGGAAATAATCTGTCCTGATTCTGGATAGATCCCGTTCATCAAAAATATCAAACAGACCAACCGAGAAAATCACAGACGGGTCGCAAAAAGAAGCGTAAAGTTTTGCTAGAGCTGTTCTTCTGTACTTGCCCCGATTTGCTACAATCTTCGCGTACCCTATTTATAGCTTACGCTTAATGTCGATAAGTGCAGTACCGTACCGCGGAAAGACGGAAAGGAACTCATTACTGTAATACCCAACCATCTAAGAGAAACAACATGGGGAATCTTAAATACCTGGCAATCTAGTGGACCAGGGGAAGGAGAACCATTAAAATGCAGATATTCGCACTTATCGACATTCAGCCGTAGACCAATATTCCCAAAAAGTGAAGAAACGTGAGAAAATTTCGTGCGGCTAATTAGCATAAGGTCGTCAGCATAAGCAATGTATGATACATCGGTCATCCCGATGAAGCAGGTGTGCGTAATTCGTGAAAGAACATTTAATAAACAAGCGTTAAATAAATAGGGGGATAAAACCCCACCTTGACGAACACCGCATTTCACAGGGATGTGACCAAATACACTATCACCAGATTTCAACCGCAAAAAAAGAATTGGAATACCAATAGCGCAGAACATGAATAACAGAGGCATTCAGACCAAGAAATGAAGGGCAAACCATACTTGGGCATGGACAACACTGTCAAAGCTTTAGATAGGTCTAAAGTAGCCTACAGATATGTAGACTTTTGCCTTTTCTACGGGCATCATTAAATAGAGACGACAAAGCTTTATGCGCATGTTGACACCCAATCCCGGACTTGAAACCAAACTGGTCCGCATCGTAGTCAACATTTTCGTTAACACAAGGAAGCAGTATGTATAAGAACAGTTTGCTAAGATTACACGCAACCGTAATTGGTCGATAAGACCAACAACTAGTAGGATCTTTACCACGCTTTAAAATCGATGTCACAGTACCGCATAGAAAACTATCAGGTACAAAAGAATTACAAATGCACATGGTAAAAAAGCTTCAGGTGACAAAGTAGCTCTGACGAAGCAGGGTTAAGATGTTTTATGCTAATCCCACCAGAATCTACCGATTTTGACTTGAGGCGTTTAATCGACTTGGAAATAGATTCGCGCGATACAGGTATGACATGTTTATACATACATATGTTTTCGCTACAGTGGTATTTAAAAGTAGTTTTCCCAAATAGGATATTTATAGTCGGTAAATTTGCTTCAGTTGTTTATTGCAGGTTCGTTCCTTCTCCAGCGTTGACCCTGAAGTTCGACAGCCTGAAGAGAACCCTTGCCAAGAAGGGCCGAAATATCGCTCCCAAAGCCTCGTAGCCAACATTTCTGTTGTACGCATTTTTTTAATAAATCACCCTACTGTGGCCGAATACAACTGGAAAACATAAACAACGGTTTTCTGAAATCTCCTCTTCCCGTCCATCAAGTTAGACAGGAATTGGAGCATAGAATATCTGCAAACCTCTCCCCCCCCCCACACGATGGTCGGATCGGGGAAACGACTATTATACAGTCATTCGGATCCCTGGCATGCCTGCCAAGTTTCATCGTCCTAGCACATCAGGAAATACCGAACTCGCAGGACCACCAGAAATCCGAACCCCCACTTCCCCAAAGTGATTGAATCGGGTCCAGTTATGTCAATGACGTACCTAGGGCTTGTGCTGGTTCTTGCCACCAAGTTCCATCCCGATCCCTCCACTCTAAGCGTTTCCTAAGATTTCGGTTTCCCCGTCCAGCTCCCCCCGAAGTCACCGGATCTGGTCCGGATTTGAAATGGGATGTCTGAGACTCGTGTCTCAGACATCCCACAATATCAAGTTTCATTAAGATCCGGTAGGCCGTTGGAAAGTTAAAAATACCTAAATTTTCTGGGTTTCCCCTTCCTCCACTTCCCCAGATGGTGGATCGGGAGATTGACTATTTCCAGTTTAATCTGGTCGGTTCCCTGATATGCCTGCCAAGTTTCATCGTCCTAGCTTACCAACTAAATACCCATGTTTCGTAAATTTGAAATTTGTGCGACTCTTAATAGGAGAAATCCGATTAACTTTATTTTCGCGATAAACAATTGGCTGAGCTCAACCATGTTGAAAAAAATAGTTTTGGCGTCAACCACTTTCGCCGCTTGAGCTCAAACCGGTTGACGCCAAAACGTCCCCCTGCTATCTGTTGCAACGTTTCCACTTCCATTTTTGACGGACTTTTTTGGATCTTGTTCAACACTTAAATTTTGAAGTTTTCTGAATCTTTCGTCATTTGAGGAAGAGAGAAATTTCATATTTGACGGTGCAAAACGGGCAAGTCAGCTACATTTTATTAGAGCAGGAACTTCAAATTGCCCATACATCCCGTCGACAAGTATCCATAGCTTGAATGAAGAAGAAGAGACAGCTGACTCCAAAACTAAAGTGCAGAAGAATCTCTACCCTTTCGACGACCCAATCGAACAGCAAAAACAGCAGACTTGTCCATAATGAAATCACAGCACCAGCTTTAACTCCAACCAATTTTCAGAGAAAACTTCATCAGATATTTACGGAAGAATCTTTAATTGTTTTTCCACAAGTTCATTTTCCAGCCTTAGCGGCTTGAGCCGGAAGAGGATCCTAGACAAGAAGGGCAGAAATATATAAATATTCCTTGGGCCCAAGCTGACTATGAAACATACGTTCATATATTGCATAAAACGGATATGTCAGCTACAATGCTTTGGGAGCGATATTTCGGCAAATAAATCTGAATTTGCAGGATTAGCAGGTTCGAAAAAATCCTTTGAGCCCAAGCTGACTTTGAAACATATATTCAAACAATAAGTGAGTAAGTAAGTAAATAAAGTATTTATTACCCGTAGTTTTCACTTAAGAACAAAATGGAGTAAAGAAGAAGATAAAGAAAAAGAAGAGAAAATTAAGGCACAACACAGATACAGACACATGACGTTTTACATAACAATTACGAAATCACGAACTATGAAAGTGTTTAAGCCAGGGGTGGTTGATTTGAATTGGATTGAAAAATTTGAAATTTCCAGACATTATAAACAATGTATACAACGGATATGTCAGCTACAATTCTTCGTCAGCGATATTTCGACCCTTCTTGGCAAGGGTCCTCGTCAGGCAATGTTTATGTTGTAAACATTGTTTGCAGTGTTGGGAAATACTTAAGTAAAAGTACTTAAGTAATTACTTAAGTAAAAAATCCTAGTACTTGTACTCTACTTAAGTACAAAATTACGTACTTGATAAGTACTTAATAGCCTACTCATACTTAAGTAAAAAATAGAACTACTTGAGGGTACTTAAGTACTCAAGTACTTTCATGATGGTACAAAGGACGATTAGCACGACATTTAGCAGGGTACAATGATTATTGTATCCGCTGAATCTAAATGGACATTAGGGATCCAGTTACTCTTTTTGTGAGTCGAAAGGAGTTGTTTGAAGAAAAGTTAACCATGTAGCATTTCTTCACTGACATGTACAGCAACATCCTTTTTTATTTTAAGTGTTAAAACGGAAAATTGCCATTCCGCAATTTTCTGTTCCATAAATTTTTCCCGTCTACCAATGGACAACCATGACTTTTAGGGAGTCATCATTTTGCTCTACACCTGTAGACAAAACTCCGGTCAGTTACAAGCAAAACACGACTGATCAAAATGACAACTAATAACTACAGCCTTTTCTCTGGACTTCGCTCCAACATTTTCCGAAAAATAGTTTTTCAACAGCATGGTCCATATGGTCCACCATACATTTCCCATTAAGAACAAGATGAAAAGTTTCGGTGAGATTCAAAGATAGAACTATCTGGGTGACTTCTTCATCCAGAAAATCCGGTAGTGTAGACCTTCGGTCTTCGCCAGATCGCGTAAATGTTATTTATCCCTACTCAACCAGGATTCAGAGTACAGACACGCTCTTTACCTCGAAATACAATATTTAATAAATTTTACTACAAGATCTGGTTTTTTCCAAATTTTTCGGGTTTACACCAGTCTCCGGTCATCCCGGATTACCAGTTGAGAAAATTCCCGACCAGATTATTTCCATGAGCAGCATCTGACAGATGGAACAGTTGTCTTATTGTCCATTTAGCGACTCGGAAAAACTGGACAAACGCATTATTAGAACTTACAAAAACTCCCAACGGATTCCGGCGAATCAGGCCAAACTGTCAACTTGATGGGAAAATGAAGCTAGAGGATTGATTTCCTATGTCTTCATATTCATAGCTTTAAAATTCCTAAGCTCCAGTAAAGGCATAACATGAGGCTTGCGGAATTTCCGATTTGGCAGAAGTAAAAATCAATTAATCAATCATGGCATTTATTCCTGAATGTCTGTTTCACAACATGATAACATAGAGGACTGTCAACTTACACAAAATATAATTGATATATATAATTCGTTTTAAAACTGGTACAACTATCGGATAGTAGGCCACTCGGCCTATAGACCAAGCACAAAAGATCAAATAGGCAGATTCAGCATTTCAGCTTGCCTCACTATCTTGATGGAACAAGTCTATATACTTGACCAAGAAAGTTGTACCACCGATTTTCCTTTTTTGCGGATTTCGTGCGAATAATTGTTCGGGGCCACAACAGGCCGAACAGGCCACAACAAGACTTGGATTCAGCACGTCTCTCGCTAGTGAGCCGAAATTCCTTGCTGGAAACCCCTTCCCCACACCTAAATATAAGGCGATGGTGCCATCCTCGAACGATCTGTATTTTTGACAAACAAGACGCTTTGCTGTACCAAGTTTGACCTCCTACCTAACTCCATCCAGAAGTCTCACGTTAACAGAAAGACAGGCGGGCAGACGCACTGTACGACGTCACAAGTGTCCCTTCACTCTTCAGTGTCATTTGGGATCCGAAAACTTGATTTGATGTATCCCTCACATGGGAATTATGTGTTATTTGGTTGTTGATCTTTTGATGAGCCATTTCTTAAAGCCTGCTATCATAAACCTACCTAAATACTTGGGTACTTAAGTACTGAAGTACTATCTAAAAACTTGAGTACTTAAGTACTGGAGCCTATACTATTTCCGTCAGAATTCAACAAGGCGCTGACTAGAAAGCTAATCGCCATGAAAAACAATGAAATCCGGGGAATCATCCAGGTTGTTACTGGAATTGGAAACCTTGGAAAGCATAATTCAAATACAGGTCTCCAATATGTACCAGATGCGGAGTAGATGAAGAGACAAATATCCACTTTGTCCAAGAGTGCCCAGCGTGGACAAGGAAACGTTTGGAAGCTTTCGACGCTCTGAATGTTGATTTCCACGAGGTAGTGAGGAAAGTCAGGTTAAAGGAACTGTCCAGGTACCTTCCGTTGACAGGGAGGCTAGACAGGTTTTAAGGTAAGAACGCGAGAAAAAGCGGTAGAATGAGTGATTTTTTTTATCAATTGTTTTGGTAGAGTGATGTTTTCTTCAATTGTATTATAGAGTGATGTTTCGACATCAATTATGAATTGGGGGATTGAGACAATGGGCCATTTGTCGCCTGAGTTTAGGCTGGAGTGTCTGGCTACCCTGCAGAATAAATAAAAAAAATAATTTCTGTCAGAAGTTAACCTGTCTATTCCATTGCTCAGCTTTGGTTGTCTTTTTCTCACCACAGAAATTTCCAAAAAAGGTCAACAATATCTCAAAAGAAAGCCATCTTCTACTTCTTCGTCCTAGGTTTTCTTACGAGATAATAGGGTGCAAGCTGCACTGCCAGTACATGATTTTCTGTGATGACCCAAAAAATTTCTGGGGACTTTGTTACCGTTACGGCTGGTCATCAGACTTTTGTTTCCATCATATAATCATTGTTTAACCTAGGTACTTGGAAAACTATGAAAGCAAATTGTATGATTGTTAGAATTAAACATGAATTCAATATTAGAAAAACATTTAGTGTTTTAAGCAGAGAAGATCTTTGTCTTTTTGGCCTGTTTTTGACTTATAGAAACTGACGTCAAATCTCTTGTACTATAACAATGCGGGATGCCGTGATTCTTTTTCCATCACAACAATGCATAAATATCTGAATCTAGAAAGATTTATCAGTGAAAAAGATTTTAAACACAAATCTTTCAACAGGTTTAACTATTTTAGACAGGTTGTGGTGCATCTAAGGTACATTTAAGCTAGAAAACTAATTCTGTCGGGTATAGGCTAGGTATAGGCTCCAGTACTCGGGTTTTTAAAAGTATTTATTACTTAAGTAGACTTTTTGGAAAGTACTTAATACTTATACTTAAGCAGAAATTTAGAGAACAGTTAGAATACTAATTCCATAGCATGCTTATAGAAATAGAGACCAACGGAAGTAGTAGACTGGTAGCACAGTACACTGACAGCAGACTGACAGCTAGGCTGGATAGAAATCAGGTCCACTACCAGCCGAAATGTAGCCTATAGGAGGAAATGGAGCCAAGCAAATAAAGCAGGGCGGTACAGCGAACATACTTTTCAATTTCTTCGTCCTCCATTTGTTTCTCTTTAAAATCAAGGAATTTGCACTACAGCGAGGGTACAAAATTTTGAAATCCCCACCTAGATCAAAGTGATATAGAGATACTAGCATAGAGGACAAGATCATAGAATATACAAATTTGAAATCGTTTACCACGTGGCCAGAAAGGGATCCAGAATCCATACTCCAAAGCTGAACAAAGCAGGAGCCAAATACCAGTCACTGAAGAAAAAAGTGGCCAATGACAGGTAACTCTCAAGTTTAAGCGGCTAGTATCAGGCAGAGATTGACTTGCTGATTATTCAGCTACTTATCTTCATCATTTTTATTTGAAGTCTCACTTGTTTCTTCTGCAGTTGGGCACCAGATTTTTTGGAGAATTCCCCTGCTCAAGGGAATCTCCTACCGAGGTGAAAAAGATTCTCCTGTTATTATTGATTTTGGGGTGAAGGAGACCAGTGAAGTTAGAATTTTTTTTTTTTATATTTCAGTTCTAGAGACACCAGGAAACTCTGTCTTGCATCATGAGACAAAATAACAGTGAGAAAATATCACTCTATCTCATAAGGAAGTTGGTATGGCCCCCTTTTGGGAAAGCCTATGCCAAACACTGTGTGAACCTAGCATCTGCCTAGCGTCTGGTATACCCTATGCCTAACGCTGGATACACTATGCCAAATGCTAGATACTTGGACCAAAAAAAATATTGAGTAATTGAGTGAAGGTCAGAAGTGAACCAATCAGAATTCATCTATAGCGGGGGAGGTCCAGTCTACCACAAACCCCTCATTTTGGGAAAGCCTATGCCAAACGCTGGGTATATCTAGCGTTTGATATACCCTATGCCTAACGCTGGATACACTATGCCAAATGCTGGATACTGGGACCCAATAAAATATTGACGATTTGAATGAAGCTCAGAAATCAACCAATCAGAATTCATCTGTAGTGAGGTAGGTCAGGGTTAGGGTACCAACAGCTATCCAGCGTTTGGCATAGGGTATCCAGTATTAGACATACGCTATGCCAAACTTCGGATATATCCAACGTTTGACATAGGGTATCGAAAAATCAGGGATTTGTGGTTGACTGGGCAGGTCAGGGCTAGGGTACCAACAGCTATCCAGCATTTGGTATAGGGTATCCAGCATTTGGCATGTGCTATGCAAAATGTTAGGTATACCCAGCATTTGGCATATCGTACCAGAAAATCAGGTGTTCCTGGCTGACTGGTCCCCCCTTTCTAGTCTAGGCTGTCTTTAATAGTAAGTTGTTACCTTGTGGTCTTCATCCCAGGAAATTTATAATCACATGCCACATGTAATAATCTGAAATATACATTTCTAGGATAATATGGCTCTTAAAATGGAAGAAGATGAAACCTACTTGATCTCCCAGTCGAGGCTAAGTGGCAAAATGAGTGACTCTGAAGCTAAGGCTTGGGCCCTTACAGCCAAATCTCTGATACCCAGGAACTTTGCTTTGCTGAATGAGGCATATGCACTGGAAAAGTCTGCAAAAAACACTAAAGAAAGTGCCAAGCTGTTTTGCAGAATCTTCACAGAGTTTCCAAATGAGCCCCAGTTTTGGAATGAAGCAAGGGACATATGCAGTAACGTTGACAACCCTGGAAACTCGCCTGGTGCTAAGTTCCATTCAGAAGTGTTTGCACACATCACACCTGAAGTGCAACAGCAGATCCTACTCCAACTTGTGCAAACAAGTGAAAACCCGATTGTCAAGTCCAAGCTCGCTCTTGTACTCTTCAAAAGATACCCCCAGTCTATCACGGGTCTCTGGCAAAAGGTAGCTGAAACACTGACTATTAATGAATCAAACAGCTTTACTACCCCATGTAATGGCTACAGGAAGCTGCTGGTTCACGACTTACTTCCTGTTATTCTCCAGTCCAAAAATGTTGAGATTCAACAGACCCATTTGCTCACCTTGTTCCAGAAGGCCATTGAGTTTTACGTCTGCTATCTGGCAAAAAATGACTACGTAATCAAGGACCTGAGCGAGGCAGATTCGAAACTGGATAATCCTATTCAGAGCTTAACAAACCTTCTGTCGAAGATCAGTTTGAAGTTGGGATGGAGCCTGTACTCAGAGACACAGTCTGCGGAAAATAAAGCACAGATCTGTCAGATACTCTGGTCAGTTTGCAGTTCTAGCACTGTACAGGACAAAGGAGAAAACAGGTTGATAGAGTTGTACTATTTCACAGTTTTCACACTCTTTAAGTCACTCTTTGAATATTTGGATGTGGCTGGACCAAGAACGAAGAGGGATCTGTGGTCTGAGATGCCTCAGGTGCTACTTGTGCACAACTTGTTCACACCTGCAGAGGTGCCCGCCCAAAGTAATTTAGAAACAAGTGCTAACCCTGTATTACTCACAACCCCCAAGCAAGTGATCTCGTCGCGACGGATTACCGAAAATTTTGCTAGTGCCATAAGCTGCTGGGAGCTATTGCACAACTTCGAAGATCTGCGGCAACAGTTTGCTGGCCTGTACGAAAGCCTTCGCATTACGTCATGGCCTTGGTTCCAGACCTTCATGGTCGACGTTCTTCTTTACCGCTCGCTGCATGACGAAGCTGCAGCCAGCTTGAACCATCTACTTGTGGTGGCCACTGGAAACAATAAGTTATGTCTCAGTACGAAGTTGACAAGCGTTATGTACCTATCTGGAAAGCGATCAGAAGCCGTTGGACACGCCCTGCAACTGATACCTCATTTGGTTATGGATGACAGCCTACCTTCCGAGTATTTCGAGTTATCGATTGGTACGGAAGATTATTCTCAGAAGGCTTTAACGTTTATGGGTACCACACCATCGGAAATCATGAGGTTTATAATCAGCGTTATCCTGTCAGCTTATAGGGACTTCGGTCTGGAGTCCTGTACAAACGATACAATTCTTGGCAACGTGTTAATTCTGTCCCAGTATGATTGGCCAAGAAATGGTACACTCGCAGAATTGGTTATTGATCAGATCCGCAGCAAAAAAGAATTTAAATATCCTATTCTTCCTAAATACTTCACTAATCTTGAAGTGATGGAAGAGTTGATGTTGATGGCTACAGACTTGGGGGGTTCTATTCCCATTGAGGTGTTCCCGAACGTTTCTTCGCAGGCAAGGATTTCCACCCGCGGAGGTAACAAGGAATCCAAAGAGGATTTTAGACATGCGATGCTCGGTCTTGTTGCACAGTGTCGCCGACCGGTGTTTCCGCTCATCCTTGACTTCCTTGTTGAGGAAAAGGACAATATTCTCCAGAGTTTGAAATGATCGGCTTTATTCTATATAAGCTGTGTTCGACTGGAACTTGCAGAAGGACTATCAGGAATACAAATTACACTATACAAGCCTGTTATACGAACTCTTGGAATTCACAAAAAAAACACGAATCAACCGAGATTCCAGAATAACATTATCAGTTTAAAATGGTTTGTCGATCGTAGATGTGACGCCTCTGTTCCTGCACTTGACGTCTCCATTTATCTTGCTGGTGGCCGACGCGGTTTAGGACTCCGCCATGACTGGACTGGAGTGGCCGTATCGGGACTGGCCCGGCCATTTCATCCTGTGAAAAAAGTTCGAACTGCATAAGTTAGCAAAACAGTGAAAGTTTAAGCAGACTATGATTACAAACTTGTTCAACAATACAACAGTGAACCGGCCACAAGGCAATGTATGATATGCAAGGGTCTAGCCGATAATGCCCCTGACATAACCCGGTACCAAAAAAAAACGGCGCCCCCCCCCCCCCCCCCCTCCTGCGAATGAACATGTATACAAAATCAGACAATCTTATTAGAAACTGCAGTTTTAACCGCAAGCACTTAAGAATTTTTCCCTAGACACGAGGGTTAAATATAATGGCTTGACGGCAGCTCGCTGGCCGCTGTCCGCTCGCCCATTTCAAACTTTTATCAGCATGTCCAGACATGTCCGATAAGTGACTCATGACTGTGTGTGTTGGGGGGGCGGGGGTACCGGGGAACAAACCTTTCAGGGACTAGCACTAAATACACTAGATACTGTTTCTTTCTAAACATTCTAAAATAGTTCATTCCCTAAATAGGAACAATACGAGACCGCTTTCTATCAGAATTTCCAGCTTTTAAATCTCAGAGACAAACCTTTTGATTGACTACGAAGATAAGAATGCTGCAAGATAGCCTACTAAAGCGTCTAGAAAAAGACTAAGCAGCGGTACGATAAATCACCGGATTTTTACCGTGACAGGTCGCGTAAATAGTGCGTGGAAGAACGGAGGGAGTTATCACAGAAAGAATATCAGTAAGCACTGCATTTTCTTCAAAGTGGAACTAAACAACTACGAGTCCCTTTTCTGACTCCTTGAACCATCAAATTCTGAAAAGCCCCGCCTAGAATCTGTTCTTTTTCGTTCGTTTTTAGCCCACAACAGAAACCAACCGGCACCCGTCTCTATCCACAACCGTTGCCGAAGAGAGGTTCTACTTCGGAACTGTGCCTTCCGAACACTTTACATTCACAACGAATTGTCATCTACCGCGGAAACCTGTTTTCTTTTATAATGACGTCACTCAAAGTGTCTGAAATGTCGACGAAAACTTGTCGTGGCGGGATAAAGCAGGTGCAAGCCGTATATTACGTAAGTTTCATACCAACCGAATGAGTGTTAACTGTAGAGATTGGAACCCATTACGACTTATTGAGTTTAGGTGGGATTTTAAAGAGAATAAAGTGGCCTGACTAGGTGTAAATATTGCTTCTCGAATCATGCGTGCTCTAAGTACCCGTTAGCATAGTGCAGTTTATCATGCACGTCGACAAGATCGCTGCTAATTATTTACGCAAGTTTATCACACAGACGCTCCTAATAATACAGAACAAGTAAAATGTTGGCACATGCTGAGGCACTGCCTCCGAGAAACAGGTGAGAGTCTCCGCCAAGAACTAAAAGCTTCACGAAAACAAACAGTAAGTAAGCACTGAAAGCTGACACTTACGAAACAAATTTTTGCAAAAGCTAGCAAACCAAATCGTGAAATTTGTACTATTTACATGTAATAAAGGTACCTCCTCGTTGGTGTGTTCTTCGTACTGGGTTGCCTTATGTTTGTTCAAACAGAGTGGATCAAGGCATACGAGGAAAAACATGTAGATGACTAGAAGTGATATAATCCAGATCACAATGATAACCACCACCTGAAAAACAAGAAATCAGACATGGGCTTTACCTCGCTAATACTACTGACTGGGCTGCTTGAAATGACTCGTCCTATTTCTCAAATGTCCTCAACAAATTCCGTCGGCACACACGGAAATTTGTCCGCCCAAACGTAAGATGGTAGTTACACCCCTGTCCATGACGACATCTGACCTCAGACCTCAGAAAAGGTTTCCGACAAAGTGCGATAACCGATTCTAACTTTTCTAGAACAGGTACGCAATGCATATCTTCCTATGCCCCACAAGAAGCTATATAATGACGATTACTTTTGTGGAGGTTGATACGAAACCGTATCAACTGTTTCGTATCAACAGGTCCTTTAAGTTATAAAAAAAAAAAATTGAAAAATGATAGAACATCTTACTCTCTTAGACAACCAGCCTATGTCATACCTTGTACAGTCCGATTTTCCCTAAAAATACAACTAGTCAACATAAATAAGATCCTACTATCCCCTGCTTTACAAAAGCTAATTATTCAGCATTGATCACTCCTTTTTTTCTCGATTTGTTCTTGATTTTCTCAAGACCCAACACGTGGTTTGTTATAAGACCCAACACGTGATTTGTCATTGTTAAGTGTTGCCACTTTACTCTGACGGAACCTGTGACTTAAAGCAGCAACAAACAGTGATATTCTGCCGCCTATGAATCTGGGTAGTTTTTACCACCTATTAACGAGACATCTGGCTTTATCAACTTCATAATTATACGCCTCTACTTCTGCTTAGTACATAACTCACGATCGTCGGAATTCTGGAACCCCTCTCCAACTCCCCCGGCATTACAGGTTTGTTTCCTTCCCCGACGTCACCCAGAGGATTGACAGCCTGACGAGGACCCTTGCCAAGAAGGGCCGAAATATCGCTGATGAAGAATCGTAGCTGACATATATCCGTTGTAAACATTGTTCGAATAAGTGTCCGAATGCGGTCCAGTTGTGTCATTGATGTACCTAGAGCTCGTGCTTGTTCTTCGCGCCAGTTTTCATCCCGATCGTTCCACTCTGAGCGTGTCACACGATTTCCGGTTCCCCGTCCGCCCCGCCCCCTCCAAGATTCATCGGATCCGGTTCGGACTTAAAACGGGACATCTGAGACACGAGGTCTTTCCAGATATCAAGTTTCATTAAGATCCGATCACCCGTTCGAAAGTTATGCATGCCCCTAATTTCCGGATTCCGCCGTCTCCTCCTCACCCACGATGGTCGGATCGAGGAAGTGAGTATTTATAAGTTAATCTGGTCGGGTCCCAGATATGCTTGCCAAGTTTCATCGTCCTAGCACATCTGGAAGTACCCTAAATCGAAAAAGTGTGACAGACAAACAGACCGACCGACAGACGGAATTGCGATTAAGCAATTTGCGATTTTGCAAAAACAGAACAGAAAACAGGTACCCCCAAAACAGAGCAGAACAGTACCCATGCTTAATTGCGATCGGTATATGGCACTTGTACCAGAGGCTGTAAGTGCCATAGAAACGAATATGTGGAGTTAAACGATCATTTTCTGTCCTGTTCATCTTTTCGGGTCCAGACTGATGGCTGACCGACAGACTCGCAGACCGACGGACCATTTCCAGATTCCAAAAGCGTTATTTGGTAGCTGAATACTGTCCCTTTACTGTAGCCCGCTGCCTCAAACAAAATCAGGAAAGTGGAGGAAATTGCCTTCAGCATCATCAGTTTTTACAAGCGTTGTGTTAAGCTTGATTAATTGATTTACTTTTTTTCTTTCTTTTTTTTTAGGTTATTCTTTATTTTACACAAAATCACATTAAACAACTTATAACAAAAAAAACATAAGAACTAAACGATATTGTATAATTCAGGTACAAAATTTCGTGGTTGTCCAACCAAATTGTTTGACCTTTGTCAAGTAATATATACAACAATTGCTGAATCGAATTCGTACTAAAATAAAAGGTAAACCATTGAAGTTAACACCCGAAATAAAATTTTCTAACAAAATAACAAAGACAAAACAACATTATTGTAATAATCTTAAATTTCGAAATGAAGCTTTACAACATCTTTCCCGGTTACATGCGATCGGCATGAGCTTCGGGACTTTGGTGGATACTTGCATTGGTGGCCTTAGGCGTTCAACCTCAAAATCAGGGGGTAAAAGGGATAGGAGAGTTTTAGTCCAAAATTTTGACACAAAGCCAAAGCAGATGGGCTACTTTCGCATTCGTTGATGCAAATCCAAAATTCGAATTCGAACATGACGCCCTACAGCTGCCACATCACGATTAGCTGATTGCGAACGAAGACGGAAGATTGGTATGTTCTGTCTGAAAGAACCCACCCGCACCGACCGATAGGTTGATGATGAAAGGTAATGCATTATAAAGAAGTAAAAGGAAATGGTTACACTCAGCTTCCGATAACGATCCATATCTGTCATATCTGCCTCATGATTCGTACGAACCGGAATCTGTAAAACGCGAAGTTGTCATCTCACTAGTCGACCGAGCCTTGTGAACTAGACACATTCGTGACATGCTCTATGGCAACAAATATCCCAATCAGCTTGTCGAAAAGATGATGAAAAGAAGACTGAACCTACAACATCCAAACCTTTCACAGAACCCGAAACACTCTACGTCACGTCGGCACTCGGCACTGAAAAAGACTAAGCGAGGGGTAACCCACTCCCCGGCACCTGCTCTCACCTTTCCTGGCACCGCTATCGGCGATAAACTAGGCGATTCCCGATTTTAAACATACTAATTTTAGCGTTGTAACACGTGTCAAGCGGTGCCAGCTGATATCAGCCGGCACCGGGCACTTGCTGTACACTATATCGAAAGTGGCAACCCCTCGAGACCAAGTTCAAAATTAGCACCAAAGAGGAATTTAATCAATATCCTTTGATTGCAAAAGCGACAGAAAAACGTTGCAGAACACGAATAGGACACTGATTATGCCCTTTCTGACGAACACCGCCCACACTACACTTAGCACTATTAGAACTATCTTTTTGAAATCCCTCAACATTCAGTACGTATGCGAACCCCATCAAACTATAAGAGAAGTCGTTGAGGTAAAGGAAAACCGCGCAGGTACAGCCCGAGACAAAAGCGAGTACTCACTAGAAACGTGGAATGGCATTATCAGTAAAAATTCAAGCCCCAGGTCCGTATTCACAACAAAACCACAGAATCAAAATGTCAACGACCCAATCGAGCCGCAAAAATAGCAGTCGTGCCCAAAATGATGTCTCTGCACTAGCTTTCACCTCCACCAATCCCTAAGAAGTACTCCTCAAAATATCAGAGTTACTGTTGCTTGAAACTTAATTTATTCTATCACAGGTTCGTTTCTTTTAGCTGCGACCTGACGAGGACCCTTGCGAAGAAGGGCCAATATATCTCTAGAGCAAATCTTGGCTGACTTAACCGTTTATCGCCATCAAATAACAAGACCAAAGGTGTCCATGGGATCCCAAAAATCTAATATTTGATCCAGACAATTGGGTCTTGTCTTCGTCAGATCCAGTCTTCGCCAGACTAATATCTATTTTGACGATACCGTACTGACCGAAACTTCCTGGTTTACTTCTGCCAAATTTCCGGTTCGGCCGAATTCCGAGCGAACTACTAGTCCAGCAAAAAAAGAAAATTCAGAAACGAATTCAGCGTATCTCCTTAGCCCCATAAAGAACATCTAACCAACCTCAAATAAAACTTTGACTTGTACAAAAAAATTCCGGTTACAGCCAGATTCCGGACGAATTATTTCCGGGTAAAAAATGATTGTCACATACAGCTCAGCGTCTCTTCTTACCCCTAAATCTGTCATCTAATCAACTTCAAATAAAACTTTACGTATTTTCCAAAAGTTTTGGCAGAATTCCGGGCGAACTAGTTGTCCGGGTAGAGAATACTTTTCACATCAGTGTTCAGCATGTCTTCTTACCCCTTAATTTAACATTTCATCAACTTCAAATCAAACTTTCACTTTTAACCAATTTTCCGCTTTTACTGGATTCCGGAAGAACTACTTGTTCGGCGAGAAAATGGTTTCCACCATTGTGTTCAGCATGTTTTCTTACCCCATAATCGACCATCACAGTAGCTGTTAAAAAATATTTTGTTTGCCCCTTGATCTGAACCCCCAGCCCTAAATGTAGGACTACAGAGCCCATCTACGAACTTGACCTTACCCTTGACCCAAAGAATCCTCATACCAGTCTCATCAAAAATATCTCATTCCCTCTGAGAGATATCGTGATAACAGACGGACAACTTTTTTAATGTCATAGGTATCCCTCCACTTACGTTTTGGGATCCCAAAAATCAGGTAGGCTACTGTACTAAATTCATACCCTACTCTCAACCCGTCTTCAAGTTCCATATTGATCGAACGAAAAGGGTGCCTGGAACTCATACAACACCTCTATCATACAAAATCACAGCTTACCTTAATTGTCGTTGTGTTTCTGCTCTCGTATTTACATTGGCATCTTGGGCAAAACTCCTGCTCTTTCCCATCGATATCATGTCCTATGACTGGCAGCACCACATTAGTACAGTCACTGGAAAGAGGAGGTGGTTATAATAAAGTTGAGAGGCGCCTTAAGTCAAAGAAACTAGAATAATCCAATATTGATATACCACACATGATCTAACATATGCTTCCAAATAGTAAGCGTCAATGTCCGCTTTGCTTTGAAACAAAGGAAGAGGGCCATTTTCTGGAACAACTCTCAGGTCCAACGTGACATTTTCTGAATGGGTATGATATTAAAGTTATCTCATATACCAGACACCAGAAATAAAGCTAAAATAATTAAAGATTTGCAAATTTTTAAAGTGTGCTTTAGCTAAATAAGGAACGCCTCGAGTGATGTAAAGAGTAATTTAGATTGTTCATGTATCTTTATATGAATGAATTTATTTCCAAAAAGCCCGTGGGGCCATGACAGGAAAATAACATAAACACAAAATAACACTCACAAACACAATGTTTACCCGATGAAAAATTATCTCAAAATAGTACTATGAAGTAGTACGAAAAAGTTGCATGCAGTACTAACGATGCTACTACATGCTTTTACTTCAAGGCTATCGTGTTACTGCATACTCCTATATGCTACTATTAGTAAGACTGCATGCTACTATGGCAAGACAGGATGCTACTGGATACTTACTACATAAGATTGGACCAGTCTGAGTCACATTAAATGATAGTATTCTTTGCTATTACATAGTATTACATGCAACGTTTTCGTACTACTACCATACTACTGCGCAGGCTACAACTTTTTCATCGGGTACACCAAAAGGAGGGAACCCTTACTCCAAAAATCGCTCCAGATGCTCCGCTGCTTAAGGAACCTCCCAAGCCGAAAAAGGTCCCCAAAATATTTCTTCCCCATAACCGTAACCAGATCCTCCTCCTCCATCCTACCATGTCCAAAATGGCCGATTGGCTATTAAACTCTTCATTTATATCCTACGTTCTACAAGATGTTGCTGAGTAAGGAACTTACCACTTAGTAGGAGGAACATTTCCTATGAAAAGTTTTCTGTTTGATGAAGTACTGTTGACTACTGAAGTATCCGGACAGATGCATTTGCATCTTACATCTTCATATTGGGCCTAAAAAAGAATTGGCAGTTTAAAGTCAATCACATATCAGAAAAACATTTTCTGTCGCCGAGGATCACAACTTAAGACCAAAATTCTCAAGCACTTCTAACCTCATAAAGTATATCACAACAAAAATTGGTGCTTATTATTTTTACTCAGGGCGGGAGTAATGGAACGAATTGATTTTTGAGGTCCCAAAACTTAAGTGGAGGGATACCTATGACTTCGTATAAGTTGTCCGTCCGTCTGTCAGCACGATAACTCTCGACGGGAATGAGATATTTTGATGAAACTTTGTGTGAGGATTCTTTGGGCCTACCAACAGGTCGAATTGGTACTTTATTTGTGAGAAAACTGAAATACGGCACATCACAGCTACAATCTAAAACTAGAATACACCACTAAACTGTACATTCACAAGAAAACACAAGATCACATTGCAAGAAGAAAGAAGAAACAAACAAGAGCTGGAAGCTCATGTGGCTCTTGCAAGGCTGGGTCAGAGGATGAAAGTAGGAATTCGGCAGTTCGTGGGTTTGTTGTGATCATTTCTAAGCAAGATCCTTGAGATAAGAATGATCATGGGTCGGATCCTTAGAATCACGAGAATGTATGGTTTGGCAATGCATTTGGCTGTGATGATGCGGACTTTAAGGGCACCAGGAATTCATCTGTAATCAAAACTGTCAAGCAAAAAAGATGATTAGCTCATCGGGAGCACGAAAATGTATTTATTACTCAAAAGCATTGTTTCAACTTTCAGGAATTCAGTTGTAAGCAAAACCTTTGAGGCAAAAATGATCTGGGCTCATAGAGATCACGGAAATGTATATTTTGCTTAAAAGTATTTTTTGTACTTTGCGGTTAGAATTAGTACTTTAAGGGATGGTAATCTTGTCAAGTGTCTAATTTCCAAGCCAAGTTTCATCGTCCTAGCACATCTAGAGGTACCTTAAGTCGCGATCATCGGAATTCCTGGCCCCCTCCAACTCCCCTCAAAGTGCCCAAACCCGGTCCGATTCTGTCATTGATGTGTCTAGGGCTTGTACTTGTTCTTCCAACCAAGTTTCATCACAATCGCTCCACTCTAAGCGTGTCACAAGATTTCCGGCTCTTCCCTCCAACATCCCCCATAGTTCACGAATCCGGTCCAATTCTGTCAACGATGTACCTAAGGCTTATGCTTGTTCTTCCCACGAAGTTGAATCCCGATCGCTGCATCCTAAGCGTGGCACAAGATTTCCGGTTCCCCCCTCCGACCCACCCCCCACATTCATCGGATTCGGTCCGGACTTGAAATGGGACATCTGAGACATGACGTCTTTCCAGATATCAAGTTTCATTAAGATACAGTCACCTGTTCGAAAGTTATGCATGCCCCTAAATTCCGGATTCCGCCGTGTCTCCCTCCCCACGATGGTCGGATCAGGCAGATGACTATTTCCAAGTTAGTCGGTTTGATCTATATATCTATCTATGCCTGCCAAGTTTCCTGGTCCTGGCACTTTTGGAAATGCCCTAACTCGAGAACAGTGGACCGACAGACCGAAAAGTGATCGGTATATGGCACTTGAGCGAAGCTGCAAATGCCATAAAAACTAAGACTAATCCGATGGTGAATTTCTATCAGCCTTCATCTAGACAATTTCAAAACGTTTCGTATTCATTGTTCTTACAGTTCTTAAGATGATAGTTCTAAACTGTATAGTTAAGAACTATTTCTCTAATTATCTTACTATTACTCAGTACTCACTAAGGTAAGGCAAAATGGAAAATCTACCCGATGTTCAGTCAGTCTGCCTAAAACACGTCAATGATCCTCAGGAAGAAGGAGTAAGCGTGTCCGTACGACTCAAACTCAGCGACTCAAACCCTGTGTCAATCAATCACCGCGATCTTGGGCGCAGCGGTGACACCACTTCTGCCTTTCTTCCGCTAGCTACCCTGAGAGGCTGGAGATTTTGCATCGGCAAGGAGAAATAGTCATCATGAGTATATAGGACACTCAAATAAAAAATTGCCTGCGTGTTTCAATCATTCCAAAGTCGCTAAGTGAGGATGGAACCTTACCTATTTATACAAATAAGAGTTTAGACGGCTGTGTCCAGTAATAAATTGGGAAAGCAAATACGATGGTTGAAATTTTTCGGTTGCGATCAGAACCTCTTTACTTTGAAAGAATTTTACCGGCCAACTACTAACGGAATTTTCAAACTGAAGGTACCATTTCTGGTAAAGAGCACTATTTCTTGTTTTACGCGTTGCACCCGAAGGGGAATCAATACTTTTGTCTTTTACATCTAACGCTATTTGATTTGATCTGCAAAAACGCTATGGTCATCTGAACAGTGAAATATGGGGAGAACAGGCTGTTCATAGGCCAACCAAATAGCAGGTCGTTCTCTTTTAAAACAAGACCAAAGGTTCCGATGGGATCCCAAAAATTCAATATTTGATCCAGACAATTGGATCTTGTCTTCGCCAGATCCAGTCTTCGCCAGACTCCTTGAACATTTTTACCATTAAAATTCAGAAACAGATTAAGGCCAAAAAGCTAATCATCTGAGAAAACCAAGTACAGATATGGATTCAGCATGTTTGTGTTTACCCCATATCTGTTTTGACAAAAACTTCCTGCCTTACTTCTGCCAATTTCCCGGTTTCTGCCGAATTCCGGAACCACGTGTCCGGCAAAAAAAAATAAAGCTAAAAAAGAAGGTATCTTCTTTCCCCTATATCGAACATCTAATCAACTTCAAACTAAATTTTAACTTAAAACAGATTTTCCGGTTCAACCCGGATTCCGAGCGAACTATATGTCCGGGTAAAAAATGATTGTCACACACGGATTCAGCATCTCTTCTTACACCTAAATCGGATGTCTAATCAACTACAATTACTTTCAACAGTTTTCCGGTTTTGGCCGGCTTCCGGGTGAACTACTTGCCCGGCGAGAAAATAGTTTTCAGCAACGTATTCAGTATGTCTTCCTACCCCTAAACCGAAAATCTAATCAACTTCACTTCGAATTAAAATTTAACTTATAACAAATTTTCCGGTTCGAGCCGGATTCCGGGCGAACTGTATGTCCGGGTAAAAAATAATTGTCATACACGGATTCAGCATCTCTTCTTACCCCTAAATCGGATATCTAATCTACTACAAATAGTTTTAACAATTTTCCGGTTTTGGCCGGATTCCGGGCGAACTACTTGCCCGGGGATAAAATGGTTTTCACCATCATCTTCAGCATGTTTTCCTACACCTTAACCGAACATCTAATCAACTTCAAATAGAACTTTAACAAACTTTCCGGTTTGTGCCGGATTCCGGACTAACTACTCGTCCGGCGAAAAAATGGTTTTAACCATCGTGTTCAGCATGTCTTCTTGCCCCTAAATCGAATATCCAATCAACTTCAAATAAAACTTTTACTTTTAACAAACTTTCCGGTTTGGGCCGGATTCCGGGCGAACTTCTCGTCCGGCGAGAAAACGGTTTTTACCATCGTGTCCGGCATGTCTTCTTACACCATAATCGACTGTCTCATTAGCTGTTTAAAAATATTTTGCTAGCCCCTTAATTTAAACCCCCTCCCTCACCCCTAAATATAGGGCTACAAAGCCCATCTACGAACTCGATCTTACTCTTGACCCAACGAATCCCCATACCGAGTTTCATCAAAATATCTCAATCCCTTCGACAGTTATCGTGCTTACAGACGGACGGACGGACGGACAGACGGACGGACGGACGGACAGACGGACGGACGGACGGACAGACGGACGGACGGACGGACAGACGGACGGACGGACGGACAGACGGACGGACGGACGGACAGACGGACGGACGGACGGACAGACGGACGGACGGACAGACGGACGGACGGACAACTTTTGCGATGTCATAGGTATCCCTCCACTTACGTTCTGGGATCCCAGAAAAACACAAGAGTGTTAGCTCGATTTCTCTAAGCTCAATAGGCAGAAGTCCTGAGCAGTTATAACATCTGTCTGAGCTGTTCGGAATGACTTTGAAATAGCAACCATTGACAGTCTTTTGAGCTGACAGCAACATTATTGGTCTTTCTAATCGCACTAATCCAAACAGCGGCTATGTATAAAATTGTACTTTCTATAACGCATGTGTACAACAAACTCAAAGCAAACCCGAGTTGTTCGTGCCGCACACATTAGATGCGTCGAATGCTGTTTTGCTGCGTCAATCCTGTGGCCAATATGTCGGGTCCAAAGGATTTTCCTATCAAGAATAACTCCCAGATATTTTACCTTTTCGTTCAGCGAAACTTGTTCACCTCCAAACAAAATAGCCTCAGTTTTCAACTTATTAAAAATTTAGTTTAATATTTTAAAAACCTTTCAAAAACAACTGCAGCGATTTTTTCAAATACTTTTAGCAGTTCTCCCAGAAATAGTGGCGCAAACATCATCAGCATATGTTTGGACTTTACAGTAATTTCCTGCCTGTATTTCCAGTATTTCATTAATATTATAGACCATAAAAAAGGCAACAATATTCCAATAACCGCAAAGTTTCATTTTCATAAGATACAAATCTATCGGATAAGTAACTATGGATTAGTTTTAATAAGACGCACGGAAAGCCCTTCTCCCCCCCCCACATCTTTTTTATATCAGGTAAAATTTGGGGCCGAAAGTAATTATAGGTAATTTTACTAAAATTATTCCATTTTTTTTTTTACCAGAATTAACCGCGAAGTTTCGTTTTCAAAAGATAAAATTCTATCGGATAAGTAATTATGGATTAGTTTTAATAAGCCACACGGGCAGTCCTTCTCTTTAAACTTTTTGAATGGGGGGGGGTGCACCCCCCCCCCCCCCCCCGCCACACCTTTTTTATATCAGGTAATGTTTGGGACCGAAAGTAATTATAGGTAATTTTACTAAAATTATTCCATTACCTTTTTTTTACCAGAATTATTCGGTATAAATATCGGGATTCGGTTGCTATACCGAATCTCAAATAGGCAATCGGTCCAACTTATTCGGTCTAACGACCGGGATTCGGTAATAAATACGGTACAATCACCGGGATTCGATAGTCATCACGAATTCCGGACTTCTTTTATTTTTTTTTGGATCACAAAACGTAAGTGGAGGGATACCTACGACATCGCAAAAGTTGTTCGTCTGTCCGTCTGTAAATCTCGAAGGGAATGAGATATTTTGATGAAACTTGGTGTGAGGATTGTTTGGGTCAAGGGCAAGGTCAAGTTCGTAGATGGGCTCTGTAGCCCTACATTTAGGGGTGGGGGAGGGGGTTCAAATTAAGGGACACACAAAATATTTTTAAACAGCTAATGTGAGAGCCGATTATGGCATGCTGAGCACGATAGTGAAAACCATTTCTCGCCGGACAAGTAGTTCGTCCGGAATCCGGCAAAAGCCGGAAAGTTGGTTAAAAGCAAAAGTTTTATATGAAGTTGATTAAATGGTCGATTCAGGGGTAAGAAGACATGCTGAACACGATGGTGAAAACCATTTTCTCGCCGGACAACTAGTTCGTTCGGAATCCGGCCAAAACCGGAAAATTTGTTAAAAGCAAAAGTTTGATTAGATGACAGATTATGGGGTAAGAACAGAGGCTGAGTCTGTATATGACGATCATTTTTTACCCGGACATATAATTAGTCCGGAATCCGGTTGTAACCGGATTTTTTTTTTTAAGTCAAACTTTTATTCAAAGTTTATTAGATGTTCTTTATAGGGATCGACGCTGGATTTGTTTCTGAATTTTCTTTTTTTGCTGGGCTAGTAGTTTGCTCGGCCTAAACCGGAAACTTGGCAGAAGTAAACCAGGAAGTCTCGGTCAGTATCGTCAAAATATGGCTTATAGAGGTATGTCTTAACATAGTTTAAATATTCTTTGAGCCCAAGCTGACTTTGAAACATTTATTCAAACAATGTCTACAACGGATACGTCAGCTATGATTTTTCATCAGCGATATTTCGGCCCTTCTTGGCAAGGGTCCTCGTCAGGCTGTCAATCCTCTGGTTCAACTTCGGGAAGGAAACAAACCTGTAATAAATAACTGAAGCTTCTACCGTTGTAGACATTGTTTGAATAAATGAACTTAGTTTTTTGATGATTAGCCTGGCGAAGACAAAGACCATATTGCCTGAATCAAATATTAGATTTTTGGGATCCCATCGACACCTTTGGTCTTGTTTATACCAGAATTACTCGGTATAGTTATGGGGATTCGGTAGTTATACCGAATCTCGAATAGGCTATCGGTGCAGCTAATCCGATCTAACGACCAGGATTCGGTAATAAATTCCATATAATCGCCAAGATTCGGAAGAGAAAATCAAGTTCAGATATGGATTCAGCATGTGTAAGTGTTTACCTCTATAAGTCATATCTGTTTTGAGAAAACTTCCTGCCGCTTCTGCCAATTTCCCGGTTTCGGCTGAATTCCGGAACTACCTGTCCGGCGAAAAAAGAAAGCTAAAAAACGAACTCGATATATCTTCTTTCCGCATTATTGAAAATCAAATTAACTTCAAATAAAAATTTAACTTGTAACAAATTTTCCGGCTCCAGCCGGATTCCGTTCGAACTATATGTCCGGGTAAAAATGAGTGTCATACACGGATTCAGCATCTCTTCTTACACCTAAATCGGATATCTAATCAACTACAAATGAAACTTTAACTTTTAACAATTTTCCGGTTTTGGCCGGATTCAAGGCGAACTACTTCCGGGTAGAAAATTATTTTCACGTAAGTGTTCAGCCTGTCTTCTTACCCCTAAATCGAACATCTAATCAACTTCAAATAAAACTTTTACTTTTAACAAACTTTCCGGTTTTGGCGGGATTCCGGGCGAACTACTTGTCCGATGACAAAATGGTCTTCATCATCGTGTTCAACATGTCTTCTAACCGTATAATCCACCATCACATTATCTGTTGAAAAATATTTCATTTGCCCCTTAATTTAAACCCCCTGCCCACCCCTAAATACAATGCTACAGGTCCCATCTACGAACTCGACCTTACTCTTGACCCAAAGAATCGTAAAACCAAGTTTCATCAAAATATCTCATTCCCTTCGAGAGTTATCGTGCTCACAGACGACGGACAGACTAACAGCTTTTGCGATGTCATATGTATACCGCCACTTACATTTTGGGATCCCAAAAATAGATCAAATGACTGCGATGTCACGCTTGTGTGGAATTCCGATACAACTTAGTTTAGACCATCGTGAACCTTATCTATTGAAGTATAACATTCCAACTCAAGTCAAATAAGAGCCTAAAGGTCCTATTAAATATGGTATTTACATCAGACTGTTGCAGGGATCCATCAGTCACAACCCAATATATTCACCAGCTGGTCAAGCTTAAGCTCAGAGAATACAGGTTAGACTCTTTGTTGGATTGCTTACATCTTGTCGCATGTGAAAAGAGTGTGGTCCATCATTTTGTCTTTCTTGCTAGGGTAAAACACTGAAATTCGAAAACATCGGAATTCGAACACTTTGATCGAACAATTCAAATCAGACACTTTATTTTTTTAAAAATAGTTGAATATTAAAAGTTCCAGAAACCCAATTATTCCATGTTCAAATATGAAAAAAAGGGGCACAACTTCCAAGCCAGAAAGCTTTTATTTACATAGCAAAATAAAATCTGGACAGGCAAAGAAAATGTGCAACATTCTACTCTTTCATTCACCTAATTCACGAAGCTGTAAAGGCAATGTTAGATGTTATATTTGATGCTATTACATTATATTTGAGATTTTCACAATTTGAAATGTCGTGGTTGTGAAGTCATGGATTTCAAATGCCAGTTTCAGTTTAAAAATAAAGATTCTGTTATGTCAATGTTTCAGGTCAACTAAAAAAGAGAGTCAGGACCCATATTGTGGTAACTTTGGGGCTGAAGCCAGCCCGACCTCGGCTACGGAGAGAAGGGTCTGATACATTTTTTCAGCAACGAAATCAGTGAAAAAAATGTCTTAACTACAGCAGTACTCTTTTCTTATATTGTACTGCTCCTTGAATAAAATATAAATCTGTCCGATTTTCAATGCTTTACCTTGACGAGAATCACAACTGAAACAGAATGCGTACAGTAGTAATGGTGATGTTGCAGCACGTTGATATCCATTACCAATGTTGTATGTGAATGAATGTTTGCTGAGATTACATGTATCACCTCTTATTCAGTGGAACAAAGTACAGTAGAGGTAGGCTACAGTATGCTTATGTGAATGTTTGTTGACTTTGGACTTTGCCATTTTCAGGCACCTGCTGTGACTAAAGTCAACTAAGAGTTAGCCAAAGTAGGTAATAAGGGCAAATTAAGGGCCTCTGTGTTCCAAGCTGTTTAAGGTAAAACAAAAACACCTGAATTGGTACTTTGGATCTTCATTCTACCATTCAGCCTAAAACTGCACTGTTCACATTATAATAACCGTTCAAATTAACTTATCTCTACTGTACATAGATTATATCCCAACTTGATGTGACAAGTTCTTTGAAATACAACAGAATTAACAGTTGGGCACCAGACTTTTTGGAGAATTCCCCTCCACAGGGGAAACCCCTGCACAGGTGAAAAAGAATCTCCTCCACAGGAGATTCCCTGCACAGGTGCAACCCCTGCACAGGTGAAAAAGAATCTCCTCCACAGGAGATTCTTTTTCACCTGTGCAGGGGATTCCCCTGTGGAGGGGAATTCTCCAAAAAGTCTGGTGCCCAACTGATTAAGCACATTGGATTTAGCCTTGTCTCGGTCCTGTCATCTGTTTTATTTAACTGCCCTGTCCGCTTAGCCTAATGTCATTTTAGTAGTCCTGTCAGCTGACAATTTTCAGTGCCCTGTCAGACAGGATGTCTTGAATGATGACATGATCTCTGAGAGTCTGAGCAAGTTTCGGTCCTGTCTTGAGTAGATTTCTCAAATGCGTTTTATGTGTGATGCTTGGCCTTTACCTCCACCTCACAAAGCTACACAAAATGGATGTAAGCCTTGATAAGGCAGTAACAAGAACTGAAGAAGACAAGACCGAGACAAGGACAGGACAAGGAGGACTCAGACCGAATGCATCTTTAGGGTTTAGTCAAAATTAACTTAGAGAAGCAGAGGATGAGAAGCACAGCACAGCTTAACTGTATGCTAGCAGTATCTCATAGACAAGGAGGACTCAAATCGAACGCAGCTTTAGAGTTTAGTCAAAACGAACTTACAGAAGCAGAGGATGAGAAGCACAGCACAAGAAATAAAACAGCTGAACTGTATGTCAGCAGCATCTCCAAGGCGTTAAGGAGCCTGTCACTGTAGGTGGGCAAGCAGGGAATGTTGTAGTCCAAATACAATCCAAATAGTCAATTTTGGCCAGCTTCAAAGACAGGGTTGCCAAATATTTTTGGGAGAGAGTGTCACTTTTTTAGTCAAAAAGTGTCATTCGGTGTCATTTAAAATTTCAGGAAGTGTCTCAAAAAGTGTCACTTTTCAGACGTTTTTCACCAAAGAAATACACAAAGAGGATGGGAGCGCAACCCCAATCAACCTCTCGATATCTACGTGATATTTTTAAGTGGCAGTTTTCAAAATTTGTGTCAATGTTTATCCAGTTTCCTTTTAAAAGCAGATATCAAGTGCCGGTTTTGAGCACTCGTCCGACTGATCGGTCCCCCTAAAAAAAAACTTAAAAAATCAGTGTTTACAGCGAAAACGACGTTGTCGCCCATAACAGCCAACAGGAGAATGGGTCTGAGAGCCAAGTCGTTGCCCACAGAATCCCGGCACATAACCCAAGACAAACAAACACAATCTTTAATTCAGATGAGAGATCAAACTATCACAATATTTACTTCAATCATGTTTAGGTTTGCTTCGAAGCAATCAGTGTCGAAAATAACCGATTTAATCAGAGTTCTGGACAAGACTTGCGGTCACCCATTTGACTGTGCAGCTTAGTAACTAAAGGGCCTGAAACATTAAACATTCAATTAAACATTCCTTTAGCTCAAGCTGAGTGCGATCATATTTGACAGTGAGAAACGGATACGTCGGCTGAATTTTATCAGAGCTATATTTCGGCCCTTCTTGGCAAGGGTCCTGTTCAGGGTCAAAGCCACTCAAGTTGGAAAAAAGATAATTACGATCAGACTCGCAGTCAGCGTGGGCTGAAGGAATATTTACTTTTAATTTTTTATTTTTAAATTTAATTTTTAGTTTTAATTTTTATTTTTATATTAAAATTTTCAGTTTCATTTTTAATTTTTTTTTACTATTATTTTTTATTATTATTACAAATTAAAAACTGAAAATTGTAAATCAAAATTAAAATTAAAATTGAAAGTAAAAATTAAAAATAAAATTAAACTTAAAAATTAAAAATAAAAGTTAAAAATTAAAATTTAAAATTAAAATTTAAAATTAAAATTTAAAATTTAAATTTATAATTTAAAATTAAAATTAAAATTTAAAATTAAAAATAAAATTCAAATTAAGAATCAATAAAATATTCGAAACAGGCCCTAAAGAATGCATTTCCATCAAATTGTATAACTAATACTCAGAAAGTTTCATAAAAGTGTCATTTTAGCAAAAAGTGCCACAATTTCGCCTGAAAGTGTGGAAAGTTTCACGAACTTCAAAAAGTGTCATAGAGCGTGTTCCATCCTACTTACCGTAGTTACTACGCATGACGTCACGAATTCTGGCTTTTTGCCGTCAAGGCTGGAACGATTTTTCTATTTTCCAGCAGGATCTCACGCCAGGGGCGAATCCGACCAATCACGTTCCAGAGATGCGTAGTTACTACGCTTACCACGCTCCCGAGCATGGTAAGCAAATAGTAACTATTAGTTACTATTGCGACAAGGTTGGAACGGTCAGCGTAGTAACTTTTCGTGAGGATGGAACGGAAATAGTAACTAATAGTAACTATTGTTACAAGGGTGGAACACGCTCATAATGACACCAAAAGTGTCACTTTGGTAACCCTGTTCAAAGATAGTTAAGCCCAGTGTTGCCGCTTGTTTTGTTTCTGACGGAACCTTTGACTCTAGAGAGATTGCACCATACCCGACGAAAACGGACGGGATCGTAACGAAGCATTAGGAAGTATAGGACTTTCAACTTTGAAATTAATTATCAGCGTTACATCATTCTTCTGAGCCAGGAACTTGCTGGAAATATTAATTGGGCTATTCCTTAACCGTACATTTCTATTTTTGCAAAAGAGTTTTCATGGAAGAGTTTGAGTTTGAAGGCGTCAAAGTTTGTAAACAAAGACAAAGTCTCGTCCTATTGGTCAATTATGACACATTTCTTCAAATCCGCGTCATCGTGGACCAATAGGATTTGAGACTCCGTTTTTGTGTTCAAACTTTGAAGCCTTCAAGCTCTGACTTCCAGGAACCTCTTTTGCAACAATAGAATTATACGGTTAAGGAATAGCCCAATTAACATTTCCAGCAAGTCCCTCGCTCAGAATGATAATAAGACGCCGATAATTTAATTTCAAAGTTGAAAGTCCTATACCTCCCAATGTTAATTTTTTTTTGTTATGATCCCATGATGATGGAATAGCAATATCCGTTTTCATGGGGTAGGGTGCAATCTCTCTCTTGTAGTCTCAAAAAGTTACTGGTAGAGAACCGGTCACAGTGATCTGGATAACTTTGTCGAAGAAGCGAAAATCTGTGACAGTGTCAGAATTCTGCGACCTATGGCAACACCGACCAGAATATGAGGGATGTTCGATATCGATACACCGGACCAAAAATCGATGTCAAAACCGAAATACTGATATCGAAACCGATTTTGTTCCGTGCATTTCCTAGTTACTGCAAATAATCATAACAAACTCAACCCTTATAAATTCAAATTTGTTTAACGGAAAAACTACGCAAAATGTTATTCGCGACAATTTTCTATGCGAAACGCGGTCCCGAAATACTTATACCGATCCGATCCATACATCGATTATCGAAAGTTAAAATATTGATCTACCGGGAAGATCGATCTGCCGAGATCTACCGAGAATTGACTACTATAGTTTTAGACAAGAGCTACGAGCTCATATGGCACTTGTTACAAGTAGTTGGAGGAAGAAAGTAGAAGAAAACTTCACAAAACACCCCGCCATACAAAAATATAGTTTTGACCTTGAATTGGGATATCTAGTTCCACTCAAGTCTGGAAATTTCCGACATCGTCTCTAAGTTATCGCCAATCTTCCAAGTTTCAACCCAAGAAATCCATTCGCTAGGTCCCTAGACGTGCCCAAGATTTCCGGTACCCCCTTCCAACTCCCCATATACCGCGGCTGAATCTGGTCTGGATTCATAACTGGATCATCTGAAGCATTTTCTCTTACCACCTATCTTTCACTTGAATCTGAACACTTTTTGGGGAACTTAAGAAAATCCCCCCCCCCCCGTAGTCGGATCCGGTTCGAACCTTCAGTATGTCATCTAGGGCATACGATATCTGTATACCTTCCAAGTTTCATCCAAATCACTCCACTTGTTTGACCCTTATGCAAGCCGCAAAATTTCCCGGACTTCTCTTCCAACTCCGCCCACCGTGGCTGAATATGACTCGAAAACATAATGTCGTATCTCTTGACTTATCCTCTTCCTGTTCATAAAGTTTGACTGGAATTGGAGCAGAGCCTATCTGCAAATATCCGAGTCCCCCCCCCCCACCTTGGCCGGATCCTGTCCGGACGCCAAATAACACATCAAGGTTGCATAAACTCGGCACTGTCCAACTTGCATCCTATTTTGTTCATCCGTTTGGATTTTGTGCATTTCAAAACTTTTTGCAACCCCCATAATAGTCAGATCGGGGAAAGGACGGGCCAGAATAAGCCCCCCCCCCCTCCCAACTCCCTCACAGTGTCCGAATTAGTCCCCGAAGCCGCGCCGAAGGTCGGCGGCGTGCCACCGAAATAAGTCAGTGGGCCACCGCCGAAAACATTTCGGCGCGCCGGCGCGGGGGGTCGGCGGCGGTGGCCCGCCGGTAAAACTCTGACGCAGTATCTTTTTAGGTGATATGTATCAGATTCTCTTTCCATTGAGCTTTATCTTCCCTAGGCTCAAGGTTGTTGTTCGGTTTTTGCTCATCAGCAAGTGCACTAACAGAAAAGTCTTCAGTTGTAGCGGCAGTGCAAGAATGACAGTTTCTACCAAAAATTGTATGTTGGCTTCAAACCGTGTAAACAAAGTGCCAAATAGCGTTCGTTCTGCCTGTCGGTTCGTTTTGAACTTAGTTCGCATGGTTACGAAGAAGCAGCCCAAAGGAACAGTGATCCCGCAGAAAACAAATCTATCTAAGCACTTCACATACCCATGTCACGGGTTTAGACAGTAGATGAAATTTTTCACGAGGGACTTGTCCTGTGACAAAAGGCGTATTCTTGCTGCCTTAGGGAATGAGAAGGAACGGCGAGAATGGAGGGAGTCACTCCTCGTCGAAAACAACGAGAACACAGGAAATGCCTCTAAAATGGATTTTGTTCGATTTTCAAGTGGAAATCTGAGTATTTTTTTACTGAAAGTATTATTTTTAATTTATTTTGCGGAGGTCAGCTTCTACTTTTCATTATTTGAGGAAAAGTGCTCAACGAACATCTACTACGGTGGATGATACGGCTTCGTATTCAGCCTCTCTGGAGGATGATACGAGGTCGTAACGATCTCCACAAAAGCAATTGTCATAATACAACTTCCTGTGGGACACAGGAAGATATGCATTGAATATGTTCGATAAAAGTTATGAAAGGTTAACTTCGGACATAGAGGTTGATTTCGGAAAATAACACCAAGACGAGGCTCTAATTCATTTTATGTGCGGATGTGATGAAATTGAGGATCTGTGGGAGGAAATTTTTAAGGGCGGGATTCATGGGAAGAAGTGGTTGTTAAATTTATGCGGAGTAGGGATTTTCTTAGTATAAGAAACCTGGCGAGGTTCCTCGCAGTGGCCAGTCTGCACAGAAAAAAGTGTTTGAGTGGGGTTTAGTGCAATAGTGCGACCGTTTATTTTTTTATTTACATGTTGTTATTTATGTGTTTGTTATGGCGTGTTAACTGTTATAGCTTTTTCGAACAGAATCATTAACAAATAGGTTAACCATTCACAAAACCTCTCTGGGGTTGATGACTTCATATCATCCTGGAGGCTGATTTGACTTTAAATCATCCTGTCATATCTACCGCTAACTTTCTGTGTGAAGATTATCGTAATATAACCAAGAACAAATAATCAGGTAGAACCTCTGTCTGCCTGTCTCTGTAATATGACCACGCGGAGTCGAATATCTCTCCGCACTCTGCCCGATGCAAACGAGCGGGGGTTAGGAGCTACGCGGCCCATCACATTTCGTTACCTCTACAGATAGCTATATCGCTGTGAGCCGCGTAGAAGAAACTTTCAAAGTCAAAGCCGATTAGTCCTCTGGACGCGCTCCAGAGCGCGGTAGTGTGCCTCCTGCACTTATGCCTCTGCGATGAGCAACGGCGAAGACGGAAGTAGACCGGTATCAACTCAAAGCTAGATCAATTAGCTGTAGCTCCGCTCAGTTATCTCGTGGTATCCATAGTCGCTGCAGGGGACTAAAGACGGAGCTTCTATCTGATTATTTGTTCTTGATATCTGACCGTGGTTCACAGGAAGATATGGATTACATACCTCTTAGAGAAAAGTTATATGATGATGTACGCGTCTTCGCTTGCGGCATAAAATAAAAGCATAAAATGGCGTCAGATATTCAATACTCTATATGACTTAAGGCCAAAACACGCAAGTGATTCTCAGGAAGAAGGAGTAAACGTGTCCGTAACGACTCAAACTCAGTGACTCAAATCCTGGTCAGCGCAGCTGTGACACCGTTTCTTCCGTTCTTCCGCAGGTACCCGGAGATTCTGCATCCGAGGGGAGAGATAGTCATCAAGTGTATACGCAGAGGACTATGTCTGAGCCTATTTTGGACTCTGCCCATTTGACATGGAGACCCTGACTCATACTTTTTTTCCAACGGTTGTTCTGCTCCAATGCAGCAAAGAAAAGCAGCAAAAACCCAATGCTCTTTATGACTAAGTCCAAAACACGCCAGCGCTCCTCAGGAAGAAGGAGTAAGCGTGTCCGTGCGACTCAAACTCGACGACTCAAATCCTGTGTCAATCAACCACCGCGATCTTTGGTAGCAGTTGTGACACCACTTCTGCCTTTCTTCCCCTAGATACCCGGAGAGGCCGGAGATTTTGCATCGGCAAGGGGAGATAGCCATCAAGAGTATTCTTAGCTCACTTGCCAAGTACGGTTTATTTCATGACACAGATACATCGAATTCATAATTATAAAAATTAAAGTAACGATATTTTATACATTCACTTAGACGAGACACAAATTTGAAAGACGACTTGTCAGGAAATGAGAGGAACTGACTTGCAAAGAAGATGCGAATACGAAAAAGAAACGCAACAAAAATAAAGACTACGCTATGTGCGCCTACAAACCCTTCGCCGCCGAACTAGTGAGTAAAAATAACTTAAGCTACGTTCGCACATAGTCCGAGAAGATTTCGCATGTGAAATTCTCATCACTTTGCCTTTCCTAAAATTCCTTACAGATTAGTTCTTTTGTTTTGCCACTAGATGTCCTTGCGTCAAGTAAACAACGACACGCTACTTCTTGGTGTACCAGGTTTGTTTAGCGATTTTCAATTTCTTTTATGTTTGCCTCTTAGCCATAGTCACGTTCAAATTATTTAAAACATCACTATGTGTGCTCTATCCAACTCATGCCAAACTTCATCAAATTTGTCAATCCTGGCTTCCGACTTTAGTGCTGACTGCTACCTGACTTTTGCACGGGGCTAAGCGAAAGTCTAACCGTTTATTTCTGTTCATATAATTTATACCAAGACATAACGTGCGATGTTATGTTTCTCTAGCACATCTGGTGGCAATTTTAGGAGCGGCGTATAGGGAAACCTGCATAGGATTGCACAAAAATTTGTGAGCGAACGAGCTAATTCGCATCCGACTGACAAAAAACGGACTGAGGGTGCACATGCCTTTGTTCGTCTACAACTAAGAACACAGCAAACTAAAATTATTTCCCAAAAACACTCCCCAGGATCTAGGATTACGTTGCCAGCAGGGGTTTTCATTCGCCATTTTGCCCCGAGCGCCACGGCGATACTACCGCTCACGCGAGCTGAGCTATCTACCCGAAAATCTTAAGGTTGTGTCAGACACCAAAATCTGACACTGTAATGGAATGCTCAGAGTATCAAAGAAGCAAAAAACATATGGTTCTGGTATTTAACAATGAGATTAGAACCAGTACATCTGGTCTAGTTCGAAGGTCCCATTGTAACACGGGTAAGTGGCGATTTCGTCACCAGAGTCATTTTTGTACAATCATTCTTGTGTTAAACAACGGCTTATCGAGGATAGCAAATCCACAAAATGTATGACCTCATTGCGTACAGCCAAGAGGTTGTAAACCGTCAACATGCATACGAAATACTTGCACTGCTTAAGATCCATTCCCGATCTACGATACCAAGTTACCGACACTGGTCACCCGCGGATACCGAGACTGAAAGTTATTACTTATTAACAAATGAGCCAATTGAACCTCCGTGTTGGTCCCACGCAGCAACTATGGATACTCCGACAAAACTAAGCTGAGCTAGAGGTAACTGCGGTGCTTTGAGTTGATTCCCGTCTACTTCCCTCTTCGCCGCTGCGCATCTCAGAAGAAAAAGTGCAGGAGACATGCATAATGATCGAAAATCAATAGGTTTTTACTTTGGAAATTTCTTCTCCGGGGCTTTACTGCGATAGCCTATAGCTGTTTGTAGACGTAACAAATTGTGATGTTCTGCGTAGCTCCTACCCTCTGCTTGTTTGCGTCGGGCTGGGTACATGGATCTATTCCAACTCCGCATGGTCGTATTACAGAAATAGGGAGACGGAGGTTCTAGTGCTTATTTGTCCTTGCTTGGATGTAGCCTACTCGCTCTGACAATTCACCACACCCAATGAAAGGTTCGCAGCAAACCCCCCGTACTCTGCCGATCAGCAGAAGAACAGATCAACAGGTAACAGGGGTAGCACTAAAGCCAAGTGCTCACAGACCGCGAAAATCATTTGCTCTGTAACGCAGCTTGGAAACAGGACGACGCGAACTACTGCACCGTTATTATTTTCATAACAGATAACACAAGGATGCGGAATTCCCACAGACAACACTTGGGATGTTATCTCTTACGATTTTGCAAATGCTAAACAAGCATTGCCACGAAGAGTCGTAAAACCACCGAAAAAGCATTTGTTGACTTAGGCGATTGATATGCCGTAAAGGTGGATTATGAAGTTAAATAAATAAATAAATCATGATGACAAAAAAAAGCCGGCCAATGTTTTTTTCGGTGGTGTTTCGGCTCTTCTTGTATACATAACGTTTCCATGCGTAACGTTTGAGAATCATAACAGCGAACATCCTAAGAGTTATCTGTTGAAACTGCGCATCCTTATCGAAGCTCTGACAGTATTCCCCTGCCGCGAATACTGATTCTGTTGATTTAAAGAAAACTTTGTGTAACGTAAAATAATCATCCACTTTTTACGGGCCCCTGACTGTTTACAGTCTAAAAACACACATAGTCTACAGAAAAGCAGACATAACAACACACAATATGATCATAGGCAGCTTCTATGCACTGTTTGTTCTGAAATGCTCGACGATTGCCTGAATGCTGGTGTACGTTCCGGTTAGGAACCCGGCAACTCCAAAAATAAAAATTAACGCATTCTTGGCATGCCTCCAGAAGAACCTGCCTCCGTCGGGCCAATAGACTAGCGTCTCGAGGACTGGGGGAAATATCAACGCTAGGAAAGAGCTGCTGACAGCTCCAACCAAAGAGATGAAGAGTCCGATATTTGGGATAGACATGGCGAAAACAACTAAAAGAGATACACATATATTAGTAAGGGGTAAACGTAGGGAAATGCTAGAGATAATCCCTGTTCAATCCATAGCTTGACCGAAGAGGAGAAAAGGGAAAAGACTGCAGGAGATTTTACAGATCGCGTAAAAATATGGAATAACAACACCGCAAATGAAAATGTTCAAACAACTATCCACGGTCTAGATTACGTTCTAAGTTGGGCGGTTCGGTTCACCATTCTTCCTTCTTGATTCTAATCTCATCATGGTTACGATCAGACAAGATTTCAGGCATCAAACATTCCCATTGTGATTTGCAACTAATTTCGAGCAAGAAAGACAATAAAAATGAAAGAAGGCGTCCAAATATTCTCAGGGACGAGGTAATAGACGACATCGAAATACCACAAATATGGCCTAACGAATGTTTCACTGATGATTCATTACGCTAATCCCGGGGTGAGCAAAAATAGGGTGAGCAAAAGGGTTCGAGACTTTGTAATTAACAATCTGAAGGACGTGAATGTTTGTGCAGTTGTGTCACTGTTTAGAATACTTCGGTAGAGGAAAAAGCCTGCACACTTTTTTTTCTTCACAATAGCTATTCTATATAAATCGTATTTTGTATGTTTTGATGCAGATTTCGGTCTAACTTGCTACAATATATATATATCTATTTATCTACCTATATTGTTATCCTTGACTGAAAACCATCACAGGAAATGCGACTATCATCGACGGTTCTACCAACCTCGTTTCCCATGGAATGATATTGGGTACGGCACCCGTACGTCAGTCCCCGAGCTTGACAACACTAAACGGACAAAACCACACCACAAACGGACAAAACCATACCACAAACGGACACTCCTCGTGCTGAGCTGCTTCAGTGCCTTTAGCAAGCTTTTCCCATTGAGGTCCGGTACCCGTACGTCAGTCCCCGTGCTTGCCTCAAACTAGTGCCTTTGTGAGTGTTTAACAGTTACAGAGGTGCAACAGACCTGACAGTTCTTTCCCCCAACCGCAGACCAGAACTTTCTCCATCGCGTACAGATTTTTAGAGGAGACCAAACTGAGACATATAAATTAATCAACGAAGTTGCGGCAACTCTAAAGTGAGCGATATCATAAAATTCAGCGTTAACCGTCATCACTGGGGCACACGTTTGCAAGGATGTGTACAAGCGGGGTTTTGCAAAACAGAAGTGTTGGCACTTGAAACAGCCTTACAGAAGACGCGTTTAATGCTGAATCGATCACTAGTTTCAAATGCGTCACGGATAGGATTTTTTCGCCCAGTCCGTAGGGCATGAGGCATCCATTGCTATTCAGAATCAATCAATCAAGGAATCCAAGGTGAAGATAATTTCGTAAACCAGATCGGCCTGACATATCACAACGCCTGACATATCACTTTACAAACCCCATTTTCGTTGGTTTCTTCATTGATTTTTTGTGAATCCAAGGTGCCAGGGGAAGATGGCTCTGCTGGAGTTAAGCACGACCAGTTTAAGAGCTTTGTTTCAGACACGTTCGATAGCTTGATACACCAAGAGCCAGTAATAAATCTCTATGGTTACACTAGGGTCGGATTATCGACCCTGATGAAGCGATCATAGCCCAGATCGCCAGATACAACTCTGATATTGTTGCTCATCCTTGGGTAACTATTTTGAGGCAATAGTTTTGTCTTTTGTACTTAGATATCCATTTTGTTCTTTGTTTTTTTTCTGTGTTTGTGTATTCTCTCGTAGTTTGTTTTTCGTTTTCTTTTCATCTCCACTCCATCTGTTTTCACTTGATGGAAATAAATATATACATACATACATACATAACTGTAAATAAAGCATCGGTACTCACATGTAATAATGACGAGTACCGCCCTGAACACCATTTCAGCCCATCTCTCCGTATTGGGGTCCCTGAAGCGTGTCCTCATGTGGGGCCAAATTATATCCACTGGAACGTACAGCTGAAGGGAGTAGCTGAGGAAAATAGCGGCGGCCATCATGATCTTCACAGATTCAGCAAGACTGCAACGAAAGGGTGTAAGCTTCTTCAGGCTAACTCCAGTTTACACCCCCGAAAATCTGCCACTCGGCAAGAAGACAGGTTTCATATTAAACCTATGAATCTTCTCATCAGTCCATGTTGCCTCCATAACCTATCCAGAAGGCAAGAACTTGGTAAAAAAAAAAAAAAAAAAAAAAAACGGTCCTGGCTTGATAATGTTGCCGTAGACCTCACGAAAGATTTCCATTGCAAGACGGAATATAAGGAAGTAATCTTGTTGTACGTAAAATTGAAGGTCAATTTTGTTGGTTACGTGCGAGAATGAATGCTGATGTATGGCACTTTGTTGGCTTTAATAAATTATTATTATTATTATACACCGAACTAAAACCGTGACAGATGAACCAGAAGTGATTTTGAATAAAATCTAGAAGTCCAATGCCGAAGTATCGTAGACGGACCCAGGAAAATCAAAGGGGATAGATAGACAGAAAGTACCAGTAAATGGATAGATAGACAGGAAGTAGGGTTGCAGTGAGTAGACAGACTGTTTTATTTAAAGGTCTTTGAAAACTCAGAAACTGCCAACGCTCAGTAAGAAATAATATTGAAATAGGAAGAAAGGCTGTCCGGGGGCTACCTACGCCCTCTTTAAGATGTTGAAGAGCGCAGTTTGGCCCACTTCTTACCCCAATGCTGTGTCGGTCTCTATGTCAAGCGTCGAACTATCTCTATGTATATAGCGAAGGAAATATGACCCTTCAGTATTTCTAGTTTTTAATGGCAGAAGTGATGATTCAGAGCTAACTTCAAGAGACGTTAAGTTACACCATGAATCATACCTTGATTCATGCTAAATTATGAATGCTTATGAAAAAATTCAACGGAGAGCTACGAAGTTCGTACCAGATCTGCGCTATCTTCCCTACCAAGTGAGATTAGCCAAGTTGTGCCTTCCCTCCATTGCATACAGATTTTTTAGAGGAGACCTGATTGAAACATTTAAATAATCAATGGCAGTTATGACAATTTTAAAGTGACCGATTTAGTAGGATTTCAGCAGTAACCGTCATCATCGGGGGCACGCGTACAAGCTTGCAAAATCAAGATTCCACAAGGACGTTTTTAAGTGGGGTTTTCTCAACAGAATTGTTGATCCTTGGAACAGCCTTACCGAAGATGCGGTTGATGCTGAATCAATCAATAGTTTCAAGTGCGTTGTTGATGGGATTTTTAACTCGGATCAGTTCGACTACTCAAAATTTCTTAGAATTATTTAGAGGCGAAAGCCTTTTCTCTTGCTTTGTATTATTATTAAAGCGCTGAACTATTTTCTAGTTTTTAACTGCCCAATTGATGATTCAGAGTTAAACTCAAGAGACATATGTCACAACATGAGCACTAAATGTAGCATGAATCACGCCTATATTTAAGCCTGGATATGCAATCTTCACTCGTGCGAAATGGAGGATATAAGCTCTTTCCAGTCTTAGCGCTGGGTCATTCGTCATTCATTATTTGTCTACGTTACTTACCAGTCGTTCATTACTTAGACTGTCGTTATTGTCAACAGTGATTATATTTACCCGGATTGGGATTTACATTATACAGAGTAAGTCTGAAATAAAACTATTTGTATGTTAGCGTAAAGCCTAGTCTACTACCGCCCTTACTTACCCGCCGCTTTACACTCTACGGTTACGCTACCTAAAGATATAGACTACCACCCTCGTTTACCCAAAGACTACAGCGTACGCTCCATCTTCAGATACAACACCAGTGCCAGGAGCTTTCGCATTTGAGGGTTAATTTGCTAGAAGCGGTTTGGTTTTCTTCTCGGTAAGCCTATTCTGATCCACTGACGACAACTTTATCGGAGAAGTTTCCAAATATGTACAAAAAGCCCTCAAATTTCGTGTAAAAAGATTATAGTATATGCAACGGTTTTGTTCTGTTTTTAGCAAGTAAGTAAGTAATTTATTCATAACCCGCCGTTTTCAGAAAGCGGAGTAAATGAAGAAAATAAATAAAACACATAAACATACACAAAAAGACACTTCATTTCAATCGTCGGCCAGGAAGCAGTGTAGAAGGTCGTGCGCTGGTTGGGTTCTGTTGTCAATGATTTTTTATAGCGACGAAGAAACATTCAAAAGGGTAACACTTGCATCTTGAATTTTGAACTTCTCCGTCAAAGTATGGTTATTTTTTATCTGTATTATGTATTATTTCTGTTGTATGGCCCTTCGGCTAAACATTACGCCACACTGTTGTTCTACCCCGTTTCACCAAGGCTGCCTCCGCTATTCGACTCCCTCCCTGAATATCAGGCCGCATGCCGCAAGTATTCTAGCTCACAAGCTAACTACATCAATCCCCAACAATTAAGGTGTTCACAGAACTTTGTGACCTGGAACAGTTAATACCACGTAAAGAATAGAGATGGACTGTTATACAAGTGACATTTACCGTGACAAATAAAACAGAAGTAAATTTGAACTAAATTTATAGGTCTAGGGCCCCGATGTATAATATTCCATGTTTACGAACATTATTCAGTGCCGTAACATGCGGATGTCGATGTGAACTGATTAGACGAGTTTACCTTCGGTGGAACCTGCCTTCCTATGGCCTGCATCTGTCTTGCTAATGTCGTGGTCTGCGAACATTGTTCACTAGCCCCTCTATAGCTCGGTAGACCAGTGGCCTTAGTTGCGTTTTTGCAGATACCATGGTATCTGATACCACGGTCTAAAGTCATTTTACAGTCATCGTGGTATTTGATACCACGGTTAAAAGGCATTTTTGCAGTTATCGTGATATCTGGCCAGTTATCGTGGTATCTGATTATCAGATACCACGGTCCGACCGTGGTAACTGATCGTGGTATCTGAAAAAGTTATCTCACTTTAATCAATTTTTGTAAAATTGGTGGGAAAGAAGTTTGGCACTTAATGATGTCACGGAATAACAGTTTTTCTTTTGGGATAGACTTAAAAAACGCGATTTCGACGATTGTCGTTTCTGCAGAGCAACCGTATATCAGATACCACGGTAACTGCAAAAACGACTAACTGCAAATCCAGTTACCGTGGTAACAGATACCATGGTATCTGCAAAAACGCAACTCTTGTAAGCCAAAGGTCATGGGTTCAGATCCCGTTCGAGAAGCACTTTTGTCTTTTAGTCCATTAGATAACCGGGGTAGTTCAGTAAGTACTATGAAAACTCGTCCTTACAGATCATTCGATGGTAGGTTCAGCGTGATACTACCAAGCACGTCATCACCGTATCGCAAATAGCCGAAGAATCCGACGGCAGTGTAAAGTACAGTGACGATAACCATTCCAGTATTCATGACCCCAGTGCAACCATTGAAATCAGTGGGAGACTTCATGTTGTTTTGTAGCGGTAGAATCTACAAAGAAGATATGTAATATTATTTTAAGCCAATCTGGCACGCTTCGCAACCTGCTAAGCTTGAGAAACGAGTTCACACGGGAAGTCCGGCCCCAGATGAGCATACTAACCCCTTTCTATTTCAAGTCTGCCAAGATAAGATAAGATTTATTTCCGTAAAAGCACAAAGGGACATGGAAACAACACGAAAACGAAACCATAACCTCAACCACTATTTACAAAAACTTTCCCTGTGAATCATGGCTACCTTTAGGAATCTTCCCATGTATCTGCTGCATTTGGCCTCTTGGACCAGTAATTCCTTCTTGGCGCAAAAATTTCGTCTGGTTCTGCCTGCTAAGACTTGATAAAAGAGTGGATCCTTTCAAATCTTCCGCTAGTGAACTGAACCACCAGTGGTCTTCCCTCTTCGTGTAATCTGTAGTTATGTTTGTGCTGTGTTTAGTGTAAAGTTTTGCTACGTGCGTTGTCTTTTCCTTGTTGTTGTTTTTCTTTTCTTTTCTTGTACTCCGTCACTAAGGCTGCACGGCCTCCATTGTCTCTTGACGGGTAATAAATTGATTGATTGATTTTTTTTTTTTATTAGGGCAGTGTTCTAATGAAAAACTTGCGTACGCTATCAGGAAAAATGTATTAACAGGCTTGCAGCCAGTCGTAATATCAAATTTACCCTCAAATGAATGGACTTTGAATGAATGAAGTATACAACCTTCCATAGTTCAACAACCTAATGCCCTTGTAGCTACAGAAAACATTTTGCTTCCCAGTCTTCTAAAATCCTCGAACCAAAACCTTAACGTGGAAGCATCGAAAGTGTCCAGAAAGCACTTAAGTTGCGCATAGACAGGCTAGTTTAGATTGTTGAAGGTGAAACAGCTCGTTTCCTTTTACTTCACATTTTTCTCTTCTCTTGCCTTTCGAATTAATAAATAAGGTAAGATAAGATTTATTTCCGTCAAAGCACAAAGGGCCACGGAAACAACAAAACAATAACAAAACGAACCACGACCTCAACTCAATATTACTACTATTAGCTGCGTTTTTGCATTCCTGTGGACTGTAGCCGTAGAAGCTGGCATGTGTGCTAATAAGGCGTTTTTGCACGCTTTTTGCCGTAGACTTTGGCCTGTGGGTTCGAACAGCAAAAACGCCCTATAAGCGGCTCAAACGGACACTGGCGGGAAATTCAAAGTCAACAAACATTCCAAATCAACACACCTCTACTGTATTACATGAAGCGGGCTATTTTCGTCTAGCTAACTAAAATGGCAAATTAGTACTTTGGTGAACAGTCTGGGGACTACTCTGAGAATCTAAAAAACAGCTTACTTCCTGGTTTTAAACTAGTGTGCTAACTAACCCGGTGTGCTCTTCTGGACAACCGACAGCTAAAAAAAGGTCTGGACCCACTATACAAAAAAAAAATTCCCCGAATACACTGAGTTGACAAGCAAACAGCAGTCATTCAGAATACTTACATTTAACTTCGAAACATTCATTTTTGTATTCCAAAATTTCCTGATACTCAGCATCCTTCATTTTTTAAAGGAACCACAGGCTAAGGCCAAGGAACAACGGCATCAAGAGGGCACCCTGTGATACCGGTTGAGCAATTATTTTAATGTGAATGTTATTGTTTGATTGTAGGATACGGCTATTTTGAGTGTAATTGTTAACTGCTCAAATAAAATTTAAAGAATGATAATTATTTAAAGTAGGAAATAAACAAGACCAAAGGTCTCGATGGGATCCCAAAAATTCAATATTTGATCCAGACAATTTGGTCTTGTCTTCGCCAGATCCAGTCTTCGCCAGACTCCTTGAACATTTTTACTATTAAAATTCAAAAACAGGTTAATCATCTGAGAAAAACAAGTTCAGGTATTGAATCAGCATGTGTGTTTACCCCTATAAGCCATCTCTGTTTTGATGAAAACTCCCTGCCACTTCTGCCAATTTCCCGGTTTCGGCCGAATTCCAGAACTACTTTTCCGGCGAAAAAAGAAAGCTCAAAAACGAACTCACCGTATCTTCTTTCCCCAATATTGAACATCTAATCAACTTCAAATAAAAGTTCAACTTATAACAAATTTTCCGGCTCCAGCCGGATTCCCGTCGAACTATATGCTCGGGTAAAAATTGATTGTCATACACGGATTCACCATCTCTTTACCCCTGAATCGAATATCTAATCAACTACAAATAAAACTCTAACTTTTAACAATTTTCGGTTTTGGCCGGATTCCGGGCGAACTACTTGTCTGGGTAGAAAATTGTTTTCACGTAAGTGTTCAGCATGTCTTCTTACCCCTAAATCGAACATCTAATACACTCCAAATAAAACTTTACTTTTAACAAACTTTCCGGTTTTGGCCGGATTCCGGGCGAACTACTTGTTCGGCGAGAAAATGGTTTTCACCACTGTGTTCAGCACGGCTTCCTACCCCTAAATCGAACATCTAATCAACTTCAAATAAGACTTTTACTTTTAACAGACTTTCCGGTTTTGGCCGGATTCTGGGCTAACTACTTGTCCGGCGATAAAACGGTTTTCACCATCGTGTTTATCGTGTCTTTTGGCCGGATTCCGGGCGAACCACTTTTCCGATGACAAAATGGTTTTCACCATCGTGTTCAACATGTCTTCTTACGACTATCACATTATCTGTTTAAAACTATTTAATTGCCCCTTAATCTAAAACCCCTCCCCCACCCCTAAATGTAGGGCTAAATAGCCCATCTACGAACTTGACCTTACTCTTGACCCAAAGAATCCTCACACCAAGTTTCATCAAAATATTTCATTCCCTTCGAGAGTTACAGTGCGCACGGACGGACGGACGGACAGACGGACAACTTTCGCGATGTCATAGGTATCCCTCCACTTACGTTTTGGGATCCCAATAATAATTAGAATTTAGTGTAAGAGTAAAGTGTAGGTGACGTATAAAGATAAGAAATTTGAGTTGTGATAATAAAGAAAGTTACGTCACTGAGAGGAGCGGAGGTGGGATTTAAAAAAAAAGAAAAGAAAAAAAAGAAGGCCTTTGGCCGTAGCCTGTGGATTTCGTTCTTTGGCCGTTGGACTGAGGAGTAAAAACGCCTTACAGGCTACAGGGAAAGGTTTGCCAAAACACCTAATAAGCACAGCTGCTACTCACAGGCGTGCTGTAACGCATACACAAACGCAGCTATTATTATTGTAATAAATCCTAGCGGGTTAAATTACATACCATTCCAATTCCTTCGAAGGCATAAATCGCAGTTCCGAAATAAAGTGGCATAGTTGACCAGGAAGCAAAAGCCTTCCTTTCAGAGACCGGAGGCAGACCTTGAATCAAATAGAAGAAGATGATAGCTATCCCTGCAAACTGCAAGGCATTGGCCACCAATGAGATTGGAGATAGATATTTAAGCTTCCTGATCAAGTTGAGGAGTATCATCGGGAGTAAAAGAATAGCCATATGCCAGTGGAGATCCAGGGGTGGAAAGTAATTGTCGCAAACCTGAAAAAAAATTATCTGGACTGCCTTGTTGGTAATAAGGGCATGTCATGCGGACGAGACATGCCCGGAATAAAGAAAAGCCGATTAGGATGGCGGCTTCTGCCCCACCTACACCCCTCCCCCAGTTTTTCATGAACGGTACGAGAAGAGCTTCATCCCCTCTTTCGTAAGATGTTACAGCACCGGTAATAGGGATTTGCTGAGGGTCCCACATGAATAAATGCATAAAATTCAACTTCTATTTTGTATTTCAATTAGTTCTTACTCTAATAATGTCATGTAATGTTTTGTTGGTTTCAGTTTAGTGTTAGAACAATAGTTAGACACGTAACCGAGTATGCCAAGTTCATTAGCTTAAGTTGATTTATTCGCAGATGAACATACATATGTGATTCATAAATGTTCCTAGAAAGACGAAAAACCAACTATCGGTTATGTCCGGCTACGGTTTTTATAAATAAATGATTGATTGATCGAAATGCACAGTCAGAAATTTCACAACAGAGCCTCGTTGTTGTTGCATGCTGCTGGTCCACTTCTCGATCCGTTTTTGCACTGCAGCGCTTCCGAGGAAGACGGCAGCGCTTCTCGAGATTCACGGACTTGCTTCCCGACCAAGTCCGTGCTTCCCTGCAAGATGCTGCAGCGCTGCCGCTTCAGCCAAGAAGAAAGTGAATCCAAAAACGCATATTATGCAAAAGCAAAGAAGTGGTGCAGCAGCGATGCGGCAGCGCTATTGCAACAAAAACGAGGCTCAGGTAACACTGTTAGCTGTTATGATTCTGCAAACCTTATGTACTAAATGTTATGCATATAATAATAACCGATACACCACCGGAGGAACATCTTTCATCACATCATCACTAACACAAGAACACAGGTTTTTGTCAAATTGGTGGGAAAGAAGTTTGGAACTTGTAATGTGAGTGGATATAAACATTTCTATCGGAGTGATTTTCTATTCGGCAACTATCGTTTCTGCAAAGCAACCGTAGTATCAGATACAATAGCACTGCAAAGACAACAAAAGGCAGATTTAGTTACCGTAGTCAAAGTGTTCCACCCAACTTACCGTCGTTATTACACATAACGTCCCAAATTTTGGACTCTTGGCGTTAGGGCTGGAACGAATTTTTCTATCTTCGACAAAATCTCGTGCCACAGGCTGGCCACAGGCTATTAGGGCCAATCTGGTAACAGAGATCGTAGTTACCACGCTTACTACGCTCCCGAGCGTGGTAAGCAAATAGTTACTATTTTGAGAAGGTTGGAACGGTCAGTGCAGTAACTTTTTACGAGGCTGGAACAAAAATTGTAACTAATAGTTACTATTGTTAGAGGGGTGGAACACGCTCAGTATCTACAAAGACGCAACTGTTTTGCCGGTAAAGCAATAGCGGGTTACCGACTGGAAATCCTCACAGTTACTTGAGTTGCCGGAAAGCAATGCAAACGGCAAAATTGTACGGCACTGGCACTGTATATTCGAGATCTTTTCATATAATAATAATATAATTGCAATAATAGGGCTTTCGCCTCTATAAATTTCTCGGAACACTTTACAGATATGAAAACACCAACCCAAGACGAACCTTCTCAACGTTACTATTTATTATTTTATGTGGAAGGATAAGGAAAATATGGATGGAGATGAGTTAATCATGAAGAAAATTGATGTTGTATGGAATAGAATGAGAGGAATGAATAGGAAAGTGTTAAAGGAGAGATTGAATGTGTTAGTTAATTTTTGTAATTTAATTTAATGTTTATAGATCTTTTGTGGACCATTTTAATTTTTTTATGTGAATAATTTGTGATAATAGAGTGTGTTAAGTTTGGAAATAAATTTTCTCTTCTAAAAATTTGTAAAGAGGAGAAAATTTATTTTAAGTTTTTTTATTAGCTTTTTGTTGGAATTTGGTTTGTTTTTTTGTTTTTTTTAACATGAAATATGAAAGGAATGAGATTTTAAGAAAATTTGATTTTGTGTTGTATAATTTATGCCACCGTGTAAAAGGTTCTCTATGACGGAAGAGCACCTTTTGAGCGGGATGAGCGATTTTATTTAATTGTTGGTTCAGTTTTTGTAGGATGTTCCTTGATTGTTTTATGGTATAATGGTCCGCATAAAGAGACTATTAAATATTATTTAAAATATATTTTATATATTTTGTTTTTAAAATGTATGATAAATGGTAATAGGAAAAAAAAATAATGTGTATTTTCTGTGATTGTAATAATTTTTTTTTTTTTTTTTTTTTTTTTTGAGGTTGAATTTTGTAATAGAAATAGTTTGAATGATGAGAATAATAATAGTGGAAAGATAATTACGTTAAAATGTATAATATAATTGAAATGTATTGATAGTGGAAAGAGTAAATATTGTTACTGAATATAGTTTTGTTAATTTAATTTTATAAATAAAGATAGGATGGAAGCGTAAAGATTAGAAAGAACTGAAGGAAAAAAAAATGATTAAGAAATTAAAAAATAAACGTAGAGATAGAGGAAAGTGTAGGTGACGCTAAATAGATAGGCCGGTCATGTGTTTAAGTTAAGAAAAGAAGAAAAAAAAAGTTGATAAGACCGTTGGCGTCACCGAGGGTAAGTGGAAGCGTAGTCACCTAGCCAATTCATATTGGACTGGAAGAACAGAAAAGATACTACGAGGCTTTAAAAAAAAAAACAAAAAAAAAACAGCAGCTGATCCCTGAATAACTAAAAGAAATACGCAGATAATATTATTTTTACAAGATCATGATAAGCAAGCGGCAAGTTACCTGTTTGATACTGGTTCCAACAAACACAAAGTAGACGCAGCAAAATCCAAGCTGGGTTATACATAGGAATATGTTCATCATCCTCCTGCAAAACGAGGATTACTATTACTAAACACAACAAGCAAACATTAGCTCCAAAATCGTACTACTTTCCTACCGGTCAGTTGTGGTCCTAACCTATACTCATACCCGTCCAATATGCTATTTACCTAACTCCATTGTAACAGGAGAAGACAGCCGCGACGGCCCAATGGCTTGTTGGACGCATATATGGAAGGAGATAGAAACACGTAAAACTCCCAATTCCAACTGGGATCCGTCAACTGGTGCCAACTTGTTGGCTATGCTTACAAACTACGCCCCATTGGTGTCCGCACAGTTTAAGCACTTTGAACACTCTTTTTCTGGCTAGTAGCAAAGGAGCTTGCGCCATTGTGCATTTAAACACAGCGCAAATCCGAGCATTTTCTTTAATCCGTCCTTTTGTCGATAGAGACCTTTTCCGGTATAACAAGACCAAAGGTTTCGATGGTATCCCAAAAATGTCATATCTGATCCAGACAATGGATCTTGTGGATATCTGTTCTTCACCAGAATCTTTGAAAATTTGCACTATTCAAATTTAGAAACAGATGGTCAATGGCTAATCATCCGAGAAAACCAAGTTCAGATATGGATTCAGCGCGTGTGTTTACCCACACCCCTATAATATATACTTTGACGAAATAGATCAAAGCTTCCAGCTGCATCCCTTCTGCGAAATTTCCGATTTCTGTCGGATTCTAGGCGTACTGCTTGTCCGTTAAAAAAAAAAAGCTGAAAATGAATTCAGCATATCTCCTTACCCCTATATCGAACGTCGAATCAACTTCAGACTAAAATTTTGACGAAACTGATCAAAAATTCCAGCTGCCTCACTTCTGCCAAATTTCCGGTCTGCTGGATTCTGGGCGAACTAATTGTCCGTTAAAAAAAAGCTCGAAAATGAATTCGGCATCTCTACTTATCCGTCTATCCAACCTCTAATCAACTTCAGATAAAACTTCAACTTTTAACGTAACTTTCAGGTTTTTGGCCGGATTCCGTGCGAATTATTACATATCCGGAATCAGCATGCCTCCTCACCAGTCCATCGAACCTCTAATCAACTTCAGATATAACTTTTAATCATAACAAATTTTCCGGCTTAGCCGGATTCCGGGCGAACTATATGTCCGGGTAGAAAATAATTGTCATATAGGCTACGGAATCAGCATGTCTTCTTACCCCTGAATCGAAAATCTAATCAAGTTCAAAGAGAACTTTTACTTTATTTGTTTCCCGGTTTAGCCGGATTCCGGGCGAAATATATGTTCGGGTCGAAAATAATTGTCATATAGGCTACGGAATCAGCATGTCTTCTTACACCTGAATCGAAAGTCTAATCAAGTTCAAAGAGAACTTTTACTTTAATTTTTTTTCCGGTTTTGGCCGGATTCCGGGCGAACTACTTGTCCGGCGAAAGAATAATTTTCATACACGTGTTCAGCATATCTCCTTACCCTTAGATAGAGCCTCTAATCAACTTCAGATTAAACTTTTAGTTTTCCATTTTTTGCCGGATCCCGCGTGAACTATTGTCCGACAAGAAAGTTATTTTCATTTTTGGATTCAGTATGTCTCCTTACCCCTAAACTGACTATCTCATTAGCTTTTAAAACTAATTTTTTTCGTCCCTTAATTTGAAACCCCTCCCCCGCCCCTAAATACAAGGCTACAGAGCCCGTCTTCGAACTTGAACTGTACTTTGACCCAAAGAGTCCTCTTGCCAAATTGAGCAAGATATCTCAACTGCTTCGAGAGTTATCGTGCTAACAGACGGGTGGACGGACAACCCTTACGAAATCATCGGTATCCCTCCACTGGGATCCCAAAAAGGGCGTGGATAGCCTACCCTCCGATTATTGCGGTTAAACCGTTACGATTTAAATGTTTAAGATTTGCCAATTATTGATGTTACAACACCTAGATCTCATTTGTGTACACTTCGAGCAAATCGGAATATTCAGAATCTATCCTCTTTCCGGCTTAGCAAAGATAGTAGTACACAACTTTCAAAGTATACTTCTAAACGACAAAAAAACTGAAAGGAGAAATTCAACCGAGTATAGGCTGATACTTAAAAACCATAAATAATATAATCAGCAGCAATGCCATGCACCAGAACATGTAAAAGAGAATATAAAATATATCACTACTTATTGCATTGTATTGCTAAATATTCAAAGATGATTAATTACGGTCATGGAAGGAAATAAGAACCCCTGCGTCAAGGAATCGCATCCAGGTGGAGAACAAACGGGTTAGTCCCGTACGCGGAGCAACACTACGGAAGTGAATGTACATGCAGAATTTATAGTGTTTATAGGACTTCCGTGGAAGGAAGTTCCTGGGATAACAATATACAAAGAGAGTTGGCAAAGCAAAAATAAAGTGGATCCAGACTAATTTCATTAACTGCATATTTTTTTTTCGAACCAAGTCCATTTTGGAAGCATTCATGTTCTCGCTGTTTTTCGTAAGCGCAGTCCGCGTGGTGTGACTCCCTCTATTTTCGCTCTTCCCCTTGATTCCCCGAGGAGTACTCGGAAACGGCGAGAAGACGCCTTTAGCCGTATCCAGCGAATTTTGAGGACACAAACTTCTGTCGAGAAAAGTACCCAGGAAAGAACTAACCTGGCCAAACCTGAGAACCGCCTTAAAAAGTATGGCCCAGACTGAAATGCAGCCTCAGTCACTTCAGCGTAGCCAAGCGGGCCAAGGTTGTTCTTTCGACGCATTACCGCAGCTGCGTCTATCTGAAAAAGATAGGAGTCTTTGTCTACACTGTAAAAAAGTTCCCCGAGAAAGGATTAAAGTTAACTGCAGTATTTGCTACTGGGATTAATCCTATCTCTACTGGGATAAGATCAATCCGAATTAGCAAAAATCTTATCTCAGAGAGACAATATTAATCCCAGTAGCAAATACTGCAAGATTTTTTTTTTCAGTGTAACGGAAATTCAACACCAAAGGACTAGGACGATTTCACATAGCAATTTTGAATTAAAATACCATGTATCAGCAAGATAGGTCAAACCCACAAAAAACTACTCAAATAGTAATGGTAAAAACACCCCAAATGGTAAAAGATAGCCGCAAGTGCGGCCGGGCCAGACAGAATAGACATGAGAGGGTTCTGGAACTGCAGGATTTACTCGTTCGAAGCGAAAGACCCAATCTTCATCGTTCCTTGAAAAACCAAGCGCCACCAGCGGAAGTTATTTTACAGGATGCACAACTGAGCTGTGTGTAGACCGCACGCAACTGCAAAGATTTCCAAGGGCTCTCAAACTTCGAGAATTTCATAATTACTAAGTTGGCCCGAGTGTAGAGCAATCCGAACGTCATTTCTTTTTGCAGGTTTAATCCTCACCCAATATCTAGGTATCAGTAGAAAAGGCTGAATGACAATTTCTGCAGATGTCTCTTCTATGTACCATGATAACACCATTTCAGAGTTACGGACCAACCAGTTACGGACCTACAGGATTTCTCACTATAACCGGTTTTCTTCCTTCGGTTATCCAACCTAAATCTTTATAAGCTGTTCCTATCTCGCCGTTTGCTGGTCGATTAACCGAGCTGTGGACTGAGGTTGGAGCTCCGTTCAACCGGGTTCCGGCTAAGAAACCCCCGGCGCCTCCCCCCAACAAGGGACTAGCTGGGGGATTAGAGAAGCTGGGTACCCGGATTAGCTTATGTACCTACTGACGGGTATATAAGAGTAGAAAAACTGGAAGCAACTACGTTCGCAAACTTGACTACAATAATGTCCGAAGTTCAATCGATACCAAGTTACAAGTGTAAGAATAAGCTTGTGCACAAAGGATATGTGAAGCAAAACATGTTGGCTGGAGGTGTCCTTAGTTTTGAATGCGTTAAACGCAGGCAGAACAAAGACAGACAAGGGGAGTGTAAAGCGAAGGTGAATATTAATGGTGACAGAATAATTGCTGAAGTGAACTAACACACGCATTCACCTGGAAATGTTGTAAGTGAGGTGTCAAAAGTAAAGATCAAATCAAAACCCGTGCCACTGAGTGTAACGACCCCCCCCCCCCCCAAACAAATCCTTCCCAATTCCTTCCCCTTCTTGGCGACGAAGCTGCAGTTAGGATACCACCCATTCGTACAATGCGAAGAGCCATCAGAGACTTTAAACAGTCAGCCAATTGCCCTCTCCCCTTGCCTGATTTCCGTTCCTCTTTGGTTATCCCTGATTCGCACCAGAAACTCCAAGATGGGCAGCAGTTGTGTGGAGGGATACCTATGACATCGCAAAAGTTGTCCGTCTGTCCGTCCGTCTGTTAGCACGATAACTCTCGAAAGGGTTGAGATATTTTGATCAAACTTGGCATGAGGACTCTTTAGGTCAAAGTACAGGTCAAGTTCGAAGATGGGCTATGCAGCTCTATATTTAGGGGTGGGGGAGGGGTTTGAAATTAAGGGGAACAAAAAATATTTTTTGAAAGCTAATGAAATAGTCGAATTAGGGGTAAGGAGACATTGCGAATCCGAATATGAAATTTATTTTCTCGCCGGACAAGTAGTTCACCCTGAATCCGGAAAAAAACGGAAAATATGTGAAAAGTAAAAGTCTAGTATGAAGTTGATTGGAGGTTCGATTTAGGGGCAAGGAAATGTGCTGAGTCCGAATATGAAAATTATTTTTTTGCCTGACAGTTAGTTCGGCCGAAATCTGGCCAAAACTGGGGAATTTGTTTAAAGTAAAAGTTTTATTTAAATTTGATTAGATGTTCGATAAGTGGGTAAGTAGACATGCTGAATTCGCATATGAAAATCATGTTCTCACCGGACGTATAGATAGCTCGGAATCCGGCTGAAACCGGAAAATCTGTTAAAGGACACCTGAATGAAGAGTATCAAGTATCATCCCTATCTGTCCGGCCGAAACCGGAAAATTGGCAGAAGTAACGCAGGGAATTTCGATCTGTATCGTTAAAATAGATATGACTGAAAGGGGTAAACGCACATGCTGAATCCATATCTGAACTTGGTTTTCTCATATGATTAGCTATTTGGCCTTAATCTGTTTCTAAATTTTAATAGTAAAAGTGTTCAAGGAGTCTGGCGAAGATAAGACCCAACTGTCTGGATCAAATATTGAATTGTTGGGATCCCATCGAAACCTTTGGTCTTGTTACTGTAGGACAGCGGCGTTGATGATGATAAACCGCATTCTTGTGTTTGGGACAGAGCGTAGCCTGGAACTACTTGGATTGTACCGTCAGTGGATTTGTGATGGCACTTTCAAGATAGTCCCAGAGATATTCTACCAGCTCTTACTTTCATTGCTGAAACTCGTACAACTTTCCTAGTGAGCGCGTCCTCGTCGCGAGGGATGGACTGATGCCAGTGGAAGTACAACCGAGAACTGACTAAGCTTCGTTTTCTTTTCGTACCAGAAAAACACTTGGAATTGGACCAAGATCACGGGAAGTCAAGTTAAATGTCTTGGATTCATGTTAAATGTAAAGGATTCGGGGGGAGGGGGGTCTTGCCTAGGCCCCTTTCAACCAACCTACTTTTTAAATTCGTATTGTATTGTACTTCTGAGCCCGGAAATCCAAATCTTTTCATGTATAATGCGAAACAATCAATTTTGTTTGGCTGGCGAACGGAAGCGGATGAAAAAAACCCGGCTAATAATCGCAAATAGTTTGGTTAGCTGGATGATAGCAAAAAAAGCAGCTATAATTTCAGTTGAAACTGGAACAGACACGAGCTGCCTAATAGGCAAGTAAAAAACACGAGAACTCCAGTCAGGATACTGAAATACTATTTTTTCCAGCCTGGCCTAACCAAAATAAGGAGCGCAATTCGGCCCATGTGCTAGGCGAGGAGAGCTGGTTCTGACAGTAAGTTTAGGGAGAAGATGCATACCAGCATGTGCATGCAGTGGACACAAATAAGACCAAAGAACGGCAAGCCAAGAGTTCCAACAAGTAGACCCGAGTTCTTCAGTGCATCAGGCATGGCCAGAATTCCAGTTCCACAGTTTCCTTTGAGCAGATGAATCATTGTGTCACAGTTGCTAAAAAGAAAGACAAAAAATAAAGACTGGCAGAAAATCAAGACTCCTCCAACTTTTAAGTGCAATGCAAGGTAACTGAAAATTTTCACACTGCGTCATGGCAAATGTGACGTGGTCTGTCTGACTTGCCGAACGTGCTTGGGTCCACATTAACCGATTCTGAAACTAGTACAGACATGATAGAAGCTCCTTTAGTTATTTTGTTTTGTATTTTCATTTGAACCATTTTCTGTCTTTATTTTGTGTTACTCTGCTACATCTGATAAGCGAGTGCAAACAAATCAATATTATAATTATTGTTACTGCATAAGATTGGAAGACATTCAACACCATACTTTGACTGTAGGCTATACCAAAAGGTATTTAGTTTCCGAGCCTTGTGATGGTCAAAGAAGAACGAATGATAGTGACCTTCATGACTCAAGGTAACACCTCACAAGCAGCTTTTCTATTATTTAATCACCACACATCACTATTCGAGCACATTAAGTTGGGTCATACCACCTTTGTCTAACATTGTACATCAATGGTGTTTATCGGACTGGCCCACGGTCCAAGGCAAAATCCATATGATGGCAAAATAATTTTATTTTAAAACTATGAATGGTTTTTCCTTGACCACATTATAAGAGAGGTGTTCCAAAATGGTACGGCGTTTCAAAACTGGACTTCTGTAGCTTGGGCTATATGTGATGAAACAGGAATTTCCCTAATAGCCTACACACGACTAGTTCAAAGCAGAAAAGGATATGGTACTTACGAAGTGGGATGCGTAGGCTTGTGCGGGTCTAAAAGGAGGCATAATTCTGTAGAGTCTTCAGAAGAACTAGAGTCAAAGAGTCCCTCCTTCTTTTTTTCTTGCGACTTTGACAATGTATTGAACCTAAAAAAGAATTCATTATTAGACTGAGAGATATAATTAATAGGGGAGATGTGGGCACCATGGGACACGTCCAAGTGCAATGTCGGATATCCGGAGAACGCTTATAATATGCGCTTTATAATGATTTTATAATATGCTATCCCTGAGTTTGTCATAGCCAGCCCTTTATACCATATCCCATGGCAGTTGAGGAATGCTAAACAGTAGGGTAGCCTTACTTATGAAATAAAAATGAATTTTAGATGGTTCTTTATTATTTCCCTTCCATCATACATTCAGACATGAGCTGCAGTTGGAGCTCTATGCCCAACATCGAGGACTTTTGTACGACTGGGCTGCACCCAGGTGCAAGAAATAGCATGTATAGGACCAGGCGATCTAGGTTAGGTGAATATTCAAAAGAGCGACAATAATTCTGAACCTAGACGATTCTGTCAATTCATACTAGATGGCTTAGGTTGCTGGCTTCTTGCCAGTCCAAAAAATTAATATATTTCCTACTTGGGGAAATAATCCTGATCCAGCTCGCAAACATCTTCCTGATGCCAATATTGCATTCATATTTCTTCCTAACTCTGACGAACATACCAGATATGCACTGTGATCCAAATACAATACATCTTCACAAGGGTTAGTGACTTCATTTTCATACTGGTTTATAAATTATTATTTCAAGTGGCTCCCCAAGTAGCTCCACAAAGTGTTTAATTTAACTGAGAGCATAAAAAAAATAGTTTCATTTTCTGTTAACCTAATTATGACCCCTCTTCATAACTACCAAGTATTATACCCTTTTCTAACTGAAATCTTATATAAAGAATAAAGGTTTGCTTGTCATTCAGCAGCTGTCCTCTTCAATTCCTTGCATACCACTTAAGAACACCCAGTCTAGTACACTAGCCCTTTTTCAGTCACGGTGCTCAAACGTCTAGCACAATGCCTTAGTGCTAGACGTTTGAACACTGTACCTTGAAATTCATACATGGTGCATGGATTTCAGCATACAGTGCACACATGAAAACGCACAATTTTTATCGTTAAACACTAAACACCAGCTCGACAGGCCTTTTTCATGTGTGCACTGTATGCTGAAATCCATGCACCATGCATGAATTTCAAGGTACAGTGCTCAAACGTCTAGCACTCAGGCATGGTGCCAGACGTTTGAGCACAATGACTGAAAAAGGGCTAGTATACTAGACTGAGAACACCCCATTTAGGAAGATGCTAGCCAGGTGGAACAGGACTAGCTCCCCAAATACGGTACAGAAGCTATTCTTATTCAAACACGTCTTTAAATGTTTCACTATGTTGGTTTCTGTGTCCTATAACCAAGAACAAATAATCAGAAATAACCTCCATTTTTGGTCACATGCAGCAACTATGGATACCCTGTGAAAACTGAGCAGAACTAGAGGTAATTGCTCTAGTTTCGAGTTGATACCCAACTACTTCGGTCTTCACCGTTGCTCACAGCAGAACAAGAAGTGCAGGAGGCACGCTTACCTGCTCTGGAGCACGTCCAGAAAACCAACTGGCTTTGACTCTGAAAGATTCTTTTATGCGGCTTCACAGAGATATAGCTATTTGTGATGTAATGAAATGTGATGTGCAGCATAGCTCCTGTTCTTCGATCATTTGCATTGGGCAGGGCATGGGGGAAATATTCAACTCCACATGGTCATAATACCAAGGCAGGGAGACAGTGGTTCTATATGATTATTTGATCTTGCTACATTCTAGCCTAGACTATAGCTAATATCGCCACTATAGGAAACAGATTACCATTCTGAGCTAGTTCTGAGAAGCTTAATGCTAGGCTAACTTAGACCAGCTTTAAGTTAAGCTATTGTAGAGCCCACTTGAATTTTAAAATGATCTTCTCAAATCATGCCAAGCTAATGAGCCTGTTCCACCCTTCAAACAAATAGTAACTATTACCGTTCCAACCTCACCAAAAGTTACTATACTAGTACACGAAAAGGGGCTAGTACACTAGCCCCTTTTCAGGCACGGTGCTCAAACTATGGTGCTAGACTTTCAAGCACTGTACCTTGGATTTCATGGATGGTGCATGGATTTCAGTATATAGTGCATACAGAAAAAACACAGTTTCTGTCATCATAACTGAGCACCGGCTCGGACAGGGCTGAAATTACTACTATAAATTAGAGAAATCAAAGACAATCCTTTAAATATTTTTCACAACAAAAACAAAAGGGCTCTAATGATGATGGAGATGAAAAACCTAACAGCACCCTATCGATTTTCCATGTATTTTCCCTATCTATTCCCCAAGAGCCAATATTCTGGTTGGCTGCTAGGTAGAAAAAGCTGAGGTACAGGACACTTTGCATGCAAAACCCTTGACTATGTAGAAAAGGAAATGAGGTTTTTCACATCTGTCATCAGCCGAGCCCTTTTGTTTTTGTTGTGAAAAATATATAAAGGATTGTCTTTGATTTCTCTAATTCATGGTAGTAATTTCAGCCCTGTCCGAGCTGGTGCTCAGTTGTTACGACAGAAAATGTGTTTTTGGTGTATGCACTGTATACTGAAATCCATCCACCATACATGAAATCCAAGGTACAGTGCTTGAACGTCTAGCACCCAGGCATGGTGCTAGACGTTTGAGCACCGTGCCTGAAAAGGGGCTAGTGTACTAGACTGTACTATGCTGCCCGTTCCAACCTCCTCAGAATAGTAGCCTAGCTAGCCTAATAGTAACAATTTGATTACCACGCTCGCGAGCGTAATAAGCATAGTAACTACGGATCGCTGTAATGTGGTTGATCGGATTCTCCTGTGACATTATATTCTGCTAGAAAACAGAAAAATCTTTCTAGCCTTGATGGAAAAAGCCAGAATTTGTGACATCATGTGTAGTTCCTGGCCCTCCTGAGTACAGCCTCAGGAATTTAGCCTCCCCCTAGGCACCAGGCGCGTCCCCAGGTGGCGGATCGGGGAAAGTCCTTTAGATATAAAGGACACCTCCGAATATACAATAAGGAGGCGCGGACCAGGGGGGACCCAGTTCTCGGGGGTCCATAAAATGAAACCGAGGCACCCATGCACGGGGGACATAAATTTGTGCACAGGAGGAAGGAGGCCCCTGAGATGGTGATGCGCAGGGCCCACCGGCGTGTGGACACGTCCCGGCAGATGCCAAACCTCCTCTCATCAATGAGAAAATTGTATTGGCTATGCAGGATGCCAAATGGGAGGATTCTCTATAGGAGAACAACTGTAAAGGGCGGACGAACTCATATACGAGTCAACGGCCCCTGCTAGAGACAGAGAGGAGTAGCTTGCCGCTGTCTCGAAGTCTAGCTGAGCATCCTTTCTTCTCAGATACTGCTCTCAAATTTTATGATGATGAAGACAAGAAAACTTATGAAAACCAGTGCTACCGCGTCCGGGGTTTTATCCGACGACCATGCGATACCGTCTACCGCGTCCGGGGCAGCCGACGAACCAGATACCGCGTCCGGGGAAGCCGACGATGTGACGACCGGCTCCGCTGGAAAGATTACTGATGACCTGACGACCGGCTACGCCGCAACCGCAAGCCCCAACGTGACAAATCCTGCATCGGACGCTCCGCCCTTTTTTACCCCTAAAACAACATTGGCAATAGGAACTTTAAATGTAAGGACCCTGGCCAAGGAAGGAAAGAAGGATCTACTTATACGAGAAATTAACAGGTATAAATGGGACATCATTGGTCTGTCAGAAACCCATCTCCCAGTAACTGGTGTTGAAAAGATCGGGGACGCAACTCTACTTCTGTCAGGTCGCAACGATGGAATTCACCGCCAAGGAGTAGGATTTATTCTTTCGAAGAAAGCAAAGAAATCACTTATCTCCACAACCCCAGTCTCAGAACGTATCATGGCCATCCGGCTGAAAGGTTCGACTTCGAACCTGAGCATCATCCAAGTTTATGCGCCAGACTCTTCTCGTAGCGACGAAGACTCGGAGGAATTTTACAGCCAACTCCAAAGCCTTCCAGACTCCATTCCAAAAAAAAAAGACATAATCATGGTCATTGGAGACTTTAATGCAATTGTGGGCGCGAATTCCGTCGGCAATGAAGACGTCATGGGAAAATTTGGACATGGAACCAAAAACAGAAGAGGCGAGCGCCTTCTGGAATACTGCCGTGACAACGAGCTAGTAGTGGCGAACACTCTTTTCAAACACAGAGAGCGACGTAAAGTCACATGGAGATCACCTGACGGAATCACAAAAAATTGCATCGATTATGTACTTGTTCCGAAACGCTGGAAAACTAGCACGCTAGACACAGTCGCTCTCGCAGGAGGAGACTTTGACAGCGATCACACACTGGTAATGGCATCCTTCCGCCTCCGTCTGAAGTCGGCAACAAGTCTCCAGAAAAAAGTCCCAAGATTCCGTATCGAGCTTCTGAAAGATGAGTCGACTCGCATTCGTTACCGGATGAATCTCGACCTGGGTCTCAAAACCCTATTGGAGAGCTCTTCAATGAGCTCAGAAGAAATAGACATAGACGCACTAGTCGACAAGAGCACCGAGATCTTCATACAGACAGCCGAGTCAGTCCTTGGAAGAACCAATGGCTCCGAAAAGCCATGGATCACCGATGAGATCATTCAGCTCTGTAAAGACAAGCGTGCTGTCGCTAATAGGCAAGACCCAGAAAGCAGAGACACTTATAAGCATCTTAAGCGGCTAACGGAAAAGAAGATCAAACGCGCTCTAAACGCGTACATTCAGAACAAATGCGACCAATGCGAGCTTGACTTCCGAAAAGGCAATACCCATGCTGTGTACAAAAGAATACGAGAGCTGTCGAGGCGCAAAACTACACTTACCAATGTACTTCTTGATAAAGACGGGACTCCCATCAACGACGCAGCAGGAATAAGAGAAAGGTGGAAACAACATTTCCAAGAAAAGTTGAACCCCCCAATCAATCCTGACCCTGCTGTTCTTAGGAACTTAACCATCTCCCCATCGGAAGCAAGCCCACCACCACTCAGAAGCGAAGTCGAAGCTGCCTTGAAGTCACTCAAATCAAATAAGTCGCCTGGACCAGATGGATTGCAAGCAGAACTCCTGAAAATCTACTCAGAAGTCGTAACAGACCTCTACCACAGAATCGCCACAGCTGCCTGGCACAAGGAATATTTCCCGAAAACATGGTGTTCCGCTACCATAGTTCCACTACATAAAAAAGGGTCCAAAGCCGAATGTGACAATTACCGTCCAATCAGCCTGACAAGCCAACCTGCCAAAGTGTTGACTAAGATACTACTGGACAGAATAAAAGCATTAACCAGCCACATCATCCCTGAGTATCAGGCAGGTTTCCGAGCTAACCGCTCAACGATAGACCAGATCTTTGTCATCCGTCAAGTAATGGAAAAATACCTTGAATATGGTTTGGACCTATATCAACTCTTCATCGACTTCAAGCAAGCTTTCGACTTAATTTGGAGAGAAGGCCTCTGGCATATATTACTGCACTACGGCATCCCGTCAAACATCGTCTCACTCATTCGTAACATGTACGATCAATTCAGAAGCCAAGTACAAACAGTTGAGGGAACAACCGAAGGATTCCAAACTTCTGCTGGTGTTTTGCAAGGATGCATCCTCTCACCCCACATGTTTAATCTCTTCCTCCACTGTGTCATGTCGCATGTTGAAGCAACTAATGGGGCAATGATAGGAGGGATTGTAATCGACAAGCTGGCATACGCAGACGACATCGACAAGCTCGCCGGATCCGTTGATGAACTGCAAACCGAAGCAGATAACCTGGAACTAGTTACCCGAACCTTCGGAATGAAAATCAACGAGGAGAAAACGAAAGCCATGCGTGTGTCAAGATTCACGAATCCACCCCCACCAAAAATTAAGCTTAATGGAGCGGAAATAGAATGGGTAGACAGCTTCACATATCTGGGGAGCCAGATCACGAGCGATAACAATCAGTCAGTGGACATCAAAAGACGACTCGCTCTTGGTAGCGCCGGCTTCAAAGCTCTAATGCCAATATGGAAGCAAAAACGAATCTCCCTGAAGCTAAAACTTAAACTATTCTGCTCCATCATCATTCCTATAGCAATGTACGGCTGTGAAACGTGGACAGTCAGAGTAGATGATTCCAGACGACTCGCCGCATTTGAGACAAAGCTGCTGCGTCGAATCGCCGGCATAACACACGTAGATCGAGTCTCAAATGCTGACCTACTCGAAAGACTCCAGTACAAGACTACCATCCTGGAAAGAGTCCGCCTCCAACAGCTCAGATGGCTCGGCCACGTCCAGCGCATGGCCAACGACCAACTGCCGAAGATTGCTTTCGAAGGTCACATCCACGGTTCTCGCCCTCGAGGTCGCCCTCCGAAGCGCTGGAAGGAAAATTTCTCCGAGTACAACCTCCCTAGTCTTCTCAGATTGTCACACAGCAGAGAGCAGTATAGGCGGCGTATACATTCGCTCGCGAGGAGAGAGGCCCCTAGACGGCCACTAAGGCCGGATGGGACTTAAGTCAAGTCAAAGTAAGTCAACTCAGTCTACCACAAACCCCTGATTTTTGGATACCCTATGCCAAACGCTGGATATATCTAACATTTGACATATCTTATGCCTAACGCTGGATACCCTATGCCAAACGCTGGATACCTGTTGGTACTCTAACCCTGACCTATTTCATTACAGGTTAGTTCTGATTGGTTGATTTCAGAGCTTCATCAAATCATCAATATCTTATTGGAAACAGGTAACCAGCGTTTGACATAGCCTAGGGTATCCAAAAATCAGGGATTTGTGGTAGACTGTAGTAACTATGGTAATTAGGATGGAGCATGCTCTATGTATTACTATTCACTAGTGGAAGGAAAAAAACATGCTGTCTTACGTGTCATACTCAATTAGTGGTTCCGAAAGTTCTTCAATATCTTCATTTTTAGTCATTGTATGGCAAAGTATGGCTATGAAGGCTAGGTTAGTTGAAGCTATTAGAAGGACAACAGTACTGCAAGAGTCTAGACTCTAGACATTACACTGGTCTTCAGAGTTTCAGACTCTAGACAAGTCAAAGCTCGGTTATAAACAATGAACAGTCTAAGTGTTGCATTGTCCAAAAAGTGATTGATTCATTGAGCTTGAATAAACCGTCAGAGCACAGCTGCTCTATCTGACAACAAGAAGGATCTGAGCAAACTAATCTCTGACAGTCAGCAGGTTAATATTAAGGCTAAACAAAACAAAAATAAAGTTCTTGGCAGTCAGAATAAAACAAGTCTTAACTTGTGGATATCGTGTGTGTCGGTCTCACTCGCTACAAAACCGCTACTAAACAGAGCTCGTGTGACAACTTTCAGATATCGAAGAAGTTGATGGAAGTTTTATTGTCGTTTTATGTTTATTTATTTAATTTAAAAGCCTAAGCCAATTCGAAGCTTAAGGAAGGAAGGCCCTAAGGATAAAGGTTTCAAGACAGTAGAACATTTCTTTGATCAGGCGTACTACAAGTAAATATTCAGTATACCGTACATCAATTGCATTTTTGCAGTTACCGTAGTATTTGTTACCACAGTAACTGGATCCTGACTGGATCTGCAATTAGTCGTTTTTGCAGTTACTGTGGTATCTGATCCCATGGTTGCTCTGAAAATTAAAGTTGTGGAAATTGCAGTTTTACCTTAAATTGCACTTGCAAGCAATAAGGATGTTGCATCCTGATGAGTCGCTTGTGGTTGATGATGTTGTACATTTATTTCGGGGTCACTGTTTCTGGGGCACTCCAGTACACTTTCCATGGTTGCAGACACCACTCCTCGTCATCCCAAAGGAAAAACTGATATCCAGTCACATCACTAAGTGCCAAACTTCTTTCCCACCAATTTGACCAAATTCTAGGCTCTATTGTTCAGTCATACACAAATCCTCAATTTTTGGGCATGGTGCCCCTGTGAAATTTGGTTTAACTGAGACTGGTTACATACCTAAATAGGGTCTTCTTCCTGTCTCAGCTCAAAAGATACCTGATTTTACTTTCTATCCAACCTCATTTTCCAATTTAAAAAATGTCAGAGCACTTCCAAGATACATAGAGTTTTTTGGAGGCCAGTTCTCTTCTAGTGGGTCTATCCTATGCTTTGTTTGCTAGATTGTTTGCCTTTTATTGTATTTATTTTGAGAGACTTTTTTTTAATTTTTTTTTACCATAACTTTTGACATTTTGACAACATAGAAAAGGATTGAGTAACCTAGTGGCAACTACATGGAAAAGGATAGAGTAAACCCACTGGGAAAGAAGTGGCCTCCACAAAACTCTCTGTATCTTGGAAGTGCTCTAACATTTTGAAAATTGGAAAATGAGGTTGGACAGAAAGTGAAATCAGGTATCTTTTGATTTAGGACAGGAAGAAGACCGTATTTAGGTATATAGCCAGTGTCAGTTTAACCAAATTTCACAGGGGTACCATGCCCATGGTGCAGGGCATGGTGCCCCAACGTACGGGCACCATGCCCATACGTTAGGGCATGCCGTGACATTGGGCACCATGCCCAAAAATTGAGGATTTGTGTATGACTGCTATTGTTGGTGATGATGAAAGTGAGATGACTTTCCAGATACCACAATCAGTTACCACGGTCGGACCGTGGTGTTTGAAGATCAGATACAACAGTTGAGTTTGTGCAGATACCATGGTTTCTGATACCACAGTAACTGGATCTGCAATTAGTCTTTTTTGCAGCTACTGTGGTATCTGATGCACGGCTGCTCTGCAATAACGACTATTGCAGAAATTGCACTTTTCGAAGTCATTCCAAAAGAACCACTGATATGCAGTTACATCAATAAGTGCCAAACTTCTTTCCCAACAATTTGACAAAATTCTAGGCTCTATTGTTGGTGATGATGAAAGTGAGATGACTTTCCAGATACCAGAATCAGTTACCACCATCCGCTGTGGTATCTGAATATCAGATTCCACTGTAACTGTATACCACAATATCTGCCCGAATGACTTTGGTCTGCGGTATCAGATACCATGGTATCTGCAAAAATGCAATTCTAGGCTCAATTGTTGGTGATGATGAAAGTGAGATGACTTTTTTCAGATACCACAATCTGTTACCATGGTCGGACCATGCTAGGAAGGAAGGAAGGATTTATTTTTTCAACGTTTCTACAAAAACATGTTGACCATATGCTTAAACCAATAGCCCATCTCAATATGTGACAACAGGTCACCTGTGCAAGCCGGACATCAAATTATCAAGATCTATTGATCAATATTTTTTTTTATTTTTTTTTTTGTATAAACTTAGTGACTTCAACTCGCTCCAAATCAGCTTTCTTCACTCAAACACGCATAACCTACCCAATTCCCATTCGTCTCCCCAATCCTGCCCCAATCTTCATTAAACAACCAAATCAATTACCCAACAAATATTTTTTTAATCTATTCTTAAACAATAAATTATTGTCAGACTCCCTAATGCTTGCCGGTAGATTATTCCACACAATCACACCACTATTTCTAATTATAAATGACGCTCTACTACTCTTACGCGACTCACTAACAAGCCAATCATTATTCTTCGTATCATAATCATAGTAATCTGAATTCAGACTAAAAAGATTACTAAAATACGACAGAGAAAATTTATCTGAAATGGTATCTAAATATCAGGTAGCCTACTGCTGTAACTACAAAATGACTTTAGACCGTGGTATCAGATACCATGGTGTTTGGGAAAATGCAACTATCGTCTTGGGTCCACAGGAGGTGTATCCAATCTCAAATTTATATGACCTCGAACTTGGCCTGAAAACCTTACAAGGAAATTTCTGCACAGTTCAAAACAGGTCCTAGGTCTAGGTTTCTTTCTTGACAGTTAGAATCATTTATACTGAACTGAAGTTTCCTTCCAACCTTTTTAGGCCATGTTCGAGGTTGGATCCCCCTCCTCCACTACCATTTTTTGGTTTCTTTGCTGAAACAATACAGGAGTCTATCAACTCTTAGTGCAGCCTGAGTGTACATAAACTTGAAATTGGCCTTAAAAAATGTTAAAAGGAAATTACTTTGCAGTCCTAACTGTCAGCAAGCTAAATATGATGGACCTACCCTGCCTGTCTAGGACCTGTGTACTGCACAGAAATTTTTTACCTATATATCACTATAACTATAAGCCGTTTTAAGGCATCACATCTCTATTTATAGTCGATAGAAGCTTCAGTTATTTATTCCCGGTTCGTTTCTTCCCCAACTTTGTCCCTGACATTTGACAGCCTGACAAGGACCCTTGCCAAGAAGGGCTAAAATATCGCTGCCAAAGCATCGTAGCTGACGTATCCGCTTATGTACTGTTTGAATATATCCCATTCCATTCAGACGTCGATAGGAAATCGGCTTATTTCCCATTCCCCAGCATTACATGAAAGATTCAAAAGTCATGCCTCAGAATAAATGTAGGCTAGGTTGGTTGGTCGGTTGAACCAAGCTCCAACCTCAGTCCACAGCTCGGTTAACTGACCAGCAATGGTGGCGAAAAAACAGCTTTAAAATAAACAGTGGTTTATCCTAAAAGCTGATCTTCTTGAAAAACTTGATTCTTTCATCGAAACGGTCAAATTTTTTGAAATAACACTCAGTTTTATCTCATAGCAGTATTTTTTTTTTTATAAAAACGGTCGATTTTTTTTTGAAAAACTAGTCGGTAAAAAATCAAACATCTATTTATTGTTTTAATACATCCCATCCCATTCGACCGGCGATAGGAAATCGGCTTATTTCCCATTCCCCAGCATTACATGAAAGATTCGAAATTCCTTCCTCAGAATGAGTGTAGACTAGGTTGGTTTATCACTTCAACCTCAGTCCACAGGTCGGTTAACTGACCGCCAAACAGCAGCGAAAAAACAGCTTTAAAAATAAACAGTGGTTTATCTTAAAAACTGATTTTTCTTGAAAAATCTAATTCTTTCATAGAAATTGTCAATGTTTTTGAAATGACATTCATGTTTTGACGTCCCTGCTCTGGATACTCTATGCCAAAATCTGGATACACTTACCCCAACTCCAGGTCCAGTCTACTTCAAATCCTTGATAACTAACTCCAACAAATATTGATGATTCAATTGAGGTTCAGAATTTTGGAGTAGGTTAGGTTTAGGGTGCCTACTGGTGCTGGTACCTAGTGTGGCATAGGGTATCCAGGGCAGGGTGGTTATTATCCAAAATGTTTAAGGGGGGGGGGGGAGGTATTTACTGACTGGCCAGTCATTTTTGCCGACGATTTTTCAGAAGTCGACTATATTTATGGAAAAAGTAGGTGTTTTGAGAAAAAGTATAGCCCAGTGTCATTTCAAAAAAAATTATAGTTTTTGAAAAAACTACTGTTTATAAAGAAACATTTACGATTTTGGGACACCTGTGCCAAACACAGTACGGATAGGCACCCTAACGCTGACGTACTCCACATTTCTGAACTCAACTCATCAGTTTCATCAAGTAGGTCAGGGTGAGGTTACCTATAGGTATCCAGTGTTTTGCATAGGATATCTAGCGTTAGGCATAGGGTATGCCAAGCAATAGAAATGCCCACATACCCCTCTGGTGTCCCATGAACATTTACCAATCCCGTGACACGGGGAAGTGAACTGTGTAAACAAAGTTGCCTCGAGCGGATTGCTGTTCCTTTAGCATGTTCCCAACTGGCGATTGTAGTGGTCTCGATATCTCATATGGTTAGAGCGTCGACCTGGTAAGTCGAAGGAGATATGTTTAGTCCACTTTTGTTTTTCAGTTCAAAAAATAATTTGTGTATCAGGCATGAAATGCAAATGGTTAATTTTAGCATTTCTTCTCTTTCAGGCAGTACAATGAGTTCCAAAAAATCAAGAACTCCCAGTGTAGCTGGAACTGGGTCCATTTACTCAATGGCCACCACCGCAAGATCAGGAATGTCGAGATCTGTTAAGTCATTACGGATTCCCTGGTATAAAAGACCCATCGTCCAGGATGCTATTTTCACTGACATACAGAATGGAGCCAATTTGACAGCTATATTTTGTGTGGTAAGTTATGTGTTTCCTGGCATGACCAGTGCCACCAATCTTTGGGTTGACATTAGACCAGTGCCACCAATCTTTGGGTTGACATTAGCCAAAATGTACAGTTTAAATTTTAGAACTCATACCCATGGGAAGCGATGCATATGAGTTATCGGACTCTTGGTTATATTCAGTATATTTATTTCCAGTTTGTGAGCCTTTTTACGATTGCAACTGCCGTCTTCGACATTTACTGCCTTGGAATGGCATACCCAGGAGTGAAGCATTATGGCTTTTACATTATGAGCTTTCAGTTTATCTACGTTGGAAACCGGCACGGTAAGTAGCTTTTTACTTACGAAATTCACTCAGGATGCAATATCTTTGAAAGAGTACTGAGCTGCTGAAGTACAGCTATATGTTAAAAGTGGTATTTTATTCGCTCACACTTTAATGGTATCAAAACCCAAAGTGATAATTACTGTCATGTTCAGCTTTGCCTGAACAACTGAGTACTCACAAATTTTTTGTATCCCTATACATGCAGTAAACAGGCCCTTTTGTCTACAAATTTCTCCTTTTGGAACCTTTTTTGGAAATCGGTTCTGGGCCTCGGCGAAGGAGATCGAAATTCTTTGCATTGCAGTGCTATACAACAAACACGGAGAAAATTGCATAACTGTCCTTTCTGACCTATGAGCTCCTCTTTCCGCTTAAGAGAACCCTCATTCAAGCCATCTGCAACTTCTACGAAGCATATACCTGGATCATCTTATCTAACCCGAAAACGCATCGCCTGACTGACGTGAGCAATAGCCGCCAAAGAGGCCTAACCAAGAAGAAGAAGAAGAAGCAAATGACAGATGCAATGCGAGTTTTTACTCGAATAAAGGCTGCTTTTGGACTACCGTTGTATTGGGCTGAGCGGATGGCTGCACTTTTCTTCTTAATGATGGCACAATGACGCGATTCGACTTGTTTTGCTTGCTCCTGTTAGTACTTGTTTGCGAAGGAATCACAAGGAAGAATAATAGGCCTAGGAAGAATAATAGGCCACGGGGCGTCACGTTTTCGCCCCCCCCCCCCCCATATTGGCGCGAAGCGCCGCGATTTTTATTCAAAATAGTTGCCTTTTTTCATGGAAACAGTCGTTTTTTTCTGAAAATCGGTCGATTTTCAGTCAAAACAGTAGGTTTTTTGTAAAAAAAACAGTCGGTTCTTCTGAAAATCAGTCGACTTTTCGGCAAAACTGTGTTTTTTTTCTTGAAAACAGTTGGTTAAAATTACCAGCCAGTTGGTACCGTTGAAAGGGAAAACCATGGTGAAAGGAAGCGGGTTCTTGCATGACATTTTTTTACGTTTCAGTGCGGAATTGTCTGATCGTCTTTGCACTGTTTTCGCTCATTGGTGCAGTGTCCCTTCTCGTCACAAGTTTGATGTTCCTGAGAGCCATGAGAAAGGTATGTCCTAGCTTATGCTTTGCATTCATCTTGGTTCTCCAGTACGGGCAATTAATATTGTCACCTTGCCTTGAAGCTTGCTATCGTATCAGGTTCGTGGAGATCAGTTAGTTGGCAGCAGGGGCGTTACGACTGGGGAGGGGGCCAATGCTGTCGGCCAGTCGGTAAAAAATAACCGATTCGGCGCGAAGCGCCGCGACTTTTCGTCAAAATAGTTAATTTTTTTCATGAAAACAGTCGGTTTTTCTGAAAATTGGTCGATTTTTCGTTAAAATAGTCGGTTTTTATGGCACTTGAGCTTACTCAAGTGCCATATAGCGATTGTTATTTCTGTCCGTCAGTCGGTCTGTCGGTCCCGGTTTTGCTAGTTCGGGCACTTCCAGAAAAGCTAGGACGATGAAACTTGGCAAGCATATCAGGAACTGGACCAGATTAAATTAGAAATTGTCGCTTCCTCGATCCGACCATCTGGAGGGGAGTGGAGGGAGGGGGAATCCGGAAAAAATAGGAAAAATGAGATATTTTTAGCTTACGAACGGGTGATCGGATCTTAATGAAACTTAATACATGGAAGGACTTCGTGTCTCAGACCCTCCATTTTAAATCCAGACCGGATCCGGTGACACTGGGGGGAGTTAAAGGGGGAAACCGGAAATCTTGGAAAACACTTAGAGTGGAGGGATCCGAATGAAACTTGGTGGAAAGTACAAGCAAAAGTCCTAGATACGTGACTGATATAACCGGAACGGATCCGCTCACTTTGAGGGAGTTGGGGGGGGGGGGGGAGAAGTCCGAATTTGTAGTGATCCCGCGAGTTCCGTGCTTCCTGATGTGCTGGGACGATGGAAATTGACAGGCATGTCTGGGACCCGACCAGCTTAAATAGGAAATCATCAATTCCCCGATTCGACCATCTGGGGGGGGGGGGAGTGGAGGGAGGGTGAAGCCAAAATTTGAGGGATTTTTAGCTTGCGAACGGATGATCGGATCTTGATGAAAATTGATATTTTAGGATGACCTCGTGTCTCAGACACCTCACTTTAAATCCGGGCCGGATCCGATGACACTGGGGGGAGTTGGAGGAGGGAACCGGAAATTTTGAGAAACGCTTAAAGTGGAGGGATCGGGATGAAACTTGGTGGGAAAAACAACAACAGGTCCTAGAAACGTCATTGACATAACCGGACCGGATCAGGGCACTGTGGGGGAGTTGGGGTGGGGAACCGGAAATTTTGAGAAACGCTTAAAGTGGAGGGATCGGGATGAAACTTGGTGGGAAAAACAAGCACAGGTCCTAGACACGTCATTGACATAACCGGACCGGATCAGGGCACTGTGGGGGAGTTGGGATGGGGGTCCGGATTTCTAGCGATCCCGCGAGTTCGGCATACTTCCTGGTGTCCTAGGGCGATGAAACTTGGCAGGTATGTCAAGGATCCGAACAGATTGACTTGAGAACAGCCGTTTCCCCGACCCGACCATCGTGGGGGGAGTGGGTGGATGGGGAGTCCGGAATCTAGTGGCGTGCATAACTTTTGAACGGGTGATCGGATCTTGATGAAAATTGATATTTAGGATGACCTTGTGTCTCAGACACCTCACTTGAAATCCGGGCCGGATCCGATGACACTGGGGGGAGTTGGAGGAGGTAACCGGAAATTTTGAGAAACGCTTAAAGTGGAGGGATCGGGATGAAACTTGGTGGGAAAAACAAGCACAGGTCCTAGACACGTCATTGACATAACCGGACCGGATCCGATGACACTGGGAGGAGTTGGAGGAGGGAACCGGAAATTTTGAGAAACGCTTAAAGTCGAGGGATCGGTATGAAACTTGGTGGGAAAAACAAGCACAGGTCCTCGACACGTCATTGACATAACCGGACCGGATCAGGGCACTGTGGGGGAGTTGGGGTGGGGGTCCGGATTTCTAGCGATCCCGCGAGTTCGGCATACTTCCTGATGTCCTAGGGCGATGAAACTTGGCAGGTATGTCAGGGATCCGAACAGATTGACTTGAGAACAGCCGTTTCCCCGACCCGACCATCGTGGGGGCCGGGGGGAGTGGGTGGATGGGGAGTCCGGAATCTAGTGGCGTGCATAACTTTTGAACGGGTGATCGGATTTGAATGAAACTTGTCTGGTGAACTATCGCCTCGGACGTTCAGTGTCACGTCCAAGTCGGGTCCGATACCTGTGGGGACGGGGGGGGGGGGTGGAAAACTCAAGAAACTCTAAAAGTAGAGGGATTGGGACGAAACTTAATGGATGGAACAAGCATTAGGCCTAGATGAAATTGACGGAGCCAGATGGTTTCGGGGCTCTGTGGGGGGAGTTGGAGGGGGTATCCTGGAATTCCGGTAGTCGTGAGTTAGAATAGTTCCAGATGTAAAACGACAACGAAACTTTGCAGGCATATTAGCGACCCGAATTATCTTGACTTAAAAACCTGACACAACCTACCCCCGGAAACTTCCGTTCCTAGATCCGAGCATTTTTGGGGGAGCAAGAGAAGAGAAATATGGACTTCTATAAATTGCGAACGAGTGGTCTGATTAGAGTGAAACTTCATGGGTGATACGAATCGATGGCATCGACATGTAAAACATGCGTTCGAACCATATGCGACCACGATTAGGGGAATTGGGGGTGGGGGGACTTTTGACATGCACAAAAACCAAACGGATGGACCGAATGAGATGCAATTCGACAGTGCCGAGTTTATGCGGCCTAGATTTGTTATTTGGCGTCTGGGCCGGATTCGGCCAAGGTAGGGGGGGGAGGTACTGGAAACTTGCAGATAGTCTATGCTCCAATTTCAGTCAAACTTGATGAGGGAATTAAGAGATTGGGCCCGAACCGGCTCCGACAACGTTGGTGGGAAGGGGGGGGGTACCGGAACTTTCCAAAAATGCTCAGATTCGAGTGAAACTTGGTAGATGGTATAAACGAAGATGCTTTAGGTGGTCGATTTTTTTTTATTCCGAACCAGATTCGGCCACGGTAGGTGGAAATAGAGTGAGTACCGGAAATCGTGTAGCACGTCTAGGGATCAAACAAATGGATTTATTGGGATGAAAGTTTGAACAGTCATGTGCATTTGCAATCGAGACGATGCCGGAACTGCTCAGAAATGAGTGAAACTAAATATCCTATTTCTATTTCCGAACCGCCTTTTTGGATGGCGGGTGTATTTTGTGACGTTTTCATCTACTTTCTTGTACAGCCTACTCGTACAAGTGCCATATGAGCTCGTAGCTCTTGTTCTGAAAATCAGTGTATTTTTTTTTTAAACTAATTTTTTGTTGTTGAAAACAGTGGTTTTTTCTGCAGAAACAGTCAGTAAAAATTACGAGCCTGTCGGTAAATACACGTCCCCCCCCCCCCCACCACACACATTTTGGCTAGTGACGCCTCTGGTTGGCAGTCATTACCCTTTCCGAGTACAGGAATAACGTTTCTGGTCAATGGATTAGGTTGTCCCAGGCACAGCCCCATTTCCCTAGGAGTGGCAACACCGACTATGACTCATAAACACCAATCTTCAGTAAAGTGTATGAAAGTTTTTGTTGATGAATGGTTAAAAAAAAAAAGTTTGTCTGCTTCTGGACCCAAAACAGTTTGGAAATCGACCTAGAACATCAACCAGCCATTATATGGTAAATCTTTTAGATTTTATTTTAAAAACATTGATGAACCTTCCAAATGGATCAATTTAATCGCGATTGATTTTAAAAAAGGTTTCAGCTTTATAAACCATAATATTCTAATTGATAAACTTTTGTATGAATTTAATGTTAAGCCCAATATTGTAAAAAATATTGTAGGATTTTTTAGCGATAGGTCCCAATTTCTAAAATATGATAATAATTTGTCGGACCCGCAGGCAATATTCTGCGGTGTGCCACAGGGAACAATTTTAGGTCCGCTACTTTTTCATGTAGTGATTAACAATACAGCTTCCGACAGACCGGAAAGATGGAAATACGCTGACTATCTTTCTCTTATTGAAATACATACATACATACTCTTTAATCCGGAAAAAGAAATTCCATATTGACTAGCCTAATACAAAAATACAAACAAAAACAATAACAGTAACAAAACGAATATCACTTACCCACCTCGGAAACCAAAAAGACCGGAACTGATCTTATCCCAGATGGATAATGATAACTACATAAATAGGGTACTCACTCCCTCGATAAGACTGTTACCACAATAATTATGTACAACCCGGAGTCTAATGGATTCCCGGCTCATATCCGCAAAATCAGGCAGTGTAGCATCAGAAAATATTTCCGTAGCTCTACACCAAGATGGCAGAATGTAGGAGACGGAACGTATTGTTGTAACACACACGTATTGTATTAAATGCCTTAACTGTATGGGACGATATCATGCCAACACCGTACAGACAAGTGCAGTAACTTCGAAACAGAAGATTCTTAACCTCGGCAGAGAAATTGTTGAACCGTCTTATTAACATATTCGCTCGTATGCAGTGAGATCTGTACAAGTGTTTAAGGTGACAATCATCACTAAGATCGCTAGATTATTTTCCGCAGACTTTGCGGGCGAAAAAACATGCAGAAAGTTTTTGACGTATTATAAATAATATCATGCTGATGGGAGAATTCACCACAAATCGCTAGCAGTTTATTTAAAGCTGACACACTTGTGGCTATTAGAACTAGATCATCTGAGAAACTTAGGTTATTGTAACAAACTCGTCGAATATGGCAACCAAAGCCTGACGCTTTCAGACGAAAGTTTAGCTAATCGACATAAAATTTATATAAGTACGCAGACAATACACCTCCTTGACACATTCCATTTTGCACCGAAAAAGACTCACTGTGAATATCTCCCCAACGAATCTTAAATCTCTGGGTTGTGAACCAATGAAGCAGAAGATTCACATAATGATACGGGACACCTCTTGCTGACTGTTTCTTGATCAAAATTTCATGGTTAACTCTGTCGAAAGCTTTTCGGGAGTCAATGAAACATGCAAATACATAAGTATTCAAATTCCAGTAATATTTTGTGACACACTTCATGATGAAAATAGGAAATTCAACGCATAGTCGACATTTGTAATTAAACTGATGCTCCGACGTTTTTTAAAAATTCCCTCAACCGAAAAAGTAAACAATACTCTTAATACCTTGGAGAGTGTGGACGCCAGCGCAGCGGTCGGTAATTATCTGAAGACGCAGAATTCCCATTTTTACTTTTACAAACAGGGACTAGGATAACTTCCATTAGCGGCTCCGGTAAACACGGGTGTTTTAACATCGCCGAGAAAAGAGGGGCAAGGACAACCGCTATCACACTCGCACTATACTTGATATGTTGCGATGAGATAACATCCGATCCCCCAGCTCGTCCTGGTTTTAATTCACGGATCGATATTGAAGAATGTGGAAAAGGACAAAGTAGTGAAGCGGCCAATATAATTTCGCAGATACAGGCCGAAGCTTTAAATTCAGACATGGCTGTGAATGAAAAGAAGTCTGCAATTCTTACAATTTCTTTCCTGAAAGAATGGCCAATTTTGTTGTTTTTAAAATTAAAATTGTTGTGGAAACATAAGTAGACTGGAAACCGCTTCACGATCCGCTTCCCTGCAAACGATCTCGTACATACTACCGCACATTGTGTGTGGGTAAATAGCCGTTAAAATTATCTTCTCTGTGAGTTGTGAGCGTTATAGGATCTTTTTGTTTATTTTTGTAGGAAAACGAGAAGAGAATTGTCCCGTTCCTGTACTGCGCGGCGTTCTTCTTTCTTTGGAGGATCATTGCGTTCATTTTTGCGAGCGTGGTAAACGACATGATCTTCGCCTACCATATTATGATGTGCCTGTTCTGGATGGTTTTCGTCGTGGTCGGAGTTTACGGATGGATTGTCTCCTACTCCTTATACTTAGACTTGTGTGACTTGACCCGACTTGAAGACCTGGCGCACTTACGGGTAAGTTGAAGAGAACATCCTTTGTCGTTTGGCCTACCTAGTTTACTACTACTAGTTTTCAGGCTCACAGAAGGATAATCGCCTAAAACCCGACATGCGTTCACACGCATGCCTAGCCAAGCCACCCATGCCTAGGTACAGAGTTTTGGCCAGGCAATTTACCTCTAGGCTCTAAAGTCGGTGCCTGAGATGTGCCTGGCATCTATGCTTGGCTGGAAATGCGTGTGAACGAGGCTTAAGCTGTTTGACGGTGAAGACATGAACTTATATATTGTTTCATGCTGTATCCACCATCCACCGGGTTGATCGCTCACACACGAATTCCTGTGATAACAAAATAAGCGGTCAACAGTTCGCTATAGAGGAGTTTTTTCGCGAGCTGGAAAGCAAAGTCGTGATCACGTTCCGCCGGTCCGACTGAGAGTGTTTGTTGATCTGCTGTGTCGTCGCTTCATTGTTAAAAGTTGGTAGTCCGTGCAGCTTCTGACCAAGCGATACGAGATTTACTCTCACTGGGAACTAAGAGCGATTCTGGCCGACCGGAAAGTTCCGCTGGTTTATCCGCGGTATGTTCTTGCGACTCGGCTAAAACTCGCTTCGCTTTCCGAGGCTGTTTTTTGCGCTCCGCTACATATGGAAAGTGACGTAGTGAATCCCTCCGTACCTGGAAAGTGGCGAAGCAGCGAGTTGTTGTTAATCGCAACAGACCACTTCCCTTTAGTTTTAGCGCTCGACGGATTCTCGCTGTGCTTTTCGGAAAGTGAATCCGTGAGATCGCTAGAATCGCCCTCTAGCAAACCCAACACCTATAGCTAATCATGCGTTGGGCATCAAGATAACTCCAACTTGCAGTGTGGTACCTGTGAAATCGGTCAGTCGCGTGATTTGTTCAGATGCAATGACCGTGGCTCGCCTGTTATTTGCTCCCAAGGGCCTTGTCACCAGCATGATTACTTCGCCATTTTCAAGTTCACTCGCTTCCGCAGCCTTCTAATTCACTAGGTTATAAGCAAATGAATCTAGGCCCCTTGTGAATCAACTTCCATTGAACTTCCTAGAAGTTGTTTGATCCGTCCAATAACTGTGTCTCTGTTGTCAGCGTTCTTTGATATGCTGGCTTTTGAGACCGAGAGTTTTCATGATTAATACTTTTAATATTAATATGTATGAAATAATTCAAAACAAGCAGCCAAGCGGAGCGAGGCCCTGTCACGATCCTTAGCGACTTTTGAAAGTGGAACGTTACGTGTTTATATCATCTTGACATGGTCTATGCCGTTGGCTATGAGCTCAGTGCAGTATCGATGTATGGCCCCAAAAAGCCACCATAGTGCTCGAACCACTTTGAAAGTAGTTTGCGAGCCATTATAATCACGCGCTCGGTCTTTCATTCCTAGTTAAGGAATGTTAATCATTCGGCTAACAAAGGATGTTTAGTTTAGCCCTATCATGCCTTTTATACATGCTTTCGGTCTCAAAACTCTACGTTAGTTCGATTTCTGGTACCAAAATTTGTCTCTCAGTGACTGTGTGTTTTTTATTTTGTAAAGTAAGAGGCGTGAAGCATTTGTCAGTACTATATTTATTTATTTGTCTTTCGCCAGCTTGGAACAATGAGTTCCCTCAACGTTGGACTAAGTTCGAGACCTACGACGCCCCACAGTACCATATCTGCGCATCAGTATGTTTAACCTGACCTGATGACCAATTTTGGAAACAGAATCCGTCCAGTAGTTTTAGCAAGTGCAAAGTGTTTTATTAAGCGGTTACAGCGTCAATTGCAGACTGTCATCGTCAGTTTCATCGGTTTCTTCATTACGTGTATCAAACGAGCCAGACTGCCACTAGGTGTCGTTCCGTGTGTTGCTCCTTCATAATCATCGTTGCCACCAGGCGTCCAAGCACATTTTGCAGGCTAGGTTACTGCCGTCGAATAAGACGGATACGGTTGAATTTGCTTTAAGAGCCAACGGACATTTGGCACTGAAAATAGCTCCATTTTTTCGCCATTCTCCGTCATCCAGTTAACCGACCTGTTTACCGCCTTAACCGTTTTTCGGCATCCCATCCCGATCCCCGGGCGATGCTAAACCTTCTTATTTCGGATGCTCTTGCATGAAAAATTCCTATATCCTGCCTCAACGAAAGTAGGTCGGTTGGGTGGAGCAGGTCGGTTAACCGCAGAGCAAAATAACCCTAGAGAGTAGCGCCAAGGCTTTAAAAAGTGACACACAGTCGAATAGCAGCAACTCTAGCAAACTAGCGACAGAGAACTTCTCTACTTAAACTCACTCAGCCGTTCACCAGCGCTGGCTCCGATAACTTCATATCCTGAACATAGCAGCCTCCATTTTTTTTTTTCCATGGTGTGTGCAGATGGTCGCGAGCATCTTAAGTGATAATAACTATCGGCTGTGCAGGAACTCCCGTAAGAATGGTGACATATGTTCGTGTTATTATTATTTTCTGCTCGCCCCTCCTCGTACCATCGTATTTGTAATAACTTCACTGGCTCTGCTCTGTGACCGGGCTCTTAAGAGCGTCATTGCCGCAATTGGCACGGCCCGAGTCGTGGTCGCTGACTTCTCTTAAAACGTATTTGTGTTTGTGTATTCTTGCCTGCAGTACCAGCACTTCATTATTTCCTGTCAGTGCCTGCGGTCGTTCTTCTGCCGTACAGTTTGTCACGGTAAGTCTAGGAAGCTTGAAGCGATCCGTCCAAGCACAAGCAGTTGCCATCAGGGAATGTTGTCCCTATCCTGTCTAGTATAGTGCAAAATTTTCTTAATGTTGAGACTATCCGTCCATCAAGTCACCAAGTTTGTACATATTTTTTGTATTAAAGACAATCTCTGAAGGAAATACGAATTATAAAAATCTGAACAGATCCGTACGAAGGTACAGGTAAAAGGGGCACGGCACAACGTGAAGATCAATCGCCGCGTACACTTCTAGTATTCGAAATTCTTGGCCCGAAACTATCCGGCTCTGAAGGCTTTCGGAACTGGCTCTGAACAACGTTTGGCATGTCTGGTGTCTGGTCCACAGTAGTCACCCGTTCTATCGTTCCCTCCACGTGTCCGATCCCTGGAACGTCATCAGCTGAGTAAATCACTTGCTCTACGTGTTGGATATGGGCTCTTGGTGCACCTGCCTGATTCAGGCTTTGCAGAATTGGCGAGATCAGGGTCTGGATTGCTTCTGGGGGTAGGGCCGATGCCGGGTCTCCAGCGGGCACGGGGATGTCCTTGTAAGTCGAGTGGGTTTGGAAACTGCCTAAAGAAGAAAGTATTATATTTTACTTAACCGCCAAGGCTCGCGGACCGGCAAAATCAGCCAGTTTTTTATCGACGGTGTGGGTTTGGTCCCTCGAGCGAAAAGACTATCATGGCTTTCCGGACGGATTTCCATCTATTCCGGCAGGGAAAAATCGTAGTTTAACCTTAAAGACACTTATTCTTTCCGTAAAGAAATTCCGGTTGTTGAAATTCCGCAAGATTCGGAACCCATGATTGGCTGTCCACACGATTATATTTTTTGAAACAAGTACAGATTGAATTCATACTAATCTTAATATGTTTACGTAAAAACAGATTTATATGTGTCAATGTTCAAATAAAGACACCCAATTCATGAATAAAATACATCAATCAACAAAGCAGGCCAAAGTTATACAGCCAAGAGCAAGTGCATAAAAATAGATTAGCACTGCTAGCGACCTTTAACTCCCGGCAGCAACGGTTCAGGTTCAGGTTCTTTAATTTCTAAAACATTTCGTGACAACAAATGTTGATCACTGGGGGCTGGCAGGTATAACAGCTCGGCCCAAGCTCGGTGAAGCGCCCAAGCGGCGAAGAAGATTATCGTTTCGGAAGCTCCTTTGTCTTTCTAGCTGAATGTCGCTAGACCGTACGTTCGCCATTGGTTCCTTTTAGATGGCGCCTTAGTTATTTCGGTTGATAGAAAACTGGAATTACCTCGAGTTGATACATTTTGTCCAAAATCCATGTCTAGCCCTGTATCGCTACTTTGCAGTCCTGATCCTCCAAAGCCTGGGATATCTCTTCCGCGTAGGTAAGACGCAGTCTGGTCGAACGCATCTTCATCTAAAAGTATTTTGTAAATGGTATTTTCCAGAGCAAATGTATTGGTGAAGACAGGAGAAAGAACCGATACTTCGGAGAACCTCGCAAAACGATCTACTCGCGCTTTCTCCGTTCCCGTCGAATAAAACATCTCTAGCGCCGATGCTATCCCCGTCAAAAAGTGGATGAATATGATACCCAAACCAAAGGAGTGCAGCTAGAGGTACTTGCTGTGAGCTTTGGGTTGATACCCGTCTACTTCCTTCTTCGCCGCTTCGAATACCAGATGAAAACTGTAACAGGCGTGAAGAAACCCCTCTGCAGCGAGTCCGACGTGACGTTACAATGGCTGACAACCAGACGTGACGTTACAATGGCTGACAACCAATCAGCTGTTGAGGACGACTCAGACGGCGTTTTCTTCTCCGGGGGTCTGCTGCGAAATAGCTGTTTGTAAAGATAACGTTCGGAGTAGCTCCTAACTCCGCTCGTTTGCATCGGGTAGGGTATCGATAACATATTCGACTGCGCATGATCGTATTACGGAGATTTGTTCAGTGGAACGAAATAATTAGAGAATGACTATTTTCTTATTTTATTTTTATCACGCCGGACGCTTGAACAAAAATAAAAGAATTCGGTGCAACGCTACCTTACAGAGGGTTTAAACACTGCGTAAAATCCGAGCGTATTTTATGCACGTGTTTGAGCTTGAAAAGATTTCTAGCAATACGGACGTATTTATATACAAAACGGACAGATTCCTCAAATACGTCCGTATTGCTCCAGATCTCTTCAAGCCCAAATATGTAAATACGCTCGTATTTCAAAATATGCTCGGATTTACGCAGCGTATAAACGTAGAATTAATCGTGATTAGTGATAAGACGAATAACATCCCGTGGGAGACGTCTTCAGGATGAATGAACAGATGAATTTAATGCAGGATATGCTTCTGGGCCACGATAATAAACATAAGCACCAACATTCTATGTCTTCAGGATGTCTAATGAAGGATGCTACTTAATATGTTTGTTAAAGGGTATGAAAAAAGACTTTGGTACATTTATTTCCTCGAAGAGGATCTAGTTCTAAGAAGAACTGGAAGCTCATATGGCCCTTGCAAGGCTGGGTCAGAGGATGAAAGTAGGAATTTTCCAATTTGTCGGTAAGTCGTGATTATTTATAAGCAAAACCCGATAAGATAAGCATGATCATGGGGCCGTGGAAATCACTAGACTGTATCTCTTGGTAAACAGCATTTTATTTGTGCACTTGGCTGTGATGGTATGCACTTTAAGGGCGCTAGAAATTCATCTGTAAGCAAAACCCTTAAGACAGCAAGAGCTACGAGCTCATATGGCACTTTTTACGAGTAGGTGGTACAAGAAAGTAGAAGAGAACTATAAAAAACAGCCCGCCTTCCAAAAATGCGGTTCGGACCTAGAATAAGAATATCTAGTTTCCCTCAAATCAGAAAATTTCCGACATCACCTCCAAGCCATTCCAAATTTCAACCCAAGAAATCCACTCGCTATGTGTGAAACGTGCCCAAGATTTCCGGTACCCCCTTCCAACCCCCATATACCGCGGCCGAATCTGGTCCGGACTCCTAACTGGATCATCTGAGGCATTTTCTCTTACCACCTATCTTTCACTCGAATCTAAGCATTTTTGGGGGAACTTCCGGTACCCCCCCCCCCCCACCGTGGTCGGATTCGGTTTGATCCTTAAAATATGTCATCTAAGGCATTTGATCTCTGTACCTTCAAAGTTTCATTCAAATCACTACAATTCTTTGACCCTTATGTGAGCCACAAAATTTCCGGGACTCCCCTTCCATCTCCGCCCACCGTGGCTGAAGACGACTCGAAAACATAGATGTCTCATCTCTAACTTATCCGCTTCTATCTCCAAGTTTCTGAGTCCCGCTCCCCCCTCCCCCGCCTTGGTCGGATCCTGTCCGGACGCCAAATAACAAATCATGGTCGCGTAACTCGGCACTGTTCAACTTGCACCTTATTTTGTCTATCCGCTTGGTTTTTGTGCATGTCAAAAGCTTTTGATAACCCCCATGATGGTCGGATCGGGGAGATCGCCAGAGCTAAGCCCCCCCCCCTCCCAACTCCCCCAGAGTGTCCGAATATGGTCCGGTCATCTCGGCGATGTATCTAGGACTCCCTGACACGCCTCCCAAGTTTCATCGTCCTAGCACATTAGGAAGTACGAACTCGCGCGCTTACTAGAAATCCGACCCCCCCCCCCAACTCCCCCACAGTGACCGAATCCCGTCATGTTATGTCAATGAAGTATCTAGAACTTGTGCTTGCTTCCCACCAAGTTTCATCCCGACCCTCCAGCTCAAGCGTTTCCGAAGATTTCCGGTTCCCCCCTCCAACTCCTCCCAATGTCACCGGACCCGCTCCGGATTTAAAATGGGGCATCTAGGTCTTTCTAAATATCAAGTTTCAACCCGTTCAATAGCTGAGCTTGCCACTGGTTCCAGATTCCCCATCCCTACACTCCCCCACGACGGTCGGATTGAGGAAAAGACATTCTCAAGTCAATCTGTTCGGGCACCTGACAAGCCTGCCAATTTTCATCGTCCTAGCACACCAGGAAGTACCGAACTCGTGGGATCACTAGAAACTCGGACCCCCCCCCCCCCCCCCCAACAGTGACCGGATCCGTTCCGGTAATGTCATTCACATATGTAGGACTTGTGCTTGTTCTTCCTACCAAATTTCAAAGTGTTTCACAAGATTCCCGGTTCCCCCCTCCGACTCCCCCCCAATATTGGGGCGTCTGCGACATGAGGTCTTTCTATATAATAAGTTTCATTAAGATCAGATCACCTGTTCGCAAGTTAGAAATACCTGACTTTCCGGACCCCCCCCCCCCCCTCCAGATGGTCCGATTGGGGAACGAATATTCTCAAGTCAACCTATTCGGGCACCTGACAAGCCTGCCAAGTTTCATCGTCCTAGCGCACCCGGAAGTACCGAACTCGCGGGATCAATAGAAATTCGCCCCCTCCCCCCCCCCGCCCAACTCCCCCACAGTGAACGGATCCGGTCCGGTTATGTCAATCACATATCTAGGGCTTTTGCTTGTTCTTTCCACCAAATTTCATCCCGATCTCTCTACCTAATTTCATCCCGACCTCTCCACTCTAAGCGTTTCCCAAGATTTCCGGTTCCCCCCTCCAACTCCCCCCCCCCCTAATGTCGTCGGATCCAGTCCGAATTTAAACTGGATATCTGAGACACGAGGTCTTTCTATATATCAAGTTTCATTAAGATCCGATCACCCGTTCGTAAGTTAAAAACACATTACTTTCCTAGTTCCCCCTCGCTCCAGCCCTTCCCCCTCTCAGATGGTCGGATCGGAGAAACGACTATTCTCAAGTCAATCTGGGGATCACTACAATTTCGGACTTCCCCCCCCCCCCCAACTACCCCAAAGTGAGTGGATCCGTTCCGGTCACATGAGTCACTTATCTAGGACTTGTGCTTGTACTTTCCACCAAGTTCATCCGGATCTCTCCACTCTTAAGTTTTTTCCAAGATTTCCGGTTTCCCCCTCCAACCCCCCCCCCCCCCATTGTCACCGGATCCGGTCTGGATTTAAAACGGAGCGTCTGAGACACGAGGTCCTTCCATATACCAAGTTTCATTAAGATCCGATTACCCGTTCGTAAGCTAAAAATATCTCATTTTTCCTAATTTTTCCGGATTCCCCCTCCCTCTACTCCCCTCCAGATGGTCGGATCGGGGAAGCGACTATTTCTAATTTAATCTGATCCAATCCCTGATGCCTGCCAAGTTTCATCGTCCTAGCTTATCTGGAAGTGCCCGAACTAGCAAAACCGGGACCGACAGACCGACTAACGGACAGAAATTACAATCCCTATATGGCACTTTGCCGAAGGGCAAGTGCCATAAAAAACGAAAGCTGCAGATAGAACGCGCCACCATTAAGGAGATAAAACAAAAACTGACAAACGCCATCGCTGGTACGCAACCTCTTATCGCAAAGATTAAAACAAAATAACATCCGCTGAAATGAGACAAGAGAACTAGGGTTGGTCACCGAGAACCAGGGTGTACAAGCTACAATGTTAACAAAGTTACTCCAAAGAACTTCGGAATACTTTGAGAAAAGTCAATGATACTATGAGATACTTTGGAAAACTTCCGAGTTACTTCGGGACACAATGTGATAATTTGGAATGCTTCGACATACATTGAGAGACACAGAGATACTTGGAGATACACTGAGATTACACTGAGATACTTAAGGATACTTTAGATAGACTTCGTATCTATCAGAACGAATGCTGATTTCACAAATAGCAGGGTTCCTGCATACCTAATGGATAACTTACCATCTGGTCTCGGCTCGAACACGTCCGAAGCTCCTGTTGGAATATCTGCGAAAGTATCTCGCGCTGGATCGACCCCTGTTGGCAGTCCGGCTGGGATGAAAGGGGGGTTGGCACTGCTTGCGAAGTCGCTCTGAATTCCTCCAATACCGGGTTCATTGAACTGGCTTAGATTCTTGGTTCCGGCTCCAAACCCCGCTGCCCCCGTTGGGGACACCTTCCGAAGGCACAGATGTATCCATTTGATCGGTTGACTGGGAAACACTAGACGACAGAAAACATCATTAGGTCAACTCAACGAACGCAACGCTGGGAAGGGAGAGACAGAGATAGGAGAGACCAAGACATGGAGAAGATGGGCACACCTAAAAGAACTTGGGAGTTGATCTGGCACAAGTTTTCATTTGTTCATGGATAAAAAATCAATACTGTCGCACGGTTTGCGGGGTGCGGCATGTTCGCCGTATATGAGATAATTTTTTTCCGGAAAACATGAATCAGCCTATACTAATACTATTTTACGTCATACCAGAGCAAAACGGGTAAGCATATCTATGCAAACGAAGCAAGGGAGAAAGCCACACCACAGGCATAAATGATCAGAATAAATAAATATATAAATACATTTCGTACATCCAGTAAACTAAATTAATAGTCCTTGAGCCCAAGCTGACTGTTCCCAGTAAACTGCCCAACAAACCCCCAAATAATCGTCCAAACTAACCCCTATATAAATAGCAGAAATGGCAAGACGAGCAAATCCGCTAAGTCGCCAAGCCAATCCTTACTTGACCGTCTGAACACCTGAAAGACATCCAGTAAACTGGCAGAACAAATCCCAAATGATTGTTCGAACCAGCTTATAATAGAACTGGTAAGGCGTCAAACCGAGAAGAAAGTATGTCAGAATAGCTGCATGACCACAACTGTACTAACTGACTGATAAGAACCAGATGACATAAACAAGACCAAATGTTTCGATAGGTTCCCATAGGAGAGTGGTATTTATTTTCTTCATCCAGACTATCGGTCTTGCAGACTTCCGCTTCAAATCAACCGCGTGAAAATGTATATAAGAAAAAGAGCAACCACCTCGTATGGCACTTGTTACGTAGGTGGTAGAAACAGGATATCCAGTTTCACTCTGAGTCTCAACATTAATTTACGGCATCGCCTCGGATCATCTAGAGCAGCGGTTCCCAACCGGTGGAGTTTCATCCAGGAACGGAAGTTTTGCTCGGGCATTGTGGAGGGTCCTTGAGTCTATTTGGTCAGGCCATTAATGTGCCTGCCAAATTTTATCTTCCTTGTCACACCTGGAAGTATCCGAACTCGAAATCACCGGAATTCCCGGAAACCCCCTCCAACTCCCCCCCCCCAAACATTCCCGATACGATCTGGTTCTATCGAGAACGTATCTAGAGCTTATGATTGTTCTTCCAACCAAAACCCATCCCCTCCCTCGATTCTAAGCATTTCATGAGATTTCCGGTGCCCCCCTCCAACCCTCCCCCCACACAAGTATGGGATCCGGTCCGGAGTTGACATGGGACATCTCAGACGATAACTCTTTCAACTTGCCTAGTTTCATTCAAATCCGATTACCCGTTCAAAAGTTATGTATGCTACTAGATTCCGGTTTCCCACCACTCCACAAACCCCAACTATGGTCGGATCGGGGAAACGACTATTCTCATTCTCCGGAAATTCCGATACCCCTCCTCACCGTGCTAGGATCCGGTTTGGACCCTAAAAAATGTCATCTCAGACATACAGGTTGCGTTCCGCCACTTAACGATTGCTAACAAACCGTTAACAATCGTTAACTTTTCCCGTTCCAAGACTCTAGATTGTTAAGTTTAAGCTCCGCCTTCCTACGATTTCCGTTCCAGAACTTAGCGATTGTCAACTATTTTGTAACGATGGTCGGTGACCATCGTTACAAAACAGTTAACAATTGTAGAACTGGGAAAAGTTAACGATCGTTAAAGCTGCCGTTAGCTACGGCTCGAAGTAAAGTTAACGACTGTTAACAGTTGTTAAGTTTGCAGAACGCAACCACAATATCTCTACTTTCCAAGTTTCATTCAAATCACTCCGTTTAACCCTTATGCGAGCCACAACATTTCCGGGACTCCCCACTATGCCCGAATGCGACTCGGACACATAAACTTCGCATCTCCTCTTCCCGGCCATCAAGTTTTTCTCGAATCGGAGCATATCTGCAAATTTCCGATTAAGGCCCATTCACAACGGGTTATAGCTAATAATCGGTAGCAGCCAGTTCCGGAAATCGCTCTGAGACCGAAAATTAGCTGGGTTTCTGCCGTTCACAATTGATATTGGTACCAGTTTCGGATACCAGCTAGTCTCGCACCCAAATCATTCCAACTATTGAGGATACTATCCAATCAGATTATTTTGGGGAATATTGAATACTCTGATTGGCTAGTTTCGAACCAAGCCCAATAGATAAAATCACATCCACTCCTTGCTGTCTTGAAAACCGAAAGTGAATTTAGGTCGTCGTTATTTGGTCTGACGTGGTTCAGCATTAGCCAATCGGAACATTCCTGAGTATTCCCCTAAGTAATGTGATTGGCTAGTACCCACAAAAGTTGAACTGATTTCAACTTGGGTTCGAGACTAGCCAGTATCCCAAACTGGCACCAATATCAATCGCGACCGAGAAAACCCAGCTAATTCTCGGTCTCGGAGCGATTTCCGGAACTGGCTGGTACTGAGTATTAACAAGACCAAAAGTTCCGATGGGATCCCAAAAATTCAATATCTGATCCAGACAACTGGGTCTTGTCTTAGCCAGATCCAGTGATCGCCAGACTCCTTGAACATTTTTACAATTAAAATTCAGAAAAAGACAAAGGCCAAAGAGCTAATCATCTGACAAAACCAAGTTCAGATTTAGATTCAGCATGCGTGTTTACCCCTGTAAGTCATATCTGCTTTGACGAATACTTCCTGCCACTTCTGCCAATTTCCCGGTTTTGGCCGAACTCCAGAACTCCTTGTCCGGCGAAAAAAGAAAGCTAAAAAACGAACTCAGGGTATCTTCTTTCCCCAATAATGAACATCTAATCAACTTCAAATAAAAATTTACCTTATAACAAATTTTCCGACTCCAGCCGGATTCCGGTCGAACTATATGTCCGGGTAAAATATGATTATCACACACGGATTCAGCATCTCTTCTTACCCCGAAATCGGTTATCTAATCAACCAGAAATAAAACTTTAACTTCTAACAATTTTCCGGTTTTGGCCGGATTCCGGGCGACCTACATGTCCGGGTAGAAAATTGTTTTCACATAAGCGTATATGTGATGTCTTCAGTGTATATGTCATGTCTTCTTGCCCTTAATCGAACATCTTATCAACTCCAAATGCAAAATTTTAATTTTAACAAACTTTCCGGTTTGGGCCGGATTCTGGGTGAACTACTTGTCCGTCCAGAAAAAGGTTTTCACCATCGTCTTCAGCATGTTTTCCTACCCCTGAATCGAATATCTAATCAACTTCAAATAAAACTTTTACTTTTAACGCGTTTAACAAAAAATCTGGTGTACCCTTCCAACTCCCCCCTAGTATCGGATGGTCGGACTTGACATGCAACATCTGAGACAATAGCTCTTTCCAGTTGACAAGTTTCATTCAAATCCGATCGCCCGTTCAAAGTTACAAATGCCACTAGATTCCGGATTCCCCATCCCTTCGCTCTCCCCACGATGTTCGGATCGTTGCAAATGACCATTTTCAAGTCGCTCTATTCGGATCCCTCATATTCCGGCAGTTTCATGATCGTAGCCCTCCCCCCCCCCCTCCGCAGTCCCCGAATCCGGTCCATTTATGTCAATGATGTATCTAGGACTTGTGCTTGTTCTTCCCACCACGTTCCATCCCGATCCCTTCACTCTAGGCGTTTCGCAAGATTTGCGGTCCCCCCTCCAACTCCCCCAAAGTAACCGGATAAGGTTCGGATTTGAAGTGGATCGTCTGAGACACGAGGCCTTTCCAAATATCAAGTTTTACTAAGTTCCGATGACCCGTTCAAAAGCTATGAATACCTCAAGATTCCGGATTCCCCTCCCCCCCCCCCCACGATGGTCGGATCGGAGAAATGATTGTTTCCAAGTTACTTTTCGGGTCCCTGGTAAGCCTGCCAAGTTTGATCGTCCTAGATTATGTGGAAGTCCCCGAACGAGCAGAACCCGGACCGACCGACGGACGGACAGAAACTGTGAGCGCTATATGGCACCTGGCCGAGGGGAAAGTGCCATAAAAATACCTTACTGAACCGCCAGAACCTCAGACACGAATCTTCACTATGCCAATAAAATTCGCATCTAACAGAAAAATTAACCCTCTCTTTAATCCCCCCCCCCAAAAAAAAACAAAAAAAACAGAAAAAGTTAAAACTCTTAACCCAATTAAACCAAAACCAGAAAAGTTAACCCCCACATTAATTTCAGCTGCACACAAACTATTCATGGCGGTAGAATGCGTTCGGAAGCAAGACCGGTACACCTGCGATTCAACATTTCGTCTTGGTTCGTTGCTGGTTGTCGAGTACAAATGACTAAATCGAAATATGGAAATAAACAGATAAACAAACGTTTAGCTTTTGTTTCACTTTTTACTCGGGCACCAGCTAAATGTTTCTCCTCTTTTCTGATGTTCTTGTTATAGTTTATTTGGATCTTGTCCATGTTGATGCTTTCGGGGTTACGACATTAGATGATTCGACGGTGGTGACGAGTCCTGGTTCGATCGGTGTGATCTATATTCTATCGGTAAAATCTATATTCTATCGGTGTGATCACCTTCAAAGAAACGCTGCTACTTACGGTTCTTCTTATTTATTTCTCAGAATATGGTGCAAAATTCAAATACATTTAAAGAGCGTGTTCAGTTCGATGGCCTGTCAAAACGGGGGGAGAGCTTTTATACCTCATATCTCCTCCTTCCTTATACGAGCTCCCAGCTACAGAAATATCTGACGCCATAGAGTCCCTCTGTCGGCCCTCCCCAAGAGGTAAATCGGATATTTGAATTCCAAGACCTAGGTCGCTGCCCGTGTTCGTTTCCGAGAAGGCCATGTCGGAAGGCCTCATACCAGCGTGACCAGATCCTAAAGCGGAAAGAAATACATTTAGATCATAGCGGATTGGCTTGAAGCAAACACCTTGTATAACTGAATGGATAACTGACACGAATTGTACAAATCGCTGCCATGTCCACCCTTTATGAAAATGTGCAACGTACAATAAGAGCTTTTATTAGGGTTTTACTATTTTCTAGTGAAGCTTTACTGTGAAAAAACGGATTGTTCTTGTATCCTGGGTGATTACTTTCTCGTGCAGCATAATCTTTGACATTCGCTCGTCACACTTCGCCACTTTCAAGGACCATGCCCTCTATTCTCCCTCCCTTATAATCTCCCCATTCCCCCCGGATCCTCTATCTCGCACACTTTCAAAAGTACGTTGTCCATTTCGGACTCGCTTTCGAAAGTACGTTGTTCATTTCATGCTCGTCGTCTTGATTCTTGGCAGACAACCGATCTGGAAAGCTCCCTTGCCCTGCCCGACCCCGTTACCCGCGTACAATTAAACACATATCCTATTGGAGTTTTAGTAAATGGTTGACGATAGTGATGATCAGTGGGGAACTAATGGGAACTAAACCGTATGGGGGCTACGAAATGGAATAACAAGAATTCCGGAAGAGTGCATAACCGACCTATGTGAAGTCGTCTCACTCAAAACACCGTCTGGTCACAAAGTCTGGCTGAAAACTCCCGCCACACAGTGAGAAAGCCGATCGAAAACGTTTGGGAACTGTTTCGATCACATCTCCCTCGCTATTTTTCCCCTACCGTCTCTATGGATTCACTATTTTTCCCCTACCGTCTCTATGGATATTCATTATAACGCACACACAGGCAGGGCAAACCGGAACACACCGGGCTAAACTGCGAAGTATTTAAAACATCCTGCGTTTTTATGGCACTTGAGATTACTCAAGTGCCATATAGCGATTGTTATTTCTGTCCGTCAGTCGGTCTGTCGGTCTGTCGGTCTGTCGGTCTGTCGGTCTGTCGGTCCCGGTTTTGCTAGTTCGGGCACTTCCAGATAAGCTAGGACGATGAAACTTGGCAGGCATATCAGGGACCGGACCAGCTCAACTTAAAATTAATCATTTCTTCAATCCGACTTTCCCCGGATCCGGGAGTCCGGAAACTATAAAGCAAAAGTGAAGCGAAAAGTAGCAAAAAAAAAGGCTGCCCGAGTGCGGGAGCGAACCAGCAACCTCTGAGTTATAAGTCCAACGCTCTACCAACTGAGCCACGAGTCCATGTATGAGAGAGCGAATGCGGGAGTACGAACAGATTGAATAATCTAAACAAATTACATTGTTAGGATAATGGAACTTGTCAGGAATATTGGATGTATTAGGGAGCATATGCGGGAGTATATATTGTTAAAAGATTGACGACCTGATTAACCTGGACATAGTCAAGAAACATAAATAATAGTTTGGGCACTTCCACGCAAGCTAGGACGATGAAACTTCGCAGGCATATCAGGGACCCGACCAGACTAAGTTGGAAATAGTCACTTGCCCGATCCGACCATCGTGGGGGAGGGGGCGGAATCCGGAAAATAGGGACATTTATCACTTTCGAACGGGTGATCGGATCTTAATGAAACTTGATATCTGGAAAGATCTCGTGTCTCAGATGTCTCATTTCGAGTCCGGAACGGATCCGATGAATCTTGGGGGTGGGTCTTGAGGGGAGTGGAGGGACGGGGAATCCGGAAAAATTTGGAAAAATTAAACATTTTCAGCTTACGAACGGGTCGTCGGATCTTAACGAAACCGAGGGGTTGCTCACTCCCAAAAACTATTTACACCAAGTGGCGCGTGCCGCGGTGCCGTGCCGGTGCCGAGCCGGTGCCGTGCCGGTGCCGAGCCGGTGCCGTGCCGGTGCCAAGCCGGTGCCGCGGTTTTTTTTACTTCAAATTACAGTATTGTGATAAAGAACGATTTCTGATGTACATGTAAACAAATTTCATCAGATATTGGCCGAGAATGAAGTCGGCAATGTGTGTTGAATACAAGAGCTAGCAGCTCATATGGTACTTGCAAGGCTGGGTCAGAGGATGAAATTTAGGAATTTGTAAATTCTTGGGTTTCTTGTGTTTAATTATAAGCCATACCCTTGAAATAAGAATGATTGTAGGCCCTTGGAAATCAAGAGAATGATCTGGTGAAAAGTATTTTATTTTTGCACTTTAAGGGCACTAGAAATTCATGTGAAAGCAAAACCCTTTAGGCAAAAGTGACTATGGGCTCATGGGGATCACGTAGTTGTATATTTTGCTCAAACTAATGCAACCTATAATACTAATGCAACCTACTTCCGTAATCATTACATATATTTCTAAACCCGGAGACCCACGTTTCGTGCGGTACATTCTAACCCCTCTAACAAAACCTCGCTGATTTTCTCACTTGCCGTGTTTTGCTACCTTCGATGTGTATCACGCTGTCGACGGTTCGAGACGGTTGCGCGACGGTTGTCTGCGAGAATTTTTTCCATCAGGAAAATCGGTTATGCAAATTGTTTCCCTGTTTCGCTAGAAGTCAACGGGTCTCGGAAAAGGCTTAAAACAGCCAAAACAGTTATTTATTTATTGAAAGCACAGCATAGTTAAAGTATTCAAATACTTTAAAATACTGTAAGTTGAAGAGTGATTAGTGCGAGGGGTCCTTTAAGGGAGCTGGAAATTCATTTTGAAGCAAAACCCTTGTTTCACAAATAATCATGGGCTCATGGGGATCATGAAAATATATGTTTTGCTCCAAAGTATTTTCTGTACTTTGTGGTTATGATGAGTACTTTAAGGAATGTGGTTGGCTCTATAAAAGAATTTATGAACCAATCTTTTCCTTCCTTGACTACCTACTTAGGCTAACTGGTACATATATTTAGCCACAGCAAGTGCATGGCAAAGTTCGAAGCACGAACGTTCAAATAAGCATACCTCTATTGCACTCCCAGAGTGTCTGATGGGGAAATTGACTTTTTCCAAGTTAAATATGCCTGCCAAGTATCATTCTTAGCACACTCTACAAATATGAAAAAAAGATTGGTCGCCACTGAATTACCTTCACCAGAAGCAAAATATACTGAAGCTGACTCAAGTTTTGGGCGATATTCGATACCGATAACGATATATCCATGTATCGGACAAAATATCGATATCGAAAGTAAATATCGATATCGATAGCGATATTTGTTCATTCGTAAAGATTGCAATTAATCCAACATAACCCACACTTATATATACGAAATTGGAGCAATGTGTATTCCGCAATTCCTTTCTTATTTATCCGGAGTTCGAGATGATCCAGTATGCGATATATCGGATATCGATCGATCGATATATCGCACCAAATATCGATATCGAAACGTAAATATCGCTATCGAAAACGATATTTGTTCATCGTAATTATTGTAAATAATCCGAACTAACCTACACTTATATATCCGAAATTGGACAATATGTTTTCCCTAATTCATTTCTCATTTATTCTGAGTTTGAAATGATCCAAGATGCTATTTAATGAAAATTTGGTTCTTAGATTTTGGCGAAACGAAGCATGGTAAGCAAATATCAATATCGATATATCGATTATCGAATATCGAAAGTGAAAATATCGATTGTTGAATATCGAAAGCGGAAATATCGATATATCGATTATCTAATATCGAAAGTGAAAATATCGATATATCGAAAAATCCAAGTATCGCCAAGCACCAGTACCAAACCATGGTTGACCACTTTGCGCATTTGGTCAACAGCATCTCCTCATATCTAGTTCAGCTTCTTCTTCGGTTGCATGTTTTCAATAATTCTTTCATTCAAGTACCTTCGTTATTGGGCGCCAGATACCAGATACCAGATGGCGAAGAGTAATCTGCAGAAAATTTGTCCGTGGCCGGCGTATCGTGCTAGAGGCGCGCCGGTGCCGTGCGGTGCCGTGCCGGTGCCGTGCGGTGCCGAGCCGGTGCCGTGCGGTGCCGAGCCGGTGCCGTGCGGTGCCGAGCCGGTGCCAAGCTGGTGCCGCGGTGTTGCGCCGTTGCCGTGCCTTTGCCGTGCCGGTGCCGGTGCCGGTGCCGCGTTGCCGTGCCGCGCCGGTGCCGTGCCGGTGCCGCGCCGGTGCCGTGTCGGTGCCGTGTCGGTGCCGTGTCGAGGTGTACACCGGTGGCGGAGAGAGAGCAACCCCTCGAACGAAACTTGATATATGGAAGGACCTCATGTCTCAGACGCCGGTGACATTGGGGGGAGTTGGAAGGGGAAACCGGAAATCTTGAAAAACGCTCAGAGTGGAGAGATCCGGATGAAACTTGGTAGAAAGAACAAGCACAAGTCCTAGATACCTGACTGACATAACCGGAACGGATCCGCTCACTTTGGGGGAGTTGGGGGGGGGGAGTCCTAATTTCTAGTGATCCCGCGAGTTCGATGCTTCCTGATGTGCTAGGACAATGAAAATTGGCAAGCATGCGAAGGACCCGACCAGATTAAATAGGAAATAGTCACTTCCCCTATCTGACCATCTGGGGGGGGGGTGGAGGGACGGGGAAGCCAAAATTGAGGTATTTTTAACTTGCGAACGGTTGGTCGGATCTTGATGAAAGTTGATATTTAGCATGACCTCGTGTCTCAGACGTCCCACTTTAAATCCGGACCGGATCCGATGTCACTGGGGGTGGGGGGAGCTGGTGGAGGGAACCAGAAATCTTGACAAACGCTTAGAGTGCAGCGATCGGGATGGAACTTATTCGGCCACGGTAGGTGGAGATAGAGTGAGTACCGGAAATCGTGTAGCACGTCTAGGGATCAAACAAATGGATTTATTGGGATGAAAGTTTGAACAGTCATGTGCATTTGCTGCAGACAATCGAGACGATGCCGGAACTGCTCAGAAATGAGTGAAACTAAATATCCTATTTCTATTTCCGAACCGCATTTTTTGGATGGCGGGTGTATTTTGTGAGGTTCTCATCTACTTTCTTGTACAGCCTACTCGTACAAGTGCCATATGAGCTCGTAGCTCTTGTTCTTCAAGTAGAGATGACGAAGTACTCACTACTCACCTAAACCTTCTCCAGAGTCTCCGCGCTCTGAAACACTAGTAAAGCGTCCCTTTTCTTCCGGAGATCCGAGTAAGGGTGCGGTTTCGGATTCAATAACATCTTCTACCCCACTGTCAGCTAGTGATGGTCTGTTAATGCTGGCTGTGACGTCGCCAGATGTTGGTATGCTCACTCTTGCTGGCACTTCTTTGTTCATTCCTTCGGTAGGAAATACCACGCCTGCGTCCATTGCAATCCTACTGAAAATTAGGATGCATGATGAGCTTTGGGTTACACGGAGTTGCTTCAGAATGAAAAATGTTAAACGCGAAATAACGCATTCCAAGTCTTTCTCGACAGTCGATAGGCAGCCCTTTCTGTCTCAGTTATTCGTTGCGTTTTTGGTCGAAGTTTGAAGTTCAAATCATCAAATCAAATCAAGTTTATTAATTAGCCATGACTATCCAGAAACGAATATCACTGGCACGTCAAAGTTACCTTCTAACTCAAAGGTCTCTTTTTAAATACCGTTTTTGATCGCCGGACACAGTTTGTGTCCTTAAACTCCGATCGATCGAACTTTGTGAGCAGGTTCTAAGTTTGCCCTGCGACGTTGATGAAACGGCGACCTGGCAAGGACCGCCAGAGTCGAAAAAACACTATAAACACGGTGAACTTTAATTGAGTTTTAAAACGGAAATTAAGCAGTCGGCTAAGCCAACGGCGAACCAAACTTCAATAGAAAACAAGACCAAAGGTTCAGATAGGATCGCAAAAATTCAATATCTGATCCAGACAACTGGGTCTTGTCTTAGCCAGATCCGGTCATCGCCAGACTCCTTGAACATTTTTACAATTAAAATTCAGAAAAAGGTTAAGGCCAAGGAGCTAATCATCTGAGAAAACCAAGTTCAGATTTGGATTCAGCATGTGTGTTTACCCCTATAAGTCATATCTGTTTTGACGAAAACTTCCTGCCACTTCTGCCAATTTCCCGGTTTCGGCCCAACGCCAGAACTACTTATCCGGCGAAAAAAGTAAGCTAAAAAACGAACTCAGGGTATCTTCTTTCCCCAATAATGAACCTCTAATCAACTTCAAATAAAAATTTACCTTATAACAAATTTTCCGACTCCAGCCGGATTCCGGTCGAACTATATGTCCGGGTAAATATGATTATCACACACGGATTCAGCATCTCTTTTAGGGGTATCTAATCAACCAGAAATAAAACTTCAACTTCTAACAATTTTCCGGTTTTGGACGGATTCCGGGCGAACTACATGTCCGGGTAGAAAATTGTTTTCACATAAGTGTTCAGTATGTCTTCTTGCCTTTAATCGAACATCTAATCTACTTCAAACACAACATTTTAATTTTAACAAACTTTCCGGTTTGGGCCGGATTCTGGGCGAACTACTTGTCCGTCGAGAAAATGGTTTTCACCATCGTCTTCAGCATGTCTTCCTACCCTTGAATCGAATATCTAATCAACTTCAAATAAAACTTTTACTTTTAACAAACTTTCCGGTTTCGGCCGGATTCCGGGCAAACTACTTGTCCGATGACAAAATGGTTTTCACCACCATTGTGTTCAGCATGTCTTCTTACCCCATAATCGACTATCACATTAGCTGTTTCAAAATATTTTGTTTGCCCCTTAATTTGAACCCCCTCCACCACCCCTAAATGTAGGGCTACAAAGCCCATCTACGAACTCGACTGGTCCGACGACCCAACGAATCCTCACACCAAGTTTCATCAAAATATCTCATTCCCTTCGAGAGTTATCGTGCTTACAGACGGACGGACGGACATCTTTTGCGACAACTTTTGCTTTCGTACAGTTGTAAGTCCGTCCGTCCGTCCGCATGATAACTCTCAAATCGATTTAGATATTTTGTTGAAACTTGGTGTGAGGATCCGTTGGGTCAAATTACAGGTCAAGTTCGTAGACGGGTCTAGAAACTTAACGGGTGTCATTTTAATCTAGCCGGAACACATTGCGGTCATGACGTAAATTGGGACGTCACGTAATTGAGGAGCTAATAGGGTTTGATTGTCCCAAGGACGGTTTGTGAATGTAAACGCGTCCGTCACCTCGCTGGGCGCTCGGCTACATGCATATGAGTTCAGAGGCTAAATCGATTAAATAGTTGTGACGTCGCACTTGTATGGAATTCAGTCCTATTTAAAGTAGTTCGTAAAAAAATATGCGTATTGTCGCTTTGGCGCTGTTTTGGAAAATAAAAGAATTGGAGGAGAAAATAATTTTTAGACATGAATTGAGCATGTCTCCTTACCCTTGTATTGAACCTCTAATCAACTTGAAGTAAAATCTTTAATTTTAAGAAATTTCAAGTTTTGGCCGGATTCCAGGCAAACTGTATGTCCGGCGAGATATAACCTGCATATACGGATTCAGCATGTCTCCTTGCTGTATCAAACTTTTACTTTTAACGAATCTTCAGGTTTTGGCCGGATTCCGGGCGAACTATTCGCCCGGAGAGAAAATAATTATCGTATTCGGGTTCGGCACGTCTGCTTACCCCCAAAATTGACTATCTCATTAGGTTTTAAAAAATATTTTGTTAGCCCTCAATTTGAACCCCACCCCCCACCCCCAAATATGGAGCTACGTAAAACGTCTGGGAGTTCGGGGAGTTGGACATCCCAGATTCCGGATGTCTGGAAGGCGCCATAGAGGCAACCCGTTTGGGATAGACAATAAATATGCAAATGTCGGAAGAATAGGGAAAGTGATTGACAGTTGTGGTTAGGATGCAAGAGATATTAGCTGTCATCATTACCTTGAAAATATTGACTATGCAGGAGACCCGGACATCTGGGAATCTGGAAGGTGAACCCTGGCGTTTATGGTGCTTACAGACGGAGGGATAGACGTACAACCTTTGCAAAGTCATAGGCATCCCTCCACTTACGTTTCGGGATCCCAAAAAGGAAGAGTGATTTACAGTTGTGACGTGAATGGGACATGCAACAAATGTTGACAGCTATCATCATCACTACGAAAATCCGGACTGTGCGGAAGCGCCAGATCTCTGGAAGGTAAAGCCATGCTAAAAGAGATGGATGGTTCCCAAAATCCGCCGAATGCCGAATCTCACAATGTCCGCGCTCAGAACGCCCACAATCAAAGTAATCACTGTTGAAAATGCCCACGGTTCAGAATGCCCACTCGGCCAATTTCTTCTTTCCTGGTTTTAGCATCTTTAGTTATTTTAGTATCTTTATTTAGCATTTTAGTATCTTTGCCTGCTTTTTGCACCTTTTGCGCCATGCCTTTCCTTTCTTTTCCTTTCCGCCTTTAGTCGATCCCCTATCAAAATGCCCACCGCTCAAAATGCCCACGACTAAAAATGCCCACAACCGAGGTCGAAAACTCCGAATCGAAATCGTCAAAAATACAGAAGACTCAAAACAGACAGTCCAAAACGACCACAAGGTAGGCTAAAATCGTCCTGTTTCAAAATGCCGACGGCTTAAATTGTCCACAGCGTAGGCCAAAATAACGGACGATGAGTTTATACAGGACAGGATTACGACGGAAAAGGTATTCAGATCGTCTGTACAGAATTCGGCAGAGAGTAATCGTCTTAAAAATTTCGAGATCAGAATTCATGTTGCAATTTGGGACCCTTAAAAGTTACTGACAGGGTACATATGAATTTGAGAAGTCTTTCTGTCCGTCCGTATGTCTATTAGGAGGATAATAATCATATAGGTTCACATATTTTGATCAGGCTTGATGTGTAAGGCCTTTGGTCATAGTACAGATGCAGTTCATTTCCTACCTATGATATATTTACTACGATCTATATACAGTATATATACTAGGCTACGGACTGAACACAAATAATTCAATCATGGGCATTGTGAACCGCGGGCATTTTGAGCCGCGGGCATTTTGAGTCGTAGGCATTTTGAGTATTGGGTATTTTGAAACGTGAGCATTTTGACCCCTGCGACCATTATGAGTGTTATCCCAAATCACTGGCAACTGGACCAACTGATGCTGAGGTGACAGAAGAAACAAGACCAAAGGTGTCGATGGGATCCCAAAAATCTAATATTTGATTCAGACAATCGAGTCTTGTCTTCGCCAGATCCAGTCTTGGACAGGCTAATCATCAGAGAAAACCAAGTTCAGATATACCTCTATAAGCCATATCTATTTTGACGATACTGACCGAGACTTCCTGCCGATTTCCGAGCGAACTACTAGTCCAGCAAAACAAAAAAATACAGAAACAAAACCAGCGTATCTCCTTATCCCTATAAAGAACATCTAATCAACTTTGAATAAAAGTTTGACTGAAAAAAAAATCCGGTTACAACCGGATTCCGGAATAATTGTATGTCCGGGTAAAAAACCATTGTCATATACCGACTCAGCCTCTCTTCTTACCCCTTAATCTGTCATCTGATCGAACTTATACTTTTAACAAATTTTCCGGTTTTCGCCGGATTCCGGGCGAACTAGTTCTCCAGCGAGAAAATGATTTTAACCATTGTGTTCGGCATGTATTTTTACCCATAAATCAAACATTTAATCAACTTCAAATTAAACTTTTACTTTTAACCAACTTTCCGGTTTTCGCCGGATTCCGTGCGAACTACATGTCCGGGTAGAAAATTGTTTTCACATAAGTGTTCAGCATGTCTTCTTGCCCTAAACCGAACATCTAATCAACTCAAATAAAACTTATAATTTTAACAAACTTTCCGGTTTCGGCCGGATTTCGGGCGAACTACTTGTCCGTCGAGAAAATGGTTTTCACCATCGTCTTCAGCATGTCTTCCTACCCCTAAATCGAACATCTAATCAACTTCAAATAAAACTTTTACTTTTAACAAACTTTCCGGTTTTGGCCGGATTCCGGACGAACTACTCGTCCGATGACAAAATGGTTTTCGCCATCGTCTTCAGCATGTCTTCCTACTCCTAAATCGAACATTCAATCAACTTCAAATAAAACTTTTACTTTTAACAAACTTTCCGGTTTTGGCCGGATTCCGGACGAACTACTCGTCCGATGACAAAATGGTTTTCACCATCGTGCTCAGCATGTCTTCTTACCCCATAATCGACTATCACATTAGCTGTTTCAAAATATTTTGTTTGCCCCTTAATTTAAACCCCCTCCCCCACCCCTAAATGTACGGCTACAAAGCCCATCTACGAACTCGACTGGTCCGACGACCCAACGAATCCTCACACCAAGTTTCATCAAAATATCTCATTCCCTTCGAGAGTTATCGTGCTTACAGACGGACGGACAGACGGACGGACGGACGGGCGGACAGACGGACAGACGGACGGACGGGCGGACAGACGGACAACTTTTGCGATGTCATAGATATCCCTCCACTTACGTTTTGGGATCCCAAAAATGTTTGGGAAACCAACCAGCACGCACATTCGATGAGCAAAAGGAATACTGTTCACAATGGAGGTGTGCAAATGGCGAGACTTCACATGTATTCCCTCGGACAGAGAGAGCCGTCCTTCCCAAAAAGCCTTTCGCATATTTACGACACTGTACTTTCAACTTACGATTCGACTCTTTCCTTAATTTCTCTGTTTCACTAGTTCTGTATCGACTTTCTATTCGCACTGATAATCTCTGTACTAATTGTTGCTATCACTTCAGTACTGCATATTATTGCGATGTGAGTTATCCTGGTACTCGCTACCGACGTTTGTCATACGTATTATTCGTCCGTTGCCCCTTATTGATGACTGGATCGAGTTCAGCCTGTACATTTTAATTAGTGAGCTTTGAGTCACTGGCGTCTGGCATGAATGGCATAATCCAAGAATAGTTTATTTTGTTGGCGATTTTTTTAATGGAGATTGTCATTAGGGGGTCACTGAGGTAAAGCGTGGTGGAAGCCACACTGACATGAGGCTTTTTCCGTAATCCCGAAAAGAGTAATCTCCAAGTTCGTTTGCGTGGCCCACAGCCAGATCCGTATCCAGAGGGGGAGTTTCCCCCCCCTACACATAAAAATAATCGTTTTTGTAAGCTTTAACCTCTGATCTATGTTTTTGTCCTACTATTTGATATGGATTAAGGTGCTAACCGCGGGTAGAACCCCCACCCAGAAATAAACTGGGATCGACTAAAATCGGGAACGGAACGGAACGACACGGTGCAGGAGGAACGCGTACAAACGGGAACGCGTGCTAAAAACGGGAACAACGTACTAAAATCGGCAACATTGCACCAGGAGGAACACAACTAAAAGGGGGAACGCTGCACCGTCCTTCCTTTTTTTAGTAGTTTGCTTGGGGATCGACTAAAAACAAGAAGGAACTTGGCCATGTTTTATAAAGAGCCCTTTTTTTAGTACTTGCTGCAGGTGAAACAAGTACTAAAAACGGAAATGCAGGAAGTTCTTTGGCACTTCCATGAAAACCAATGCCAAGTGGCAAAGAACAGGGTCCTGCATTGCCGTTTTTAGTAATTGGTTCTCCTGAAAAAGGAACCAACTGCCAAAGAACACGGGACCTGCATTCCCATTTTTAGTAATTGGTTCTCACGAAAAAGGAACCAAGTGCCAAGAACAGGGGGTCCTGCATTCTCGTTTTTAGTACTTGGTTCGCAAACTACTAAAAAAGGAAGGACGGTGCAACGTTACCCCTTCTAGTAGTGTTCCTCTTGGTGCCTCGTTCCCGATTTTAGTTATTGGTTCTCACGAAAAAGAAACCAAGTGCCAAGAACAGGGGTTTTTAGTACTTGCTTCGCAACTACTAAAAAAAGGAAGGACGGTGCAGCGTTCCCCCTTTTAGTAGTGTTCCTCCTGGTGCCTCGTTCCCGATTTTAATAAGTTGTTCCCGTTTTTAGTACGCGTTCCCGTTTTTAGTACGCGTTCCCGTTTTTAGTACGCGTTCCTGTTTTTAGTACGCGTTCCCGTTTTTAGTACGCGTTCCCCCTGCACCGTGTCGTTCCGTTCCCTTCCCGTTTTTAGTCGATCCCAAATAAACTCTGGATCCGGTCCTGCCCACAAATAACTAGCCTTTTTCAGCCGTCAACAGGGTGTGTTGCTCCAATTTGACTAACAACTGATACCTGACGAGGTGATCTTCGATTTTGTGGCTCGAATTTGGCAGATTCAAATTCGATGGCAAATTAAGTGCAAATAATAAAATAGCAATTTTTTTTCAAACAGATACAGAAATTGGTAGGCGATAAGCCTGAAGTTGTATTTATTGAGTTTTTATCTAGAATTTATTTTTATTTTCAGACAATGGAAATTTACCGCCCCTAAAGCAAAACAGACAAAACGGCGTTTCCGCGAGTTTCAACTTGTAAGTGGAGTGCATGGATTGTTGGCGAACCCCCCCCCCCCCCCCAATCGAAACGTTCTCATGAACAAACGTCCCCGTGGCAAAACGTCCGCATTCGAAATGTCCCCGGTTGAAATGGACCACTAACCAAAACACGATAATATTTTCTTTTATTGGGGGGGGGGGGGGGGGATTCATGACTTACATCAGACCCAGCATTCTTTCAAAGAGAGACAATTACAGACCAGAGCATGGAGATAGAGGTTAAAATCGCCTAGGTGTACAACTTAAATATTATCCCAAGCACTACAAGGTTCACTAAAAGACTTTTCATCTTCCCATCCCATTTTGGCCTGTAAGCACGATAACTCTCGTAGGGAATGAGATATTTTGATGAAACTTGGTGTGAGGAGTCTTTGGGTTAGAGTAAGGTCGAGTTCGTAGATGGGCTTTCCCGATGAAAAACTTATCTCAGAATAGTACTATGAAGTAGTATGAAAAAGTAGCATGCAGTACTAACTGATGCTACTACATGCTTCTACTTCAAGGCTACCGTGTTACTGCGTACTACTATATTCTACTATTAGCAAGACTGGATGCCACTATGGCAAGACAGGATGCTACTGGATACTACTACATAAGATTGGACCAGTCTGAGGCACATTAAATGATAGTATTATTTGCTATTACATAGCAAATAATAGTATTATATCCGATGACTTTGGAACGGGTCATCGGATTCCAGTGATATTTAATAAATGAAAGAGGACATGTCACGGTTGTTCTTTCTCATGTCCGGACCGGATCCGACAACTGTGTGTGTTTGAGAGGGGGGGGGGGGGGGTATTCGTGACCCGCTCAGACCGGAGAGATCGGGATGGAACCTGGTGGGGATAACAAACAAATGCACTAGATGAATCATCTACATAACCGGATTGGATCCGGGCACTGTGAGGGCGATGCTAGGACGATGAAACGTGACTGGAAAACTAGAGAGTCGACAAGATTGGTTTAAAAGTTGTCACTTCCAAAATCCTACCATTCCTTAAAGTACTAATCTTAATCGCAAGTAAAAAGAATACTTTCAAGCTAACTATATATTTTAGTGATCCCAATGAGCCCATGACCATTTTTGCCTCAAGAGTTTTGCTTACAAATAAATTTCTAGCACCCTTAAAGTGCGCACCCTTAAAGTGCACCCTTAAAGTACTACTACCATACTACTACGCAGGCTACAAATTTTTCATCGGGTTGTAGCCCTACATTTAGGGGTGGTGGAGAGGGTTTAAATGAACGTCACGGTGAAAACGATATTGTCGCTGAACAAGTAATTCGCCCGGAATCCGGCGAAGACCGGAAAGTTTGTTAAAAGTAAAAGTTGTAATTGAAGTTGATTAGATGTTCGATTTTGGGGTTAGAAAGACATGCAGATTATTAAAACCCTTTTCTCGCCGGACATATAGTTCGCCCGGAATCCTGCCAACTTCGGAATATTTGTCAAAAGCAAAAGTCTTGTTTGTAGTTGAGTAGATTCCGACGTATATGACAATCGTTTTTTTACCTGGACGCATAGTTCACCCAGAATCCGGCTGAAACCTGAGAATTTGTCATGAGTCAACGCTTTATTTGAAGTTGATTAGATGTGCGATGAGTAAGGGGATACGCTCAATTCGTTTTTGAGCTTTGTGATTTTGTCGCATAAGTAGTTCCCGAAAGTTTCGATCTGTTTCGTCAAAACAAATATGACTGAGGTAAATACACATGGTGAATCCATATCTGAACTTGGTTTTCTCAGACGATTAGCTATTTGGCCTTAATCTGTTTCTGAATTGTTGTAGTAAAAATGCTTAAGGAGTCTGGAGAACACAGGACCAAAGTGTCTGATGAGATACTGAATTTTTGGGATCCCATTGAAACCTTTGGTCTTGTTAGTTGATTGCTCCTACGAACAATCCACTATTGTGAGCGCTGTAGCAGCTTTCGGCTTTCGGTTTTCACAATTTTGTGTGGAGGTCATAACTCGTGAACCAGTGCATGTATCAAGTTCAAACTTGGTACACTTGTGATTGTAGATATTTATGTGCCTTTTGGGGGTCTCAACTCTCCTACCCACCCGGCTCAGGGGCAATTGGGCAAAGATTGCCCATTGAGTAGAGTTCATAACCAGTTCACAATGACAGATACAAACTTGAAATCTGGTGCAACTGTTCGCGCTGGAGTCTAGTTGTTAGTAGGGGTCCCATCCCCAAATTCACCAGGTTCAGGGGCAATTGGGGCCAGATCGCCCATTGAGGCAATCCCCACTCACCCCCCGTGAACAATGACAGAGATCAAGTTGAAACTTGGTACAAGTATTGGCGCTGAGGTCTGGTTATGCTTTTAAGGGGTCCTCCCCCCACCCACCTATAGTTCTTGGGCAATTGGGCCCAGATAGTGGAGTTCATAACTAGTGAACCATGACAGGCATCAATTAGAAACTTTTTTATTATTGTTGGGACTGGGATCTGATTTGTGGTCCCAAATCCCCACACTCACCCGGTTCTGGGGCAATAGGGCCCAAATTGCCCCGTGGCGAAGATCGTAACTTTACCACGTCTGGAGCTAGAATGACGAACTTTCCTGTTCATATATCCTCTGGCTAATATACGAAGAAAATCTTGAGACTGAACCTCCCCCATCCTTCCCGTTCATCGGCAACTGGGCACGGATTGCCCATGATTCGAGATTCTGTGAACCGTTACAGGTATCAAAGTTTAAAATTATCCCTCCCACACGCACCTTCACCATCCCTTGGTTTCAGGGGCAACTGTGCCCAGTTCACAGCTTGTAAACCATGACCGGCATCAAGTAGAAAATTGGAACGATTGTTGTCATTGGGGTACAGATATGATATTCTTTGAGCCCAAGCTGACTTTGAAACATTTATTCAAACAATGTTTACAACGGATACGTCAGCTCTGATTTTCATCAGCGATATTTCGGCCCTTCTTGGCAAGGGTCCTCGTCAGGCTGTCAATCTTCTTATTCAACTTCGGGGAATGAGACAAACCTGTAATAAATCAATTTATGTAATAAATCAATTTATGTAATAAATCAATTTATTACAGGTTTGTCTCATTCCCCGAAGTTGAATAAGAAGATTGACAGCCTGACGAGGACCCTTGCCAAGAAGGGCCGAAATATCGCTGATGAAAATCAGAGCTGACGTATCCGTTGTAAACATTGTTTGAATAAAAGGTACAGATATGTATGGTTTTCTTTTCAGGAGGAGGGGGATCCTGTCTCGAACATCCGGGTTTTTCAGACGCTACTAGGCGCAGATTCCCCAGTGACTAATTTGCGGTCTCGCGGGGCGTTTTAGGCTCTTGAATGTACTTTTGGAGTTTCACCTCACCCACCCTTCCCGTTCGTTTGCTACGGGGCCCAGATTGCCCATGTGTTAATTTCGTGAACGGGGACACTCATCAAGTTAAATTCTCGTATACTTGTGCACAGCACTTTTCGTAAGATGGGATTGCGTTTGTTTGGTTTCATGTTTCGCAAAGGGTTTGAGGTGTCAATTAGTCACAACATGTGTTTCCGCGTTAGGAAGGCGATGATGAAATGGGATCTGAAACTTTATGACTTTGACATTAGTATGTTTGAACAAGGCATAGTAAATGAAATACATTTCAAGATTAATGAAAGTAAAGCCAGTAGTGTATTGGAACAAGCCTACGCGGTTTATACGAAGCAAAACTGGAAAGACAAAGATGGACAATACTGTGATTGGAGACCGAATAACGATTTACGCGAAGGGATTGCGTTTCTAAGTGAACTAACATGTGTTCTCGCGTGGAAGGTGTCAGAAAGGTAGTAAACGAAGTGTATTGGAACAAACATACAGTGCTCATAGCAGTCATAGCGAGCATATCGTATAGATGGACTAAGACGTGTTTGGAGTTTTTTTAGAGCTCAATTATTGTTGTTTTCACGGATAACTAATATTAAACATTGCGAGAAGGGAGAAATCTATTTCAGTTCAATTCATACACTCCACGTCTGAACGCTTGAGCACCTGTTATCCACCATAACGGCACTACGCTGATGTTTGCATTCTCCTGTTTGACTCTTTTTGCGCCTGATGTGGTTCAAAGTTTATTTGACAAGCACCCGCCGACATTTGCACAATACGGTCGTAGATCTATGTTGGCCCATTGGATGAAGACAGAAGTTCTTGCGAATTTATCTATTCTTTGCCCAATACCAAGCGCAACTCTGGGGTGTTGCAAAAGGGTTTCTAGCATTTATTCAAACAATGTTTTCAACGGAAATGTTTCAAAGTCAGCTTAATTGGGCTCAAAGAATATTTAGGGTTTCGAGCTCTGGTCTGCGATTCGATACGCCGTCATACTGTTGTCGTACTTTAGCATTCCTTTGAACCAGTAATGCCATTAAACACTCGAACTGTTTAGAAACTGAATACTTTTGATTCCCGGTTTTACCTGGACCTGTTTTATGACGTCGGCGCTCTAACCTCATGTGTGGTGTCGGATGACCGAGTCTGCGGGAATCGGTTAGTTTGGAACCGAAATGCTTAATGAGCTTCTTCAGGAGACTCGCACCAACAGGCGATTCTGGCGATCTCGCAAATTCGCTTCCCAAAAAGTAACGCGAGAATCCGCCGAGTGCCAGAACGAACGGTAAGTAGTTGCGCCTTTACAACTTCTCGCCACTTTCCACGTACGGAGTGGATTCACTGTCCGCGTCACTTTCCAAACTATCGGAGCGCCGGAACAGCCTCGGAAAGCGAATTGAGTTTTAGCCGCTGTCGCAAGAACACACGGGGATAAGCCAGCGGAGCTTAAAAGACCGCCAGAATCGCCCTCAATTCCTGTACCATACATGTGCTTGACCAAACGCTCGCCAGGGATAGGAATTACAAGGGAAGAAGAAGCTGAACGGTCGTTCACGTCATAACCGAAGTTCTGTTTTATTGATCACAACAGCTGTTGTCCTCTTACAAGACCCCTCTTGATTATTCTGCCCTTTATCTTATCCATTGCTCCTTTAAGGAGTAATGAGCTCCTGAAATCCGCGCCTTTCGACATTGTTTCGTTTTGTACCTACGACTTTTTAGCGTTTAGTTCTGCCAGTCATGCAATGCAATCTTCGTCGAAAGCTTCAAGGTCCACCGACAACTCTTTCACACATAGGGACACGAGACAATTGTTGCTTTTCATTCTGGAAAACACGGTAGACCATCAGGTCTATCTTCTGATTTGGACTTTTTTTCTTTTTCTTGGTTTTCCAACTTTTTAACGCGGCACGTTCAGTTTTCAAATATTTTGCGTCCAGCTACCGCGTCGGAGAACGGGAAGGCTGGATAGCGCTAACATGAAAATCGCAAGCAATAGTATTTTCTAAAAACGACATTTCCGAGCTATTCATCGTGGAAAGAACATTTCTAGTGACAGTTGTACTTTCACTTGTTCTTACTTACAGATATCCTGTGCAAATTGTGTTACAATGTGTTGATTTAATTGCGCTATAAAAATGTACAATTCGGGAACCCAACCACCGCCCAGTTTCATAAAAAGAGCAGGAAACATTAAATAACGGAACGACAATAAATAGCTGTACAAGAACTGAATTGCCTACTATAGCGACAATTCTGGCGCAACATATCACTTCAGTAAAAACAATAGTTTATATCGCATCTAAACGTGATTAATTAAGTAGTCCTTCAGGGTAGACACTGGATTGTCACCAAGCTGATCACCGTTAGTCTTACGACAATAATCACAACCTCACTGACCGTCACTATCACTTGTTTCGTTACCATTCTTTTCTGAAAAAGAATAAAAAAGGAAATTATAACATATGGCATGTCAATAATAACACTTACAGTCAAAGTTTGTGAACATGAGCGAGCAGCCTTGGGAAGAAACACACAGGTAGGGAAAGGACCCAACTTTTGCCCTATGATATGAACGAATGGATGAACAATATTTCTGTTTTTTTTCACCGTTAAGGTTTTTATGTGGCCGTAAATTTCACACTCATTGCCGGAAAAAGAAGATCGTCCTGCGTTCTAATGAGGTCCCAATGACTTTGATAAACGTGTTCTGTCGTAACCAATGTATTTTTCTTAGTTGTCTCCATTTCCAGCTTGCAGTTTTCAGTGATTATCGCGGTTTGCACGAGCACACCTTGCAAAACGGATAACCTGCGCTATTCAGAATTCTCTTGCTTAAAGTTTAACTGAAAAGACAGCTTATTTTTACATCCGGTATGTGAATACACTGAAACATTTTGACCCATCTAAGAAATATTGTATTTTTGTCTCCCGAGGCTCTACTAATAGCGTTCAAAGTATACGCTGCTCGCACGATAACCCAGACGCGGAGAATTTGAATGTCAAAACCTGCATTTGCACGACTGTAGAAGCTAAGCTAGGAAAGTCACGGTTGAAAAAAGTACGAAAATGATGTTAAGATATGTCTTGCTGTGAATATGCCATTTTTAATTTTTTTGTTCAACAACCTTTGTAGTTAATAAATATTTCAGAGGGACATGCGCATAGAGGTACTACAAATCTAATTGGGTGAAATCGATTATCAGTGGACAGCGGACAAACGGAGTAACGAATTTTTATCGGGTTTTCAGGCCTCTAGTTACACATCACGTATTTTGAATACATGAAGGATAACTGGATTTCAGCCTTTTTCGGTTTAACTTAAAGCCGGAGAGAAAAGATAAACTCAACAATACAAAAACAAAAAAAAAAAAAACAGAAACAGGATGCAATTTTGGGTGGAACCTGGGTGGAACGTTATTGAGATAATTCAAAAGAGAGATTGAAAGCGGTTACCGTGGGTAACGAGCATGCACTACTGGAACTAGAATTAGCAAGACTTGACTGATTTACCTTATGTTCGTGTTTTTTTGTTTTTTTTTATACAGCCCTTTCAGTGCTTCACTGCCGGTTGTCTTGATTAAACCCTCCTCGATCTCTCAAGTGAAATAATAGGAGAAAAAGATGTTGAAAGAAAACAGAAATATTACCTTTTTTACCCTGATATGCATGTCGCTTTAGACGATCATACAGTTCCTCCTTATTCCCATATAAACTTCCTTGAGATCGTGCTATGCTGTTCTTCGCACCATCTATAAGAAAGAAAGAAAATAACAATAAATAATTCATAGATAAAATCAATAAAATCAAATAAATTTAAGACCAGGGTGAACCAGAGGTGAAACCATATAAAAAGTAAGGTTTCAGATGTGTGGAACCAAAGATCCGCAAAGATCTATCTTCTGTCACTTCTGACCATGTGATGCAAACGACATCATACTGAATCAGCTGAGAGGAGACTAAAAGGATCGATAAACCTTGACGTACAAATTTTAAAACATTATCCATTAAATTGTCCTTGAATGGAGAGGCTCGGTATTGCTAGGAAAACACGTTCGAGTCGAAAATGTAGTTTCAAGAGATCGACCCATAGTTAAGCCCCCCCCCCCCCCAGGTTCCTGTTGTTTCTTTTCCGGCTGGCGATTCTCAACTCGTGTTCATCATAAGTCGGTATTATGGTTCGCATCCTATCACGAAATCCCACTATGTTCCTGTGTTTTCTGTCTTCAGACGTTTAGATCCGTGTTGGAGTTCAACAGCGAATCCAGAAACAAGTGGATTCGACAGAGAAGCAAATTTTGCTTCCTGTTCTCAAATACAAAACATAGACACTGAAAACGGTTAACAACGCATCGTGTTATGACCCGAGTTCAACATGGTAGCCGAATTGCTTATTAGGGTGATGGTAAATAATCACCTTTAACATATGTTTCGTTATAGAAGTTGGGCATCTCCCACCCATCTTCCTCTTCGTCGTAGTAATGAGCATATGTCGAATGGTGCGACGGTGCTATGCTTTCTGCATAAGGTGCAGCTGAGCCGTAGAAGAAATTAGGGTTGATTGCACCACCTGCGGGATCGACTATCGACGGTGCCAGCCCAGCTTTCATGTCGGGCTGCTTTCTTCGATTTGTCCTACAAGTAAATGAAAGAAGTTAGATGTATGGTGGGAAGAAAAGGAAAGGAAAATTAAAATGAACCAACAAAAGATTCACATTTTCTATATACAAAAAAACAAAGCAAATAAACCTTCTGAAACTTTCCAGAAGATCCTGCACCTCTCGTGTTCGTCAGCACTTCTTCAGTAACCAAGCTGTTCCTCGATGGAACAGCTTATCCCAACCAACTCTCACCAGCGAACAATGGCGAAATTAGCTCATTTTCGTGGGGCGGCAAGCCCAGATTTTACCCACAAGGTTTAATTATTTACCGACAAAAAGCGCCGTTACCGCTGTGCGGCAACGGCGCTCGCTCCCCATAAATGCAACTTACAACCGTTGCAATAATAAGTTGTAACATATCAATTGAGATGGTTTTCTAATGAAAAGTAATGAATTCGCAATTAACTTCCTGGCACTAATGGTTGTCACATAGAACCAGGAACATACTATGCAGTCAATAGTATTGCAAACCAGAAAAGTAGTGATAGACATTGCAACAGATTGCTTCACTGCTTGAAGATTCACGCGGATGTCTTTTCCGCTTGTAAATTAAGTGGCTTTTGGGGGGTTCAAATGGTTAGCACCTACGAGCTCGTAAATTTTGTCTGTCCGTGTGTTACCATGATAACTCTCGAAAGGGTTGAGATAGAAAGGGCTCGGATTCGACTGAAACTTTCCAAGATGTTCAATTTATCCGCGTTCGAGAATAGTGTTGCAAGGAGGTCTCGGAAATATTGTAATACGAGTAGGGGCTGAACGGATACAGTGACTGGGATAAAACTTGAAAGGTACAAAACTCATGGGACCTAGACTTCCGTTGGATGAAGGTGGGGGACTGAGGGGTACCGGACCGGTAGGCCCACTGGAATTTTTTCGGAAATGATACGTTCGAGTGATGCTTGAAGCATTGACTGGGTACAGTGACTGGGATAAAACTTCAAAGGTACAAAACTCATGGGACCTAGACTTCCGTTGGATGAAGGTGGGGGACTGAGGGGTACCGGAGCGGTAGGCCCACTGGAATTTTTTCGGAAATGATACGTTCGAGTGATGCTTGAAGCATTGTAGACGCGGATGCAAAATATATACCATTGACCCATTTATGTGTCCGAACTTCTTTTCTTAAACGCCGACATTTTCTTAAACGCTTAGGAAACAAATCCGTTGAGAGATTGAGATAACTTGGCAATACTTTGCCCATGTGACCTAGTTGTGTTATTCAGATATCCTGGCCTGACCCAACCTCGGTGGGCCGAGTTGGTGGGGTATCACTGACGGGAATCTGAAACTCCTAAGTCACTGAATGAAGTGGACGTCATTTCCCGGATTGATGAACAGCCAGCCCAACCCAAAAGGGCAGTTTATGGGTGGGAACAGAGAAATCACACAAGAACAGTTCGAGGAAACAGGTTTGATGGTGTGGTTGGTTTACCGTCAAGGGACAGAAAGGAATGAAGAAGTGTTTGGTTAGTACATTTTCGGATTTACCGACGAGAATATTCCAGTAACCACACAAATACTGAACTTAACGACAAGATTTGTATCCATTCACAGAAGAGAAAACCACAAACGAAAAAGCGAAAATACTCCAGGAAACCCTTTTAGCACAATATACTTCTTGTTTCCCAGAAAGGACTACCAAACGTTTTTCTTCTGACCGGCATTACATCACCGACAAAATTAAAAAGTTTGTGTAAGAAAAAAGGCGACACTCCAGAGAAGGCAAAAGGGAGGAAGGTAACCGCCTAAAGAACAAAATACGTAACCTTACCCGCAAAGCTGCTAGGAAGCACTATGAAAAAGAAGTCAATAGTCTTTTCAGATCACGACCAAAAAATTGGTACCAAAATATTAAACGCATGATGGGCAAACGACAAGCCAATCTGGATTTTTGTCTTGATGAAGATCCCCTGGTCACAGCAAACAAGCTCAACGCCCATCTTGCTGACATTGTGCAAACTTTATCTCCCCTCAGAAGAGAGGAAATACCAACAAACCCTGTGAATTTCAAAGAATTCCCCGAAATAACTGAAGAAGAATTACTTAAGAAGTTAAAAAATCTCAAAAGAACAAGCATTACCCCAATAGACATCCCCGTTGACCTTATTCGCGCGTTCCCAGAGTTTTTGAGTGGACCACTGACGACACTATTTAACACTATTACACAATCTGGGTAATACCCATCCTCTGGAAAAATGGATTTGTAACCCCAGTTCCCAAGAAGGATACTCCAAAAGACTTTTCAGGAGTACGCCCAATAACACTAACGCCCATTTTTAGCAAAGTATACGAGAGCTTTCGTTCATCATGGCTCAAAGATTTCATTTTGACCCAGATTGACCCGAGGCAATATGGCAACATGCGTAAGACGTCTACCACGCACTACCTGGTCAGTCTACTCGACAACATTCTAAAACACCTGGTTTTGTTTGGTTTGTTTCCTTCCCCGAAGTTGAACCAGAGGATTGACAGCCTGAAGAGGACCCTTGCCAAGAAGGGCCGAAATATCGCTGACGAAGAATCGTAGCTGACGTATCCGTTGTAAACATTATTTGAATAAATTACCGACCGAGCTTTGTCGGTACCAGAAATGCAATGCTAAAGCGTGCCGTACCGACAAACGCTGCCTATTTCCCAACAGGAAATTTCCTGTTTTACCGACAGAACTTTTGTCGGTATAAGAAACGGTATGATAAAAGATTTACCGACAGGATTTTTCGTGGGGGGGGGGGCAGCTGCACCCCCCCCCCCCCTAGTTCGCCACTCCCAGCGGAACACCCGAAGGTTTCAAAAAGCGACTCGATGAGGACTGGCGCGGGCAGCCCTGGAAAAAGGACTGGTACGCCCCGGAAGCAGCAACCGGAATATAGCACCATCATCATCCGCAAGCTACTCATCGGGATACAACATCCATATTGCTTGCAAGTGCAATTTAAGGTAATCATAGTAGGACAGAAACCATGGACACAAGCTGTGGCTGGTGTCCATACCCCCCACAAAGCGATCAGGCCGGTCTTTAATCTGCCGATTCGAATCTTTAAGTCCACATTTTATCACAACTGGATGACCGCCGCCAGTTATTATATTATAATAGTCATCAGCTAGTAAGCGAAGCCAAATGAGGAAGAACAAACACTCTCTCGTATTTCAGTAAAAACGGAACATGAAATGTGTCCACCTTCCTCAAAAGGCCCTTCCGAACAAAGGTACCGCAAGGGTTTGACTTCTTACAGGCAGTCATTGCATGCACACGTGTACATCCAACTCCTATGCCACGACTGCGAAGACGGAAATCCGAGCAACTATATAAGATCGAAGTAAAATGCGGCCGGATTCTGCGAGGAATGAGCCGTCGTGGCTGGTTAGTTCTAGTTCTCAGCCCCGGAACTTGGCATGGTGCTGACCAGGTGTCTGAAATTTTGACGGGGCTAAAGACAAAATCAGGCCCTATAGTTTACCAAAGCCTGATTTTGCTTTGAATGCTAATACTATTGCTGCAATTTAGTAGACGTTCATAATAATTTTTTTGTATAGCCTACATGAAAAAAAACTATTGCGGTATTAACTGACAGTGAACTGCTGGTCCTTACCTCACACAAATCATCCAAACGAGCAGAATGATGAGGATGATGAAGACGACAGATCCTGCGATTCCACCGGCGATGTAAGCGAACTCTGACTTCTCTTCGCAGCGTTTTCCTTGGTAGCTCCCCGGACACTGACACTGTGGTTCGAATGCCTTGTTCTTTTTGCAGATGCCATCGTTGAGGCAGTAGCCGTCGCACAGATCTGTGAAAACCATCGGTTAAAAAAAAGAAGAGCGGTTTTATCCCATCGTACTTGAGAGTAGTAGATGCAGTTGTGCTGAAATAGTTGCGTGTTCGTGCAACTTTCTACCGATACCAGTTTGGCTCGTCTGCATCAAGGCCGATCTCGAGCCCAGAGTTCCGCCGTTTTGGAAGAAGATGGGACAAACTCGAATTTAAACAGGAATGGTCCCAAGACCGCCAAGGATGGTGCTCTACAGTGGAACAACTCTTGGATGCCAGAGAAGGCTCGCAGCCGGTCTCCTGATTCAAGTTCAAGTAAGATACTAGCACCATAATGTCCTAGCGGGGAAACCATGCAATAAACCAAAGGTCTGGCGGATATCCAAATCCCCAGGGACTCCATGATTAACACATAAAATTCTGACTGAAAAGAGAGTATCCAAGCAATTACGTGGATCTCCAGAAGACCCATTACAAAAGGCGAGGCTTACCTGTACACTGTTGTCCCGTTCCGTTATAGCCTGGCCTGCAAACACATCTGAAGCTACTGTCTTCCTTCTTAAACATGCACTGTGCATTCAAATCGCAAGGGCTGTCACCGTTGACAAGACATGGGTTGAAGCAGTCGTCAACTGAAGTCTAAAACGGAAGAAAACACTCAATGCGATAAAATAATGCAATTCTTGACGTAGCATTAGTTGCTTTTTGCAGATATCATGGTATCTGATGTCTTTTGCAGTTATCGTGGTATCAGTTACTGAATATCTGGCCAGTTACCGTGGTATCTAATATTCACATACCACAGTCTCAGCCGTAGTAATTGACCGTGGTATATATAGTAGTCATCTCACTTCATCGTCACCAACACAAGAACCTAGGTTTTTGTCAAAATAGTGGGAAAGAATTTTTTTTTGTTTTTTTTGGGGGGGGGTAAGTTTAAAAACACAAATTCGGCAACTCTTGTTTTTGCAAAGTTTTTGCCCAGCGTAGATTGAAATCTGCGTTGGAGCGCGGCGTTTCAGCATTTTAGCTTTAAAACAAAGTGTCTGTCCAGACGGGTAATTGGAATGAGAGTAACGGAATAACGGTCCAAATGAAGTTTCTGTCCAAATGAAGATTTTTCCGGGAGAGTGAGAGAGGATCCACCTTTCCATCCCGGGTACTAAACGCAAACAGCCCTTTTTGCATTTCCGTTTATGTCAATCCTTCAAGCAGAGGCCAAAATATTCTAAATTACGGATGAACACTTTCAGACCCATGTTAAGGAGGTGTTGGTTTTGAAATATGAAAAGTATGGCCATGAAAAACCAAACGATTACCTTGAAAGGAAGGGAGAGAAATATTACTGATTTTGTTTCTGAACGGTCTCTTCTGTGAAGTAAGGGCTGAGTGGAAAGCTAAGATAGCAGTTCCAGCATATGGTGAAATAGTTCAACAAAACAGGAACAAACGAATGCATCACTTACAGATCCAACACCATTCGTTGAAGTATCCGGTGGGCAAGACAGACAACCGCTCTGCTGCGCCTGTGGCTGATAAAATCCGCGAGGACACTTTGTGCAGTTAGTTGAATCCGAAGGCAAGAAGGTACCAGGCGGACATCTGGGGATTGTGCATTCTTCCGGACCGACAGCACCCTTGTTACCAATAGGCGTAGTGCTATCCGCGGGACATGGGGTGCATGTCATGTGGAGTCCCTTGGTTCTATAGGTTCCACGGGGGCACGGTTCACATTGGGCAGTGACTTCGGCCGCTACGGCTGATGCCGTCATCTGTTGGCCACTTGGGCAGTCTTCACGGCATTCATCAATTGAGACAGCGACATCCGTGCGTGTTGTTTTGCCGATTGGACAAGACAGACAGGTGAAGGAACCTTGTTCAGGTTGGTAGCGCCCAAAACCACAGTTGATGCATCGTTTGGCTTCGTCGTTGTACATCATGCCCGGTGCGCATCTCTCTGTAAAGAAAGCGATGACAGTGAACGAGTGAGGTTGACCAGAAGATCTGGTTTTACGGACCAGCAGCAGTCTATTATCAAGCAAAGTACATTTGCTGAGGGTTCCTCCACGAACCAGCAGTAACAGTCTATATCAGCAAACACAGGAATACACTACATCCCCAGAAAGGAGATAGCGCTGATAGTGCTATCTATCAACCATGTAGTTTTTTCTTGTTCCCATACTTCCCATTCAAGTTCTTTTTTCGTCTTCAAATTTGTTGTCTTATGTGTACAATTAAATCATACTTCTAAGCGAGTTATTTTTTTAACGAAGCGTGACAGATTTTTAGGTGTCACACTATATATTTGACACATATATTGCAATTTATTCTTTGTCTACAATAATCGCAAATAGGGCTGTAACCACGAAAGTCAATTTTTACAATAAGCTTTCTATCTATCAATCTATCTATCTAGCCGTATGCCAGGATTATAAAGTCTAGCAGGTAACAGGCCTACGGATTTCTGGCCTTGAAGACTCCCAATGATGTGGATTAGTGCCTTTCAACAAGTACTTAAACTACCCTTCAAAAGTATTCAATGTCCGGCGTTGTCCAATATCTCATCGCGACCGAAAACTTGTCTCTATCAACTATTAACTTACCTTTGCAGTCTTCAGCGGCTCTGGATGCTGTAGACACTGTGGTTCCTGGTTTTCCATTGATGTTCGGGCAAGGAATACACTGCAACTGACCAACCATGGACTGATAAAATCCAATTTCACAGCGATGGCATTGCTTATCAGTTTCGTTGAAGAACAGGCCAGATGAGCAAGGAACTGAGGAAGAAAAACCAAATGAGTTTCACCTCTTTCGACGGAGAGACTATACGGCAATGACCCCCTCGCCGGTGCGAATTGTTATAATAATCAGGACCTTCGCCAAGAAGGGCCGAAATACCGCTCTAATAAAATTCAGCTGACGTATCCGTATGGCACTATCAACTATGACTCGCATTCAGCTTGGGCTGAAGGAATATTCATCCTAACATTGGCCAAAATAAGCGTATTTATTAATGTTCGAACATTTGACCATCTCGCAGAAAGTGATCTTTAAGTGCGTGACTGACAGGGACAAATCCACGCCTCTTTGCCAACTGTCTGACACTTGTTTTGTCTCTGACACAAATTTGATGCAGGCTGAAATTGTAAACCTTCGTGATGGCATTGGAGACGAAATTCGGAAGAGAGTGGAAGATGAGTTTAGTAGACTAGGGAGTTCGTCAGGATCGCAACTGAAGGCAGATTTTCTTGACACTGTTACCCAAGGTGTTTATGAGGCGATTGATCTCCAGTTCAAGTCCAAATTTGAACGTATTGAAAAAAACCTTACTGACTTGCGGTCCAAAATCGTTCAAAATGGGGCGAAGCTCCAGAAACTTGAAACTAAGCTGGACGATATAAGTCAGTCGGCGCTTCTTAACAAGGTCATTGTGTCAGGTATAGACTCTTCTGCTCGGGATTTACCCCGTCTTGGTGAAAAAATACTAGATCGACTTAACATTGGAATGGGACTGAGTCTTGACAAATCTGTTATCAAAAGTGCAAAACGTTTGGGAGCTGCTTCTGAAACTAAGACTCCGATTGAACTTACCTTTTTTGCTGAGGCATCTGCGGTCGAGATACTGCGCAGTCGCAAGAAGCTGAAGGGTTCCCGAATCTATGTGAACGAGGCTTTGACCAAGGAAAGGCAAGAAATTTACAAGCTTGCGCGCAATAAATTTGATTCGAAAAATGTATGGACTTTGCGAGGTGTGATTTATGTCAAATGCGGTTCGCAAAACATTCCGTGTAGATCGATTTCTGACGTAATTCAGATACGTAATGTGTCAAATGAGCCCGTGGCTTAAATACAAAAAGTGGTGATTTTGTTTCGTTTTTCTTTCTTTATGGATCGTTTTCAGTCTTTTCTTGATTCCCGTCTGAAACTGGATGTTATTCTAAATACAGCAACTGGCAGTGATAAAGATATGCCTTATGTGAAAAATCTACCCGAGTGTGAATTTTCTTCGGATGGCATTCTAACCGATAATTCTAACAAGTGTAAACGCTACATGTGAATGCGCAAGGGTTGCAAAGTGCATTCAATGAACTTAAGTTCTTGCTTACATCTAGTCCTAAGGACATTGTCGGAGTTTGCGAAACTTTTTTGTCTACTAATACACCTCTTACAATGTTAGATCTGCCTCGGATGAAGTGTATTTCACGTACAAGGTGTCAGAATATGAGAGGAGGGCAGATATTGTATATTCGTGATGACTGGTCTTTTAGAGTTCTTAGTGATTTTTCTGTTTTTGATGAAGGGTTATGTGAAACTATTTTTGTTGAAGTTAGCCCCTTGGGCTGTAACCCATTTATTTTTGGGTCTGTATATAGACCTCCGTCTGGCAATCCTAAAAAAATTTTTGAAGTTTTTGAACCGCTGTTGAAAAACCTGGAAGCATCTAGGAAACCGGTCATAATATCTGGTGATTTCAACTTTGATCTGTTGAATCTCGATGTTGGCAATAATAAGGATTTTCTAAGTATGATGTTGTGTTCTAGTCTTCTTCCAAGTATATCTCTGCCAACTCGAGTTACAGCTAATACAGCTACACTATTGGATAACATATTTTATTCTCCTGATTTAGTTCATGCAACAGAATCGTCAGTAATTTTGTCTGACATGTCAGATCATTTTCCGGTGAGTGTTCTTCTGGATTTGAAAAATAGTAATAAACAACTTCGTGATTCAACAATGAATAATTCTAAAAAACGATATGAATGGATTGATTATAAAATCCTTCGGCAGTTGACTGAGGATCATGATTGGAGTTCGGTTTATGATTCAGATGACGCTAATGCTGCATTTTCGAATTTTATTGATCAAATGATTCGACTGCGGGATAAGGCTTCCTCGACACGAGTTTTGCATGGAAAATTTGCGCAGAGATTTGACCCGTGGATTTCAGAAGGTATTTTGGTATCACTAAAACATAAAAATAAAAAGTTTAAGAATTATTTAAAACTGCAGACACCTGAGTCTTTTGAAGAATATAGAGTTTACAGGAATAAGCTAAATTCAATTATAAGACATGGGAAGAGAAAATTTTATAAAGATAAATTCTTGGAATATAAATCTGATATGAGAAAGACGTGGCAAATGATAAATGAAAAAATACGTCCTCATAGTCGTAAGAGTACTAGTGTTGATTGCCTGGAAATAAATGGAAAAAAAATTACTGAGCCTAAAGATATTTTAAACGCTTTTGGAGATTATTTTAGTAATATTGGTTCTAGACTTGCATCGACTATGAGTACGCAGCTGAATTCCCCTTTTATTCCAGTTAATGGGCAACATGCGGAAAGTTCGTTTACTTTTTCTGAGATTGCGCCTCAGGAGATAAAAAAAACTATTGTGAAGCTTAAACAGAGTTTTTCTGCGGATGAATTTGGTTTTTCAGCACAAATTGTTAAACACATAGCGTCGAGCATTTCACCTTTATTGGCACATATTTTCAATCTGTCACTTACACATGGGATTTTTCCTGAGCTACTAAAAAAAGCAAATGTTATAGCATTACCTAAAGCAGGTAGTTCAATTGATCCTTCAGATTATAGAGGTATTTCTCTGCTTTCGGTTTTTAGTAAAATTTTGGAAAAAATTGCAAACAATCAATTACAAAAATACTTATTTGATAATAAGATTTTACACACTTCTCAATATGGTTTTATAAAGGGAAAGTCAACTGAACTGGCAATTCATGAGCTGTTATTGAATATAAATGATTCATTAGATGGTGGTCAACATGCTTTGGCGATTTTTCTTGATGTTGCCAAGGCGTTTGACACCGTAAATCATTCTTTGCTTCTTGCAAAACTTAAGTCTTACGGATTTTCAACACAAGCTGTTAATTTTTTTGCATCTTATCTTTCTGGGAGACGACTAGAATGTGTTGATAAATCCCGTGATCTTCGTTCAGATACTTTCCAGATTAACTACGGAGCACCTCAGGGCTCTGTCCTTGGGCCTATTCTATTTCTTCTTTTTATAAATGATTTACCGGAAGTTTTGCCTCTTTGTAAAATTATAATGTTTGCTGATGATGTAGTAATTTTTTCTTCTCACCGGGACCTAGCAGTTCTTTTCCAGAACCTTGAAAGCACGTTACTAGCTGTATCTGATTGGTACTCAAGGAATTTACTAGCTCTTAACGAGAAAAAATGCCAATATATGTTATTTTCGCGTACTGGATCAGTCAGTTCAGATAGCTTCTCTCTTTTGTTAAATGGTCTTGAATTAAAAAGGGTTGATCAGTTTAAATACCTTGGTGTAATTTTAGATGAAAATTTGTCGTTTCATAAACATGTGAAAACACTATCGTTAAAAATTTCCCGAAATATTGGTATGCTATCACGTCTTCGTTATTTTTTTCCTAAAAATATTATAAAATCAATTTATTATTCTTTTGTCCACCCATATTTTCTTTATTGTATTTCTGTTTGGGCTTCTACCTTTTCATCTGTATTTAAACCTCTCCAAATACTCCAGAATAAAGCAATGAGGATTCTTTTTAATGTTGAATACAGATCTTCAGTTAGACACATACATGGGACTTCAGGAATATATTCCTTGGATCAACTTCATACAATGTCTATTTCTAATATTTGCCATGATTATCTATACAATAGTTTACCTTCAAATTTCTCTGGTATTTTTGCAACTAATTCCCAATTTCATAATTATCCAACCACTCATCGTTCAGATTTTTCGTGCGAATTTCGCCCTACGTCAAGAGCGAGTTTCAGCATCCGTCACACTGGGCCAAAAATCTGGAACTCAATTCCAGTATCAGTGCGAGAATGTAGCAATAAGCGACAGTTTCTAAAATTACTGAAAAAAAATTTTACGACGCGTAGTTGAGCAATTTCTTTTGTTTTTGTTCTCTTTTTGTTGATGTCAAAATGTAGTTAGAAGACGGCTTTTTATTTTATTTTCGTTGTGCAACATTGTCAGTGCTAAAGTATGCCACCAGGCATGTGCACTGGTCCGTGATTTTTATCTATGTTTGTTGTAATTAAATACTACTACTACTTGTTTACAGCTAACGCATGTCAGGAAAGGTTTCGGAAAGGAGGTACGAAACTTACCGCAGTTCGAGCCCTGGACAACTTGACCCAGCGGACAGACAAAGCTCGCTTCCAGCTTCACGCTGGTTGGGTCAATCGCGGTGTTAGGCAAGGCATCCCGGACGTCGAGCTCTGTTCCTTCCAAAATGATGCTCTCAAGGAGCTTCTGGATAGACGATTTCTCGTTGGTGTTAATGTTGGTCACCGGATCGCTAAAAACAAGACATGTATTTAAAATTCAGCGGGGTGTGTAGCAACACTAGAAGAGCTTGGACAAGGCCCCAGGGAGGAAATTAAAAACAAGACAAGTCTCGGCTAAAAAAGATCCACTGGCAGATTTCCCTGCTACAATCCTCGCTACGATAAGAAGACGGTGATCGTCGGAAACATGGCTAGTAACAGAGATGGCTGGAGCTAAACTGGCCAACCAATAATGGACGGCTGCTGAGACAGTAAGGAGCAAGTCTCCCAATAAGTATATGAGAGGAAACAAAGCTGCTACACAACACAAGCAGCAGCTAGCCAAGTGGTTCCGTTTCCTTCTCTAGGCTTTATCCTTAAATATAAGTAAGTAAGTCAGTAATTTATTTACAACCCGCCATTTTGAACAAGACCAAAGGTGTCGATGGGATCCCACAAATCTAATATTTGATTCAGACAATCGAGTCTTGTCTTCGCCAGATCCAGTCTTGGACAGGCTAATCATCAGAGAGAACCAAGTTCAGATAGTGGTCACCCCCAGGACAACCTGGACGCCCAGGTTCTCGGGTGACTGGTTTATCTGAAGATGTATTGTTTAGTTCCTATGTTTTTTTGTTACAAGTTGTTTAATGTTATTCTGTGTAAATAAAGAATAACCTAACCTAACCTAACCTATACCTCTATAAGCCATATCTATTTTGACGATACTGACCGAGACTTCCTGCCGATTTCCGAGCGAACTACTAGTCCAGCAAAAAAAAAAATACAGAAACAAAACCAGCGTATCTCCTTATCCCTATAAAGAATCTAATCAACTTTGAATAAAAATCCGGTTACAACCGGATGCCGGAATAATTATATGTTCGGGTAAAAAACTATTGTCATATACCGACTCAGCCTCTCGTCTTACCCCTTAATCTGTCATCTAATCGAACTTTTATTTTTAACAAATTTTCCGGGTTTGGCCGGATTCCGGGAGAACTAGTTGTCCGGCGAGAAAATGGTTTTCACCATCATCTTCAGCATGTCTTCCTACCCATAAATCACACATTTAATCAACTTGAAATAAAACTTTTAATTTTCCGGTTTCGGCCGGATTCCGGGCGAACTACTTGTCCGTCGAGAAAATGGTTTTCACCATCGTCTTCAGCATGTCTTCCTACCCCTAAATCGAACATCTAATCAACTTCAAATAAAACTTTTACTTTTAACAAACTTTTCGGTTTTGGCCGGATTCCGGGCGAACTACTCTTCCAATGACAAAATGGTTTTGACCATCGTGCTCAGCATATCTTCTTACCTCATAATCGACTATCACATTAGCTGTTTCAAAATATTTTATTTGCCCCTTAATTTGAACCCCCTCCCCCACCCCTAAATGTAGGTCTACAAAGCCCATCTACGAACTTGACTGATCCGACGACCCACCGAATCCTCACACCAAGTTTCATCAAAATATCTCATTCCCTTTGAGAGTTATCGTGCTTACAGACGGACGGACGGACAGACGGACAACTTTTGCGATGTCATAGGTATCCCTCCACTTACGTTTTGAGATCCCAAAAAGCGCAGTAAACCAAGAAAATAAATAAAATACATTTAACATACATACAAAGACATATAGCCAGGTAAGAGTGGAATAACTCGATAGTTGACAGTGCTAAACGGATACGTCAGCTGAATTTAATTAGACAATATTTTGGCCCTTCTTGACAAGGCTCCTCTTCAGGCTACACTTCAGGTATGGTCCTCTACCCTTGCCAAGAAGGGCCGAAATATCGCTATATAAAATTTAGCTGACGTATCCGTTTAGCACTGTCAAATAGGATTCGCAGTCAGCTTGGGCTGAAGTAATATTTATAATATGATACTCCGCTCCCTCCTTCAGCCAGTTAAAAACCTTACTTAATCACTCATAAGAGTGATGATGATGTTAACTTTTGAATTGTCAAGATAAGCACAAGGCACGAATACGCAGCAAATAAAAATTACTGAACAACTTACGTCTGAGCAGGGAAGGAGATTTCAATATCATAAACGTCGTCATCTGCAGCTTGTCGCTTCTTCCTCTTGATCACAGCGTTCTGTGCAGGTTTCTTGACGCACTTAATTCCAACCTTTAGCTTGTCGCAGTTCGGGTCTTCCTTAGCGCAGATCTTCCAGTCTCTGTTCGTCTTCTTAATGAGCTCTTGGATCTTCTGATTCAGGACTTTTTGACCTGCCTCATTACACAAAGTAGCACCGAGCAACTGAAGTCGGGTCTTGACGATTAGCTGAGCGTCTGAGGTATTACTACAGGATGGGTACACGAAGGGTAGGGATGGGTTTTGTGTGGGTCGCCAGAAGCCTTCGGCGCCACACGAGTAGAATTTAGCGGTAGGTTGGGAAAATGCGCCGCCTCGCTTGCACTCGACGCTGCAAGCCTTGAATTTTCCATTTGGTCCCCAATCCACGCATCTCTGAACGCCACCAACGGGGTCGGCGAGCGGTAGACAGAAGTCTCCTAAGGAAGAACTGGTTAATTCAACTAACTAAGATAGTCATATTTCAAATAAATTATTCGAACATCCCGATGAAAAATGTATCTCAAAACAGTAGTATGAAGTTGTACGAAAAAGTAGTGTGAAGTACGAATTGATGCTGCTACATGCTAGAGATGGATATATTTCGAAACTATTGTAGCGGGGTGGTTCGTACCGCCGAGGACAGATTTGGCAAACTGCAAAATCAGTTGTTCAAGTCAGACTTTAAGCGGTGATAAATTCAGATTCGCAAAGGATTGTTCGTAGGCTATGTCACGGTTTCGGACTATGACCCTTGCTGCTCTTTCCTGGACGGAATCGATATCCTGTAATATGTATGCTGTGCAGATCATGATATTGGGGCTTTTAAACCTTCAGTATACTCTCCTATTTTATTTTTTGCGAAAGACAGCTTTCCCCTGCTCCCTTGCTCGGAGAACCGTCTCGTGAGTTCTTATAGCGTCTGTTCACACATGCTCCTCTGAACAGATGCTCCTCTTTCAATGGATGTAAAACAACTTTACTATTTCAGATAACAGCCATTTTCTCTGTAAAACAAGATGAAATGCTACGAATCCTATCGAGTTCTAGTTGCTGTAAGAACCTGCAAACCTTGACAAAGTGTGATTTAATTTGGAACTAAGAAAATGTGTTGTCCCCAGATGGCCCATCTATTCCACCCTCCCCTTCCGTCTTCCGTGCGTCGTTCCGAGAGGAATACTGGCAATCAGTTTTCTCCATATCCTGCTAATTCTTCTGCCAAATTTTTACATAGTAATATCCCGTCATTTATTTCTTGTCATGTTAGCGAGATATAAAGAACTTAGATTTCTCAGCCTATGTTGCGTCATCTAATTGTTTATTTACCGCAGCAATGAGCCTGGTGGCCCAGAAAAGAACAAGTGGTGAAAGTGAAGGCCTAACCCATCCGTGGAAACGTGTTTTCGTAAAGAGCGTCATTGAGTGTTTAATATAAATATGTTTCACTTGTTGTAAGTATTCAGTGTGTCACCTGCAGAGAATAAAGACACTATCTTGTGATCACCATCCAGTGAGAACCAAACGAGCAGGAGGGCACCTTAACAGTCATATCTTATAAGTGTATTAGTTAATTTGTTTCTTGTGTGTTTAACTAGCCTTTAACTATTTGGATTGAAAAAAAAAGTGTGTAACAGTTCCTCATGGACAACACACACAACGGCCTGTGGGATGAAACACTTGAAAGGACTTACTCAGAACATGAACTCTGAAGTTGCACATGGCAGTGTTGCCTTCCGCGTCACTGGCGACATAGGAAACATCATAGTTGCCCCAGGCTAAAATCAGACCTGACTTGTAGCTGTGGATCTCCTTAACCTGGGTGACTCCGGTGTTGTCTGTGAATTTCGGCTCATCCCACATGACCTGAGCCGTTCCATTCTTCGTTTCAACCCAGATGTCGGATGGGCATGCGGCAACCTTTGGTGGCTCCTGGTCAGAAATTAAGATTTTTCAAAATCAAGGACTGCACGAGCCATCTGTAAAGGGTAGCAGCGTACTGCTACCGTGTGCTGTTTGGCACCGGACTAACAAAGGCTTGAATCTTTCAAAAAGAGGTCACAATAATAATAATTCAAAGCAAGAGAAAAGGCTTTCGCCTCTAAATAACTCTAAGAAATTTTAAGTAGTCGAACTGATCAAGTTAAAAATCCCATCAACAATGCACTTGAAACTATTGATCGATTCAGCATTAACCGCATCTTCAGTAAGGCTGTTCTAAGGATCAATAATTCTGTTGCCAAAGTTATGTCATGCAAAGTTAACTTTGGCCTAGCTTATGTTTCTTAAGGATAACCGGTTCAAGCCCCTTACGAATCTCCCCTTACGAAGGAGGAGACATCGAAAGTAACGTTTCGCATTATATAGAATCATTTTTACCAGATAATGAGACTCCGCATACCCCACCAAACACTACACAAAGTGTACTACCCTTGATAAGCCGCGACTTGTCCCCCCCCCCCCCCCACATAGACTCAACCGAAAGTTTGTTTTAACTTACTTTACTCGTTATTTCAATTGTACAGAAGTTTACCCAATGTTAATGTTTGTCTGCTGACAATCTGCACTTGGCAAATCCTTTGCAGATTAGTTTAATGATATTTCCTGGTAAGTGCATTACTCAGTTGAACGTGTATATGGCACTCGTCCTTTTTCCAACATAGTTATTACTATTATTACTAGATACTCCATATGATTAAGTCCAGAACACGCCACTGAACTTCAGGAAGAACGAGAAAGGTCGCTTGAACCATGACTAAAATCCTATGTCAGCCAATCAACGGCATTTCTTAGGAACACTTGTGGTGACGCTTCCGGTTCTTCACTAGAAAAACGGCGATTCTTCGTCGGCACGAAGAGTTATTCATCAGAAGTATTACTGACCTTATCACGATCCATTGATTTGCAATCCACACCAGTCATTCCAGGCGGGCAGGCCTTTATTCCACAAGTTGACGGAATATTCCTGTCCACCGTCCCAGTAACTTTGTCATATCCGTTCCACTGTAGGAGGAGGCCGTTGAAGATGGTTGGGGACTGGCAGCTTCTGACTTGTTTAGTAATCTCGCCGGTGATATCCAGCGCTCGACCCCAAACGTTGACGCGCGACAAGTGACCAATGAAGCCGTCAAAGCTTCGAGCAGTCTGATCGCTGTCCGAGCCAGCAGGTGATCCGAGAGTGACGTATCCGCTAGAGTGATACATTAGTTTTACTAACTGAATATTCTGTCTTACCAACCAGAAAGAAAATGTTACCGGACTGTGACCGTATTTCCAACTAATTTATCCAAAATGAAGCCATGATGGACATGTAGATTTTTGCTGATTCATTTCTCAGAAGAACCAATAATAAAAACAAAAAAATGATTAAGCCCCGGGAAATTCGAAAAGAGACTGAGCTGAAGACATACATATATTATCCTATGTATTTTCTCTATACGATACTTTTATCTCCAGCCCATCTAGCTTTTTTCTTCTGTCCATTCATACCCACGTTATAGCACTGTAAATGTACTGATCTGTCCGGGTCCCTAACTTTAAGTTATCATGACTAAACATTCAACCTTTTTTGTTATTATCAAGAAAAGTATGTACGCAGTCCGAAAAGTAAGCCCGAAAAGCATAAGAATCTAGAATGAAAACCTATATTTCAAGACAGACACATGCCACCTCACCTCCGCCACTCGACAAGATACTCACTTGGGAAGGTACGACATTATATAACATGTCGGACACTCCAGTCATTGTCTGGATCTAATGATGGAGATTCCTACAATTCGCTCTCGACCGTTATTCCTCAAAAAAAAATGACAGGAATGGAGACGGTTTCAAAATATGAACACTGAAGCTTCAAGGACCATTCAATGCCAGAATAAAAAAAAAGTGGCAGAATATACTCACAAGTCCGGAAGCGATCTCTCTTGGCCATAGCCTTCAACTTTGGCAACGATGACTCCGTCAGTGACAACTGTAACGAGACCTGTCTTTCCGTCCCAAATTACAGCGACATGATGCCAGGCGCCATCTGTGACGGCCAGTCCAAGTCTAAAGGGAATGAAGAGTGGCTGCATGTCGTCAAAGAGATCAACCGAGATACCAGAGCTGTGGACTTGAAGCAGGGTCTCCTTTTCGATCGGGACACTTGGTGACCTGAAACAGAACAAATATTATCCACCCCGTTTTCCCTGCTTAACATGAACGCATCGAACTGGTGCGAGCTGCCGCCACGCAAGAACTAATTTCCGCAAAGCTTCTTCGGGTTTAGCATCTATTATATTTCGTGTTTAGCGTGTCAGTAGAGAATTGTCAGGCAATCGCATGATCACAATCTCCAATAAAGAGTGCAATGGACACAATAACATAAAAAAACCATGAGCTTTTTGCAAAAAGTCCAACAAAGCCACACAATTTATGGTGGCATTACAGCTAGTTTGCACTACTTTGCACATTTTTCTAACTATAATGACTTCTCTGTAAAAAATTTTTTTTTTTAGTGAAATACTCGGATTTTGTTTCTACAACTTAGGTAAGGCTATGACGACTACGAGTTCGGCTGAATTGTATACTAGTGCTACGATCAGTTACCATCCTCAGGAATGAATTCTGCTCTGTCTTGGTACCTGTTCTTTTTATGCGATGGAATCTGTCCTCTTATCTCTCGAGCCGATAACCCTGACAACCAAGAGTGACTACTCATAATATAACCCTGAAGACCCCACTTTCTCTCTGTAAGTGTACGAGTCGGCACCAACGACTTCACGTAAGGGATCCATCTGAAACACATCGATGCACAACATTAAACTTAACATACCCTCCCCTCTCAATATTTGATACAGCGATTGAACAAAATACCAATTACTTTGGCCACTGGTGCCAACCGGAGGGCGGCAAATAGCGACGGAGGGGGGGGGAGGCTGACTAAATGGAGTAAAGTATGTCTCCCACATAACGCCTCTTCTTACGGAAGTACCGGTTTGGTTTTGACGCTTGTTGACGTTATTGACACACATTTTGTATAACTGGAAACGGCGGCATTTGATTTCGAACGAGAACAAGTTTGAAATGTGGATACTCACGCTACTGAGAAGAGGGTAAAGATATGACCAGAGTCGTCCTTGTGAGTGAAGTGGACCCAGAAGGCCACAGTCAAGCTGGAGGTACCAAGTCCAAACGGCACAACAAGAGACGCGCTAGAACGACCCGCAACGTCTCGGAAGCTCAAATCATAGTCCACTGATACAGCTGAAAGAAAAATACAAACCATCAGCGAGCTGAGCTGAAACGAGCAGTAAAAAGGTCTGAGAAACAAGTTGCGATGTGACGATATCGGCGGACCAGAATCAAAGGATACCAGTTGCCAAGTGGTAGGCCAACCAGGACCAGAACCCAACAATGGTGCAAATAATGTTTTCGCGTACAATAGAGCGACATAACGTTGCTAAAAGTCAAAAGCAATTATGGTCGGCTGAACTAGTTCTATTCATGCTGACATTCCTTTACGACAAATACATACAATCAGTGCTAATCAACCTGTCCATCATACTATTTTCCTGAAGGACAAGTACGAACAGAATTAAGTGCTCCATGCAGTCAGTAATTAAGTGCTCCATGCAGTCAATAAAGCAGCAGTGAATGCGATTAGTGAAAGGGTTTCTATATTAGAGGCAGTGGGTAAAGAAAGCTAGCCGACTCAATACGTACATTTCCTGCAGTCTTCTCCCGTGAGGTTGAACGGGCACTGGCAATAGAATCCATTAACCAAGTCAATACAAGCCGACGCTGACGGCGGACATGCTCCTGGCACGCAGTTGACAATATCCTGCTCACAGTTTCGCCCCGTGAACCCAGATGGGCAAACACACTGATACGATGGTCCGTTGTCGATGCAAGTCGCTCCGTTCTCACAGACGTCAGCAGCGCAAGCATCAAATTCGTGTTCACATCCAACCCCAACATGGTCTTCATCGCAGGAGCAATTGACACCCGAGCCGAAGTCCTGGCACAAGCCACCGTGGAGGCAGGGGGTACCGATGCAGCGTTCTGGGGCAATCTGACACTGTTTACCGTCTGTTCCGGATGGGCAGCTGCGGAAATAAATAAACTGTAATATCAGTAAACGACGAATGGCGTAGTGAATTTTCACCAGATGATGCCTCGGATCTAGATGTTAATTCAATTCAGTATAATCTAAAAACACATAAGGACAAGCCGATGGGTTGTTCTTGCGTCAAAACATAACTTCATAACATAACAATCTACAAGTATCTACAACTTTGCAACATTTATACCGATGTTTCTAATTAATAAAATATAAGTAATATCAAAATTAATGTTAAAATGCGCTTCGAGCTGTATAAACGAACAAACGATCGGACGAAACTTCAAGCATACATTGTTCGCAAAGCTACCACCGGCTCTAAACGAGGCACAGACTCGTCAGCTTGACGAGGAAGACTAATTCGAGAGGGGACAAATCCGGGGGAAGGATAACGCGGTGAAATGGGCTTTGGACTATAGATGTACCGAACTTCATACAAAGTTGATGTCGGCGGCATGAAAGGGTATCTAATTTAAATTGCTTTAGGAGCTGAATTTATGGGACTTTCGGACATTTAGCTGTAACAAGCAACGCTCAAATCCGGCTGTTCCTGGGTCAGACCAAAATGCCAGTAACGCCCTGACGTTCGGGAGGTCTAGCCAAACGTTATGCCAAACCGGACATCCATATAAATGGATGTCCGATCCATTACGGCCACCCAGGGTACCCTAACGCCCTGTCGTTCGGGAGGCGTAGCCAAAAGTTAGGCAATGACCTAGCGTTCAGGGAGCACAGCTTTGGAGTAGGTTGTCCAAAATTCGAGAACGTCCTTTTCCCTTAAAATTTAGTTCGGAAAAAGTTTGTTACACTGGGCTATTTCGCTGTCTAGAGCTACTCAAAGTGAATATCGCGGCATCGTGCACAGCCTTCTGGGCCCGGAGCCGCAAACGAGTCGGAAGACTTTCTAAAACGGTGGATTTGTAGTCGAATGACAGCATCTTGCTAGAGATGCTTAAAGCTTTTCAAAGATGGGAAAGACTCGACAGGTCAAATATCAGTCAGAGGTAGACAACATGTACCCTCAGGATCTGTGTTGAATTGCCGACGAACGAATGCAAAGACACTGCTGATGATCTAGCAAGACTAGAGTTGGTTTTCCGTGGAATAATTGTGGGCCACACAGTCAAGCCACAAGTTGAAACTCGCGGAAACCCCATTTTGTCTGTTTTATTTGGCGATAACTGCAACTGTTTGAAATACAAATAAGAGCCATAACTCAATAAATAGAACTTCAGGCTTACGACCTTACCACTCTGTGCAAAAGGGATCCTCAAGTTTAGCTCTATATACTTGAAAAAGTATTTAAGATTGTTATTTAGAGTTTAATTTGCTGCTACATTTGAATTCCGACCAAATTCGAGCCACAATACCTCGACAGATATTTGACCAATTCGAGCCACAAAGCAAGCCACAATTTTTTTTTCTGGTGGCGGACATACACTTCGATCGCGGAAACGCTCTTTTCAAGGCACAACTGAGCCACAAATACTTTGTGTGATCGCAGAAAAACGCCTTAGTTGAAAGACAGCGAAGTACTTACACACAAAAGTAGTCATTGAAGAGGTCTAGACACTCCGCCATGTTAATACAAGGGTCAGATGAGCAAGCTGCCACAGCAAACTCGCACCGCTTTCCTGTCCATCCGTTAGGGCAAATGCACTTAAAATCATTAACCAGCTCGCTACAAATGCCACCGTTCCTGCAAGGATCAGGGTCGCACTCGTTGATGTTGGTCTCGCAGAAGGTTCCAGTGAAACCTGGTCTACAGGAGCATTTGAATTTGTTTACCTGGAATAGGAAAACGGATGCAAAAGCGGAACTGAATGAATGAATTTATTCATTCAACACCTCAAACGGACTAGACGGTACACGGCGCTTTCATGGTTAAAAACGAACACAACTGAGATCTACAACAAACATTATTTTTTACAAGGGTTGAGTAACACTACAAATGATGGGATGAAATTATACTAATTAAGGTTGTGGGAGGGCTGTAGGGGCTTAGCTTTGGAATTGGCTGCGGGCTGCACTTCTAGGCAGCCTGAGCCAGGAGGCGTTAAAATCGAGAGACAGGTCTCTAAAATGGAGTTGTCCATTGTATTGTGCCAACATTGTGCGTGGTTCACTGGACTATTCTACCTTGTCTAGGAACCTCCAGGCTCAAAAGGAGAGCAGTTTAATTGGCGAAAAAGTGTGAAAAACAAGTTGGATGTCTTAGAATACGGTTAAGTCAAAAATATATATAGGAATCCCCCCAGCCGATAAATCAGGTGGCTTATTCTAGCGATAGTTCTTTCCTTCTTGCAAAAGTCGTCGTTAGGCTCTAGCTAGCAGAACGAACGAACCGAAATACAAAACAGAAGGCGACAGCGACGGTTTTTAAAGGGCCAAAATATCGTTGAAATAAATCTCAGCTGCATTACCCTTTTCCTGCAATCAAATAGGATTCGCAGTCAGCTTGGGCTAAATTAATCCCTATAAAATTGCTCATACCTGATCATTACATCTCTCGGTACCAATAGGGTCACATAGATTGCTGATACACTCATCAACATCAGTCTCGCACTGGAGTCCTAAGAAACCTGGGCGGCACTGGCATACAAAGCCTTCCAGTGTATTCACACACGTTGAGCCACTTCTACATGGACTGGAGGCACAGAAGTCAACCGTATGCTGACAGCGTTCTCCCGTAAAACCAGCTTCGCAAACACACTTGAATCCGTTTACTTCGTCCACGCACTGAGCGTCGTTTTCGCAGGGATCATCTTCGCATTCATCGATTTGGATTTCGCACGATTTACCTAAGAACAAAATGTGGTCAATACAGTAGCTGCGTTCTTTGTCCCGGGAGTGGTCACCAGTGGTCTCAGTTCTTCTTAGAAAACATTTTTGCATTCACCGAATGACTTGTCCTCCACCTTATAAACCGTTTCCGGACTAACCAGTGTATGGTCAGTGTTCACCTATGCGGATAGACTAGGGAGGTAGGTTCTAGTGCCGTCATCGTTGAGATGAAAAACGCGCTTTGGGACAAGAATCAAACACCGGTGAGGAAAAATGTGAAACAGCCCGGAGTGCAACGAACGCATCAAGTATTTGGCGATATCTCATAGACAAGAGTAGGCAAGGTAGGAAGCGAAGAAAGAAAGAAGGAGGCGGAGCAGGATAAGTGACGTAATCTCATTTTTGCCGAGTGCGAGGTCATCAAGTATTTGGCGATGTCTCATAGACAAGAGTAGGCAAGGCAGGAAGCGCAAAAAGAAAGAGGCGGTGACGGATAAGTAAAGTAATTTTGTTTTTGCCGAGTGTGAGGGTCCTATACTAAGTCAAGGACGATTTTTTTTTATGAGCGCAACGATGAGTGACAATAAATGAGCCGATAACACCCGTATCGCACACTTTTCCAATCTGATAGCACATTTAATGCGGACAGAGCCATGTCAAATTGTTTTCTCGCAGGACGAATATAAAGGATTATGTAATAATACTAGGATTATGACACAAATTAATATTGGTCAGCAGGGGATGTTTTTTTTTCTCTTTTCATCAAATTAATGAATTCCACGTAAATGTATGCATTTTCAAGATGTAATTTTTATTTGCGTCTGTGAATGACATGGTATGTCATCTTATTCGTAACGTCCCGAACATTTCTGAAAGACAACTTAATGTGATCACACATAGTTTTCAACGAAGTGAGTGGGTTTATGAGAGGGATGGGGGTCAATTAACAAAAATAGTATGCGATCGACTTATTCTCACCTGTCCAACCCGGATCGCAAACGCAGAAATGCTCAGTAAATTCGTCGGCACACATTCCATGGAGACAAGGGTTTGGCTTGCACAGGTCGACTTTGATGTGGCAGCGCTTTCCAGTAAAGCCTTTAGGGCAAGAGCAAGCGAAGTTGTTGATCAAATCCGTACAGTTTCCACCCATGGCACAAGGCATGTCCTCACAGTCGTCGATGTTGTCCTCGCAGAGCTTTCCTTCCCAGCCAGGCTGACACTCGCATCTGAATCGGCCCTACAAAGAAGGAAGAAGTTAGAAGTCGCCATCAGCAAAAATATGGGTATGCGAGTTACAGGGAAACAAATGATTTCTGCACAGTGGATATGCCTGAAGCCCTTCAGTTTGCGAGCTATCCTTAGAACTTCTTCTTCTTTCTGCTACAGAAATGTGAAATGTAAAGCTATTGAAATGTACTGGTGAAAGAAGCCTATTTGCTCGCAACTACAACTAACGGGAAAAAGTGCCTTGTCAGATCTGTCTTTTTAAAGTCAATTGAGAAAGAAAGTAAACAAAAATAATATACCAGAGACGTGGGTCAGACCTGGCGGATCCATGGGCAGGCAAAAAAAAAAGCTGTTTAAGCGAAATACTGGGTTCTCGCTGACCCTTCAACCTGGTCATCCTGAAACGGGTACAGTACTCGGATGACCCGATTCTGCTTGGCTAAATGATTCGAGTGTGCCAAAACACACTACTCGCAGAGTGTTCAGACGCAATACTCGTCAAAATGAAGACGAAGCACAAAGACCATAGATGCGTTTTTGCGGATACCATTGTATCTGATACCACGGTCTAAAGTCGTTTCTGCAGTTATCTTGGTCTCTGATATTCAGATACGACGGTCCGACCGTGGTAAATGATCGTGTTATCTAAAAATGTCATCTCACTCTCATCAATACCAACAATCTAGGATTTTGACAAATCGGTGAGAAAGAAATTTGGAACTTAATGATGTAACTGGATATAATTTTTTTCTGTAGGGATGCCTTCGAAAAGCGCAATTTCGGCAACTGTCGTTTTTGCAGAGCAACCATGGTATCAGAGACAACGACATAAACGACTAATTGCAGATCCAGTTGCCATGGTATCTGCAAAAACACAACTACGATATCATGAGAACAAAATGGACAGAACGAAACTCCAGAAATGAACAAACCTGTTGCAGAGGAAGACATGCGGCGCCATTTCCACACGGATTTCCATTTACCGTACATGGATTAACAGTCACCGAACAATTATTTCCAGTAAATCCAGAGCGGCAAAGACAGCTGTAGTTACCGAATCCAGGCTCATTTTTGCACATGGATTGCGCTGAGCATGTACTGTTCACACAGCTGGACTCCTCAACTTGACACTGAAGGCCAGAGTAACCACGAGGGCAGTCGCAGATGTATCCCTGAGGTTCGTCGGTGCATACTCCGCCGTTGTAACACGGGTTGGAAGCACACTCATTGATGTCTTTTTCACAGAGATTGCCGGCAAATCCAGCGGGACAGAGGCAACGAGCTTCGTGACCTGCCAAAATAAAGATGAGCTACTGAAAGGAAGGAGAGAAAGTGGGGTAGCTCCACAGCTAGCAGGACTGGTACGAATGGACCAAACGCCCCTCCGCGCAGACAAAAAAATAAGCAACTTAGTACAGAAGTGCCTCTTAAACGCTAACAGAATAGGGCTGCAATGCGACCTTGCAGTTGCCATCACTTATTCACTTCACTAGCCTTGAGGAAGCAACGAAAATTCGTTACTTCGTTGTCCGCTATTTATATAATCGATTTTCATCGAATGAACCTGTTCTTTCGATTTGAGGTACCTCTACGTGCTTGCATCTCTTTGCTTTAGATATTGCAGCTACAATGGTAAACAATTTCCCAAAAATACCTCTTATTGGGTCACAAGCAATGGCGGGCTATCTTGAGAAGTCGCCTTACAATATAGAACTGACCATTTCTGGAGCTTCGCTTCAATAGCCTTTGAAATGAAAGCGTTTATTGGAAGTTCAGTTATCCGCGTCGAAATGAACTATGTCTTGTTGGGAGAGCAGTTCATATTCTGAACGTCACAACTAGAGCCCAAGGTGAAAAAATATAAAATACTTAACAGAGTCAAATAATATTTGACAATACAAAACGGATACGTCAGCTACATTTTATTAGAGCTATATTTCGGCCCTACTTGACAAGGGTCTTCTTCAGGCTCAAGCCGCTCAAGCTAGATAATGAACTCGTGGACAAACAGTAACAGATTTCAGCGAAGAAGTTCACAAAATCGTTAGAATCGTTAATTGTTTTTCCACAAGTTCATTTTCCCGCTTGGGCGGCTTGATCCTGAAGAGTAACCTTGCCAGAAAGGGCCGAAATATAGCTCTAATAAAATCTAGCTGACGTATCCGTTTTTCAATGTCAAACATAGCCTTTTGGCTTTTTTGTGCAATTAAATCTATCTTATCTTATCTATGATTCGTAGTCAGCTGGGCTGAAGGAATCTCTAGGTCAAATAATTCAGTGGATTCAAATCCAAGATACAAAAATAAGCTGGCTTTAAGTTAAACTTTGAACATTTTCCCTTAATAAAGATGTGCTTTGTTCGCACTGGCTCCATCTCTGACGCGACTAAAGTCCTGCCACAGAGATCTTACAAATTCGAGAAAGGCTATTCGTGACACATTAATAGTTAAGCACGATACGAAGAGAGAAAAAAGATAATACGAAAGCACTGATAAACCCACAGAGAAATAGCACCAGACAAGGATCTTACCCTTAGCTTGACAGACGCCGAAGTTATCGCAAAGCTCATCATTACAGGCGACAGGGAGGCACTCGTTTGCATTAGCGGCTCCAGGGGCAACGGTCATCGTTCCACTTGGGCATTCGAAGCAGGAAGTCATGCCAATTGCTGGCTGGAAGTAATGCAGCGGGCACTTGGCACAGGGAGCAAGTCCTGTGTCGCTGTACTGACCGGCTGGACACTTGGCTGTAAATAAACAAAGAATAAATCAAAGCAAAAGGACGGGCTTAAAGAAGTCTAGACACAATGAACCGTAGTAAGACTTTAGGAAAATTGATCTTAACAAGCATCTAGGAAACCAACAGGCCTTGTTAAGAGACTTTTAGGCGGATGTACCTGACTTTGAAGTTACAGAAGGCCGAAGCCCGAACCGTCAATTACTGTTATCGTAATTGTAACAGAATAACGACTGTAAAGGGTAGTACTGGACCACCACACCACAAGGTCCGCCGTCGAAATAAACAAGGAAAGGAATATGCTTCTGCAGTTGGTACAAGAAGGTTAAATCTTTTCCTGCATATCTGATGCAAAAATACACCTCCCAATGCTCCAGTTTGAATAAGAACATATAGACACAGCTAGCATGCAGAGACCTCTGCAAACACAGAAATGAATTGTAAACACAAAGAAGGATCCACAAATGTCTACTGAAATTCCCCATGCCGGACGTATACGACATCCACAATGGGGTAAAGATCAAAGCCACTTGGGACTTAAAGAAATATTGTAAATAGTATTTAACTCACCTCTGCATTGTTTATCTGCCATTGCTCCAGGCTGGTATGTGAAAGCACTGGCCGGGCACCGCGTACACTCCTTGAATCCCTCTAGAGGCGGCTCACCGGAGAACGTATTTCTCGGGCATTCAATGCAAGGAACCAGTCCGCTTGGGGAGTAAGTTCCAAAGCCGCAGACCTGGATACAATCATCAAGAGTCTTGGATCCGAAGGATTTCGTGTAAGTTCCCTTCGGGCACGTCTTGCACATTCCCTTCATTTCTTCGTCTTGGTAGCTTCCGATAGGGCAAGGAGTGCATTCCTTCGCGCCAGCCAAGGCAAAAGTCCCGGCGGGACAATGAACTGCAAGGAAATTATTTTTTTTCTCAAATACATGACTTAATATGCACCCAAGTCCGTCAGCTGCTGTCGCCAGGAAGAGCTGCAAAGCTTGCGTCCTGAAGACAACTACATGTACAAGTAAGTACCTTACCTTAGACCTTAGATCCTCCTGTGCCTCCAGAGGCGCCCAGGGCGTCCAAGAAGAGTCTCCAGTCGTCTCTGAAACTTGCGGCTGCGACGATGTCTTCCCACTCCGGCTGTAAAGAGGCATGAAAGTGCCGCAGGTCGTTGTTGTAGGTACGACGGAGAGTATTTTTGGGTCTTCCTCTGCGGCGGGTGCCTTCGGGTAACCAGAAAAAAGCGGATTTGGGGATTCTGGAATCGTCCATGCGCAGCACATGTCCGAGGTAGCTCCATCTACGCCTTCGTATGGTCTCGATGAGGGACGGTTGACCTGTGATGTTTCTTATGTGCTCGTTCGTTACCTTCTGGGTCCAGTGGATACCAAGAAGTCTCCGGAGGCACATGTTTTCAAAGGACTGGATTCTCCTCTCTTGTTCTTGGTTGAGATGCCATGTTTCGGACGCATAGAGGAGGACGGGTAGGACGTTGCTATTGAACAGGCGGAGCTTAAGCCGGAGGGAGAGGATACTCGACCTCCAAACTTTTTTGAGCCTGTTGAAGGTGCTGTTAGCCTGTCCAATTCGTGCGGTGACTTCTTTGGCTGTAGATCCCGTGTTCTCGATAGTGCTGCCAAGATATTTGAAATGAACAAGTAAGTACACCCAAGTCGAAACCGACGAAATCGCCGATATCTTTTCGTCTGTACAGATAAGGACACTGCCCGGATAAAGCTGTTGCACCTCTTACTAAATTACAAACCAAATTCACGATAAGACGAAGACACAAAAGAAAACACAGGGGAAAGATGCCTAGGCACCTTCCTCATGGACTCCGAACTTCCCGTCCACTATGTATGCTTCATGTGAGTGTCGCTGCTGCGCTGCATGTTTCCTAAGGACAGAGGAAACTAGAGGTCCCACCTTTGTTATTGCATTGTAATTCCTGCTCTATGGCGTTTGAAATGAGGGAGAAGGGAAGCTGAAAAACAGAACCTGTGACAGAGCATAAGATAACTGGAAGAAAAGAAAGAAAAAAGTAGAGCAGTACTCACGACAGCTGGGGACAGCGCCGGGCACAGGCATATTCAGAACCTGGCCGATTCCACACACGAAGCCTCTGGAAATAGTAGCGTTGACTCCCTTCAAAACAGGGCAGAGCGCAGCACTTGTTCCACTTAGGTCTGCGGTCAGTAGTGGGGCGATAACGGCACTCGTTGAAGGTACGCTGAGATCAAAGACGAGTCCAAGGGTTGACCCGCAAAGGTCGTAGAGCTGTGGCTGGCGAACGGCAGGATGGATGTCGATGGAAAAGACAGTCTAGCAATAAAAATAGCAGATTAAAGCGAATGCAGTGGAAACAAAGAGAGCATTAACCTACTAGGTAGCACAGACACGGTTGCCGTGTAGAAATAAAGCTGTGTTTTCTTCTTGTCCCTTGTCGTTCTTTTCTGTCCAGTTAATCAGTGAATTTCTTTTAAGCGAAATAGCTTAAAGCCAGCTAAATATTCCTTGAGCCCAAGCTGACTTTGAATCATATATTCATATAATGTATACAATGGTTGATATGAAACAAACCGCAACTACTATTAATATAGATAACAAATCAATACACCTAGTGGAAAACGTTCCCAGATAAATGTTGGTATGGAACAATCTGAAACGACAAGAAGAGCGTGCATGATATGGCAAAAACAACTTCCAGGATTCCTCTCAGACTCACGGAACTGTTTTTTTTTAATAATCATTCCTAGCAACAGATAAAATAGTACCTGGAGCACGCTTCCTTGAAGCAGTTTTGCACTCGCGTCGACAAAGGTGACATTCATATCAACGTTGATAGCCGAGCATCGGTTGGACAAGACGCGATCCAGTGTTGGATACTGTTCTCCAAATCGACGGACGTACTGATCGACGCAAGCCAATGGAATTTCATTTTCAGCTCCGTATATGATCTCAGCCTTGACACGATAGCTTGCCATGGTTGTATCTGCGAATTGACAAACGATAGTTAGCACCTTTTGTGAGGAGAGATGATGTAACAGACAGAGTTTGCGAGAAGACCATCTTACCTTGTATCTGCTTAGTTCTCTGACAAGACATTTGTTTTTGTAGCAAGCGAGCCACCTAATAGACATGTATATAATAGACATAGACATGTATAAATGTCATGTATCGATATGCACTTATATTGTGTCGGTCTGACTGTTCCTTTATATAAAAGCAGGCTATGGTAAGAAATGTCGGAGGAATACCCGCCAATTTGCTACAGATGGAAAGAATTAATGTTTGACAAGGACTCGATCTTGTGGCCTCTTGGGTACACAATCTCATCCTTTTTATTCAAAGTCGAACTTTTTCCCGGCAACTGGTTGGCACACAGGCCTACATAAACTGCACACACAAGTAATCCTGCACACGTTTGCATTAAATACCACACAGCCATGTGACCCCAAAGGGTATGATCCCAAGGGTTTTTTCGTGCAATAAATTCATTCATTCATTCATAAGCTCCGGGGTTCAAGCAGTAGTTTAGTTTTAGTTTAGTTTAGTTTTCAGTTTATTCATACAAATAAAAAACACCGTTAACTGTTTATGGCCCCACCATAAGGCCTAACATAAGGCCTGGCAATGGGGGGGCTTATTCTTTATTCATTTAATCTTAAGGGAAACAAACCAAAGAAATCAAAAAAAGAAAGAAACAGAAGGAGAGAAAAAAAGAAGAAGAAAAGAAGAATGAAGAAACAAACTGACAAGAAATATCCACTAGCGAACGATCTTCCATCACCGAAACGCCCTTGCCACTAGCCACTAGTTCATCTAAGTCGAAAGTTTTCACTATCTGGATGAACCAGATTTATCCGGGACATTTTCTCCGCACCACATTCGGGTCCTTTTGTTTGAAGTGCAACTATATTGTCTAGTTCAAGTTTGTTTCCCTTCTTTCTTTCTTTTTTTATTTCCTCCAATATTTCTATTTTATAACTGACCAATACCAATATCCACACGTTCAAATACTATGTTGCTAGAATACGATAAACGAGAAATCGACCAAGAGATCCAGACAGCAGCAAATCAAGCAGACCGAACGTGGTGCCGTCGTCCGAAGCTGTCAGAGGCTTCTACAGCCTTGCTTCAAGAAAATAGGAGGTGTTACCAGAAGCGAGAATAAAAGAGAAGTTACCTTTAGAAACGCAGTCAGGGACATTATGACTTGGCGACCAGGGTTCCTTGGTGTCACAAGTGAAGGTCTTGACATCAACACCATCGATAAATCGGTAGCCTGGGTTGCAAGTCGCCAAGCATTCGAGCCCTGGGCCACTGGCCCTTTCCAGACAATTGATAGCTCCATTCTTGGGTGGTTTTAGCTCCCAGTCCACACACTGGACAGGTTGGACAGAAACCTGAAAAAGAATGGATTCGTCATCTGTTCCTGGTTCGTGTCAACGGGTTGAGTCGTATCTTATTTATGTCTTGTTTCAATCCCGTACAGAAATTTCCTGCCTAAAAGGTTAGTTTCTTCCTCGGATCGCACGAATTTCGGCCTCGGGCGATTGGTGAGTCGATTTCGGCCGGATTTTATGGCATCGAGCGGCGAAGAGGCCAAAATTACGGACGATCGGAGGAAGAAGCTAACCTGAAATTGGGTCGAAATCTGTTTCACTGTCTGGCGGGAAATTACCATACGGGAAAATGTGCTATACGTTACTATGAGCGTGTTCCACCCTTCTAACAATAGTTACTAACAGTTACTATTTCCGTTCCATCCTCACGAAAAGTTACTACGCTGACCGTTCCAACCTTGTCGGAATAGTAACAAATAGTTACTATTTGCTTACCATGCTCGGGACCGTAGTAAGCGTAGTAACTACGCATCTCTGTAACGTGATTGGTCGGATTCGCCCCTGGCGTGAGATCCTGCTGGAAAATAGAAAAATCGTTCCAGCCTTGACGGCGAAAATCCAGAATTCGTGACGTCATGCGTAGTAACTACGGTAAGTAGGATGGAACACGCTCTATAAGTAAGTAAGTAAGGTTTACTAGACAAAAACTTGTTAGCGAGATGACTTGATTGTCTTTACAAATTATTATTCTTTCTAACATTCACCGGTTACATAACGGGACACATGGTGGTACAAATACTGACGTTACGCTGACATTTTATTAAACATGTTTACCGAAAAACGGCACAAACGTATTAATGTGCCTCTTAAACTTAAAAAATCTTCATATTTGTCTGGTTTAATACCCAGTCTAACCGTCAACACTCACTGAAGCTATCCGCGCAAAACAGGAAATTTTATTTAGTTCAAATAAGCTTCACGAAAGTATTAAAATAATAATCTCCTACAAATCTGCATCGAGCTTCAGCCTTCGTAGCGTCCCTGGCGCAGCAAGTATTACACTGAAAAGGAGCTGGTGCATTGTCCATTTTGCCAGATGAAAACGCCCCCCCCCCCCCCCCCCGACTGCCCGAGAATCCATCTAGTAAAACAGTTGGACAATACATCTCTCCACTGGTTTTCACTGAAAGTAGCTAGTCACAGAAGCCACAGTTTGGTTCAGCTTACCTGGAAGTGGCAAGCGGCGCGATTGCCAGACTTATCCCTAGCTTCGACTGTAACGTTCTGGAACGATCCAACTGGAATAAAAGCGACTTCTGGTGCAAAGGTGATCATGACTTCTCCAGACGCGTCGGTGGCGACAACCTTTTTCCTAAGCTCAGTGAAATTTACACGATATTCTTCTTGTTCATCAACGAGCTCGACGACGAAGCTCTGCGGGCAGCTCAGCTGGGGAGGTGTCTCGTCTATGAAAATAAACAGAAATTATGCCCGGTTCAACGCTCCGAAACATTCAAGTCTCAGTTATTTATTCAGCAATGGCCCTGAAGTACCTCAACAAGACCAAAGGTTTCGATGGGATCCCAAAAATTCAATATCTGATCCAGACAACTGGGTCTTGTCTTAGCCAGATCCAGTCTTCGCCAGACTCCTTGAACATTTTTACAATTAAAATTCAGAAACAGATTAAGGCCAAATAGCTAATCACCTGAGAAAACCAACTTCAGATTTGGATTCAGCATGTGTGTTTACCCCTATAAGTCATATCTGTTTTGACGAAAACTTCCTGCCACTTCTGCCAATTTCCCGGTTCCGGCCGAACTCCAGAACTACTTGTCCGGCGAAAAAAGAAAGCTCAAAGACAAAATCAGGGTATCTTCTTTCCCCAGTAATGAACATCTAATCAACTTCAAATAGAAATTTAGCTTATAACAAATTTTCCGATTCCAGCCGGATTCCGGTCGAACTATATGTCCGGGTAAAATACGAGTGTCACACAGGGACTCAGCATCTCTTCTTACCCCTAAATCGCTTATCTAATCAACTAGAAATAAAACTTTGACTTCCAACAGTTTTCCGGTTTTGGCCGGATTCCGGACGAACTACATGTCCGGGTAGACACTTGTTTTCACATAAGTGTTCAGCATGTCTTCTTGCCCTAAATCGAACATCTAATCAACTCCAAATAAAACTTTTAATTTTGACAAGCTTTCCGGTTTGGGCCGGATTCCGGTGGAAATACTTGTCCGTCGAGAAAATAGTTTTCACCATCGTCTTCAGCATGTCTCCCTACCTCTAAATCGAACATTTAATCAACTTCAAATAAAACTTTTACTTTCAACAAACTTTCCGGTTTGGGCCGGATTCCGGGCGAAATACTTGTCCATCGAGAAAATAGTTTTCACCATCGTCTTCAGCATGTCTTCCTACCCCTAAATCGAACATCTAATCAATTTCAAATAAAACTTTTACTTTCAACAAACTTTCCGGTTTGGGCCGGATTCCGGGCGAAATACTTGTCCATCGAAAAATAGTTTTCACCATCGTCTTCAGCATGTCTTCCTACCCCTAAATCGAACATCTAATCAACTTCAAATAAAACTTTTACTTTCAACAAACTTTCCGGTTTTGGCCGGCCATAATCGACTATCACATTAGCTGTTTCAAAATATTTTGTTTGTCCCTTAATTTGAATCCCCTCCCCCACCCCTAAATGTAGAGCTACAAAGCCCATCTACGAACTTGACTGGTCCGACGACCCAACGAACCCTCACACCAAGTTTCATCAAAATATCTCATTCCCTTCGAGAGTTATCGTGCTTACAGACGGACGGACGGACAGACGGACAACTTTTGCGATGTCATAGGTATCCCTCCACTTACGTTTTGGGATCCCAAAAAGGGGTCGATGCTAATCCGGATAGTGTACGATGCATGAGTAAATATAAAAGGAAAGTTATACAATAACATTTCATTTACACTTAATCTGTCCGAACAGCAAGTTTCCATTTCAGATTCTCAATGCAACAGATTTGTATGGGGTACCATCCCCCTGCTGCAGAGCATGGTGAACCACCGTATGAGCAAGCACCATGCCCATACGTTAGGGTACCAGGCCCAAAATTGAGGATTTGTCTATGAATGGGTCACCATCTCTTAGGAAGAAGTCTGATGCACTCGGAAGTCCTAATCTAGCTACAGCCACAGGGAGCGGAAAAAAAAGATTAACAAACCTTCTATCGTGATGTTAACTTGGCAGATAGCAACGTTCCCATCGAAGTCGTAAGCGAGATATTCAAGTTCTTTGTCCTCAAAAAGTGTAACCGGTAGGGTGAAGTCTTCCGGACGAACTTCAATGCGTGCAACCATTCCGCTGTTATCAACAGCTTGTGGCTCAGTGAAGTTGACAGGTAGGAAACCACCGTCCGCGTCACGCCGCACTACAATCGGAGCTGTTGGACAGTTCAGGAACTGCGGTGGTTCGTTATCTAAAATAGATCAGAGAAGGTCAAAATCCCGAAAAGTACACTTAGGAAAATAAATTTAACAAATATTGAGGGTACACTGTAAAAAAATCTTGCAGTATTAGCTACTGGGATTAATCTTGTCTGTAAAAAGATAATCTTATCTCTAATTCGGATTAATCTTAACTCGGTAGAGATAAGATCAATCCCAGTTGCAAATACTGCAGTTAACTTTAATCCTTACTCGGAGGAACTTTTTACAGTATAGTCTGAGGGCTTCTGCTGGTTTGCAATATTTTACAGGTAATCAGCTGCATGGCACAGTAAACGGTTAAACAAAGTGGTAACGACCGTCTCCCGGCCTGCAATCCTTGCCACGTTACCAGCTATTTCAGGTAATCTAATGTAATATTCAGGACCAACAATCAAGTAAAAAAAAGGCTGTAAATGGAAAATGGTTGACCGATTATAGATCTAAACCAAACTTACCCACGCAGATGGGATGCCCATTGTCAAATCCAAGCTGAAGCTGTTCATCTTCCTCTGCGTCGCAACCCATCAATTCAAACTTCAAGCACGGGTTCTTGTCGTAGCTGACGATTCCAAGAACGACAAAGCGTGCTTCAACAGCAAAAGGTAGGGTAATCATTGCCAGTTCTCCATAGTTCCCTGGGTCTCTCGATGTCAAGTTAAAGTTTGGGAAGTAGACGACATAGCTATCATCTTCCTGAAGTTTATAGAAGAAGCGGATCTCAGTTGGTCTGCCGACAACATCCGTGGTGACAACGCCTTTGACCAAGATAGCCTTAACTTTTGCGATCTTTCCGAGGTCTACGGTGACGAAGCTGAAAGCGTCAGACTGTGCGCACCAGCCAGTGGTTGAGCCCAGCCTTATGTTAGGTGCTTCATAGTTCGACCTCTCTGATGTGGCGTTGATGGCTTCATCGGGTATCTCACCGGATGCAATGCCGAGGGGTTTCGTCACGCGGCACTCCGGGTCCCGCTGGCAGGTGATGGGGACGTTCGTGATGGGAATATAACCAGGACGGGTGCATTCAAACGAAATCTCAGCTCCTTGTTCGTACGTAGTTGCAAGCTGGATGCCATCAGCTGGCCTTCCTGGGTCTTCGCACGTTGGGCCCTCGCATCTGAGGTCGCCGAAATCCCACTCGCCAGTGTCTTGACACCGTACGATATTATCACTTCTGGACGACATACCAGCAAGTCTAAAGCTCGGCTGGCAACCAAAGAAGAAGGAAGATTTGTATCTCGTGTCAGGGATGACCCCATACTCAGCTCCGACGGTTTCAGGGGGATCTCCGCAATCTACTCGTGGGCAGGATGGAGGAGCGCCAGAGAGCCAGTAGGACGGGTTGCCGCTCTTAGGGTCATAGACACACTGGCGGAAGGACCCGAACGGGGACGGCTTGTTGATGCGACCGACGTCACCGCATTCGAGTGTCACATTTGCTCCGAATGGGACAAGCGTGGAGTTAGGATCTGGTCGGATGATTTTCAGGCCTTCTCCTGGCATGTCAGGGAGAACTGGGCACTTGGCAGCTGCAAAAACAAAAATGCAAATTAAATCAGTTTTTTCTTCCCCGTCAACTGGTTTGTTCGGAACTCTCACACAGACTTATTTTCCTATCCTGGCCTCTGAGAATGTCTGACCCGATGACGAAACATAGCGACCGAAAGCTTTGCACCGTAATATTCACAGGACTTAAAAACGCTAAGTGGTCTATCAATCTAGGCGTGGTTCAACAGGAAACCATCAATTTTCCACAATAACAAAAATGATTTCCTTAGTGCGTGTGCAATTTTGTACTCTTTACACAATTCAAAACATAACAGCATGCCAGATAGGATCTGGCTTTAAAATCCTAGTTTTGTATCCGATTCTCATTCTTTCTTTCAAAATATATACGCTGGGGCAAATAAGGGATCTATGGACGGGGGACTTACGCTGACACTCTGGTACGGTTCCATTCCACACTCCTTGAGGTGTGCACTGTAGGTGGTCACTGCCTACCAGCACGTACCCGAAGTCACAGTGAAACTTGACAGAATCGCCGAAGTGATGCTCAGTCTATAAAAGAAAATATCTTCACTCCATGATTCTGGGGATTTCGGTAAACACCGCTGATATTAAGAGATAATGTTCATGCCCCATACTAAATCAAGCGAATACGGTTTACCATTTTGAAGATGAAAGCTAAGCTCGCGACTCATGCTCAGCTACAGAAATTCTTATGCGCTCTTTTAGCGCAATGGAACACCCATTCCTCACCGTATCGAGTAATCCGAAGATCTCTGATCCTAGATTCATATTTGACCTGACCGGCACTGATTTGATATCCAGATTTTATACCAATTACGTATTGGAACAAAGTGGCCCAGGAAGCTGTCTCCTGTGAAGGGTCAGACCCATGAAAAGTAGAGATGTCGCCCCGTCGCTCACGCGTCACCCATTGTCCTAAAGAACGTTTATTAGTTGGGGACTCCTTATAACCAGTGAAACATGAGCAAATAAGAATGCCATCTAAGGACTCGGAGCAGCCCGAACAAATTTATTTTATCAGTACGAAATAAAGTCGCCAGAGAAAGGAAAAGAAACGAGAAGTATTTTATGCACGCTAGGATTTGATGTTGCGTAAGGCTAACTAGTTACTAAACACTGAAAATACACATGCTGAGCGTTTCAGCAAATCCTTACAACTCCAAATAAAGTCCTTACATTGTTGCCACACCTTTCTATAATGGTGAATATGTGTCATTGTTGGAAATACCGTAGCTCACGAGTGCCCATTATGAAAATAATAATATAATGCACAAATACAGCCATGGGAGAGAATACAGAAATAATAACAACAGCCGAAAACAAATCTTATTCGCGACTTCGGCTGACGCCTAGAACCTCTCACGGAAAAACGCTTGGTTGATCTTCAATACAGGCGTATTCTCGCCGTTCCCCGAGGACTCCACTTGAGGAGTCCCAGCGTTTTTGTTTGTCCCGGGGTCTCACTCCCCGTATTCTCACGAGCCCCCAGGACGGTGAATGCTCAGATTATCATTACCATCAACAAAAAGGACTTCCTTTCAGATTCGGAGGGGAATCAAGTTTTGCTGTTGTTGGTGCAATGTAAAATTAATTCAAAAGAATCAGAATAAACAAAACCAAAAATAAAGTGGATCCAGACTAATTTCGTCAATTGCATATTTTATTTTCCAACAAAATCCATTTTAGAAGCATTCCCAGTGTTCTCGTAGTTTTCCTAGGCGGAGTCCGCGTGGAGTGACCCCTCTATTCTCGCCGTTCCCTTCGATTCCCTGAGGAGTCCTCGGGGGACGGCGAGAATACGCCTTAAGTGTAAATTACCTTAGTGGTCACGGTGGCTCCATTCAACGGCGGACTGAGGTGAGGACACATCTTCTTAGCGCATGTCTTGTTCAAGCGGAAGAGATCCCCATCCCGCAAGCCAGACTCCACGGATGAAATGAAGAACCCGGCAGTCCCGTTTTCAGTGAACAGGTCATAGCCGACGTTACAGGCACAGTTGAAACCTCCAGGACTGAAAAATAATAAATTTTTTCCAATTCGGTTTAAGCTTTATAAAACGGTGGGACCAGTCCCACCGTCATCCACCAGATGATTGAGCAGCTTCCCAAATCGAAGCTGTCAGACCGCCTAAGAAAATAAGAGGAAGCACAGCATACGCTAAATTACAACCACTGTACTTCCTCCCAAAAATTGAACAGAAAAAAAAAATCAGCTTTGTATGTATATTTCTAAGAAGCTCGAGCGCCATTGCAAAAATTCAACAGAAATAGAAAAAAAAAGAAAAATATCATAAATCCACTTTAATACTCGCTAAACATAATGACTGCCGAACTGTAGTTCGTTCGTTTGGACAATAAAATTATACTTCAATACTCGAGATTACATGACAGTTTAAGAGGATAGTCGGGTACGCTGAATGGCGATTGTCACATTGGCACGACTTATTAGTTTTTACCCAGATGTTGATAGGCCTACACTAATCTCGTAAAACGTTTTGATTAACTTCTACCTATTATTTTTACCTGGGGTAAAAGACTGGTCACACGGCTACGAACATGACAAACCTTTTATGCTTCGGTCTACGCAATCGGTGATAACGCCCAATTAATTTGTCTTCCTCCACCACAAAACCGAGTTTCATCGCAAAATCGCTCACGCATGCTCAAGTTCAACAGCCGATCTTCTCGTTTATGCTTTGTCGAGCAACTGAAATTCCCATTACTCAGTCTCAGAGGAAGTTCTCTATATCTGCTTTACCATAAGAACAAATTTATTTTGTAAAGGAAAACGGAATTTTTTTTAAGAAACTTCCCAACATGAAAACTAGCAATATAGTTTAACTATCAATCAACTTATTATTATTATTATTCTTTTATTGCCCTCAAAAGTTGAAGAGTACAAAAATTGAAATAAGACCATAATAAACAACTACCGACAATATATGCGTCTAAATATACACGACGATAAATAAGAATACTGGAAACTTTAAAACACTATAAATCAATCATCATAGCGAACAACTATAAATGAGCCTTATCGGTAAAAAAAGGGAAAAGGTTGTGGGTTGGGAGAATATTCTCCGCCTTACTGTAAAAATTCTGAACTTTCTTTTTAACAATTACTAATGGGTCTTTTACTTTAAATTTTGAAACAATCTCAGTATTACTAAACGAAATAGGGAACCCAAGAAGAAATTTACAATACTTAAAATAAGAAACCCGAATAGCTGAGAGATCCCTCAGTCTGAAATCGCGGAAAAGGAGGGAAGGAAAAAGGACATGAGGGAGAGCCACTGCGTTAAACAGAGATCCAAGTATATCACGCCGGTAAACACCGCGAAATCTTATCATCAATCCGAAAGCTTTTCTAATCTTTTCTTGAATATGTATAATTAAAGCAGCTTTAAAATCACTTAAAGCACATGTGGACCGTCATTTCGCTGACGTTCGTGTAAATAGTATTGTGAGAAATATGTGGAAGCGAAAGCTTTTTTGCTGCAGATTATTTGTATTATTATGAACCCAACATTTTGCACATAAAATGGCATGTTGCGAAACTGATGTCAGTCACATAATCACATGAGAGATCCGATATTCACACTGAGAAAATACTCTTGCATCCGCGCTTTTAGCATTCTAAGATTGGTACACTTTCAAGAACAATGCTGCAAACATATCTTGAAAGTTCGTGCTGCTTGTACTTGGTTCTCATTCCAAGCAAATGTCGGACTTTCAACCCGCTGACGACCTTTCCGAGCAACTTTGTACCGTAACAGTTCAGGTATCAACACTGTCTGCCCAATAATATCTTTACAAGACTAAATACATGTAAACTTTAAAGTTGAACCGAAAAGCCAACTTATTTTTTTTGTCATTTAATTGAATACACTGAATTATTTGGACTCTGCACAGTGATTTTTTTGTCCTTTATCTGCTCTATTTATGACGTTAAGAATCTCTGCGGCCGTCCCCACAGCGTAAATTCTACATTGACGCGAGAAATTTCAATCTCAACACAAACGCGGATTTTCAGTGGGCAGTGGTGAGATTGGGGAAGATTTGTTTCTTGCCTGAACAAAAAAAAATCATCAATCTTTCTCGTAAGGCATACAACAAAAACACAAGCGAATACAGGTACCACACACACGGATATTTCACTATTTCAAAAACGATTATTCGTGAATAGCGGAACAACGAAGTAACGCATTTTCAGCGGGTCTTCAAGCCAACTGAAGCGAGTAAGTGATGGTTAACTAGATTGTCCTATCCCAGCCCTCTTCGGTTAAACCTTAAATTAAAAGAGTAAGCGGCAAACGGATTTACAATTTAGTCTGGGAAACGGTAACAGAATGCCGTAATCAAATTCGCTCAATTAATTTCACGGACTGGATGAAAAGATGCTGCCACTTCGGTCAGGCAGCTAACAGTGGAAGTTAAGCTGAGATGGCACACACACAAAAAATCAAGAAGAGATAAAAGTTACCTATTAACACATTTTTGATCGCATCCACCATTATTCGTAGCACACTCGTTGATATCGCTACATGACTGCCTTAGGCATCCTGACAGCTCGAGCCTTAAGCAAGGAGCCTTAACATAGTCCTGAATGACCAGTCTGAAATACCGCGCTTCGACCGGAACTGGGAGGTTTACAACAGCTACGCTTGTGACTTCGGGAATTCGGAATTCGACTGGAGCTCCTTCTGGGCTGCGGTATTCGGTGAATACATCGTCAAGGTCATCCGTGTACTGGAATAGAAGTTACACGACAAGATCAGTAACAGGAAAATTAATATAATCGTGAACATTAGTAATGGTGTGAATGAACTACATATTTACTCACTGACAGGGTAAAGAAGTGAGGTATGAAAAATAAAAGAAGAGTATACAGAAACGTAAAGACGAAAAGACAAGATCATGAAAAAAAAAACACGACAAGATCAGTAACAGAAAAATTAGTATAATAGTGAACATTAGTAATGGTGTGAATGAACAAATTAATGCTACACATTTACTCAGTGACAGGGTAAACAAGTGAGGATGAAAATAAAAGAAGAATATAAAAGAAAAGTAAAGACGAAAAGACGAAAAGACAAGATCACGAAAAAAAAAAAAAAAACAGAACCAAATAAATGAGTATAATAGATCCCCGAGCGAATCAGAAACACTGTATTTCTTAACAATTGTCGATTTTCTTGTCGACGGAGGAGGCCTAGGAGAGTGTGACCTGATGGTATCAAGGTCGGACTGAACACATTTTCTGATCTGACAATAAAGCCTCAAACGGGGATATGAAGAAAAAACCGGGGGGGGCAAAACAGGCATCCGATTGCTTTGGGCAGACCTCGTCTCTGCAAGTTTGTCAGGAATTCCCAACAACTATTTCCTGTGTCCTGACACATAGATATTTGTCTGAGCCTAGTGTCAACTAGTGCCGCGTTACTGCACTTCCAACGTTTATAGCGAGACGGTTTCTGAAGCGCCGCCTTCCTACCTACTTATTTATTGGACCCATGAGCCGCCAAGTTTCGAAACCTTGATGAGAAGTTTACAGTAAAATGTACAACAAAAACTTGTTCTGGTTTGGTTTCAGTTCGAAGAAACAGAGATTAGATTATTAGAGATTAGACACAAAATTAGACACTATTTTTCAGGGGGTTGACATTTGTCAATACTTGAGTGCCAGAAAAAGCAGTTGATGAACTTATCTGAAATACTATGACAACGTCATACACTGCTGAACTAGAATTCAAGCTACAAGGCGGCACTTCGGCGTCAACCATCCTTGATGGTGCTGGGCGACACTGGTCGATGGTCTTTTCAGAACCGCCTATAGTAAGTAAGCTGTTCGACTACATTTATGATTCTGTCAATGCTCTCAAAAATTTAAACGATAGTTTGAATTTTAATGAGCCTTGATTCAAACTAACTTGTAGATGTCCATCACCATTGACAATAAAAACATAGATTAGTGATTTCACAATACCTGTAGACGAATCGACGAAGCCAGAGCCGTTACTGCACCTGGTCGCAGGACAGACTGCGTCCTGAATCCTCTCAATACTGTTCGAACTCGGAAATCAAACTGAACCCAGTTGGCAGAACCTGCTGGTTCAGCTCCACACCAGCCTCCTTTGCTGTTCAATCGAACATTCTGAAAATGATTTTGCATAAGAGCCACAGTGTGGTGAGCATACAAGCGCGGCACAAGCTATTAAGACTAACAGGGTGTATAAGGGGAAGACGAATGGTCGAATGGGAAGATGTACGGTCAGCGGCACGTATGAGGGACTACAGGCGACTCTTCTTGGTGCCTGAAGCGCCTCCGGAGGTACACTAGGAGCTAGGGTCTAAGGTAAGGTGCGGTAAGATATGGAACAGAATAGAATATATTACCAAAAAAGCCCGAGGGCCATGGCAACAAAAAATGTACAAGTACACTAAAGTATAGAAATTACAAACACTCCTAGATATTCTACAAATCTCGTTCTATGCTAAATCGCAAGCCGTAAAAATTCCAAGTTTTTTACAGTAAGAAAACATTCATCCTTCATCATCCTTACCATCCATTCTTAATTATATTCTCTCGCGCCAAATACCTCCCTTCTCCATTCATTCAATTCCACACACTCACACACCAAATGAACTATATTAACTGCGTAAAGCGGAAACATAATCTTTTCTTTTAACACCCAACTTTTATCGGCCGGGCATGCACCACGAAGTCTTACCAATCTAAATATCGAGGCAAAGTATTACCTCTTTCGGAAACCCTGGCTCGAAGCCAGAAACAGTGATCATAGATGCTGGCAAAGCTCCCGATCCTAGCCCAAGGTCGGTTACGGGCTTGCAGTCTAGGCTGGGAGCAAATCCAGCTTTGCAGTCACAATGGAAGGAGCCTGGGACGTTCATACACACGGTCGAAGCCACGTCACACTGAGCCATACTACATTCGTCGATGTCTGAAAAATTTAACATATTAGTTAGAGAAAGATACGAAGCAAGTACTACCATATTTGTAGCGCCTGTGGTGCGCCTTTGTTGTTAAATATGATGTAAGTATTCCTTCATCGCAGGCTGACTTAGAATCAAATATAGCACAGGTTAGTCTTTCTAGTTTAACCCTGACGAGGATCCTTGCCAAGAATGGCTGAAATATCGCTAGAATTATCTAATCTGACTTCACTGTATTGAGCCACCACATACGAATATGGTGTACGACCAGGCCCGTATCCAGGAATTTATTTGGGGGGGGGGGGGGGGTTGCCTGCGGGTCGGACAAAAAAGTACAAAAATGACATAGATCAGAGGGAAAAACCTGTAAAAATTATGAATTTTGTGTGTTTCGGGGGGGGGGGGTCAACCCCCTAACCCACCCACCCTGGATACGGCCTTGTGTACGACCACCTGCCTAAAAAAAAATATTATTATACAACACGGACGATGTATTTTTTCAAAGCGACTGGAATTGCGGATAAGGTTAGTTGTAGCAGAAAGAACTATTTAAGTTGATTATTAAAATCGTTATGACATTTCTGCATATAGTTTGTATAAATCCGAATTTGACAAGAGAGTAAACAAAGCTCATGCCGAAGTCACACACGAGGGCCGCGCAATACACAAGGGTAACTCTTGGGTAAAATTGGAATGATTAACATGGGAACTCAAGGTGTTCTTTTAGTTCTTAAGGAAAGTTTATTGACTGGCCAGATAGACGGAAATTCTGGAATTATGCACTGGACTACCACCAGAGCCTCGTTTTTGTTGCAATAGCGCTGCCGCATCGCTCCTGCAGCACTTCTTTGCTTTTGCACAATATGCGTTTTTGGATTCACTTTCTTCTTGGTTGAAGCGGCAGCTGCAGCACCTTGCAGGGAAGCACGGACTTGGTCGGTGAGGAAGTCCGCGATTCTCGAGAAGCGCTGTCGTCTCCCTCGGAAGCACTGCAGTGCAAAAACGGATGTAGAAAGAATCAGTCCGGAAGCGGCCGAGACGTGGACCTGCAGCGTGCAACAAAAACGAGGCTCAGATATCGAGGCGTGTTGATTACCTTGGCAGACAGGGACATTAATGAAGTCTCCTTCCGGGCCACAACGAATAATCGACGACCCGTTGATTCTAAATCCTTTGTGGCACTGGATTCGAGCTTCGTCGCCGAAGAAGTACATCTTGGATGTATTGGTGATAAAGCCGTCAGGGATTGGTGGAACTCGAGGACAACGCAGACCTGCAAAAGACGATATTACAAGCTAATCCAAAAATTTACAAGAATAATATACTGAATGATCAAAAGTCTTTCATTTCAAATCAGGAGCTCAAGAAGCTTCATGATAACTTATCTGGAAAAGCATATCAACGGCTTACACCGTGTCACGGGCTTATCCGTTTGTTCTGTTGATTTGTGTGTCTACTTTGTTGTATTAGTGTTTCTTCTGTTGTTTATTTTTTTTCTTTCTCTTTTCTACTACACTATCTTCACATTGTTTTTGTGCAGTGGGTTACAAATAAATTACTATTATTATTATAAGCTGGAGGTTTATATAGAGTTTGATGCGATGTCGTTCCTCGATGAGGCTGGACCGACACATTTTTTGGCCTACTACTTTTTTCTGAAATATTTCATTAGAAATAATTCCAGCTTTCACTTTCCCCTCCTCCTCCTGTCCTTTCCCTGAACTACTTCTTCGCAAAATCCAAATCTTCAGGTTTCAATGAACTGATATTTAAATACCAATTTCGAACGGTAAGGTAAAATTACAAACGTTAAAGTTGATACAAAAAAAAAACACGAGTAACGTTCAGTACCCACAGCCAGTCGGTTGTAATGAAGAAGATTTCTGAATGTAAAATCGAACTGTAAAGTTAGAAAATTGGTAACATTACATAATTCGCGACACAAAGAGGGTAGGTTAATGGCAGATCGATAGGTAAATGGGTAGTTTTATTTCCTTTAAAAGCAAGAGAGCAAACAGAATAAAATTATTCAAAAATACTAGGTACAGTTCGAATAGGGTCGTAGAACGTGAGTCTCTCCCCTCATCCTTGATACGACTATGTTGAAACGTTCAGTACACTAGTCCTTTTGCTCTAAGCAAAACAGACGGTACACAGCTCTTGGATTAAGCACCCAGTCAGTATTTACGGAATTCGAAAGCGGATTTTTGCTTGGCGTAATACAGAGACATCCAGCTTCCTCTGATTATCGATTCTTTTTAATGCTAACCTCAGGGAGCTTACATGATAAGAGTAACACGTCAGAAAAAAGCTTCAACGAAAGTTCAACGAAATTAGTCAACAAACAAATATTATGAATTTCGTCTCCGTCGCCCATGCGTCGGTCAGAGAGGAACAGGTTTTTGAAGAAGCAGTTGTAGTAGGTTTGTAGCTGGTGTAGTAGCTGTAGTAAGTTTTTGCCATACCCTGTCAATACATCTCGTCAATCTGTAGACAATCCTCACCGGCTTTTACTTCAGGACTTCTCTCATAAAGTGTATTGTTTTCTGTTTGAATATCATTTGCAAATATTTCGCATGCCTTTGACTGCTTCTCCTAACAGGTCTCGATGACCTCTTCTAGCTTTAAGCTAATTGGTTTCATCAATTTAATTTATCGACTGGTTTAAAACGGGAGTATGACGTATCCTTTTCCAAGGGCTGTAGCGCAGTACCAAAAATGAAAGAACGACACAGTCTTTTCTACAAGAGTAGCGATGATTGTCTAACTTCGTTTTCGTTTTCATGTAGCAGCCATCGCGTGATCAGCGACCCTGTTTGACTCCGTTTCCACGCAGCGGCCACTGCAGCTGCATGATTAGTGACCCGTGTGTGCCTTCCCTCCATTGCATACAGATTTTTTAGAGGAGACCTGATTGAAACATTCAAATTAATCAATGGAAGTTATGACAATTTTGAAGTGATTCAGCATTAACCGTCATCATCGGGGGCACGCGTACAAGCTTACAAAGTCAAGATTCCACAAGGACATTTTTAAGTGGGGTTGTGGCAACAGAACTGTTGATCCTTGGAACAGCCTTACCGAAGATGCGGTTAATGCTGAATCGATCAATAGTTTTAAGTGCATTGTTGATGAGATTTTTTAACTCTGATCAGTTCGACTGCTCAAAATTTCTTAGAGTTATTTAGAGGCGAAAGCCTTTTCTCTTGCTTTGTATTATTATTATTGTCCAATTTCGTTTCCTTGCAGCGGCCACCGCGTGATCAGCGACACCATTTATTTCGTTTCCATGCAGCAGCCGCTGCATGATTAGCGACCGGGGCTAATAGAAAGACCTAGCACCGCAAGAGGGCTAGCACTTACGAGAGCAGCTTGGTACTTCGGCTGACCACGTTCCGTTGCTCTGGCAAAGAATTGTAGGAACTCCGGCCATTAGATATCCAGATTCGCAATCAAACCTGACGACAGTTCCATAGTTCCTTCCGCCGCCGTTTAGAATCGTAGCATTCGCATGCTGGACCTCTGGCAAAGGCGCACACTGGGATGCTAGAAAAAAATAATAACTTTTAACTGACAACCAATCTCTGTGATTTAACCGAGTTTAAACGAGCGGGGCTGAAATCCGACAGTCTACACTGTAGAGTACTTGCTACTGGGATTAATCTTATCTTTAATTTGCAGTAATCTTATCTCAGTAGAGATAACATTAATCCCAGTAGCAAATAATGCATTTAATTTTAAACCTTACTCGGAGAAACTTTTTACAGTGTAGTTACACATCACTTATCCACTTAAATAGGCATGAAAACCCGATGAAAATGCGTTAGTTCGTTTGTCCAGTATAAACAGATAATCGATTTTTATGGAATGAACTTATTCTTTCTGATTTGTGCTCCCTCTATGTGCGTGTCCCGTTACCCGGGTGAAAAAAAATCCATTAGATGGCTAAAATATTTCAGTGTTCTCAGATATAAGATGTAAAAATAGGCTGACTTTTCAGTTAAACTTTAAAGGAGAGAACTGATATGGAGTAAATTAGGAAAGAAACCATTACCATTCGAAAGGAATGTTTATCATACACACTACTGTACCTTTTCTTTGGCTCATCAGCCAACAATATTCACAACCAACAGAACAATCACGCCCGCTCATGAATTATTCAGTGGGTCAGACAGTGTACAATGGCTTAGCGGCCTTTGATCTGGGAAGTTTTGCTGATTTTTAGGGAGAAATTACTTAAAAAACCTCAAAAATTGTCGAAAAATCGAAAAAATAATACCAAATGTTCAGCTTTATTTTTTTAATTTTTATAAAGAAGCTAAATGTTTTTTCTTTTGTCTGATTTTCTTGTTAAGTTCTGTTTCGAGCTTGCCCATTTAAGTGCTTCTGGGCCGCGTCACTAGATGATCCCACGGCCGCCCCTAGTCCTGGTCTGGACTGGCGACTGGATGGGGGCGATCTAGTCGCTGCAAATCCTAAACACGCTTCCGGTTATCTCCTTTAAAGAAAACGTGATATAGTTCTTAAGCCCTGACCGCTCATCACGTTTATTCAATTAAAAGAAGTCATAACATAGAATAATTAAACTGGGTCCTCCGACGACCTTGATCCGATTCTGAATAGGAACTAGCTGTCGTCAGCAATATACGAATAACCTCAAAAAATTGCAGACCATATCAAAACAACATAAAGCACTATTTTTGGGTATGAGAGGGGACGTTTTACCTCTTGGTAAAAGAAGAAAATATTTGGGAACAGTTAGGGTTAAAACTGGTCCTTACTCTTGCCCTATGTGCGGATGCGAGAAAGAAAGTATGAGTCACTTTGTGGGAGAGTGTGTGGAGTTGAATGGGTCGAGACAAGATTTGTTTAGAGTGAGAGTGTCTGGGAGTGAGTGGATTACAGAGAGAATGAAAGATAAAAGTTTCCAGGCTATTCAACCTTTTGGAAGGTTCCTCCGGATAGGATGAGCACACATGGAAAATTGTATATCCCTGTAACTTCAAATATAGTCAGACTGGTCAAGTTTAATATGTTTTGTCCTTGTTGTTTTGGTGCGATGGCCATTGTTGGCTTTTATGCATTAAAATACCTATCTATCTATCTATCATCAGTTCTTCAAAGCGCATTCTTATTCGACTGCAGGGAGCGAAGGTACGGCACATCTGTGTCAATGGCGACTGACACAAACCGTTTATTCTGGCTTCACCTTATCCGTTCCCGGTTACAGCAACGCCTGGAGCTTAACTTCATAGCAGAAGCCGATGAAGCATAACTTCAGAAAGAACAAGGTTTGATCACAAAGCCCAATCAGACTATTTCACTGCGGGCTTCCTAACCAACACTTTTGAGAATGTGATTGCGAGGTCCTCTGCTAACATATTTCATTCAAAGTACTTTTTTGCTCAGGTATTTCGTGTCGAAGTGTTAGTTGGAATTACAAACATCCGCTCCACATTCATCCACGGATGTCTAAACCGCCAACGTGCGGTAAGTAGTGCATAATCACTAGGTAAAAGGTATGCGTCATTTCGCGACACTCGAACCATTTAAATTCGCTTAACCAATCCTTTCGGATTTCTCTTTCAAAAGCAGCAAGATAATAGATCAATTATAATAGTCTAAATCCATATCGAAAGTGTGCCATCGGGCATGCCTGAAAGCTGTAAGTAAAGCTGTAAAAAAAATCTTAGTAACAGAATGTGGGTGGTATAGATAGATATGTGCTTATAAACTAGACGAACGGGCGTACGTGGTCCTAGTTCGGGCTGGAAACTTGGATGGGGTTGACCAAGGCGTACAGCCTAAGTACTACTATGCTTCAGGTTCGTAGATCCGATACATAAGCTACTCGTAGTCCGTTCCTGCAAGTATGTTCACGCCAGGCACAAATAACACCAAATGATACGGAATTAGTTTTTATTCCGAACAAATAAAAAAATGTTGCTGTTAAGTCTACAAATATTCTTCTAACTAATAACCATTTATGAGTTTGTTCATGATTTTTTTATTTGTGCCTGGAGTAATTGTGTATTCACACAAATGGCTATTTGTCTTTTTTTAATCTATTCTTATTAAAGAAGACAGATAAGGTGCATTTGCACTAAGAGCCAAAGGCCATGGCAAATAGCCTACACTAAAATGAACACATTAAACAAAATAATACCTCCTATTAGCACCTATCTCAATGTGCTAGGGCTACCCTGAGGAACCTCGCCATGTGACTACAACAACTATTCCCATGACCCTGCACATCCATTCTTGGTACTGCTCGACTTCCGAGGGAAATAAACGATAAGAACGAAAAAGAAAACACTCACCTGAACACCTAGGGAGAATTTCCCACGTGCCGTCCTCAAGACATGAGATATTTTCAGTTTCAGATCCGGAGGGGAACCCGAACCCAGCATAGCACTGGTACGTTGCCTCTCCTCGGTACGTGACGTTAGTCGCTTGGATGGCAAATCCATTGTCGATCTGTGGAACAGGCCCACAGTACACCTCTGAAAGGAAAGAAAAGGGCAGGTAAGCAGATACCGGCGGCTGAAAAAAACAACAGTCCTAACCACTTAAGACACTAAGCACATCTTAAGGACTGACAAACGTTTGGCTTTGGCTGTTTGGTTGTTCGTCGACTTAAGATGACCGAACAGTGAAGTAATTTACGCCGAACAACTGTTAAATTTTAGCGGCATTGCTCCAATAAATGTTGACTTTTTGACGACTCTGTATTCACGGTTTAGCACACTCCAAGTCCGCATCAAAATCTAGCCATACTAGTTCTTATCGAATCTTCAGCTGCTGATTCAGATGAGCGTACTATCTCTAGTAGGTCACAAGCAATAGCCTACTATCAAAGATTTTAGGCACGAAATATTCTTGTCCGACATAACACTTTCGAGCAAGAACAAAGATAAAAATGAAAAGAAACATCGAAAATATAGAGGTGAAGTTATTATATGACGATATTTCTAAAATCACATTTATGAGATTGGTAATTATTAAATGAGGATGAGTATGCTAATCGAAGGGTAACAAGAATCCCGGTGTCGCCGAGCCAGGTGTTGAACAAAGGTCAGCCATTCGCGAGTATAGCAACCTGAAGGACGTGAATGTAAATGATTTTTTTGGATCCCAAAACGTAAGTGGATGGATACCTATGACATCGTAAAAGTTGTCCGTCTGTCCGTCTGTTAGCGCGATATCTCTCGAAGGGAATGAGATATTCTGAAGAAACTTGGTGTGAGGATTCTTTGGGTCAAGGGTAAAGTCAAGTTCCGGAAAGTTCCGAAAAGTAAAAGTTTAATTTGCAGTTGATTAAACGTTCGTTTCAGCGGTAAGTAGACATGCTGAACACTTGTGTGAAAAGTATTTTCTACCCGGACAACTGGTTCGCCCGGACTCCGGCCAAACCGGAAAATTTGTCAGAAGTAAAAGTTGTATTTGATGATTAGATGATAGTTAGGGGTAAGAAGAAGACGCTGAGTCTGAGTATGACAATCATTTTCTAACCGGACATATAATTCGTCCGGAATCCGGTTGTAAGTTAAAGTTTCATTTGAAATTGATTAGCTGTTCTGTACAGGGATAAGCAGATACGCTGAATTCGATTCTGAATTTTCTTGTTACTGGGCAAGTAGTTCGCTCGGAATTCGGTCGAAACAGGAAATTTGGCAGAAGTAAAGCAGGAAGCTTCGGTTTATCGTCAAAACAGATCCGGATTATACAGGTATATCCGAACTTGTTTTTTTCTGATGATTATCCGAAGTTAAGACCCAGTTGTCTGGAACAAATATTAGATTTACATGTCTGGGAAAACAATACCGAAGGTGTCGATGGGATCCCACAAATCTAATATTTGATTCAGACAATGGGGTCTTGTCTTCGCCAGATCCAGTCTTCGCCAGGCTAATCATCAGAGAAAACCAAGTACAGATATACCTCTATAAGCCACATGTATTTTGACGATACTGACCAAGACTTCCTGCTTTACTTCTACCAAGTTTCCGGTTTCGCCCGAATTGTTTTTCACCATCGTGATCAGCATGTCTTTTTACCCCTAAATCGAACATTCAATCAACTTCAAATGAAACTTTTGCTTTCAACCAACTTTCCGGTTTTCGCCGGATTCCGGACGAAATACTTGTTCGGCAAGAAAATGATTTTCATCATGGTGTTCAGCATGTCTTCTGACTCCTAAACCGAACATTTAATCAACTTAAAATAAAACTTTTACTTTTAACCAATTTTCCGGTTTTTGCCAGATTCCGGAGGAACTACTTGTCCGGCAAGAAAATGGTTTTCACTATCATACTCAGAATGCCTTCTTACCCCATAATCGACTATCACATTAGCTGTTTACAAATATTTTGTTTGTCCCTTACTTTAAACCCCCTCCCCCACCCCTAAATGTAGGGCTACATAGCCCATCTACGAACTTGACCTTACCCTTGACCCAATGAAAAGTTTTCATCAAAATATATCGTTCCCTTCGAGAGTTATCGTGCTTACAGACAGACGAACATTTTTGCGATGTCATAGGTATCCCTCCACTAACGTTTTGGGATCCCAAAAATGATTGTCAAAAGTGGATTCAGCTTGTCTTCTTACCCCTAAATCTGGCATCTAATAAACTTCAGATAAAACTTTAACTTTTAACAAATTTTCCGGTCTCGGCCGGTTTCTGCGCGTTCTACTTCTCTGACGAGAAAATGATTCTCATACAGGCTTCTTACCCCTAAATTGAGCATATAATCAACTTTAAATAAAACTTTGACTTTTAACAAACTTTCCGGTTTTGGCCGGATTTCCTACTTGTCCGGCGAGAAAATGGTTTTCATATTCATGTTCATGATGTCTTCTTACCCATAAATCGACTATCCATCTGTTTAAAATAAATTGTTCACCCCTTAATTTGGACCCCCACCCGTGAATGTTGAGCTACAGAACCCATCTACCAACTCGACCTCTCCCTTCATCAAAAGAGTCCTCAAACCAAGTTTCATCAAAATATCTCGTTCCCGTCGAGAGTTATAGTGCTGACAGACGGACGGACAGACAGACAGACGGACAAATTTTACGAATAAGTAGTGTGCACACACAGTCCGAATTTCGTAGTCCGGTGCGAATTTCCTTCTCCGCTCCGGAATTTTGACGCATCGCATGCGGTTTCGATCCGATAATTTCGTTCCGATTTGAGTAGAAAATATTCTACTTTTTCCAGAGCGAATTTTAAACTCATGCGAAATTGGACTCTGAGTATTATAAGCTGTGTTTGAAATTTCAAATGTTTATACGACCTGTTTAATGTCAGCTGCAAAACCATGTTTGTTAGAGAAAGATCTTAGTTGCAAGTGTCTACTGAATGCAAGCTACCAGTTAGTCAAACTTAAATGTTTACTAGGCTATCTACAGGAAGTCTGAATGTTTTTACAGTTTATCTTTTTACAGTTGAACAGCGACATTTCATACACTTGCTGCAATAAAAGGAAAATACTGTCAAGGTCGCGAACACGTGCACAGTCTCCTTGCAAATGTGCTACTAGAATCTGATTGTTCGGATGAAAGTATCGTAATTGCGAGTCACGATGTACGTCGCGCCTTTGATTCGGGTGTACATCCTCAACTTCTCCTGTCAGCACATAAGAGAGGTCTCGACTCTTCAATTATTGTTCCCTACCGTGCCATGTACCGTAAGCTCCATGTTAAAGTAAAATATCCTTCTAAGGAAGGACATGTAGTTTCAGATAAAGTTATTCCTGTACGTAAGGGTATTAGACAAGGTGCCCTTTCATCCCCCCCCTTTGTACAATAATAGCGTAATTGAAGCGCAAAAACAAGCGAAATCGAGCTTTATTTTCCGTGGGCTTGATGTGTCGCTTTTGAATTATGCAGATGACATACTCAACCTGAGCCGTTCGATCTCTCGTATTGAAGAGAATTTCAGTTTACTTAGTCGTTCGTATGCGGCCATAGGACTCGCTTTTAACCCTAGTAAAAGTGATGTAATTATTTTTAACGGTAGAAAGTGTGATTGTTCTTCGATTAAGGTGAAGTTAGGGGACATAGTGCTAATCCCTTCCGAATCTCTGACTTACCTCGGGTTGCCGATCGGTAAAGACCTGCGATCTACACGTTCCGGCCTAATCGCGCATTTTTCCGCCAAAGTCAGAAAAGCATATGGTATGCTTGCCGCCTCGAAAGCGCGTTACAACAGACTGGTGCTAGCGCAGCTGTATAATGCTCTTGCATTACCGCATGCACTTGCACTAGCACCTTTCTGGAAACTTTTCAACGCATCTGATGTTAGGACTATTAGAAGTACTTTTTTCAAATATGCTAAATTCCTGCTTGGGCTGCCGCTGTGGTCTCCTAATCGACGCGTTACATTAAATCATGGAGTTAAAGATCCGATTGTGGCTGCTTTAGAGCGTCGTGCTCGATTTCTGAAATCCCTCGACCCTCTAAATAGCCTCTATCCAGCAATTAAGCAGAAGTTAAGTAGTTATTAATATTTTGTCTGTCTCTCTTGTTTGCATTATGTAGTGCCAATTTAAAATTGTATTTTGTGTGTTGTTCATTTCTTTTTTCCTTTTCATTTTTCCTTTTTGTTTATTTTTCTTTTCTTATACTCCATCAGTGACATTTTTATGTAAAGATGGGTAATAAATATATTCATTCATTCATTCACTGGTCTATCACAGCAGTTTCCTTCATTGCATCTTTCTTTGTTACTCCTCAGAACTGTTCAAAGTTACATAGGCTACACCTCCTGTATTTTATATAAAATAGACATTTTTAATGAACAGAGAATTTGCAAACATTCGGCAATCAATCAGCATCATCTTACTGTAGGCTAAGCATTGGATTTTTCACATCTGGGCCAAGTTTCCCGTCCGAATTTCGTTTTATCTGAAAAACCTGTCGGGCATAGTGACGCGAATTTCGCATGCGTCTTTTTCGCGTGCGGAATCTTACCGGACTGTGTGTGCACTTAGCTATAGGCATCCCTTCACTTACGTTTTGGGATCCCAAAAACAACCTGCTGCAACAGGGCTCGTAATGACGATTAAATTTAAGCAATATCGTCGTTCTTTTCTCGTCAAGCACCATTTCATCATAAAATGACGCAGACTCAAAACGTGCAGCCGCACAGATGATAAATTCTTTCTGAAATTTGGGTAACGGTAGGTGACCTTTGGAAGCACCAATCACCTACTAATAACTTATATGGACAACCGGTTTTGGCAAGCGTAACTAGTCTTGAGGAAGAATCCTCTGGTATGCTAAAAAACCAGTCTAACTACGGTACACCGAACTGCCGACTGAATGGAGAAAATGAAGACGGCATCAAGTTACATTTACGTAACAGAACAACCAACCAAAAAAGTGTTGCGTGATAAAGGTAGTAATTTACCGAGAACACCTGAGGTTCCAGGGAATTAAAGCTCCACTCTATTAGAAACAGTTTTATTTTCAGTAAAAGTTAATAATATCCTACTTGTCCAAGGCAAGAGAAGTATAGAAAATTAGAACATCACTGTTTCCTGCTAGACCGAGAGCACCTGAGATTTCCAGAGAATTAAATCTCCATTGTATTAGAAACATTTTTTTTTCTTCAATAAAAGTTAAAGTTCAATGGGCACATCAAACTACCCCAATCCCACTCTGTAACAACCTAGGAACAATGCTCTAGATCAGCAGCTTTTTCAACAGTTTCCTCTCTGTGATATTTCAAAGCGCAGTTTTTTGGGCCAGTACATGCTCAATTTACTAGCTTGGACAAAGATAAAAGTGATGTTTCTTATAATACTTAGTAGATCTTTATTTTATGCATAAATTAGCTTGTATAATTCAGATTTGGATAGGTTATTTGTTTTTTAATGATTTTTATAGCTATATAATTTCTTATAAGCTTATTGCATATTCTGGTACATTTTATAAAGCAAGCTAATGAACCTTCACAACACTATTCCACAAAGAAAAACTTTTAATAGCCACTTTAAGCTAAACTGTCAATCAGGTAAACTGCATCTACTGCTTGACTTTTGTGATATCTCAAATATATCCTTTTCTATCAAGCATTGCTGGGAGTTTTTGAATTTCCTGCCACGACATCCCAGCTCCTAAGATTTGGATCGCAGAAATGACAGAGAGGCAAAGACAAAGGATAACAAGAAAACGGCCGATTTTCGTAGCGCCTTCTCAAGGAAGTCGGAAATGTTATTTGTGAAGCATTTAATACAAAGTAAAGCATTAGAAGTGTCCATTGTGCTTTAATAATACCTACTTATCCAAGGCAAGAGAAGTATAGAAAATTAGAATACCACTGTTTCCTGCTACACTGTCAGAAGTTTCATAACAGATCGCGCATAACACTTTCAAGAAGAACACCTTTTCACTTAGAAATAAAGTGTTATGACCAATTAAGTTTATACTATTTCGTGCCTAGATCTCCAACAACACCTTCAATAGGTAAAAATACTACACTGTCAGAAGTTACATAACGGCAACAGAAGGATGCGCGGTTTCAACAGATAACACTCTGGGATGTTATCTGTTATGTTTCTTTCGTTCCCGTTAGTATTTTTACCAATTGAAGGTGTTATTGGAGATCTAGGCACGAAATAGTGTAAACTTAATTGGTCATAACGCTTTATTTCTAAGTGAAAAGGTGTTATTCTTGAAAGTGTTATACGCTATCTGTTATGAAAGTTCTGAAAGTGTAGTTGCTATCTCTACATACTACGAAAACCAAAAAGATTTTTTTTTTTTACGATTTCTTTTTTGCCAATTGCCAACTTCGCAAAGCAGGGGAAGAGGAAAACATGGACCACTTTCTCAGTCGATGCCAGGAGCTTTCGGAGTTAAGGGGATCTTTTTTTAAGGAGAGTGTTTTGCTTCTTCCCGGTATCCTGAATAGCACTCCGGAAAGGGCTATAACAAAGGTGTGCGAATATATCGAGGGAGCCCTGAAGCTAAGAGCGACTAAGCTCAGTAGTGAGGCTTCATAGCCGTAAGAAAATATTGTTGTTGTTTCCTCTTGTAGTGTGTATTATTATTTGTTACGTATATGGCCCCTGGGCTTTTAAATACATTTATTATTATTATTATTATTATAACAGAAATATAGCATAAAGAAGTTCAGACGAGTCAAAGGACTTAGTTAGCTGTCTCAGTACACTGAACAACCTATCCTCAGGTTGGGTTCATCATCCAAATAAAATATCGACTGGAGCTACAATAGTTTTCACGATAGGTCACAGGAATTTTCTTCTTCCAAAAAGTTTTGGGGTAATTTTGCTCCTTCTGTGTTTCATTAAAAATAAGTGTACCCCTGCACTAATCCCTCGTTAATTTGGTTTATTTTATCGCTGATTACTCGATTGTGAATGGCAGAAGCAGGGCTAGCAAATTTTTGTAACTGCCTATGAGTGCTATAGGCCGCCAAACTTACTATGTTAATAGTATGGACGAACGTTCTGCCCATTCTTTGGCTCGTAAATTTTCAGCACATATCGTTCAGGACAGCTACGTAGGCTTTCCTTGAATTAACCATCAGTATGATTTGCATTTATGATTTGGAAGGGAATTTGCAGAAGGGCTATAGGCACACTAGCTCCTTTCTTGAAACCACAACGCTTTGTCGTCTCAGAAAAAATCGATATTCATCAGTGGTTCTTACCTTGGCACCTGGGAATGTAACCAAGGGTCCATTTGCCGCCGCTGAGACATGTAGTATTCATAAGCTGCTCTCCAGTAGCAAATTCGTGACCACTAGGGCATGTAAACTCGACATTCGCCCCGAAGTGCGTATCGCGGGTTGACGGAATCACACCTTCGCCGAGCCTCATGGGTGGACAGTCAGCAGAATAAACCGCTCTCCAGCCGCGTTGGGAGCGCAGGGAACCCGATTCGAAGCGAATGAGAAGTTCCCCGCTGGACGCCGTTAGTGTTTTCGTTGGAATGATCTTCCCCGAGAAACCACCGCTGGGGTGGAGCTGGACACCCAGGCCATTTCTTCCGTCAAACACCTGGAAGAAAAAATCGGTGTCAACCGGCTTAAGGTATTATAATCACATAACAACTCAGTAGCTGTTTACCGATTGGACAAACGGCAGTTTGTTTTGATTAACTTCCTTTTGTGTTTAAATTTTAATAAAGTGACAATTTCTGTTCGTATTCGTATTTGTCGAGGGAAAAGGTCACGACGTAAAGAGCGTGTTCCACCCATTCTGACAATAGTGACTACACTGTCAGAAGTTTCATAACAGATGACACAAGGATACGCGGTTTCAACAGATAATGCGTAACATATAACACTTCGCATGTTATCTGTTGTTTTTCAAAACGTTATGCATAATAAGCGTTACCATCAGGAAGAACAGAAAAACCGCCAAAAAGTATGTGCTGAGTTGTCCGACATCATGATGACAAGGAATAAGTCAGATGCTTTTCTGGCTCTTCCTAACAAAGCTTGTCATGCATAACATTTCATGAACAACGTTTTCCAACACAACAGATAACATCCGAAGTGTTATCTGTTACGCATTATCTGTTGAAACAGCTCATCCTCGTGTTTTCTGTTATGAAACTTCTGACAGTGTATTAGTTACTATTTTCGTTCCAATCACCTCGTAAAAAGTTACTACGCGGACCGTTCCAACCTTCTCGAAATAGTAACTAATAGTAGCTATTTGCTTACCATGCTCGGGAGCGTAGTAAGCATGGTAACTACGCGTCCATGTAACTTGACTGGTCAGATTCGCCGCAGTGGCATGATATTCTGCTGGAAAATGGAAAAATCGCTCCGGCCTTGACGGAAAAAGCCAGAATTCGTGACGTCATGCGTGTAACTACGGTAAGTAGGGTGGAACACGCTCAAACTGGAAGGGATGGGAGACTCTCAAGTAGCATTCTAGCGAGGGAAACAAAAGAACTACACGTTTCACTTTTCACCTGTTATTAGCAGATATTCCGCAAAATACTAGACTCAACATTTTCTTTTTCAGCGAAAAGCTTTCACCTACGATGGTCTTGAGGCTAGTTTAGCGTATGCAGCCCAAGAATCCCGAAAGAAACAGGGTGTTTCTATAAACGTATGTCATAATCCAAATTATTCACAAGCTTTTAGATACACGTTATTTTATTCAATCGTTCATTTTGTGGGTCATAAATTGATAAGGTCAGACACTCTCAAGCCAGAGGAACAGTGGACCTATCTCCAGGAGCGTCCCGAGCCTTTCTTCACTGGTTGGGTGGGGGGGGGGGGCGAACTTGGTAAAAATTTACCGAATTGGTACCTGATGTTAACCGATTATTTTTTTTCTTTCTAAAAACACAGCGAGTTAACTTCAAGAAGCTACAATGTAAAAAGTTGCATAGCATGTAGGAAATCAGGTCTAAAGGTAAACTTGGCGCGTTTTCACGCTCTTCTACTTCTTTGTTTGGAGGGATACGTATGCCATCGCAAAATTTGTCCGTCCGTCTGTCAGCACGATAACTCTCGAAGGGAATGAGATATTTTGATGAAACTTGGTCTGGGGATTCTTTGGGTTTAGGAAAGGTTGAGTTCGTAGATGGGCTCTGTAGCTTTACATTTCGGGGTGGGGGAGGGGGTCCAGTGTAAGGGTCAAACAATACATTTTCAGCAGCTGGTAAGAAGGCATGCTGAACACGATGATGAAATCTATTTTCCAAAACTGGAAAGTTTGTTAAAAATAAAAGTTTTATTTGAAGTTGATTAGATGTTCGATTCAGGAGTAAGAAGACACGCAAGATCAAATAATAAATTCTTGGGATCCCTTCGAAACCTTTGGTCTTGTCTTAGGGTTACGCTGTGACTAGCCTTTCACCTTTGGGGGGCATCCAGTTTTGCCAACAGGACTTTGAAAATGTGCCGACAAAAAATGCCGTTGCTGCAAAGCGACGTTAACTGCTGTGACCAGAACAAACTAAAGCGCCTCAGGCAAATTTTTTTAATCCGCCTTTTTTTCTGACAAAGTTTAACTAATTTCCATGCAAATTCTAGCTTTTAATCTGGTTCAATCCCCCAAAAGTTCTAAGCCTGAAACGCCAATTAAATGACGGACCCTTCTTCTAAATAGTGAAGACTGCGAAATCCGCTCAGACTCGAGCTAAACTAGATATCCTATTTCTAGGTCCGACCCTAGGGTGTTTGAAAGGTGTATTTCGCGACGTTCTCATCTACTTTCTAGCACCACCTACTCGTAACAATTACCATATGAGCTCATAGCTCTTGTTCTCTTTACTTGACATGTCAGGCTCCCGATCATTGTTTCCCAAAATCCTATTCGTCCAAAGACTGATTCTGCAAATTTTGCCAAGATTGTCATTCAAGACAAAAAAAAACATGGAAAGAGGCAAAAACAGCCGAAGTCTTGTGTGATTTTCTGTAAGCATAGCTAAGTTTTAAAGTGGCCAACTATCTCAGAGCATCTTGGCAGAAACACTATGTAGTGCGAGGTGTCCTGTAACAAAACTTGGAAGTCCTAATCTTACTCCAAGCGTAACCTTCTGCTTGATAAAAATCTTCCCTAGCTCCTTGTGGGTCACCATTAATTATAGTCAAAATTCTTAAGGTATGACTGTGCTAACTATTAACTGCTGATTCATTATGCCGTTAAAATCCCGGCGTCGCTGAACTACATCAACATGGTGAGCAAAGGGGTTATTTACTCGCAACTACCAACCTGAAGGATGTGAACTAATGTATAAATGAATGAATGAATTTATAAATGAATGAATTTGTGGCACGAAAAAAACCTTGGGGTCATGGCAACAAAACAAAAAGAAAACGGAACAAACTACACAAATCAATATCTGTGGGGCAAACCAACGCGGAGGAATCTAGCCACCTTACGGATATATATGCCCCATATTTGATTTTTTTTTTCTTTTCTAATAGCCACTCCTCCCTAGTAATTCTCCCAAAATACTTTGACCCTTAAATCACTCGATCCTTCACATTCGTACATAAAGTGGAACACATCCTCATCCTTTCCACACATCGGGGAAAAGCAGAAAACGGATATGTCAGCTTTTTGGCAGCGCTTCGAAGGTTCATTTCTTCCTCAAAGTTGTCCCAGACGTTCAACAGCCTGACAAGGACCCTTGCCAAGAAGGGGCAAAATATCGCTGCCAAAGCATCGTAGCTGACGTATCCGTTTTATGCATTGTTTGAATGTATACTTCCCAGTCAGCTTGGGCTCAAGGAGTGTTTGTGAAACGAATGTGTAGCTTTATTCAGTGTGTAGGACAATTTTTTTGAAGGAAAAGGTTTTAGGTACAGCGAAATACGGAACGGAGCTGGTTTTAAGTAGGAACAGCGTGTTTGGGGGCTTTTGTGTCTCCAAAATCTGATCCGGGCTCCCGCGGACGAGTCCGGTGCAATTTAGGAGAAAAATTCGCTTCGCGACGTCATACCTCATGTTAAATTTTTTTTTCGTGGTGCGTCGTGAATAACTTTCACATTCAGGCTTTCTATAGAGTGTTTCAACCACGAATATCTACCTACATTCCATTTACTACGGATAGTAGACCTTAAAACGGCAATTTCTTGCTAAGAATTACACCACCAATTGCTCAAACCGTATTATGGTATTCAAGAAAAACGATCGTTCGTGCACGAAATTAGTCCGTTCCGCACAGTTGTTCAATTTGAAGTCCGACACTGGCGAAAGGGATGATAAGACCAAAAGCGCAAGATGTATTGGTGAAACTAATTACCTGAACGTTGTCTGTATCCTCAAGCTCGAATTCCTCAAACCTCACTGATAACGGACTCCCGCCTGCGGCCCTCACTCTATAATTGCACACTTGGTTATTTGGATACCTCCTTGCCGTTTCAAACCCTGGCGATTCAATCACTCCCTTCACATCATCCAAAGATACATCACAGCCAAGAGAGTATCTCAGCCTAAAGCCCTTGTTGAACCCTTGGAGATCTGTCCTCATATACAGATAAAGGGCATTCTGAGTGGAAGTAACGTAGATGGGGTTTTCTTTCAGTTTCCCACTGAATGTATGAAGGCGAGGGGCAGTCGAGTTCATTCCATTGCGGACAAGGAGCATGTCCCGGTCTATTTCTAAATCTAGGTCGTCCAGCTGTAAAAAAAAAAAAAATTTTAGACATGGCATGAATAGCCAATGTACTGATCACTGGGATGTAACTCCGCCAAGGGTCTTGTGTCTTGACCACGCGAAGGAAAAGGAACACTTGTTTCGAAGAAAAGACGCCACATTCCTTTAATCCAATGTCTCCTGATCTGAAGAAAACGGGAGACAAACCACGACTGCATCTCTGGCATTTTTGGCATTCGATTGAAATTGTTTTCTAACATTTCTTCTTTCACTCGTTTTTTCTTCAACCCGAATCACGAGAACCAGGGAACACGAATTAGAAATGGGCCCCACATAATCAGAAAAAGGATAGTGACATCTCACTTGTAAAGAGCTACTCATAGAGGCAAACAGGAGGCTTAGTCAGAGAAAAAGACATGGCCTCCAGAAACAAAAATCTACCCCCTCCCTCTCCAATAAAAAAAAACTTGTAGCCTGTGTAGTTGTATGATAGTTGTACGAAAAAGTTACATATATTTGATATATTATAGTACAGAACACTATCATCTAACGTGCCGCAGACTGGGACAATCTTAAGCACTAGTATCCAGCAGCATCATGTCTTGCTATAGTAGCATCCAGTCTTGCTCATAGTAGCATACAGTGGTAACAGTTACTACTGTATGCAGGCCCGTATCCAGGAATTTATTTCGTGGGGGGGGGGGTGCCTTTCGGGGGGGGGGGGGGGCTGCCTGCGGGTCGGACAGAAAAGACCTAGATCAGCGGGGAAATCCTATAAAAATGGTTATTTTTGCATGTTTCGGGGGGGGGGCAACCCCCTAGCCACCCCCCCCTGGATACGGCCCTGACTGTATGCTATTAAAACTTACAACTCGATATAGCTAATTCTTGAAATTTTGTCAGCGGATCCCCCCACATCATGCGTATTCCTTCCTTCAATCCTCAGTTCTCCGGCTTCGCACCCGATGCCAATTTGCATAAAGCCGCGAAATGGACCGAAGACATATTGTCGGCTCAATTGGTAATTATGGAGCTCATGAACGGATTCCACAACTGGGCGACATGATAGTTATTCATCGTGGCTTCGGCATTCGGACCTCAGGGATGAAGTTAACTTGTTTACAAATCCTCTCTGCTGTAAGCAACAAAGAGCAAAACTGGCTCAAACGATTACTTCAGGTTATAGACCCGTAGGACTACTTCTGACCATTAATGAGGAGCGACTTTTTCAAGGCATTTGCATTTTATGTCCATTATTTTTGCACTAGACGGAAGGGAGGGGCCCTCCCCAACTGCGACACAACAATGGCCTCATCCCAAATTACGTAAAGATTACGATAGAGGCTATGTGAATGACCAAACCTATCTCTACCGATTTCAGTCAGCCGAACTAGGCATCTCAACGAAAGGCCTATTAGCGTATAACTTCTGACAAAGATGGACGGGGAGCTTTTACATCATATTTGATATTGCAAAACGGATACGTCAGCTGAATTTTATTAGAGCTATATTTCGTTTTCCCACAAGTTCGTTTTTCGAACTTGAGCGGTTTTGAGCCTGAAGACGACCCTTGCCAAGAATGGCCCCTCTAATAAAATTCAGCTGACGAATCCGTTTTGCACTATCATATATGATTCGTAGTCAGCTTGGGCTGAAGGAATATTTAACTTTTACACCATGCCATAATAAATATTAAAAAAAACTAATATTTGGTTTAATAATTACGATACTTCTTCGCCCGAACATGAACTCAATCGAAGAGTACCCTAAATCATTCGGACCCCAATAATAGGATAGTACTTTTTATGGCACTTGCCCTTCGGCCAAGTGCCATATAGCGATCGCAATTTCTGTCCGTCCGTCGGTCTGTCGGTCTGTCGGTCTGTCGGTCTGTCGGTCTGTCGGTCTGTCGGTCTGTCGGTCTGTCCAGGTTTTGCTAGTTCGGGCACTTCCACATAAGCTAGGATGATAAAACTTGGCAGGCATATCAGGGACCCCAAATGATTAAGTTGGAAATAGTCACTTCCCCGATCCGAGCCCCGTGGGGGGAGTGGAGGGAGGGGGAATCCGGAATCTTGAGGTATTTTTAACTTTTGAACGGGTGATCGGATCTCGATGAAACTTGATATTTGGAACGACCTCATGCCTCAGACGACCCACTTACAATCCGGACCGGATCCGGTGACTTTTGGGGAGAGCTGGAGGGGGCAACCGGAAATCTTGGGAAACGCTATGAGTGGAGGGATCGAGATGAAACTTGGTGGGAAGACACCTAGCAAACACTAGATACATCGTTGACATAACCGAGCCGATTCGGGCACTGTGGGGGGGGGAGTGGAGGGAGGGGGAATCCGGAATCTTGAGGTATTTATAACTTTTGAACGGGTGATCGGATCTCGATGGAACTTGATATTTGGAAAGACCTCATGCCTCAGACGACCTACTTAAAATCCGGACCGGATCCGGTGACTTTTGGGGGGAGCTGGAGGGGGCAACCGGAAATCTTGGGAAACGCTATGAGTGGAGGGATCGAGATGAAACTTGGTGGGAAGACACCTAGCAAACACTAGATACATCATTGACATAACCGAGCCGATTCGGGTACTGTGGGGGGAGTAGAGGGGGGGGAATCCGGAATCTTGAGGTATTTATAACTTTTGAACGGGTGATCGGATCTCGATGGAACTTGATATTTGGAAAGACCTCATGCCTCAGACGACCTACTTAAAATCCGGACCGGATCCGGTGACTTTTGGGGGGAGCTGGATGGGGCAACCGGAAATCTTGGGAAACGCTATGACTGGAGGGATCGAGATGAAACTTGGTGGGAAGACACCTATCAAACACTAGATACATCATTGACATAACCGAGCCGATTCGGGTACTGTGGGGGGAGTAGAGGGAGGGGGAATCCGGAATCTTGAGGTATTTATAACTTTTGAACGGGTGATCGGATCTCGATGGAACTTGATATTTGGAAAGACCTCATCCCTCAGACGACCCACTTAAAATCTGGACCGGATCCGGTGACTTTTGGGGGGAGCTGGAGGGGGCAACCGGAAATCTTGGGAAACGCTTTGAGTGGAGGGATCGAGATGAAACTTGGTGGGAAGACACCTAGCAAACACTAGATACATCGTTGACATAACCGAGCCGATTCGGGCACTGTGGGGGGAGTAGAGGGAGGGGGAATCCGGAATCTTGAGGTATTTATAACTTTTGAACGGGGGATCGGATCTCGATGGAACTTGATATTTGGAAAGACCTCATTCCTCAGACGACCCACTTAAAATCTGGACCGGATCCGGTGACTTTTGGGGGGAGCTGGAGGGGGGCAACCGGAAATCTTGGGAAACGCTATGAGTGGAGGGATCGAGATGAAACTTGGTGGGAAGACACCTAGCAAACACTAGATACATCATTGACATAACCGAGCCGATTCGGGTACTGTGGGGGGAGTAGAGGGAGGGGGAATCCGGAATCTTGAGGTATTTATAACTTTTGAACGGGTGATCGGATCTCGATGGAACTTGATAATTGGAAAGACCTCATCCCTCAGACGACCCACTTAAAATCTGGACCGGATCCGGTGACTTTTGGGGGGAGCTGGAGGGGGCAACCGGAAATCTTTGGAAACGCTATGAGTGGAGGGATCGAGATGAAACTTGGTAGGAAGACACCTAGCAAACACTAGATACATCATTGACATAACCGAGCCGATTCGGGCACTGTCGGGGGAGTGGAGGGAGGGGGAATCCGGAATCTTGAGGTATTTATAACTTTTGAACGGGTGACCGGATCTCGATGAAACTTGATATTTGGAAAGACCTCATGCCTCAGACGACCCACTTAAAATCCGGACCGGATCCGGTGACTTTTGGGGGGAGCTGGAGGGGAGAACCGGAAATATTGGAAAACGCTATGAGTGGAGGGGTCGAGATGAAACTTGGTGGGAAGACACCTACCAAACACTAGATATATCATTGACATAACCGAGCCCTGCCTACTCGTAACAAGTGCCATATGAGCTCGTAGCTCTTGTTAAGTGCTGGATCCGCCTCTATGTTGCTACGATATGTCGATTTCTTACGAATGTTTGGTGGACCCGAATTCTTCAATTCCATTCCGTGTTTTCCATTATTAATTAACAAAGTAGATTTTAAATATTTAAATCATAAACTGTGGGTTTCTTAAAGTTATTTTCCTAATGTTTTCTGAGTTTGTTATAGTTGTTAAAAACCGTATGACGATACCAAGATAGCGAGTAACTTATATGAGCTATTCAAGAAATAAATGGTTATTTCTTTATTCTAAAATTGCCCAAATTTTGTTTAGCTGCTCGATTTGCCTCTTTGTTCCTACGATATGACGATGTTTTCTTACTACTGTGAAGGTTCTATACCTGGTTGGCTAATAACGATGAATTGCCGGTCTTAAATTAATTGCAACAAGATGAGAACCTACAGACTGACTTATAACCAAATCTGCCAAGAAAAATCCAAATTCAAATGTTCCCTTGACTGAAAAAAAAAGTTGGCACGATCTAAATGGAAGTCGGTGGGTGAAAAATTAATGCCTCTTGGTGATATATCTGTGGTTGTACTAAATGGGATGCCAGTTTTTCACATTTTTTAAATTAGCAACAGCCAATGGCTGTAGATTCCAACAGACTCCTGTTCAATTGAGAACTCAGTAGAGTTTACAGTAATGGAAATAGCTATTATCCAACTGAGTGAATCTATGTTCAAATTTTGAAAAAAAAATTGCCTCTCACCTTTATTGTAACGAGCTTTCCAACTGGCGCCTCGATGACCCATACGCATTCAATGCCACCGGGATATGAGCCGGGATAGCCGGGAGACACAAGCTCCTGACCTTGTTGTTGGGCTCGCAATTTTCCACCACATTGCTGTTGCTCAGTTTTCCAAGAAGCTCTGAAAAGTGAAACTAAATTTTCTGGAATGCTGTATTAACTGTAGCGCTTACTGGCAATCTGAGAGAACCTTTCAAAAAAAGGTAATTCCCCGATCTTCAAATATCAGGACTAATAAAAATTAAAACCATGTGCTGTCTCACCAGCTGAGAAACCACTAATCACGTTTCTCCAAAATCTCACAAACGAGCGGCACTTCACTATCGTAACTCCGGGGGGTGGGTAGTTGGAGGGAGGTACCGGAATCCTTTCGACACGCTTCGCTACGAATGGTACAATATCTTCTTTTACGCCAGCTTTCGAGCGGGAACCTGACAAATATCTACGAAAAACTCGTGTGAAAAAATCAGGAAGAAAAGAAAATGACGACTGAGTCACCCATGTTTATTTTACAGCCTGGTTGGTACTTTAGTGTTTCTAGTAGGATTATAGTTTTTTCATCTCCAAGGAACATAAGTATTCCTTCATTCAGCTGACTCACTAGTTCATTCTAAGGCCAAATCCATGGGAGGGAGTTCGCCCCCCCCCCAACAACAAAAAACAAACATACAGAGATAACCATTTTCATAAGTTTAACATCCGATCTATGTTCTTGCTTTATTATTTGGTAGAGATTACCTCCAACCATCGGGGACCCCCCCCCCCCCCGAAACGAAAAAAAAGTTCATGGATACGGCCCAGATTCTTTGCAAAGTCTATTTGCAAATTTTCTTACCTAAATCCAGCCCTTTCAACAGAGGCATCGGAGCGGAATCTGACAACCATAAAATTGGAGCCAGAAACGAAAAATCTGGTAGTAATGTTGTCCAGTTTCCCAGAGAGTATCTCCATGACAGTAGAAGATTCTTCTGTGCGACCTCCGGTTGACAAGGTGACAGAATCGAAGGTCTTCTCGGTCTCAAACTCTGTGAACTGAAAAATAAACATCGGTAACCATGGTGTGAAAGCTCCGCTCAAACGTGTACTTGATTACCTGCGGGTATAGCAAATCATTAAGACAAATAGAGATGGCTCTTCATATTTTCTACCACTTAAGTGTGTCAAATGCGTCCTGCGTACCTCTGACCAATAATCTATTAAATCATTCCAAACCCATTTTTTTTCTTCATTTTTAGTACATTCCCAATCTTCTAATTTTAGGTTTTTTTTAACTTGAGAAGGGGTCCCCGGTCGCTACATTGCTGATGAAAGCGAGTGAAAAATTTAGAAAATATTCCGTGGCGATGAAATGCCAGGAAACCAGCAAGAGATATAGGAACATCATTCGGAAGAAAATTTACTCAAACAATTGAAGTAGAGGAAAATATACCGTAGCGATATAATGCCAGGAAACCAGCAAGAGATACCTAGACATCATTTCGAAGGAGAATTTACTCTGACAATTACAAGTAGAGGAGATGTAGCTTAGTACATAGTAGCCTACTTTGGTCACGACTGAGGGGTCTCCAAGCTTAAAGCGATAAGCCGTCATTTGAGTACGTTAAAGCCACAAACTACAACATAACTCTAAACACATTCTTAGTCAAACATGGCCGAATTCTGAATTTCTTCGCCGGATTAACAATAGATGTGTTCACAGTGGGCTCATAGACGACGGCTTCACTTCAGTGACAGGAGTGTTCGACGCAGAATTCTACAGATAGTTCTTGCTGTGTGACTAAGCTTTGGCGACCCCTTCCCCCGAATTCTCACAAACCTGTTTACTTGAGAGAGAATATGCGCAGATACCGCGTAAAGATAAAGGAAAAAGAGGGAGAGCCTAATCAACAACATATCGAACGATCTTCAAGCTTTCTCCAAAGAATTTCCAAAATCTACAACGCCGTTACCATAGGCGCTTTGCAAACATTGCAGGAAACCATTCGGGTTCCTTCTCTTTTCATCTACCACGGAAACCCACGGAAAGCTGAGATCCATGAAATAAACATGCTCTGTTCAAGGGATTAGCCTACACTACACCAGCTGGTGTGTGGCAGATTCCCCAGGCTGTAGGTAGTCAATAAATAAGTAATTTATTTTTCACCCGCCATTTTGGAAAGCCGAGTACAAATAAAATGAAACCAATAAATAAAACAAATACAAAACACATAAGATAACACAAATTTAATCTTTCGTAAGTGTTCTAAATATTATTCCATACTGTGTCAACCCTGTTCCAGAAATCTGCCTCTAAATTTAGTCAACTTTCTGTAGGTCTCTCCGCTAGCCTTCTGGAACACGGCCCAAATATTTGTGCGCAGATAATTCAAAACAAGTGAAAGAGCGGAGCGAGGCCCTGTGACGGTTCACAATGATTACTGAAAGCGGAATGTTCGGCGTTTGCATTATCTTGACATGAACGCGGCTGCAAAAAGCTCAGCCAATCTTCACAGGAACGCGAACGTCATCATTATCATATTCCGACTGTGCCCTCAAGCTCAAGACAACCATTTCGATGCTAAGCACTACGCGTTTCACCTTCCCCATTGAGTTCATCGCGAGAAATATCTTAACTCGCAACTTCCGACCAGAGGTATACGTCACGATTTCTTAGTGTATAGAATACATGGTCATAAGGCCATGCGAGCGAAGTGACTAATTTACATTGCGGCATGAACATACTGAACTCTGACACCTACTCAGAAGTTTAATCCTTTCACCAGATCTGGTTTCATTTCTTTTCAAGGATTTTTTTTTACACAGCCGATATTCAATTGTTCCAAAACTAATATAGCTCAGTTCGTGCGTTGGCAACCTCATTTTTTGTTGGGTTCTTTATTAATGGTGTGAACTTCAACCTGATCAGTCTAGACATACCCACATTTTGACTAAGTACCTCAACGCAGATATTAAAACTGGGCCATTAATCGATTGACAAAATACGACTAGTAAAATTGTTGTGGACTGGAAAATGAGACAAATTGAATCTCTCATGTCTGATGCCCACTGGTCCCGTGTACATCATCTGCCGGAGTGTTCAGCCCTTCGGGACAGCCCGGATCATTTTGAAACCTGCAGAAGAAACCTGAAAATCCCTAAGGGACGTGAGATTTGATGGGCTTTGTAGGAGCTTGGGGATAATGAGCAGACTGTAATTATATCGGTCAATAAGGTTTCCGGCAACATAATAGTTGCGTTTTTGCAGATACCATGCTATCTCATACCGCGGTCTAAACTCTTTTTATGGCACTTGAGCTTACTCAAGTGCCATATAGCGATTGTTATTTCTGTCCGTCAGTCGGTCTGTCGGTCTGTCGGTCTGTCGGTCCCGGTTTTGCTAGTTCGGGCACTTCCAGATAAGCTAGGAAGATGAAACTTGGCAGGCATATCAGGAACTGGACCAGATTAAATTAGAAATTGTCGCTTCCTCGATCCGACCATCTGGAGGGGAGTGGAGGGAGGGGGAATCCGGAAAAAATAGGAAAAATGAAATATTTTTAGCTTACGAACGGGTGATCGGATCTTAATGAAACATGATATATGGAAGGACTTCGTGTCTCAGACCCTCCATTTTAAATCCAGACCGGATCCGGTGACACTGGGGGGAGTTGGAGGGGGAAACCGGAAATCTTGGAAAACACTTAGAGTGAAGGAATCCGGATGAAACTTGGTGGAAAGAACAAGCAGAAGTCCTAGATACGTGATGGATATAACCGGAACGGATCCGCTCACTTTGGGGGAGTTGGGGGGGGGGGAGAAGTCCGAATTGTTAGTTATCCTACGAGTTTGGTGCTTCCTGATGTGCTGGGACGCTGAAATTTGGCAGGCACGTCAGGGACCCGACCAGATTAAATGGGAAATAGTTATTTCCCCGATCCGATCATCTGGGAGGGGGAGTGGAGGGAGGGGGAAGCCAAAATGTGTGGTATTTTTATCTTGCGAACGAGTCATCGGATCTTGATGAAATTTTATATTTAGGATGACCTCGTGTCTCAGACGTCCCACTATAAATCCGGACCGGATCCGATGACACTGGGGGGAGTTGGAGGAGGGAACCGGAAATCTTGAGAAACGCTTAGAGTGGAGGGATCGGGATGAAACTTGGTGGGAAGAATAAGCACAAGTCCTAGATACGTCATTGATATAAGCGGACCAGATCCGGGCACTCTGGGGTAGTTGGGGGGGGGGGGGGTCCGGATTTCTAGCGATCCCGCGAGTTCGGCATACTTCCGTATGTGCTAGGGCAATGAAACTTGGCAGGTATGTCAGGGACCCGAACAGGTTCACTTGAGAACAGCCGTTTCTCCAATCCGACCATAGTGGGGGGAGTGGATGGATGGGGAGTCCGGAATCTAGTGGCGTGTATAACTTTTGAACGGGTGATCGGATCTTGATGAAATTTTATATTTAGGATGACCTCGTTGTTTCAGACGTCCCACTATAAATCCGGACCGGATCCGATGACACTGGGGGGAGTTGGAGGAGGGAACCGGAAATCTTGAGAAACGCTTAGAGTGGAGGGATCGGGATGAAACTTGGTGGAAGAACAAGCACAAGTCCTAGATACGTCATTGATATAAGCGGACCAGATCCGGGCACTCTCGGGGAGTTGGGGGGTTCCGGATTTCTAGCGATCCCGCGAGTTCGGCATACTTCCTGATGTACTAGGGCGATGAAACTTGGCAGGTATGTCAGGGACCCGAACAGGTTCACTTGAGAACAGCCGTTTCCCCGATCCGACCATAGTGGGGGGAGTGGATGGATGGGGAGTCCGGAATCTAGTGGCGTGTATAACTTTTGAACGGGTGATAGGATCTTGATGAAATTTTATATTTAGGATGATCTCGTGTTTCAGACGTCCCACTATAAATCCGGACCGGATCCGATGACACTGGGGGGAGTTGGAGGAGGGAACCGGAAATCTTGAGAAACGCTTAGAGTGGAGGGATCGGGATGAAACTTGGTGGAAGAACAAGCACAAGTCCTAGATACGTCATTGATATAAGCGGACCAGATCCGGGCACTCTGGGGGAGTTGGGGGGGGGGGGGTCGGGTTATACCTTTGGGGATGGGGGGGGGACCCGAAAACTCAAGAAATGCTTAAAGCACAGGGATTGGGACGGAATTTAATGGAGAGAACAAGCATTAATGGTTTCGGGGCTCTGTGGGGGGGGGGGGGGTAGAGGGGGTTTCCTGGAATACCGGTAGTCGGGGGTTAGAATAGTTCCAGAAGTACTAAGACAATGAAACTTTGCAGGCATATTAGCGACCCGACTTAATTGACTTATTTATTTAAACTAGGATACGACTAACTAGGGTCAAACAAATGGGTGATAAGAATCGATGGCCTCGACATGTAAAAGATGCGTTCGAACAAATGCGACCACGGTTGGGGGAATTGGGGGGGGGGGACTTTTGACATGCACAAAAACCAAACGAATGGCCCGAATGAGATGCTAGTTCGACAGTGCCGAGTTTAGGCGGCCTAGATTTGTTCTTTGGCGTCCGGGCCGGATGCGGCCAAGGTAGGGGGGGGGGGGTACTGGAAACTTGCAGATAAGCTATGCTCCAATTTCAGTGAAACTTGATGGACAGGAAGAGGGAATTAGGAGATATGACGTTTATGTTTTCAAGTCCTGTTCGGCCACAGTGGCGTGAATTGGAGGGAGATTGCCGGAAACTTTGAGGCTCGCATAGGAGTCAAACGAGTGCATCAGTTTAAATGAAACATAGAACTTAGAGAGAGCATATACCCTAGATGACATATTTTGGGCAAGGATCCAGATTCGACAACGTTGGTGGGGGGAGGGGGTACCAGAATTTTCCAAAAATGCTCAGACTCGACCGAAACTTTAGCCGTGGTATAAAAGAAGATACTTTAGATGATCCATTTTTTAGTCCGAACCAGATTCGGCCACGGTAGGGGGAGATGGAGGGAGTACCGGAAATATTGTAGCACGTCTAGGGATCAAACTAGTGGATTTATTAGGCTGAAACTTGGAAGTTTGAACAGTCATTTGCATTTGATAATCGAGACGATGCCGGAACTGCTTAGAAGTGAGTGAAACAAACTATCCTACTTCTATTTCCAAACCGCATTTTTGGATGGCGGGTGTATTTTATCACGTTCTCATCTACTTTCATGTACTGCCTACTCGTAACAAGTGCCATATGAGCTCGTAGCTCTTGTTTGTAGTTATCTTGGTATATGATACCATGATGTACTGATCTGTTTTTCTTTTGGGATGACTTCGAAAAGTGCAATTTCGACAATAGTCGTTGTTTGCAGAGCACCGTGGATCAGATACGACGATAACTGCAAAAACGACTAATTGCAAATCCAGTTACCGTGGTAACAGATACCATGGTATCAGCAAAAACACAACTAATTATACACGCTGTTTTGTTCTAACTGATCTCCTACATTTAAAACGATAACATTCAGAATTAGCTGCATCTTGTCCTTTTTGTTTTTTCTACTTTTGCAACCCAACAAGCCAGGAAATGAGCCAAGTATGTGACCAAGCTCTAAGCCGTTAGGGACAGACAGACAGACCTAGGCAGTCATTTGAATATGTTTCCCAATCAGCTTGGGCTCAAACACTCTGTTACTATTAGTTGCGTTTTTGCAGATACCATGGTATCTGTTACCACAGTGACTGGATCTGCAATTAGTCGTTTTTGCAGTTATCGTGGTACCGGTTGCTCTGCAAAAACGACAATCGCCGAAATTGCGCTTTTCGAATTCATCCCAAAGAAAAACAGATATTCAGTCACACGACTAAGTGCTAAACTTCTTTCTCACCAATCTGACAAAATTTGATGAAAGTGAGATGACTTTTCAGATACCACGACCAGTTACCAGGGATCGACTAAAACCAGGAAGGGAAGGGAACGCGAGAAAAGCAGGAAGGCATACTAAAACCAGGAAGGCATACTAAAACGAGGAAGGGCATATTAAAGCGAGGAAGGATGTCACCAGAATTCAAGGCTGCGAAAAACTCAAAAGCTTTACCGTTCCCTTCCTCTGTTTAGTATTCTTCGAGGGGTCGGAAACTTTTCAAACCTAAAGTTCACCATCCCTTCCTCGTTATAGAATTATTATAGTTGCTCACCCCTCGCTGGACTCGGAGGATTTTAGTCGCCTACCGTCAGAACGAGAAAAAAGGTGAATTGCAATTTTTATAGTTGCCGACTCCTGACTGAACTTAATGCCCACCCATGACAGGATACTAAAACGAGGAAGGGATGGTGCACTTTGAATTTGAAAACTTGCCGACCCCTCAAAGAATACTAAATAGAGGAAGGGAACGGTGCGGCGAATTCTGGCGACAGCCTTCCTCGTTTTAATATGCCCTTCCTGGTTTTAGCATGCCTTCCTGCTTTTCTCGCGTTCCCTTCCCTTCCTGGTTTTAGTCGATCCCCAGTTACCACGGTCGGACCGTAGTATCTGAATATCTGATACCACAATAACTGGCCAGATACCACGATAACCGCAAAAACGACTTTAGACCATGGTATCAGATACCACGATAACTGCAAACACGACTTTAGACCGTGTTATCAGATACCATGGTATCAGCAAAAACGCAAGTATTGTCTGGGAAAAAAAGATAGCGCGGTTAACGACACCGGGTAGTAAAACGTGTAAAGCATACCTGCAAGACTATCTGAGTTCCAACTGGTCCTTCCAAGACCCATTTGCAATCGAGCAGAGGCCTGTATTTATTAGGATAATTGGGGCTTTCGATAGAATCGCCGCTTGATACCATATGGTAGTGACACTGTGTTGGACAGTTGAGTTCATCGGACCCGTCACCGCAATCGTCTTGAGCGTCGCAGCGGAACTTGGAGTTGATGCAGCGACCGTTCGAGCACAGGAATGAGTCTAAAAATGTAGAAAAATTAAACTTAGGGACTACGAAATCTCAAGCCGCTCGCCTCCTCAAAAGTAAGCCAATGTAACGGAAGCTGTTGGAAATGTCACTCCGTTCAAGAATTTTATAAGATTCAAAACTAGTTTGTGCACAGCAATGAGCGCAAGGAACAGTATCAGTCAAATAAAGCCACACTCTTTCAGATGTTTTGCTCAGTTGCTTTTGCACATACTAACGGCATATTTTCGGCGTCCAGTTCTAATTCCAGTTTCTGCATCCCTTTTCATAGCCGTCCGAAGTATTGTAACAAAAGAAAAAGGTCATTAAAAAAATAACAGTAGGTGAGGATTCGATCTCACGTTTTGTGTCAAAAGACTGCCTCTTAAATTCTTAATTCGTCTTTCCCAATTGACTGTTAAAAAACACTGCTCTAAAAAGCAATCCCGATTCAGTCGAAGATCTAGAGAAGTGTTCAAGTATGACACATCTACTGTAGGACAACTATTACCACGTTCCTGGGGTTCGGAGCTTCCTAGATACAAATTTATAGTCAGCGCGAAAAAACTCGAGAGAAAAGAAGAAACGGAGTTGTATTCCGTTCGAAAGTTATGCAAGTTGAATGAGGCTATCATCTTACCATATTTCGGCCTAGCAGCGAACCTACAAATGCATGTTTCTTTTAGATTTTTTTTGCAAAAAGCACTCGAGTTGAGAAGTGCTGTTTCTTAGTTTGTTATTTTGTTTAGTTTCCTATGAGTTGTTTGCTTATCCTGTATATGGCCTTTTTCAATACAGATAAATACGTATATATACGTCTTGTACTGAATATGTTTGTAAATCGAATCTGAATTTGGCTTTAAGTTGCGCAGGGTGAAAGCAGAATTTGGATTTGCGCTGCGAATTTTTCCTGGTTGAACTTAGCGGGGCTACTCGCGGCCTTTAGCAACGTTCGGAGCTCAACTGAGGCCATAAATATTTACAGGTTTTGAGAGGCAGAGGCAGAGGCAAAATTCTGAGGCACACATGCCAAACATACAGAAGGAACAAGTCAAAAATACAGCTGTGATGTTTGCTACGTATCGGCAGGAACAGTCTCAAGCAGTATTGCCATTTTGGCGGATGTTACGTCCAACTGGCGGCGTAAACACGTTTTTGCAACTGGCGTGTGGCGTAACTGGCTAACTTTGCTAACTGGCGTAGGAAAATTACTCGAAAGTTGGTTAAATTTTTGAGATTTTTGGGTTAAAAAGAAATTCTGACGTATTTCTCAAAGACAGCAGCTTATTAGCGGGTCTGGCAACACTGGTCCGGACAAACCCTTTGCCCATGAAGTACAACGACACTTATAAGGCTTATGATAGCAACGAGCCCATCAAAGTAAGCAGGCAGGTTTCCTGCATGTTTGCATCTTTGCGATTTGCTATGTATTAGTTTTCAAGACAATTTAGTTTCGAGAATCTGAAAGATCATACTGGTTAAGTAACGTGACATGTGAGCATGCTCGAAAAGGGACAAGGAACAACACGAAAACCACGAGAATGTTTAATGCTAAGACATTGCCAGAAGGAAATCATATACCTCAGCTTACTAACTAGCCGGGAGCTATGGTCCTATCCTTTCTCACGAGTTACATACCGCAGTTTTGACATGTCTGCTCTCCCTGGCGATGTGTGATTAGGACTACATAATGATAATACAATGATAATAAAGTGAATAGTACTAATCGAATTGAAGAGGGTAAATATTGCAATAGATCAAGAAGTTGGTCAAGAGATCAATGGGAGAGAAATTATCACAATTCGATAGGAAGGACTATTATATCTTAGCCCTTGTTATACCATTCCTTTCCGTGTCAGCCAACATTCTTCACAATTACGAAGAGCTAAGTCGCCCCTTTATGACAACGAGTCAGTCAATTCCACCCGCTCATAGATTGTTCAGTGAGTCAGGCTGCTATTCCAGCTTACTGGATACATCTTATCTTCCTGAAAACATGGCTAACTATTAGGCTGAAATGAAATAAGAACCTCAGACAAATTAATAAAAGATATAGATACTGCCAAATATTTAACTGGATTTTTTTCTTTCATATTCAAATTTCAGCTAAATGTTTGTCCTTTTTGACTGGATTTCTTGTTAAGATTTATTTTCAAAATGACCTAGGGTGCTTCCGAAAAAGGGAGTGCCGGTTCCTGATCTGACCTCCCGACTTGGAAGGGCGGGGGGTGGGGGATGGGGGGGGGAGGAGCTAGACATTACGAATTTTAGAGTGCTTCCGACTTAACTATTTTAACGTGATTTATTGTGGGATCTCTGTAAAACAGTGGTTTATTGTTGTTTTATCTTCGAAAAAATTACACAGTTTCTCTCAGAAAACCCAATGATTACACACAAAAATAAAGATACCGTAAGTAGCTAGTTGATGCTTCTTTTTTGCATACCTGCTGGTTTGCCAATAGCTTTTTCTGAGTTTCAGTGTTCGTTCTTCCTACCTAAATTTTGCGTGTAACCTTTAGAGCAGAAGCTGACTTAATTCTCAGAATTTCACTATCGACAGTTTTTTTAACACCCTAAAAATGCAGCTTTTGTTTCTGTTAATAACGCATAACGGAATGGGTTGTAACTTACATGCAGTTCTATGGGGCATTGCCACGCCACAGAAAAGGTAAAAAAAAAAAAAAAATGGAACTAAACAGTAACGGTTAATCTAAGCGTTTCATCATTGCAGTCGTGAACGAAAAGCTGATTCAGTGATACGGTGCCGTTTATTCTTTCCAGAATTGCTTTTTCTTTTTGAATATTTCCCGTTTTAAAATAACGATCTTCGCATCTGTCCGCAAGCCGGACAAGAATTTACGTCACGCAACAGGAAACGGTGTGGAAGAAGTTGGCAATTTTTAAACCATTTCTAAACCAGAAATAAACTTAAATTGTATAATAGCTATTTTAACACAAATGGCGGCTGCCATAAACCATTCATGCCCAAAATGCGTACTTCTACAGTGAAGACGCAGTGTGAGTGCAAATGAGTGGGAATTGATTTCGGAGAGTTCAAAGGGCATTGCCCCTTTCTGGAACCGGAATCAATAATTTTAAAGTTTAACTGAAAAGGTAGCTTATTTTTACATCTTGTATTTGAATACACTGAAATATTTTGACCCATCTGAGGGATTTTTTTTATTTTTTACCCGAGGCTCTACTTCAGAACGTTCAGAATGTGCGCTCTTGCACGACAATTCGAAATTCATCCAGACGCGAAAAATTTCAGTTTAAAAAAAAAGCCTGCATTTCCAGGACTAAAGACGCTTAAGCCGGGAAAAATCCCGGGAAATGACTATGAAAATGATGTTTTGCACGGAATCTGCTATTTCTAGTTTATTTACACCTTTGTAGTTGGTAAATAGTTCAAGCATAGAGGGACAGGTGCATAGAAATACAAAAAGTCCGAAAGATGAAATCGACTATCTGTGGACAGGGGCGGCCCGAAGCACTCAGGCCAGGGGGGGGGGGGGTGAGACACCTCATTTCAACGACTCCTGGATCGTAGTATACGACTCGCAAGTGCCGGTAAAATAGAACTGTTGCCATCTACGTGGCAATGGCGCACGTTCCCCACCAACAAATAATAAAGCTGGTGTAAAATTAGCTGCAATGCATCAGCTGAAATTATTCTTGTAGTCAAAATTTTTGCATAAATACCTTCACAGCCTCCGCTTTACATTTCAGCATTCGCTAAAGAGGAAAGCTTTCAACGCCTGTACCTGGGACAAACTAAAGCAAGCGCCACAGGCAAATTTTTTTAATCTGCTTTTGCCTAGAAAGGTGTTACAAATCTAAAAAATTCTAAGCCAAATCGCCAAGCAAATGACACACCGTTCCTCTAAATAGGCGAAATTTTGTGACACGCCGAGGAGCAGAGCGTCTTTTTGCGATCCCACTGAGAAGGAAAAAATAGCCATGAAATCACAAATCCGTCGAAAAAAAATACAAAATGTTGGCCATAGAAAACAAAGCAGACTTGTTGCAAATTAATAGCAAAGAAGTAATTTTCACGTTCAAGACACTCTTATTCAGAAAAAAAACGAGGAAAACAGGTTTACCAGTGCATCTAAAAAAAAAAAAATCGGATTACGGACGCAACAAACTTTTGGTCTTCGCTGACTGGAGTTTACAGATAGGAAAAGACGTCGGTTGGCCGACGAGACTTGGGTTGCGTTTTTGTTTTCGGGTGTAGTTTTGATGTACTTTTGTTTCATTATGAAAGTACCGTGTACCGTACCGTTTTATTTGTCATTGGACAAACTGTACTTTCATGACGAAAACTAAAACAAGTAACGCTATATCTGAGAAATTGCAATTTAAAACTGGTTTGCAGAATTTGATTCGTTCTATGTAAAAATAAACCCCGATTCATTGACGAAACAAACTTTCGTCTTTCGCTAGAAACACTATATCTTTCCTCATCTGCGACCTTAACCCGAAATTAGGTCCGAGTCTCAATACGCGGCAGAAGTGCTATAGACAACAAATGAAGAACAAGGAGTTCGCTTTTAGAATAACTTTAAAATAAAAGATCCTTTTCGAGTAGTATGCGTATCCTAAATTTAGGAAGGCTATTCAGATGTGCTTTCACACTAACATACAGGGGCATCACGTTTTGGGGGGACGCCCCCCCCCCCAATTTTGTCCGACAGTCGGTAAAAAAAATAGCTGAATCGGCGCGAAGCGCCACTATTTTTCGTAAAAACACTCGATTTTTTTTTCGGAAACAGTCAATTTTTCTTCAATACAGTCGGTTTTTTCGAAAGTCGTTTCTTAAAAACGGTCGGTTTTTCTTGAAATCAGTCGATTTTCTCGTCAAACCGGTCGTTTTTTCCGCGAAACTCGGTAAAAATTACCAGCCAGTCGGTTTATACCTGGGCTCCCGCTGCTAGCATAGAGGCCAAAAATTTACCTCACGACTAGAATCAGCTATTCCAGCGCCTGCAGAACCCCTCCTGTCCTGGGAAACGACTTTCGGGTGTATATTAAAATCTTCCTTGCCCTTTTCAAGCGTTGTTCCCAGCTCAAACCTCGCTTTGTAATCGGTATTTTTCCATCTGTTCTTGGCACACTTGTTTTGCGGATCTCCTGTCATTTGATTTCTGATGGCTTTTCACTATGTTTAAAAATTCTACTCCTTCTTTTTTCACCTGTAGCCAAACTTTGACCAAAAAACCATGCACATAACCTTGTCTCTCACTTTTGGTTTATAAGGAATATCATTATATCAGTGTTATCTAGTCAGACTTCACTGTAACTACTAACATATTGTAATTTTGACAGGCTAAAATCTGAATGACTTAAGTGAAGCAGATACAAATCACACGGAAGTAGAACAGGTAGCCGAATAGCTGCCACCCTGAATCATGTCTCCGACCTAACGCGGTTATGCAACCTGGTTTAAACGACTCGGCTGGTCTTTAGGGACGGCTTTTTTACGACTGAACCTGGGCAGAGCCAAAAGTAACAATTTTTTTAAACGACTCGGATTGTTTTTAATTAAAACGAATGCCCAGGACCTCGGCGAGGCCCAAAAAACGACTGATACGACTGATACCTAAGTGAGGCAGATACAAATCACATGGGAGTAGAACAGGTAGCCGAATAGCTGCCACCCTGAATCATGTCTCCGACCTAACGGGGTTATGCAACCTGGTTTAAACGAATCGGCTGGTCTTTAGGGACGGGTTTTTACGACTGAGGCTGGGGAGAGCCAAAATTAACAATTTTCTTTAAACGACTCGAATTGTTTTTTATTAAAATGAATACCCAGGACCTCGGCGAGGCTAACATAAACGACTGATACGACTTGGCAAAAGGCAGGGGGTGGGGGTGAGTCACCCACCCTTCGGGCCACCCCTGTCTGTGGATAGTGGACAAACGATGTAACGCATTTTTACTGGGGTTTCAGGACTATTTAAGTGAATAGGTGATGTGTACAATCTCAGCCCTTTTCAGTTAAACTTTAAGTTAGTCGGGCGTCTATTAGACGTGTGATGTTTGTAAAAAACTTTCCCGCATTTTATCGTTGCATCACCTTCATCGATACAGCCAAAAAAATAACCGCTAAGGAATGGCCTTGGGCGGGCTGCGGGACTAACTGATTTCCAGCTCAGATTTGAAACATTAATCATACAGAATCAAAGCCAAAAACCATTTCAAAGTTATGACCTTCTCTAGCTCGCCAAAATTATTAAATACTGCAAATACAGCTCGGCACACACCTCTTAGCGGGCGGAATTACAATTAAGTCATTCTCTTAACGCACGATCAACCAATGTTTGGCTTGGCCAAACAACCAAAATTGTCATCTACTGATACTTTACTTTTTAATGACTACTTTTTAATTAACTTTATTTTCTAATGACACATTATACAACAAGCAAGAGCTGGAAGCAAGGCCGTATCTAGCGGGGGGGTAGGGGGTTGAAACCCCCGCCGAAACATACAAAAATACTCATTTTTATAGGCTTTTCCCTCTGATCTATGTTATTTTTGTACTTTGTACCCCCCACCCCCGAAAGGCGAAATAAATTCTTGGATACCGGCCTGGCTGGAAGCTCATATGGCACTTGCAAGACTGGGTCAGAGGATGTAAGTAAGAATCCGTCAATTCGTTGGTTTGTCCGGATCATTTGTAAGCAAACCCTTGAGATAAGAATGATCATGGGCCCTTGTAAATTACGACAATGTCGTTCGTAAAAACTATCTTATTTTTGCTTTTCGCTGTGATGATGTGCACTTTAAGGAAGCTATAGATTCGTCTGTAACGAACACTCCTGAAGCGCAAATATAAACTCATGAGGATCATGAAAATGTATATTTTGCTCAAACTTATTGTTTGTACTTTAAGGAATTCACTTGTAAGCAAAACCCTTAAAGCAAATGATCATGGACCCTTGGGAATTATAAATGTATATCGTTTGGTCAAAAGTATTTTTTTGACTTTTCGGTTAAGATACGCACTCTGAGGGTGCTAAAAATGCATTTTTTTCAAAACCCTTAAAGGGCCCGTCTTACCTGCAATACTAACGCAACCTACTTCAATAATCACTCCAAATATTTATAATCCCGGAGAGCCCAATTTCGTACGGTACATTATAACCCCTCTAACAAAACCAAGCTGGCTTTTTCACTTGCCGTGCTTTGCTAACTTAGATGTGTATCACGGTGTCGACGGTAGTCTGCGAGATATTTTTCCATAAAAAAAAACATTTATCTAAATTGTTTCCCTGTTTTCACTACAAGTCAACGACGGGTCGCGGAAAAGGCTTAAAATAGCCAAAACCGTGGGTTATTTCTTGAAAGCACAGCCTAATTTTAAAGTATTCAAATATTTTAAATAGTGCGAGGGGTCCTTTAAAGGAAAAATGGGCTCATTCAGCTTGGGCTGAAGGAATATTTATGGTGGTTGTGATATTGTATATTTTGCTTAAAAGTATTTTTTGGTACTTTGCGTTTAAGATTTTTAAGGGATGGTCGGATCTGAGAAGTGACAATTTCTATGCCAATCTCGTCAAGTCGTCAAGTTGTGTTTCCCACAAGTTACTTTTTCCACCTTGAGCGGTTTTGAGCATGAAGAGGACCCTTGCCAAGAAGGACCGAAATATAGCTCCAATAAAATTCAGCTGACGTATCCGTTTTGCACCATAAAATATATTTTTTTTTTTTTTTTTGACACGTTCTATCCTACTTTCTCCTTTCAGATACTAAGCAGATGGAGGGATTTTTATGGCCAGAGCTTCTGGTTACCGCCAGGATAACTTCTGAAAAGAGCATCCCCAAATCACTGGTCACTTGGAAACAAATAATATTCGCATTGTTTAAAAATTTACTAATTTTGATTTTCTTACAATTTTAGTTTTTTTACAGTTTTAATTACTTACTTATGAAACAAATATGACTGTTCAGCAAAGTGGAACCGACATAAACAATACCCAGCTCCCACTTCAAAAGCAGAGCAAAAAAAAACACTAGAGAGCAGCGTCAAGACTTGAAAAAAGTGACACACACTCGAATAGCAGCGACACTAACATAACTAGCTATAGAAAACGACCGAACTGAAACTCAGTCAGTCGTGCACCAGCACTGGATCCAATAACGTCATATTCTGAACACAGCAAAAAAAGATACAGCCTCCACTGTTCCTGGATGTGTGCAGACAGCATCTTACCTTTACTAGAAATTTCTAAACTTGCAAGTTTGTCTCGCTTTAAATGCCGCAAGCGTGGTGGGCCCGTTTGCGAAACATTGGTAGCATGGGTCTTGGCGCTACTTCATAGTGTTATTTTGATCTGTTGAAAAGACTGGTAAAAACCGACCGTTAGAATGACAGTCTTTTCATTTCAGCGCAGGAACTGATAACCTGTACCAATTCATCTGTTCGGCTTCGTAAATTCTGTAGCGTCGAAAACCGAAAATAAAAGGACTAGAATATACTCTGAAGTTCTCTATATTTTTTGGCATTTTACAGATTAGGCTACTTCAAATGCGATTTCCCGGTTTTTTTCTATCTTACCTTTCAAACATGCTGGAGCCTTGCAGACAAACGGCAGTAAGGTTTGGCACGTGCTTAACTCCCACGACTGGTCCGGATCGGTCACGTGTGCTCGCACACATTCACCACGCTTTGGATCAGGCTGGTCGATTCTCCAAAAGCCTGAAAACAAATATCCGTTAATAGTGGTTTAATGAATATCAAGAAATCCGTCAGTGTCTATGAAGTCAACTCAGAAAAGTCAAATTATCTAGTAGAATCCAAGGAAAGGGATTCTCGAAGAGCCGTAAACAGGTAAGCTTTGGAACAAATACCTATCTGTTTGTATATGTAACGAATATCCATAAAGTTGTCGAGGTGAAAATAGCACCAAAACCATCCTGTTGGTGTCCATCAGAAGGATCAAGCTAGTAGAATGCAAGAGAACCTTAGGGATACTTATGAATGAAGTGGCAATCGTCCTCCCTCCCCCCGAGTCCCGATTCGCAAGAACCGAAAGATACTTCAGAAAGGTCGAACTAGCAGGGCCAAAGAAAATGCCAAACGGCCAGCGGGTAGGCTTTGGAACTACTGTAACTTGGAGTGTCCTCCCAATCCTGATCAAACGCCCTCTAGCTGCTATTAAGAATGAAGGCAAGGGAAATATTTATTTTTCATACGACAAACGTATTTCCTTTTTCCCAGGTACGTGTTTAAGCCCGGTCAAAAGTAATTCCAACGTCGTAATACTTTATAATAACATGTTCCACAAGGGTAGATAATCTACGCGGAGCCACAGACAGTGGCGCCATTGCAGCAAACCTTGGGGGGGGGGAGATAATTTTTATGGCCCCATTTAAGGCCGTATACAGGGGGGTTAGGGGGTTGAACCCCCGCCCCCCCCCCCCCCCCCGAAACATACAAAAATAATCATTTTTATAGGCTTTTCCCTCTGATCTATGTGTTTGTTTGTACTTTTTTGTCCGACAAGCAGGCAAAAAAAAAACCTAAAGGCAACTCCCCATCCCCCCGAAATAGACTCCTGGATATAGGCCTGGCCCTATTCGAGGTTTATTTCTCAAACCCAAAATTTAAGAACTCTTTTCGGGAGAAATTTATCGTAGTTTTCGAATACACCTTAAAATAGCATCTATACTTTGCATTTCGCCTTTTGAAACCTATTAAGGCGTCATAAAATAATAACAAGAAGAAAGACTTTTTGCCACACCAAAATCTAGGAGGGGGGAAATGGCCCCCCTACCAAAAGGCGATTCTGGCCCCACAGGGATTAAGTTATAATTAAATTCCGCCGGACACTAGCGGCTCAAGCCAAGCTTACCACGTTGCAGCTCAAATGCAAATGGTATGACAAAGCTATACTTCGGCCATTTCTGGAGGGGCGGAGCATCGTACTTACAATCTCAAAACACAATATAAAGTGCGTATTCATCTTTCCCGCGAACATCCATAATTACATCCTCTCCGTTGGCGGTACACAAAATTAAAGCCCATGCCTCCTTTTCTCAGAGTTCTTTAGCCCTATAATCCTGCATTGTCAGAAGATAAACAACATACTACGAAAGCCGGTTCAGAGTATTAAAGTTTGTCAGCGCACCTGTCTGTCCCCAGGTATGTTTCCACCGACAGCTACGGGATCAGACAAATGAGTGTTGGAGGTTTTAAACACATACTTTATTTCCGCACTAGCTTAATCATAAAACCTATATAACGTTACTCTCTGGCATTCAACACGGTACTATTCAATCATTCCACACCAGCTTCTCTCCTAGATGTGGATATTTACTGAAGCGCTCCGAGCGCTGCGGAGAGTCTGGTAAACCATGACAATGAGGCACAAACGTTTTGTATTTAAAATAATGCATAGTCCCGTCCCTTCAAGGTTCGGGATAGTCAGGCAGAGCCGGCCTTTCAATGGCCATGAAAGTGAAATTGCGGCGGAAAATATCAAGCCAAACGAGATGAAAGAAGAAATGTTTCGATAAGTTCCCAAAGTTTACTGACAAGTCTCTCATCTTTGTCATTTCTCATTTTTGTGATAAAAACAAGATCTAAGGTTTCGATGGAATCCCAAAATTCTATATTTGATCCAGGCGATTGGGTCTTGTCTTCGCCAGATCCAGTTTTCACCACGCTAATCATCTGAGAAAACCAGGTTCAGATATACCTCTATGAGCCATATCTATTTTGACGGTACTGACCAAAGCTTCCTGCTTGACTTCTGCCAAATTTCCGGTTTCGGCCGAATTCCGAGCGAACTACAGCAAAAAAAGAACAATTCAGAATGGAATTCAGCGTATCTGCTTATCCCTATAAAGAACATCTAATAACTTCAAATAAAACTTTAACTTATAAAATTTCCGGGTTCAACCGGATTCCCGACGAATTATAAGTCCGGGTAAAAAATCATTGGTATATACAGACTCGGCGTCTTTTCTTAGCCCTTAATCTGTCATCTAATCAACTTCAAATAAAACTTTCGCCTTTAACAAATTTTCCGGTATGGCCGGATTCCGGGCGAACTAGTTGTCCGACGAGAAAACGGTTTTCATCATCGTGTTCAGCATGTTTTCTTATCCCATAATCTAACACCTAATCAACTTCAAATAAAACTTTTAATTCTAATTAACTTTCCGGTTTTTGCCGGATTCCGGACGAACTACTTATTTGGCAAGAAAATGGTTTTTCGCCATCGTCTTCAGCATTTCTTCTTATCCCATAATCGACTATCACATTAGCTGTTTGAAAATATTTTGTTTGCCCCTTAATTTGAACCCCCACCCCTAAATGTAGGGCTATAGACCCCATCTACGAACTTGACTTTACCCTTGACACAAAGAATCCTCACACCAAGTTTCATCAAAATATCTCATTCCCTTCGAGAATATCGTGCTGACAGACGTATGGACGGACAGACGGACAACTGTCATAGGTATCCCTCCACTTACGTTTTGGATCCTGGATCCTGGAAGTGATTTAATTTCTGGACTTCTGTTACATTATTTTCCACATTTTGGGCGTGTGGAAGTTGTAGGTGGAAAGTAGAGAATTATGAAGTTTTTGTAACGACTTGTAGTTATTTTAATTAGTCATCTGTAGAATACCCCTTTATGGTTTTCCTTTTGCTGAAAATTGTTTAAAGAAATTTAATTTTATTTAAATTAATTAAATTTAAAAATTTAAAGAAATTAAATTTAATTTAAAGAGACCTAACCTAAGCGGTGCTAAACCGGGAAGAAAACTAACCTGCATATTGTGATGCGAGACCACCTGAAGCCGTCTGCAAACTGTTCGTACTCAAGTCGTCAAGTGATTCATATCCAATCCAAAAAGCATCGTCTTTTGAACCAGGCGTAAGCTTGGTAGACGCTAACTGATAGGTTGAGTTATTCTGGAACTGGTTGTCGACAACCACTAAGTCACCACCAAACCTGGAAACAAGAAGTTCAAGTTAAGACAGGAATTCACTGACGAAACGAAAACCGTGAAATAAGAAATCCCACAAAATAATACCTTGATTTCTTCAGTGCAAGGAATTAACGAATGCAATTTATTAACCTAGTACAAATATCGATACAGCAAAAGAAGCGGAGAAGGGAAAATAAAATAAAAACAACAACAGGATCACGAACAAAGAACAATACTAAAAAAGGATTATAGAAGCAACTCGCCGTATGGTAAGCTGTGTCACCAGGGGCGTCGTTAAGGGGGGTGGGGGGTGGTACCACCCCCCCCCCCCCCCTCGAAGAAAGAAAAAAGCTAAAACGGGCGCTCGCCCAGAAAAGCTAAATGGGGCTGGCAGTGCGCCCGAAAAAGTCAGTAAGGCTAGTTATTAAGGCGTTGGATGTTCTGGGTTCTCGCGCGTCTGAAACTTAAGGAATTGCATTCTCAGTCGCATGTTTCGAGAGGCAGGCTATTTCTAGTCGTTCAGATACGAACAGGATTCTTAATCATATTTCGTCAGAATGAGAAGTATGATTGTTAGATCTACGCTTCCATGACCGACATAAGACAAATCTTGAAATTCGTCCTGCAGCACACAGTTTTAACCTAAGTTTTACCACGATCTGTTGTCTAGTAGTATCTCTCGATTCAAGTAAAAATCAGGCTGATTTTTCTTGTGACGTACCTCCAATAATTTGTTAGTTTCATATAAAGAACCTCTGTATTTTAGTAGAAAAGCATTTAATGATAAGAATTTTTCTCCAGTCCGACGTTAAATAATAAATCTCGTGAGCAATGAGAGAAGATTAAATGGCGGGTCTGATTATTGCAACATGTCATTCGATATTTATTTTGTGTTTGAAATCTAAATTCAGAACAAGTCAACTCCATTTCAGTTTTTTTGTTCTGGAGGATCAGTGCTTCTTTTTTGGAAAGGCTCGAACTCAAGCACATTATCAAACTTCCAGCTAAATGTCTCACATTTTTCTGTAATCGTCGTGAACAAAGACAGACGGGCAGATCCCGCTAAGTGGCCCTTGCCTTCATTCGGGTTCCGAAAAGCGGTCTGATCATACAGGATTCCACCGAATTTGCCCGCGGCGCCTTTCATAGTAGGCTCTATTTACTGGAAAGTCGCGTCATTTCATTCGGATTTTAGGCTTGGAATTTCGGCTTGGGCCGCATTAAAAGCTATACAGATTTGTTGCGGGGTAGTAGAGTTTTGCCCGAAAAAAGGTCATGGCCTACTCATATACAGTTTTGCGGATATAGTACTGTGTTTTGGGGCTATTGTTTCTAACTGGTATGACTCTTGGGCCTTCCGGACATCTGCCAGTCGTATATTAGATCCTCACCTCCCCCGGCCAAGACCTTTAAACCACTTCTGAGCTGGGAGATACAACTAGGCTTCTAATCTTCAGTCTTCAATGCTAGCAGTTATCAAGAGTTTTATTATCACGAAAAGAAACGGGCAGCAGGGCACCGGCAGGCGCCCTGCCCCCCCCCCCCCCCCCTCCCCCTCGAGTTTTGGCTAGCGACGCCCCTGGTGTCACTAACTAATTAACGAGATTATTTTCCACGGAGGGAGGCCCATCACACTTACCAATATCGAAAACAATAAATGACATGTTCAACCTACCGTCGAATGGCGTAGGTTGAACGGTTGCAACCCCCCGAAGTTGTAGCAATATTTTTAGCAATTCGCTTTTTATATTAATCGAAATTTTTTTTGTATCTAAAGATGACACAAAATGCTGTTTGACCAGCAATTTTCGCTCTTAAATTTTGGCAAAACGAGAGCGAAAAAACGATCCCGAATATCGATATCCTGAAAGCGAGAATTTAGACAACCCCCTAGTCCTAAGAGACAGCGGATCAGATCCTTCAGAGACTCTTCGTCTTGTTTTGGGATCCCAAAACGTAAGTTGAGGGATACCTATGACATCGTAAAGTTGTCCGTCTGTCCGTCCGTCCGTCTGTTAGCACGATAACTCTCGAAGGGGTTGAGATATTTTGATCAAAATTGGCCTCAGGACTCTTTAGGTCAAAGTACAGTTCAAGTTCGAAGGTGGGCTATGTAGCTCTATATTTAGGGGTGGGGGAGGGGTTTAAAATTAAGGGGAACAAAAAATATTTTTAAGAAGCTAATGAAATAGTCGAATTAGGGGTAAGGAGACATGCTGAATCCGAATATAATTTATTTTCTCGCCGGACAAATAGTTCACCCGGAATCCGGTGAAAACCGGAATATTTGTGAAAAGTAATATGAAGTTGATTGGAGGTTCGATTTAGGAGGCAAGGAAACGTGCTGAGTCCAAATATGAACATTATTTTCTCGCCGGACAATTAGTTCGGCCGGAATCCGGCCAAAATCGGAGAATTTGTTTAAAGTAAAAGTGTTATCTAAATTTGATAAGACGTTCGATTAGCGGGTAAGTAGACATGCTGAATTCGCATATGACAACCATTTTTTCACCGGACGTATAGATCGCTCGGAATCCAGCTGAAACCGGAAAATTTGTTAAAAGTAAAAGATTAATTGGAAGTTGATTAGAGGTTGGATGTAGGGGTATGGAGACATGCTGAATTCGTTTTTGAGCTTTATTTTTTCGCCGGACAAGTAGTTCCGAAATTCCGCCGAAACCGGAAAATTGGCAGAAGTAAGGCAGGAAGTTTTGATCCTCTTCGTCTAAATAGATGTGACTTAAGGGGGTAAACACACATGCTGAATCCATATCTGAACTTGTTTTTCTCATATGATTAGCTATTTTGCCTTAATCTTTTTCTATTTTTTAATGGTAAAAGTGTTCAAGGAGTCTGGCGAAGACTGGATCTGGCGAAGACAAGACCCAATTGTCTGGATCAAATTTGAACTTTTGGGATCCCATCGAAACCTTTGGTCTTGTTCTTGACAATTCCGGCGTATCCTCGAACAGCCTATCTTTGTGTGACTGGAGCTCGAGCTTAAATTTGTTTTTTCGTCAAGACCAACAAAATCCTACTCGCTTGAAGCTTCGCTTCAGCCGGGAATAAAATAAGCTTCTTCGAGAACAAGTCTGGAGGTTCATCAGCCCTGCATCAGCCACCAACCCATTCGTATACTATGACTACTCATATGCTCTTCATAAAGTTCCTTCCAGATTAGTTTTTTTTTTTGCCGCTAAGATGTGATAGCACAAAGTAAACAATGACACGTTACTTCTTGGTGTACGTTTAACCAGGTTTCTTTTGCTATTTTCAATTCTTCTTAGGCCTAGCCATATTTAAACTGTTTAAAATGTCTCTGCCTCTATATGTATGCTCTATCCAACTATATTCAGTCAAATTCATCCAGTTTGTCAACTTACGACTTGATTGAATGTTGTCGTGTTTATTTACATTGTTTTGTTTAAGTGTTTTAATATGTATATTTTACTTTTGTATTTTATTCATACTCCGCTGTTACGCAAAAAGCGGGTCATAAATAAATAAATTGCAGACGCGCCTCGGTATGAATCGAAAGCCTAATTGCTTATTCACTCTTCAGATAACTCATACTAAGATATAGCGTATGCTTGGTACTGTTTTTCTAGCGCATCTGGCTGCAATTCGTCATTGGATTTTTATCAAGGGCGGATATACTTGATCATACACTACCTACAGATTCAGGCACGGAAGCTGCCGCATCGGTTTGTGTGATTCTGACGTCACATTTTTTGGCGTGGACGATGTTTTCTCGGTGACAGTTCTTTCTTTAACCACCATATCCTAGCAAGGCTTGTCTCTACACAATTGTCGGCTTTCCTTTGGGTCGTTAGTTTTTCTAGCGAATTCACAGGTTCACTGCTTCTTGCCCGAGACAACAAATGCGACCTCTGCACATTCGGCTGTTCGTGTCATCCTCAATTGATACTGATCAACGAGTAAATCACTAATTACAGCTCAAAGCTTCCTCCTTCGTACATAACTCTGCTTCCTCATGTCCTTGCCAATTAGAACGCGCTTCCTGTCAAATGCCGCAGTCAAGTATTTGGGTTACCTCGTCTCGGGGAATACGAACAATCTAGGTCTAAAGGCCGATTCTAGCCGAGAAGTCTCAGCGGCTTTTTTTGTCCCGGGGACTCGCTCCCCGTATTCTCGCGAGTCCCCGGCCGCGGACGGGGAATGCTCCGATTATCATCGCCATCATCAGAAAGGACTTCCTGTCTGATTCGGAGGGGGGGGGGGAATCAATTTTTGCTGGTGTTGGTGCTATGTAAAATTAATTAAAAACAATCAGAATAAATAAAACCAAAAATAAAGTTGATCCACACTAATTTAGTCAACAGCATATTTTTCTTTCGAACAAAATCGATTTTGGAAGCATTCTCCGTGTTCTCACTGTTTCTGTACGCAGAGTTCGCATGGAGTGACTCCCACTATTCTCGCCGTTCCCTTCGATTCCGAGGACTCGAGGAACGGCGAGAATACTAAAAATATCTCTGTGACAGCCATCCCTCTTGTATTTGCTTCGTAACACCCTTGATGACTAACGCTCCTTGCCGATGCAAAATCGCCGTGTACCTAGCGGAAGAGTCGGAAGTGGCACCAAAGCTGCCCCAACGATCGCCGTGATTGGTTGAGATAGGATTTGAGTTGTTGAGTTTGAGTCCTTAGCGCGACGCTTTCTCGTTCTTCCTGAGGATCAATGGCATGTGTTGGACTTAAGTTATATAGAATCTAAAGCAGTAGTAGTGGCAAACCTATCATGATAGTTAGACATACGAAGTACTTGTCCCACCACTGTTCTTTTTACGCTACTTACTTTTTGCAGAGATCTGCTGCTTTCTCCCAAGAATGCCTTATGTTAAAGTATCGATAACAGTGAAGCCCTCGAAGCTCCCAACCTGAAATAAATAGTCGGAAATGAACGATTCAGTCACAACAAAGAGGAAAAGGAAGCCAGAATCGGATAAAAGAAAAAACACAGACGTATGCCACTCTTGGATATCCGCTTATTCAATCAAAAGGTAGTGCACCGTTACTTCTCCTCGGGCTGGCGATGAATGCCAATTAGAAGTCCGTCTTGAGTGAATTATTTACAGAGAACCTGTTACCCACGCCACCGCCATTCAACGAGCTGAGCTTGACCCAGTGAACGGGGTACTTCAGGTCATTTAGACAAACGATTAAGTCACGGAAGAAATTACTTTTTCTACGGAAATTCTGGAGAAAAGGGAGTCAAGTTAGGCACAGATGATGGTTTCTCGCCGCGCGAACGGAAACGATGGACAACCAATTATTAAACGAGTTAACTGATAAGGCGGAAAAGGGGGGAGAAACCAGTCGAAAGAGGAAGGGAGGCAAGTTAAGCGCCGAGTATGGAGTATGGCCCCTCGATACGGGCCTGTCTCCACCAATGGAGAAGCAATAATTGCCTTCCGCCTTATAGGTTAAGTCGTTTACAAATTATTATTAAACGACTTAACCTATAAGACGGAAGGTGGGAGGGAGAAAGCAGTCGATAGGATGACTATTGTAAACACAACTGTAGCCTACCCTTTTCTTTCTGCAAATCCTAACATCAGCAAACAGGTAACACTCAGATTGGGTCTCTAACGCAACTAACCCAGCGGCGTTGCCGTCTTGTTAATTACTCACTGATCACTCTTCATTGAGCTTAGTGAACACACCTTTTCTTCTTGAAATACGACGAGATGTTAAACGGAAACGATATAAAAACCTCCAAACAAATTATTGAAAGAAATGGATGTAAAATGCCAAATCTTTGGCTGTTATTTTTTTAACTTTTACCAGCTAAATGTGAATAAATGGTCCTTGAGCCGAAGCTGACTGGAAAATATATATTCAAATAATGCATAAAACGAAATATGTCAGCTACTATGCTTCGGCAGCGATATTTCGGCCCTTATTGGCAAGAGTCGTCGTCAGGCTGTAGAACTTCAGGATCAACGTTGGGGAAGGAACGAATCTGCAATAAATAACTGAAGCAACCGACTATAAATATCCTATTCGAGGAAATAGCTGTCAAATACTGCTGTAAGGAAGAAAACTATTTGTGAGTTAATTTTGGACACGGCTGCTGTTTTTGTTGCTCGATGGGGTGATGAGAGGAAAAGTTTTTTTTCTGCATTTTGCTCAACTTCGGGTTGAGCTTAAATTTTCTTTCATTAATAACCCCGTTCCACGTTTCTGGTAGTGAGTATAGTAGTGAGTACTACTACGTTACTTTTAAATACCAGTGTTCCGAAAAACTAGTGCTGAGATTTAATTTTTGACACGTCTGCTTCGAATAGGATATTTATAGTCGGTAGAAGCTTTAGCTATTTATGGCAGGTTCGTTCCTTCCCGAACGTTGACCCTGAAGTTCGACAGCCTGACGAGGACCCTTGCCAAGAAGGGCCGAAATATCGCTGCCAGAGCGTAGTAGCTGACATATTCCGTTTTATACATTATTCGAGCTAATTTTGTCCCATTTATTCTGATGTCCAGTTAAGATCTATTTTCAGCTCGCCCATTCACGTGTTTTCTGGTCGTACCACTAGATGAGCCCACAGCCGCACTGAGCCCTGGTTTGAACTTGCGACTTGGATGGGGGTTACAATTGCAAAGGGTATTTAATTGTAACGCCACCAATTTTACTCATTCAAATATATTTTCTTGTAGTCCCTGAAGATAAGAATGTATTCTCTGAAGAAAAGAAAATATAGAGACGCAAAAGAAGAAATATCTAAACAGGCGAATGATTGAGATACCGGTACATGGAAGATCGACCTGAAACAACGGAAGTAATTCTATCGTTCACTATGAGGTGGGTATGGTAATTTGCTGTTTTTTCTGCATTGTAAAACGGTGCCAAAAATAATTCGTGTAGAGAATGTGGGTCAAAGTCGAATATTTTGCACCGAAACCATTTAAAAATTCATATTTGTAAAGAGGAAAATTAGGCTGTTATCACAGTATGGATACTGCTATGGATTAGGCTGTTGAACGAGAATAGTGCAACTAACAGAGATCCATTACAGGAGACAATCTTTCCCTTACAATGAGAATATAACAAAAATGGAAAGAAGGCTACAAGTCTTGCACATTAGCTTAAATCGCATTACCTTAAATGCATACACATACATTATCTTTTTGGTGTCCCAGGTGGATAGGGGATATTCATTCTTTAACTGTTATTGTTTTGTTTGTATTTTGTATTAGGCTAGTCAATATGGGATTTTTTTCTGGATTAAAGAGTATGTATGTATTATTAATGTTGACTAAATACTTACTTTCCGGACAGTGGAACACTCCATCAGTGACATCCTGGAGAAAAAAAATGTATATTAATGTCACATCTTACAAGGTGCACTAGACGCTTCAAAGGCGAGTTCCTATGCAGGCTGATACATCCTCTGTGATTTCCCTGTCCAGGACCTGAACTACCATTAAAGTCCTGACTTTAAACAGGCGCACTATTTTCCGGCAAAAACATTGTCTGCTCATTACGTTTGTTCACCCCCTGCAACTCTATTTTGCAGATCCGCGACTCCGAGATTCTCAATTCCTTCCATGAGCATAACGAATTAACAATGAGTAATTTATACCGGAATGTTACGGGAATTACAGGTTATGAGTATCAACTTATATATACTTCGTCCTTACGAATATCTCGAATGCAATCTTTATTTTTTATTATCGTTCATGCCCGTAAGGAATTCAGATTCACGACGTGAATATTTTATGCCTGAAATCTTGTCTCGGTTTGACTGATGAACAGAATAGAGGGTGGGTTTGCATAAAGCTTATGCTGAAGATGGTGATCAGAATTAAAAAGTCCACGTTTCGATAAGGACTTTAAACTTCTCGACGACAGAGCGCTGTTTAAAAGTAAACAGCCAAAGCCTATTCAGGAGAAAACAGAACAGTTCACGTTCAGTGCCCTGGTCAGCCTGCAAGCGGCGCCATTTGGGGTGGGGGTGGCTTCAACTTCGCGCCCAAAAAGTATTGAAAAGTTGTGTCTGTGGAATAAAACCTGGGATTGAGTCCAAGATTATTTTACTGGGATGGCGCCTGCTAGAGTCTCCCATGAGGTCATAAGTGGTATAGTTGCTTTCGTCGGTTAAAACAAAATATAAGGATACGCAGCCAACAGCTAAGCTCTGGCTGCCTCAACCTTTCAGAAATCAGGTATTCTCGTGCAGAGCAATCTCATAACAGGCATCTTGGCAACTCTTCCTAAAGGAAGGTTCTTAGAGCTTGGTCACACTGCAGGGCTCATTTCCTGGCGGTTTGGGTTGCAAAAGTAGAAAAAAGAAAATGAACAAGATACAACTAATTCTGAATGTTGTCGTTCTAAATTCAGGAGATCAATTACAGCAAATCATCGTGTGTAATTGTGTTACAGGAACCCTAATTGCAGTCTGCTCATAATCCCCAAGCTGCCACAAAGCCCATCAAATCTCACGTCCCCTAGGTTGTTTGTCGAATAGGCGTTTTTTTTTGTTTTTAGCCCAGTGACCCGAGTTCTTATCCTCAGTTTCGAGCTCGTTCAGTTTGTTTCCGGACGGAGGACACAAAAAGAATCTTCCACCTTTGTTCTACTAAAACCGAAGAAACAATAAGATTTTCCATCAGAGAAAACAGCTGATAATATTTCTGAACAAAAGTTGGCCAGACGAAATCAAATCCGGTTTGAGCCGAAATCTGTCTCAATTCCTAAGGACAGAAGCAAAATGTGGACCGAGATTTGAAATCTGAACAGTGGGATCCTCGGTTCATGTAATTGCAATACCCTAGCTAGTGTAAACTTCTTATTTGTTCGGTGTAAAATGCAAGAACTTTACCTGCGCAAATAGGAAGCTACTGCAGCAACTGAAGAACACAAGACTAAACAGGAGACCGACCATGACTCTGAAAAATAATAAATATCATCAATACTTTGTACTCATCATAAGACGTATCGGGAGAAGGATTACGCATTTGCCAACTCTAACCACAATCATTCCTGAGGGGATTGCGATAGTCCCATCGAAAAAAAAGAATGTAAACACGGCTTGGCTACGAAGGAATATAGATTTCCCCTCTTAGGACGGTAGTTCATCGAAGAAGTTGTACAAAACAGCGTTGATCAACGGCTTCCTTATCTTGGAAAAGACACGAAAATTTGATCTCCCCCATTCCCAGAATAAAGCTTTCGTGCAGACTTTGTTTATACGCCTATATATCTGGAGGGGGGGGGGGGCAGTATGACATTTCGTGATATCGGATTTAGGCATAGATTTATTTTGTTTTAAATACTGAATTTTTTGTATTATTTTTTACTCTTTTGATAAGTAAAACCAGGCTCGATATCGAGGAATTTAAAACCATTGTATTCCAAGCTATGAGGAACCCGACACAACTGTAATACAATGGACTATTCACATGCCTGCTTACTGCAACTCCCGACCAGGGACAATTTGTCATTCGTTAGGGAAGAAACTCACAGATATTGTTGAGCCCCACAGCTCCGTTCCAGTTATCCGATTATTTGTATCCAGTAATTATTTTCACTGCATCTTCTTTGAATTTGGCAGTCACTTGTATCAACACTGGCAGAGGCAACGGTAACTAACACACCTTTTGGGAACACCTTGCCTGGCCCGCAGAATACCTGAAGAATGCCCCGAGGCTGCACCTACCGAAGGCGGCCGTCGCTGGCGTACCGCAAGCGGTACTCGCCTTTGGGGCATAGTAGACGGGTAGAGCCGGGCCCAGAAAAAATGACTTTCGTAACAAAGTCATGGATCACAAGCTCTAAATTGCACTGCAGTACTTGGCACGGTTCTGATAAAAAAAAAAACATGACAGTTACCCTCCCATTCTTACATCCATACCGGAGATCTATCGGACGGTAAGTCAACGACAGTGATCGTATTCATCGCTTGAGATCAGGTCCAAGGAGCTCGAAACAGCCAACACGCGAATCCTACCGCCATGAGCCAGACAGTGCAGAAAAGATGAGGCAAGTGACCATTTGAGAAGAGCCACTGTTGAGACACCAGAGTTGGGCTGAAATAACAAGATCAAAGGTTTCGATGGGATCCCAAAAATTCAATATCTGATCCAGACAACAGGGTCTTGTCTTAGCCAGATCCAGTCTTTGCCAGACTCCTTGAACATTTTTACTATTAAAATTCAAAAACAGATGAAGGCCAAATAGCTAATTATCTGAGAAAACTAAGTTCAGATATTGATTCAGCATGTGTGTTTACCCCTATAAGTCATATCTGTTTTGACGAAAACTTCCTGCCAGTGCCAATTTCCCGGTTTCGGCCGAACTCCGTAACTACTTGTCCGGCGAAAAAACCAACTCAGGCTATCTTCTTTCCCCAATAATGAACATCTAATCAACTTCACATAAAACTTTTACTTTTAACTACTTGTCCGATGACAAAATGGTTTTCACCATCGTGTTCAGAATGTCTTCTTACCCCATAATCGACTATCACATTAGCTGTTTCAAAATTTTTGTTTGCCCCTTAATTTGAACCCCCTCCCCCACCCCTAAATGTAGGGCTACAAAGCCCATATACGAACCTGACTTGTCCGATGACCCAACAAATTGTCAGGCCAAATTTCATCAAAATATAGCATTCCCTTCAAGAGCTAGCGTGCTTACACACGGTCGGACAGACGGACAACTTTTGCGATGTCCTAGGTATCCCTCCTCTTACGTTTTGGGATCCCAAAAACGGTAGCAATGATTTACTTTGAGGACCTCGAAACTCAGTGCTGATTCAGTGGATACAAAGGCGACCGACAAAACATGATAGTTTAGTATAGTACAGTATACAGTTTAGCATAGTTTCCCAGAGGAGCTAAAAAATAAAACACAAATAATTTTATTTCATGTGTTTTACTTTTCTCGTTAAAGGTTTCGGGAACAGTAGAATTTTTGTAACACCAAATAACACATTTTGGCCTGAAAAGGCGTTATGGGCGAGCATACCGGATGGTCGTCGTAACTATTGCCGTTTTCAAGACTATTTCGGTTTTGAATTTTCTCCAAACATATTCTGGCATATTAATGGGTTTTGACTTGAGCTCAAAATATAGATGGACTGTATAACTGTGAGAGAGATTCCGATGAGATTCCAAAAATTGAATATTTGATGCAGACAAGTAGGCTTTGTTTTCGCCGGATCTAGTGTTCGCCGGACTTTTTGGACATTTTTACTTTTAAAGTTTAGAAACAGAGTAAGGCCAAATTACTGGTCATCTAAGAAAACCAAGTTCAGATATGGATTCAGCATGTGTGTTTACTTTTTCTGGCCGGATTCCGGGATAAGTACTTGTTCGGGTACAAAATTCTTGCCACATAAGTGTTCAGCGTGCCTTTACCGCTAAATCGAACATTAAGTTCAAGTAAAACTATTATTTTTAACTAACTTTCCGGTTTTGGCCGGATTCCCCTCGAATTAGTAGTGGGGGATGAAATAGGTTTGGAACTTAAAACATTTTTTTTGGCAAAGCCGTAATTAAGTCTTGCGATTCTACTATAGAGGCACTTATAGTGAAACACCGTCATATGGAAAGAACATCTAATCAACTTCAAGGAAAACTTTCCGGTTTCAAAAATCCGGTTTCAACCGGATTCCGAACCAACTATATGTTCCGGTTCCCGGTTAAAAAAAAACAAAAAAACAGTGTCATTATACAGATTCAGCGTCTCTTGTACCCTAAATATGTTATCTAATCAACTTCAAATAAAACTTTTGCTTTTAACAAATTTTCCGGTTTTGGCCTGATTCCGGGCGAACAAGTTGTCCGGGTAGGGAATACTTTTCACATAAATGATCAACATGTCTTCTTACCCCTACATCGAACATCTAATCAACTTCAAATAAAGCTTTTACTTTTAACAAACTTTCCGGTTTTGGCCGGATTTCGGGCGAACTAAGTGTGAAACTTTTACTTTTAACCAACTTTCCCGTTTTTTGCCGGATTCCGGGCGAACTAACTGTCGGACGAGAAAATGTTCTGCATATTCGTGTTCAGGATGTCTTCTTACCCCATAATTGACTATCACATTATCTGTTTAAAAATATTTAATTTGTCCCTTAATTTAAACCCCCTCCCCCACCCCTAAATGTAGGGCTACAGAGCCCATCTACGAACTCGGCCTTATTCTTGACCCAAAGAATCCTTGAACCAAGTTTCATCAAAACATCTCATTCCCTTCGAGAGTTATAGTGCGCAAGACGGACAGACAGACGGACAACTTTTGCGATGTCAGAGGTATCTTGCCCCGTCACTTACGTTTTGGGACCCCAAAAAAACAATAAAAGCACCTGCTGCATAACTCAACTTATGCCACAACCGCACGCTAACGGATAAGTTCCAAGTAAAGGATACAAGTATTGCAATTTCCAAAGTCTCCTCGTCTCTACCGAAAATCACCGACAGCTTGGCCCAACCAGCCTACCAGCGCATGGCCTTCTATCCTGTCGCCTGGCCGAAGAGTACAACATTTTCTTTTCTTACATGTTTCGTATTTTATTTTTTATTCCTATACTCCGCTTTCCAAAATGGCGGTTGAAAAATAAATTACTTATCTAGTATACTTCTTGTACACATATCTGCCATCTAAGAAAGTTTCAAGTACTTCGGCGTGCAGCAAGTGTTACCAGAGAAATGCAACTCGATGGGTGTAAGACGACCCAACGACTATAACCTCAAGTGTCGGAAGATGGCAGCTGCGTAACTTCAAATTGCCTGTTTGCTCGGAGAAAGTAGCCATATCGGTGCAAGGAAACAGTTTTGTCCTCATCTTTTCTTTGTAGTATATATACAAACATAGTGAGACTACAGATCAACGTTGCCTGGCAATATGTAGTGTCGCAGCAAACTTTCGTCGGTGAGGTTCCGGTGAACCGATATTCACTGAGTCCAGTGTTCCTCCGGAGCTTGAAAATAGAAAGGATTTCTTGAGACTGACTCTCTTTACTTTTTTCCACTTTCTCTGGATGACATGAAGTGGAAAATCTGTTACGACCAGTAGGTAGAGCTTTATCCTGTCAAATAGTCAGATAAATTTATGACTGGTATACGGATGTGGTTCACTATTATCAAGACCAAATAGCCAATAGAACCTGCGTCTTTGGTCCCATGCAGCGTCTACGGATACCCCCACAAAACTGAGCTGAGCTAGACATATTTGCTGAGCTTTGGAGTTGCTGACCTTCTGCTTCTACTTCCCTCTTCACCTTTGCGCATATCAAAGGAAATAGTGAAGGAGGCGCGCCAACTCGCTCTGCAGCGCGTCCAGGCAACCAATTGACTTTTACTTTGGAGATTTCATCTTCGGGGCTTTACTGCGATATAGCTGTCTGTAGAGGTAACGATTTGTGATCTTCGCATAGCTCCTTCCCTTCGCTCGTTTACATCGGGTGGGTATAGGGAATCTATTCGACTTCACATGGTCATATTATACAGAGATAGGGAGACGGAGGTGCTGGTGCTTATTTGTTATTATATAAAATGCTATAGAAGCGATAAGCTCTTTTTTTTCTTTAACCTTTTTCATTCTTATGAATATATATATATATATATAACCAGGCCCGTCCAGGAATATTTTTCGTGGGGGGGGGGGGGGTGTGCCTGCAGTTCGGACAAAAAAGTACAAAAAAGACATAGATCACAGGAATAAGCCTATAAAAATGACCATTTTTGTATGTTTCGGGGTGGGGGGAGGTTAGGGGGGTTCAACCCCCCCCCCCTGGATACGGCCTTGTATATAACTCTCTACTTTGACTTGGTATCTTTACCTTTAAAGGACATGTCTTATCTATAATACTAATGCTAGTTTAAATTTATCCTCTTATTTATGACCGTTGTGGCTGTATATGCGTAGGCCTATTATGTGTGTGTTCATTTATATCCATGACTATACCGAACAAATTTGGCGTGAGCCACGATCACTTTTTGGCGAATAAAAAGATTTATCTATCTATCTATCTACCTACTTCCATAGTCACTCCGTATATTTCTAAGCCCGGAGACACCAATTTCATTCGGTATATTCTAACCCCTCTAACAAAACCACGCTGATTTTCTCACTTGCGTGCTAACTTCGATGTGTATCACGCTGTCGACGGATGTCTGCGAGAAGTTTTTCCAGCAGGAAAAACGGTTATGTAAATTGTTTCCTTGTTTTCGCTACAAGTCAACGGGTCTCAGAAAAGGCTTAAAACAGCCAAAAACCGTGGGTTATTTGCTGAAAGCACAGCATAGTTTTAAAGTATTCAAATATTTTAAAATACTGTAAGTTGAAGAGCAAATGGTGCGAGGGGTCCTTTAACACCCACATTTCACTGTGCGAAACGGTAGCCTGCAGCTAGTATTTGTTCTAGCGACATTTCTGGCCATCTTGGCAAGGGCCCTCTTTAGGCCCAACGATCCTGTTTGGGCTCAAGGAATCATAAATAGACACAAAGCAAGTTTTCAGCCCTCTTAAACTTCTAAAGAGTATCGGAAGAATGGATTAAAAAAAAGTATAATGACTTTGCACCTAATTGGACTTTTTCCTCTTATGCTGTGGATGACGAATAAAAACTTCAAAATCTTACATAATCATACCCTCGCTGCAGACTCGCTGCTATGTCATTGTGTTGCGTATTATCTCCAGTCGTTGAGTAAACACTTTGTCCAAGGTTATACTGACAAGACTTGAAAACGAATTTTCTTACGCTCAAATTCATCGAAACAAATAACAGGTACAATAACGTCAACAACTTACAGTAGTTGCTAACTTCTCATCGCTGAAGATGGCCGTGGTCCAAGGACCGGGCCTTGCTCAAAATTCTGCCTCTGCGATAGACGACTTTTCCTACCGTCAAATGCAACTTATATAATAACAGGTGTAACAACAAGCTTACGTTCGTAAGCTCAATCAGAACTTTGTTGTAACAACCGATTCTTGCTTACAGACCAAAATCGGTCTCAAAATCTCATCTTGTCTCAAAATAGGATCTATCCGAATTTTGTTCGAATCGTAACCATAACATTCAAGTTTTCGACCACTAGATAACTTAAAAGTTTTATATTTGGGAGATCCCCTGCAAGCTATGCTTCCGGAGGGAGCTGATCCCTCTTGGGACCTCCAGTGCCAGACATTTCTGCAGGGTATGTGTGTATATAGTAGTTACCAAATGGAATAGAATGGTGGGCAGGGGCGTCGCTAGTGAAAATTCGACCGGGGGGGGGGGGGGGTGGCTGAGCAACTGCCGGCGCCCAGCCACCCATTTTAGCTTTTTTTTGTTGTAGTAAAATTTATGATAAAAATTGTCGTAACAAAACCGGACGAGAACAAATTTATAAGTCAAATCAGTTATACATATGTAAAAAAAGAGAACAAGATTAAAGGTAAAAGAGAACATAAGAGATCAATTCTGTACTCGACGCGGCTTCACATTCTTCCCTATACCACACCGCTAAGAGAAAACTTTTTGGTTGAAGGGACGAGCAGATAGTCAAGACGTTCGTCACCCGTTATGGCACGTAGGTTTCTCATCACATTTTTCCACTTACTGGGGCCGTCAGAAATACCTAGTAGCACTTCCAGATCAGAGGTAAAGTGATTTTTAGCACAAATGCCTTCTCTACCAATTTAGAAACGCAAGAGGCAGGGGTGGCCCGAAGGGGGGGTGAGGGGGGGTGACTCACCCCCCCTGCCTTCTGTCAAGTCGGATCAGTCGTTTATTTGGCCTTTTGCTAAGTCGTATCAGTCGTTTATTTTGGCCTCGCCGAAGTCCCGGGCATTCATTTGAATAAAAAATAATCCTAGTCGTTTACATTTTTTGTTAAATTTTGTCTCTGCACAGCTTCAGTCGTAAGCCAGTCCTCGAAGAAGTCGTTTAAACCAGGTTTTGTAACCCCGATAGGTCGGAGACATGATTCATGGGGGCAGCAATGCGGCTACCTGTTATACTCCCATGGGATTTGGATTTGCCTAACTTCGGTCTTTCAGATTTTAGCCTGTCAAAATTACAATGGGTTAGTTGTTAAAGTGAAGTCTGACTGGTAACATTGATATACCTTATAGACCAAAAGCGAGAGACAAGGCTATGTGCATTGATTTTTTGTCATCTTTGGCTATAAGTGAAAAAAGAAGGAATATAACTTTTAAACAGAATGGAAAGCCACCAGAAATCAAATGACAGGAGACCCGCGAAAGAAGTGTGTCCAGAACAAATAGAAAAATGTCGATTACGAAGAGAGGTTGAGGTAGGAACAACGCTTGAAAAGGACAAGGAGGATTTTAAGATACACCCGAAATTCGTTTCCTAGGACAGGAGGGGTTCTGCAGACGCTGGAATAGCTCATTCTAGTCGGGAGGTAAATGTTTGGCCTCTATGCTAGCAGAGGCGTTACTATCAAAATGTTTGGGGGGGGGGGGAGCAAAAATATTCCTTCAGCCAAAGCTGACTACGAATCGTATGTATCACTGCTGACTGCGAATCATAGCACTATCAAATATGGGATGAGCAAGGTATTTACCGACTGGCTGGTAATTTTTACCGTCTTTTTTTGCGGAAAAATCGACTGATTTAAAGAAAACGACAGTTTTTAAGAAAGATCGACTGTTTCCCAAAAGAATCGATTCTTTTTTGCGAAAAATCTATTTTACCGGCTAGCCGACAACATCGAGGAGGGGGGGAGGGAGTGCATCCACCCCCATACGTGACACCCCTGTATGCTAGTGTTAAAGCACATCTGAAAAGACTTCGTAAAATTCAAATGATCTCCCTTATGTTTAAGATATTGTAAAAGCGAACTTCTCGTCTTCATTTGCTGTGTACAGCATCTTCTGTCGCGTAGAATCAAATTATGCAAAGCGGTTTTAAGTTGCAATTCTTCAGATGTAGCTCACTGTAGCTTTACCTGCTTTAGTTTTCGACATGAAAGTACAGTGTGTCGAATGACAAATAAAACTGTACACGATACTTTCATTATGAAACAAAGTACATCAAATCACCCGGAAAAAAACGCAACTCAAGTCTCGTCGGCGAACCTGGCGTCTTTTTCTATATCTGTAAACTCCTGTCAGGCCAAGTTCGTTACGTCCATAAATCTGGATTTTTTTTTAATGCACTGGTAAACCTGTTTTTCTCGTTTCGTTTCTGAGGAAGTGTGTTCTGAACGTGAAAATTACTTTTTTTGCTATTAGTTCGGAGCAAATCTACTTTCTTTTCTATGAGCTTTATTTTGTCACTTTTTCGATGGACAGAGGCGTGATTTCATAGCTATTCTTAACTTGTCATTGGGATCGCAAAATGACGCTCTGCTCCTCGGCTTACGTCCATAAATCAGGACTTTTTCTCTTCGAATGCACTTGCAAACTTCCTCGTTTTGTTTCTGAATAGCGTGTCTTTTAAGTGAAAATTATTTTTTTGCTTTAATTCGGAACAAATCTACTTTGTTTCTACTTTGTTTTCTGTGGCCGATACTTTGTCACTTTTTTCGACGGTCAGATTTGTTATTTCAAAGCTATTTTTTCCTTTTCAATGGGATCGCAAAAAGACGGTCTGCTCCTCGGCCTTTCACAAAATTTCGCCTGTGGCACATTTCATAGTATTCTCTATTTAGAGGAACGGTGTGTCATTTACTTGGTGATTAGGCTTGAAACTTTTTAGATTTGAAACACATTAAAGGCTGGCTAGAATCTTTATAGACAAAGGCAGATTAAAAAGTTTATCGCCTGCGGCACTTGCTTTAATTTATCCCGGGTACAGGCGTTGAAAGCTTTCGTCTTATGCGAAAGTTGAAATGTAACGCTGAGGCTGTGAAGGTATGTGTACACAGATTTTGATTACAAGAATAATTTCAGCTGATGCATTGCAGCTAGTTTTACACCGGCTCTATTATTTGTTGGTGGGGAATGTGTGCCATTGCCGCATAGTCGTAACAGTTCATTTTTGTTGGTACCTACGAGTCGTATATTACGATCCATGAGTCGTTGAAATGAGGGGTCTCACCCCCCCTAGCCTGAGTGCTTCGGGCCACCCCTGGCAAGAGAGTCTTGGAATGCTTCGTACTGCCAGGCATAGGAGCATCGAAGTATTCCTGCAACGAAAGATCTTTTTTTGCGATCTCGGCGAACAGAACAAGACCAAAGGTTTCGATGGGATCCCAAAAATTCAATATCTGATCCAGACAACTGGGTCTTGTCTTGGCCAGATCCAGTCATCGCCAGACTCCTTGAACATTTTTACAATTAAAATTCAGAAACAGATTAAGGCCAAATAGCTACCCATCTGAGAAAACCAAGTTCAGACATGGATTCAGCATGTGTGTTTACCCCTATAAGTCATATCTGTTTTGGCAATAACTTCCTGCCACTTCTGCCAATTTCCTGGTTTCGGCCGAACTCCAGAACTACTTGTCCGGCGAAAAAAGAAAGCTCAAAAACGAACTCAGGGTATCTTCTTTCCCCCATAATGAACATCTAATCAACTTCAAATACAAATTTAACTTATAACAAATTTTCCGACTCCAGCCGGATTCCGGTCGAACTATATTTCCGGGTAAAATGTGATTGTCAAACGCGGATTCAGCATCTCTTCTTACCCTTAAATCGGTTATCTAATCAACTAGAAATAAAACTTAAGCTTCTAACAATTTTCTTGTTTTGGCCGGATTCGGGGGGAACTACATGTCCAGGTAGAAAATGTGTTCACATAAGTGTTCAGCATGTCTTCTTGCCCTAAATCGAACATCTAATCAACTCCAAATAAAACTTTTAATTTTAACAAACTTCCAGGTTTGAGCCGGATTCCGGGCGAACTACTTGTCCGTCAAGAAAATGATTTTCACCATCGTTCTCAGCATGTCTTCCTACCCCTGAATCGAACAATTAATCAACTTCAAATAAAACTTTTACTTTTAACAAACTTTCCGATTTTGGCCGGATTCCGGGCGAACTTCTTGTCCGATGACAAAATGGTTTTCACCATCGTGTTCAGCATGTCTTCTTACCCCATAATCAACTATCAAATTAGCTGTTTCAAAATATTTTGTTTGCACCTTAATTTGAACCCCCTCCCCCACCCCTAAATGTAGGGCTACAAAGCCCATCTACGAACTTGACTGGTCCGACGACCCAACGAATCCTCACACCAAGTTTCATCAAAATATCTCATTCCCTTCGAGAGTTATCGTGCTTACAGACGGACAACTTTTGCGATGTCATAGGTATCCCTCCACTTAAGTTTTGGGATCCCAAAAAGCTGATCATGGAGCTCGGCTCTTTCCAAACGGAGCGCAGGAAAACAGTCTGCAAACTTGTCAATATCATCCATATTATCAAACGGCGGTACCAAACATCGTGCCAGAGGAATGATGGCCGTAAAACAGTCATCCAAGCAGCCCTGAAGGCTCTGAATAACGTCTTGATATATACAGGGAATTTCAGTAATGTAAAAAATCACAATCATCTTCTTCAGCTTCACCGATAGATGGGTCATCGGCATCTGAGCCCCTATACCTTGATGGTACGTTTCTCTTTCAAACTCTTCCTCTGGATCGTCGCTGGGATTTATCTTCCGATAGAGCAAAATTGCAGCCTTAACTGCGTCGGATGCGGCCCTGTTCCAAGCTTAAACTTTGGGAAGAACACTTATCGAAACGATCTATTCGCAACGCTTTCCAAGACGCGAATGAAAACAAAGATCGAACCGGTTTGGCGACCAGTGTTAGAAATATATTTCATCGTCGGCTGACTGCACGGCGCATAAGATTGAGTATAGTTATTCGTATTGTTGTAATTAGAGTCAGAAAGCATTGCAGTTTATTATAGGTGAGAAGTAGCTGTATCTCCAAGCTCTAGCGCACTGCCATTGAGCACCCAGATCAGCTTATTTGAGCGCCCAGATCAACTTACTTGAACGCCCAGATCACCTTAATGTGTGTGTCCGGGCGCTCTGCGAGCGCCCGATTTAACCTATTTATTTAGAGAGCGCCAGTTTTAGCTTTTTCCTTTCGTCGAGGGGGGGGAGGTACCCCGCCCCTCCCATAGCCACGCCCCTGAGAAATTCCATAGAAAGAAATAACCAGTCAACACTGATTATTACTAAAAGACAAAAGTGAAACAGTATAAATTCAACGTGCATAGCATTTCTGTCATAACAAGACCAAAGGTTTCGATGGGATCCGAAAATTCAATATTTGATCGAGACAATTGGGTCTTGTCTTCGCCAGATCCAGTCTTCGCCAGACTCCTTGAACATTTTTACTATTATAATTCAACAAGACCAAAGGTTTCGATGGGATCCCAAAAATTCAATATCTGATCCAGACAACTGGGTCTTGTCTTAGCCAGATCCAGTCTTCGCCAGACTCCTTGAACATTTTTACAATTAAAATTCAGAAACAGATTAAGGCCAAATAGCTAATCACCTGAGAAAACCAAGTTCAGATTTGGATTCAGCATGTGTGTTTACCCCTATAAGTCATATCTGTTTTGACGAAAACTTCCTGCCACTTCTGCCAATTTCCCGGTTCCGGCCGAACTCCAGAACTACTTGTCCGGCGAAAAAAGAAAGCTCAAAGACGAAATCAGGGTATCTTCTTTCCAAAGTAATGAACATCTAATCAACTTCAAATAGAAATTTAGCTTATAACAAATTTTCCGATTCCAGCCGGATTCCGGTCGAACTATATATCCGGGTAAAATACGATTGTCACACAGGGACTCAGCATCTCTTCTTACCCCTAAATCGCTTGTCTAATCAACTAGAAATAAAACTTTGACTTCCAACTGTTTTCCGGTTTTGGCCGGATTCCGGACGAACTACATGTCCGGGTAGAAACTTGTTTTCACATAAATGTTCAGCATGTCTTCTTGCCCTAAATCGAACATCTAATCAACTCCAAATAAAACTTTTAATTTTGACAAACTTTCCGGTTTGGTCCGGATTCCGGTCGAAATACTTGTCCGTCGAGAAAATAGTTTTCACCATCGTCTTCAGCATGTCTCCCTACCTCTAAATCGAACATTTAATCAACTTCAAATAAAACTTTTACTTTCAACAAACTTTCCGGTTTGGGCCGGATTCCGGGGGAAATACTTGTCCATCGAGAAAATAGTTTTCCCCATCGTCTTCAGCATGTCTTCTTACCCCTAAATCGAACATCTAATCAATTTCAAATAAAACTTTTACTTTCAACAAACTTTCCGGTTTGGGCCGGATTCCGGGCGAAATACTTGTCCGTAGAGAAAATAATTTTCACCATCGTCTTCAGCATGTCTTCTTACCCCTAAATCGAACATCTAATCAATTTCAAATAAAACTTTTACTTTCAACAAACTTTCCGGTTTTGGCCGGATTCTGGGCGAACTACTTGTCCGATGACAAAATGGTTTTCCCCATCGTGTTCAGCATGTCTTCTTACCCCATAATCGACTATCACATTAGCTGTTTCAAAATATTTTGTTTGTCCCTTAATTTGAATCCCCTCTCCCACCCCTAAATGTAGAGCTACAAAGCCCATCTACGAACTTGACTGGTCCGACGACCCAACGAACCCTCACACCAAGTTTCATCAAAATATCTCATTCCCTTCGAGAGTTATCGTGCTTACAGACGGACGGACAGACGGACGGACGGACGGACAGACGGACAACTTTTGCGATGTCATAGGTATCCCTCCACTTACGTTTTGGGATCCCAAAAACAGGTTAATCATCTGAGAAAAACAAGTTCAGGTATTGAATCAGCATGTGTGTTTACCCCTATAAGCCATCTCTGTTTTGACGAAAACTTCCTGCCACTTCTGCCAATTTCCCGGCTTCGGCCGAATTCCGGAACTACTTTTCCATCGAAAAAAGAATCTTCTTTCCCCAATATTGAACATCTAATCAACTTCAAATAAAAATTCAACTTATAACAAATTTTCCGGCTCCAGCAGGATTCCCGTCGAACTATATGTCTGGGTAAAAAATGATTGTCATACACGGATTCACCATCTCTTTACCCCTAATCGAATATCTAATCAACTAAGAATAAAACTCTAACTTTTAACAATTTTCGGTTTTGGCCGGATTCCGGGCGAACTACTTGTTCGGCGAGAAAATGGTTTTCACCATTGCGTTCAGAATGGCTTCCTACCCCTAAATCGAACATCTAATCAACTTCAAATAAAACTTTTACTTTTAACAAACTTTCCGGTTTTGGCCGGTTTCCGGGCGAACTACTTTTCCAATGACAAAATGGTTTTCACCATCGTGTTCAACATGTCTTCTTACCTCATAATCGACTATCACATTATCTATTTAAAAATATTTAATTTGTCCCTTATTTAAAACCCCTACCCCACCCCTAAATTTAGGGCTAACTAGCTCATCTGCGAACTTGACCTTACTCCTAACCCAAAGAATCGTCACACCAAGTTTCATCAAAATATCTCATTCCCTTCGAGAGTTACAGTGCGCACAGACTGTCAGACGGACAACTTTTGCGATGTCATAGGTATCCCTCCACTTACGTTTTGGGATCCCAAAAATACACATATCGAGTTTTCTGGTTGCTCAGAGATCGATACGAGCCTTCTGCAGAGCACCCTTGGCCCACTGCCCAAACAAGATTGCACCCTCTTCGTTGAGTTCCTTGTAACCAACCATGTCTGACTTGGATTTGTTAAACCAATTCTTGATATGTGGGCACTTCTCAAAGTGGGCTGGGTTCACAGCCTAGAATGAAGATGCATATAGCCTATCCGAACGTATGTCCAAAGCGAACGTATGTCCAAAGCTGATCCCGGTGGAACGACTATTATAGCAAGCAGCGCTTTAGCTCGGACGCCTAGTGGAACCTTTTGTATGGCACTTGACCGGCGACTATTGGGTGAGTTGGAGGGGTGGGCTTGCTCGGAGGGTAGAGCAGTCACAGCACGCTTCGTGTACATTTACAGATCCGGACCGGGTCTGGGCACTGTGGGGGAGTTGGAGATGGTTTCCTGGATATCTTATGACATGCATAACTCTCGATCGCGTGATCCAATCCGGATGGAGGTTGATACTTTACGACAGCACATGTCCTATATTCAATTTGAAGGTCCGGACCGTATGCGACTCTTTAACTGAAATACATGCTACCTTTCTTTGCAATTGCCATTTGAGTTTTTAGCCCTACTTGTCTTGTATGGCCGTATTATGCTCAGTGTAAGTAAGTAAGTAAGTAAGTAAGTAATTTATTTATAACCCGCCGTTTTCAGAAAGCGGAGTAAATGAAGAAAATAAATAAAACACATAAACATACACAAAAAGACACTTAATTTCAATCGTCGGCCAGGAAGCAGTGTAGAAGGTCGTGCGCTGGTTGGGTTCTGTTGTCGATGATTTTTGATAGCGACGAAGAAACATCCAAAAGAGTAACACTTGCATCTTGAATTTTGAACTTCTCCGTCAAAGTATGGTTATGGCATAATTTCGACAAGTGGAGCAGGTGCTTTGCATATTTAAAATAACATGATCTCATCTTTTTTAAGAATGTGTCACACATTCTTATATTCTTATCTTGCTTGTAACACAACGAAGATAAGAATTAATGTCTCCGATGTCTCATCAAGTATGTGATGTCACAACCGATGTCTCATCAACTATGTGATGACTCAACCGATGTCTCATCAGCAACGTTTTTTGTCTTAAAGATAAGCGAGTAAGACGTGAACTTTCCGGCAACGACACTGCAATAAACGAGTTATCAACGCGAAACAAAAATTTTTACCTCAATTGTTGAAATAGTTGCTACGATAGCGTAGTCTGCAATGGTGATATGATCTCCAGCAACATACTTGTGCGCTATCAAATAGCCTTCCAGCAGTTCAAGTGCGAACTCCAGGCCTTGTTTCTTTTGTTCCGGCAGGGTAGTTTCTCCTTGTATAATGACTGGGTACTGAAATATTGGAATACATAAACATGTAGGCTCAAGATGCAATTACGCTCTACTTAAAATGTAAATGTAATTTTCAAGTTTCGGCAGCTTTTCCGTTCCTGTATCCTACTAGAATGTTTCTAACACGAAAAAGGAGACAATTTGAAATAAGCTCCGATTTCCGTAGAGTGTACATTCACCATAAGCTTTGAATATCAGCGATACTTTCTTTCTTTGCTTTAGTCACTATTTTAACTCCGTTTGACCATCTAGTTGTTGTCGAAGTGACGTGGCGTATTTAGTATTTGTATTATTTCGGGTGATTAGATGGGATTTGACCTAATTAACAACTGACATTGTACCACGAACACAGTGTACATAATAATTATGTGTTAGTAATATTTTATTATTGACTAAATAAAGAAACTAAAAGTGAGTTTAAACTATAGGCTATGTAAGATCATGTACAATAATAGCATATTACATACTTGCATGTCAGTGTATTTTTAGTGACATTTTACTATGCTGATCCCAAGAATAAATAAGGGATTCAAGTCTTCTCAATTCGTCCCTTATTTATTCTTGCTGATACCTTCCAATCACATCATACATATTTTCCAGCTTCACCAGCGGCTGTCTAGTTTACATTTTAAAGCACTTGGAAAGCTTGTCAAGCAATCGGTCGGTTATGTAACTAGGGTGCAAATAATGCAAATTCACAGCTCTTCCACGCTATTCGAGCGTCTCGAATTCCGGATACCCTTCGACATAGCTTACTTTTCTTATTTTTATTACAATGTTTCATATTTCGTTTCGTTTTCTGACACCTTTCTTCTCATCGGTGATGATACTTGAAAAGACAATCAAATCAGTTCAACGTTGCGAGAGCAACTCTTTGGTTGTGTATCTTCGCTGTCGGTTAATTGCTGAAGTTGTCAACTTATGTAAGCTTTTAAAACGATATGTTCTGTGAAAAACACAATCAGTAATCACATGATCAAAGGCTATTCCTCAGCGTTGTAAGAACAACAATAAAGAATATCAGAACAACGGACTAAATTGAAAACCAAAGGTTTCGATGGGATCCCAAATATCTAATATTTGATCTAGACCATTACGAATGAACTACCATACTTGTCCAGAAAAAAAAGTTCAGAAACGAATTCACCGTATCTCCTTATCCGTATAAAGAACATCTAATCAACTTCAAGTAAAACTTTAACTTTTAACAGACTTTCCGGTTTTCGCCGGATTCCGGGCTAACTACTTGTCCGGCGAACAAATGTGTTTCACCATCATGTTCAGCATGTCTTCTTATCCCTAAATCGAGCATCTAATCAACTTCAAATATAACTTTTACTTTTAACAAACTTTCCGGTTTTGGACGGATTTCGGGCGAACTACTCGTCCGATAGCAAAATGCTTTTCACCATCGGCATGTCTTCTTCCCCCTGTTCGAAGATGGGCTCTGTAGCCTTACATTTAGGGATGGGGGAGGGGGTTTAATTTAAGGGGCGAATGAAATATTTTAAACGTATAATGTGATAGCTGATTATGGGGTAAGAAGACATGCTGAACACGATGGGGAAAACCATTTTGTCATCGGACAAGTAGTTCGCCCGGAATCCGGCCAAAACCGGAAAGTTTGATAAAGGAAAAGTTATATTTGAAGTTGATTCGATGTTCCGGGATTCGACGGATTCCGGGCTAACTACTTGTCCGGCGAACAAATGTGTTTCACCATCATGTTCAGCATGTCTTCTTATCCCTAAATCGAGCATCTAATCAACTTCAAATATAACTTTTACTTTTAACAAACTTTCCGGTTTTGGACGGATTCCGGGCGAACTACTCGTCCGATAGCAAAATGCTTTTCACCATCGGCATGTCTTCTTCCCCCAGTTCGAAGATGGGCTCTGTAGCCCTACATTTAGGGGTGGGGGAGGGGGTTTAATTTAAGGGGCGAATGAAATATTTTAAACGTATAATGTGATAGCTGATTATGGGGTAAGAAGACATGCTGAACACGATGGGGAAAACCATTTTGTCATCGGACAAGTAGTTCGCCCGGAATCCGGCCAAAACCGGAAAGTTTGATAAAAGTAAAAGTTATATTTGAAGTTGATTCGATGTTCGATTAGGGATAAGAAGACATGCTGAACATGAGGGTGAAACACATTTGTTCGCCGGACAAGTAGTTAGCCCGGAATCCGGCCAAAACTGCAAAGTCTGTTAAAAGTAAACGTTTTGTTTGAAGTTGATTAGATGTTCGGTTTCAGGATAAGAAGACATGCTGTCAAGACATGCTGTCAAGACCATTTTCTCGCCGGGCAAGTAGTTCACCCGGAATTCGACCAAAACTGGAAAGTTTGTTCAAAGTAAAAGTTTTATTTGAAGTTGATTAGATGTTCGATTAAGGGGTAAGAAGACACGCTGAACCCTTATGTGAACAGTATTTTCTACCAGGACAACTTGTTCGGCCGGAATCAGGCCAAACCGGAAAATTTGTTAAAAGCAAAAGTTTTATTTGAGGTTGATTTGATGACAGATTTAGGGGTAAGAAGACACGCTGAGTCTGTATATGACTTTTTTTTTTTTTTTACCTGGACATATAGTTCGTGTGGAATCCGGTTGAAACCGGATTTTTTTGTATAAGTTAAAGTTTTACTTGAAGTTGATTGGATGTTCTTTATACGGACAAGGAGATACACTGAATTCATTTCTGAACTTTTATTCCTGGACAAGTATGGTAGTTCGTTCGCAATTATCTGGATCAAATATTAGATTTTTGGGATTCCATCGAAACCTTTGGTCTTGTTATATTCGGGAAATCCCCTGCAAGCTATGCTTCCGGAGGGAGCTGATCCCTCTTGGGACCTCCAGTGCCAGATTTTTCTGCAGAGTATGCGTGTATATAGTAGTTACCAAATGGAATAGAATGGTGGGGTATATCTCGAAAAGGATGTTTTTAAAGCTGATGACATAAATGTTGTTGATCACACAGATATCGCAGTGTCCAAAAAAAAATCCTACCTTTCTTAGTTCAAAAGTTGGTTTCTTGAAGTAGGCCAACTGAAATAGTCACCAGCTCAGGTTACGATTCGATTTCGTTAGCAGTTGGGGAGTATGCAAACATGGTAGGCTACCACTTATCAGTGTCAATCCCAAGCGCGAAATCCCCTTAAGACTCGACAGAAGCCACGGATATAAATGGCTAGTACTGTAGATGGCAGCCCCTTCGGACCCATGGGGAAATGTCACCTCTTGTCAAGGCCGTATCCAGGGGGGGGGGGGGGTACCCCCCCCCCCCCACCCCGAAACATACAAAAATACTCATTTTTGTAGGCTTTTTCCTCTGATCTGTGTCTTTTTTGTGTGACCCGCAGGCGACCCCCCCCCCCCCAAAAAAAAAAAAAATCCTGGATACGGGCCCGCCTCTTGTGCAGTAAATTTTTCTATTTACTCTTCGAAAAGTACGTGTATTTTTTCCCCCGGGGACAGTGAAGAGTCACGCACCTTTCACTATTTGATTTTAGTAAATTTTCAGCTCGAAGCTGGTGCCTGCCTGACTGCTAGAAGGAGCATTATATTTGAAAACAGAACCATAGATTTGGAGAAACGGAAGATTGGCTGCATAGCTTGTGACAGTCGACACAGACTATAGAACTCCACTCCACCCCCTTCAAACACTGTAGCTTTGGGTCGGAAATCCTTCTTTCTTTTATGAAGCTTTCCAAAATGCAATATCAGTTTTCATCGATCCGGATTAAGTCTTCAGTCGAAACAGATGATAAGACCCTTGCCATCTTTTAGAACAGAGAGGAAATCTGGTGACAAAGGGGGAAAAAAGGACCAAACTATAGTGTTGCTCCGAAACACAACAATTTTCATGACCACCTTTATTCTCATGACGGTGGCTCCACCTCGAAATCGCAAAATCCAAGACCTGATTGGTGGCGAAGAGGTAGGCCTTTTCCAGGCCTCCTAGATGTATAGTGTGATGTGCCGCGATGTATGGGACGAGGGACGAGCTAACCGAAAAATCTAAAAAGCGATCCCAATTTTGCCGTTTGAATGTTACCTGTACTTAAAGGACCCCTCGCACCATTTCCTCTTCAACTACCAATATTTAAAAATAATTGAATACTATAAGACTAGGCTCTGCTTTCAACAAATTATCCGTGGCGTTGGCTATTTTAAGCCTTTTTCGACACCCTTTTGTAGCGAAATAACCGGTTTTTCCGATGGAAAGATTTCTCGCAGACAAACGTCGACAGCGTGATACGCATCGACGGTAGTGAAACACGGCAAGGGAGAAAATCAACGAGGTTTTGTTAGAGGGATTAGAGTGTATTGTACGAAATTCGGGTCTCTGGGCTCAGAAATAGTTGGAGTGATTACGGAAGTAGGCTGCGTCAGTATTATAGGTAAGATATGTTCTTTAAAGAGTTTTCGGATCACAATTCTCTCATTTATTCAAACAATGTTTACACGGATACGTCAGCTCTGATTTATCTATATTATAATATTTATCTACGAATTCTCTCATCAAGCGTCACTCTCTATTCTTAGGATTAACTTACACTCCTTCCGTCAGACTAATAAAATATGGGCCCGAGGCTATATAACGCCTGCCGAGCTTTCTAATGACACAAGAGTTTCTGTCCAGGGAATACTACCCTGATTATTCAGAGATTACCCGTAGCCCCGAGGATCACTGGTGTATTTGGACTTGGTCACATAGGACTTCATGCAATCTGATTCAGTTCTCTTGGTAATAAAAAACAAGAGCTACGAGCTCATATGGCACTTGTTACGTGTAGGCACGGCTCGGTTATGTCAATGATATATCTAGTGTTTGCTAGGTGTCTTCCCACCAAGTTTCATCTCGATCCCTCCACTCATAGCGTTTTCCAATATTTCCGGTTTTCCCCTCCAGCTCCCCCCAAAAGTCACCGAATCCGGTCCGGATTTTAAGTGGGTCGTCTGAGGCATGAGGTCTTTCCAAATATCAAGTTTCATCGAGATCCGGTCCCCCGTTCAAAAGTTATAAATACATAAAGATTCCGAATTCCCCCTCCCTCCACTCCCCCGACAGTGCCCGAATCGGCTAGGTCACGTCAATGATGTATCTAGTGTTTGCTAGGTGTCTTCCCACCAAGTTTCATCTCGACCCCTCCACTCGTAGCGTTTCCCAAGATTTCCGGTTGCCCCATCCAGCTCCCCCAAAAGTCACCGGATCCGGTCCAGATTTTAAGTGGGTCGTCTGAGGTGTGAGGCCTTTCCAAATATCAAGTTCCATCGAGATCCGATCACCCGTTCAAAAGTTATAAATACCTCAAGATTCCGGATTCCCCCTCCCACCACTCCCCCCACAGTGCCCGAATTGGCTCGGTTATGTCAATGATGTATCTAGTGTTTGCTAGGTGTCTTCACACCAAGTTTCATCTCGATCCCTCCACTCATAGCGTTTCCCAAGATTTCCGGTTGCCCCCTCCAGCAACCCCCAAAAGTCACCGGATCCGGTCCGTATTTTAAGTGGGTCGTCTGAGGCATGAGGCCGTTCCAAATATCAAGTTTCATCGAGATCCGGTCACCCGTTCAAAAGTTATAAATACCTCAAGATTCCGGATTCCCCCTCCCTCCACTCCCCCGACAGTGCCCGAATCGGCTCGGTCATGTCAATGATGTATCTAGTGTTTGCTAGGTGTCTTCCCACCAAGTTTCATCTCGATCCCTCCACTCATAGCATTTCCCAAGATTTCCGGTTGCCCCATCCAGCTCCCCCCAAAAGTCACCGGATCCGGTCCAGATTTTAAGTGGTCGTCTGAGGTATGAGGTCTTTCCAAGTATCAAGTTCCATCGAGATCCGATCACCCGTTCAAAAGTTAACAATACCTCAAGATTCCGGATTCCCCCTCCCTCTACTCCCCCCACAGTACCCGAATCGGCTCGGTTATGTCAATGATGTATCTAGTGTTTGCTAGGTGTCTTCCCACCAAGTTTCATCTCGATCCCTCCACTCATAGCGTTTCCCAAGATTTCCGGTTGCCCCCTCCAGCTCCCCCAAAAAGTCACCGGATCCGGTCCGGATTTTAAGTAGGTCGTCTGAGGCATGAGGTCTTTCCAAATATCAAGTTCCATCGAGATCCGATCACCCGTTCAAAAGTTATAAATACCTCAAGATTCCGGATTCCCCCTCCCTCCACTCCCCCCACAGTGCCCGAATCGGCTCGGTTATGTCAATGATGTGTCTAGTGTTTGCTAGGTGTCTTCCCACCAAGTTTCATCTCGATCCCTCCACTCATAGCGTTTCCCAAGATTTCCGGTTGCCGCCTCCAGCTCCCCCCAAAAGTCACCGGATCCGGTCCGGATTTCAAGTGGGTCGTCTGAGGCATGAGGTCGTTCCAAATATCAAGTTTCATCGAGATCCGATCACCCGTTCAAAAGTTAAAAATACCTCAAGATTCCGGATTCCCCCTCCCTCCACTCCCCCCACGGTGCTCGGATCGGGGAAGTGACTATTTCCAACTTAATCATTTGGGGTCCCTGATATGTCTGCCAAGTTTTATCGTCCTAGCTTATCTAGAAGTGCCCGAACTAGCAAAACCTGGACAGACCGACAGACCGACGGACGGACAGAAATTGCGATCGCTATATGGCACTTGGCCGAAGGGCAAGTGCCATAATTATAAGCGTTTGCGGATGTGTAAGCTAATAAGAAATATTCCCAGTTCCTTCGTTTCTTCATCTGAACTGTCATCCCGTCAAATTCCTTTCAAGATTAGATTTGTTAAGTGGCTTTTTTCGCGATATCGTGTCATATCATTATGGCATTTTCTCTCAGGCAATGGAGTAGGAAGGAAATATCTATTTAATCGTCAATACACTGGTGTAATCTCTGCTTTGGGCTACTCCTCACCACAGTGAACTCAAAGGCCTATGATCTACTCATAAAAATCGGTCAACACTTGTTATTATGAAAAGACAAAAGTGAAACAGGATAAATTCAACATGCATGGCATTTTTATCAGAAAAATACACACAGGTTTTCTGGTTGCTCAGAGATCTATACCAGCCTTCTGGAGAGCACCCTTGGCCCAATGTCCATACAAGATTGCACCTTCTTCGTTGAGTTCCTTGTAACCAACCATCTCCGACTTGGACTTGTTGAACCAATTCTTGATATGTGGGTACTTCTCAAAGTGGGCTGGGTTCACAGCCTAGAATGAAGATATATATAGCCTATCTGACTTTTTGTACATAGCAGATCCCAGTGGAACGACTATGATAGCAAGCCGCGATTTAGCTCGTACGCCTATAGTGGAATGTTTTTTATGATACTTGACCGGCGGCTATTGAGAGAGTTGGATGGGGGTGGTTTGCTTACAGTTGAGGGGGTGGAGACGGTACTTGGAGGGTAGGGCGGTCACAGCACAGGGCCTTCGTGTACATTTACAGATCCGGACCATGTCTGGGAACTGTGAGGGAGTTGAAGATGGTTACTGGATATCTCTTGCGACATGCATACATCTCGATCGCGTGATCCAGTCCGGATGGAGGATGATACTTGACGATCGCAAATGTCCTATATTCAATTTGAACGTCCGGACGGTATGCGACTATTAGCTGAAATGAATGCTACCTTCCTTTGCAATTGCCATATGAGTTTTCAGCTCTGCTTGTCTTGTATGGACGTATATACTCGGTCTCATACATTCTTATATTCTTATCTTGCTTGTAACACAACAAAGATAAGAATTAATGTCTCCGATGTCTCATCAACTGTGTGGATACTTCGTCTTTTGTCCTAAGGTTAGTTATGACAGAAGCGAGGGGATGGGTGCTGTGACCTTGACAAAACAATCTTGAGACGAAGTCAAAACAAGTAAGACGTGAACTTCGGCAGGGACACAACATTAAAGTGAATTAGGACTGAAAAACATTGTTTACCTCAATTGTCGAAATGGTTGCTACGATAGCGTAGTCTGCAATGGTGATGTGATCTCCGGCAACATACTTGTGTGCTATCAAATAGCCTTCAAGCAGTTCAAGTGCAAATTCCAGGGCTTGTTTCTTTTGTTCCGGTAGGGTAGTTGCTCCTTGCATAATGACTGGGTACTGAAATATTGGAATACATAAACATATAGGCTCAGGATACAATTACACTCAACTTAAAATGTAAATGTAAGTTTAGGCAGCTTTTCTGTTCGTTTATTCTACTAGAACATTTCTAACACAAACAAGACCAAAGGTTCCGATGGCACCCCAATCTGATGCAGACAATTAGGTTTTGTTTTCACCCGATCCAGTGTTCGCCGGACTTTTGGGACATTTTTACTTTTAAAATTTAGAAAAAGAGCAAGGCCAAACTACTGATCATCTAAGAAAACCGAGTTAAGATATGGATTCAGCATCTGTGTGTACTCGTATAAGCTGATCGAAACGATTCTGTCTTACTTCTTAGTATTTTCTGGCCGGATTCCGGAAGTTGTATAACTTGTTCGGGTACAAAATTTGTGTCACGTAAGTGTCCAGCATGCCTTTACTGCTAAATCGAACACTAAGTTCAAATAAAACTTTTACTTTTAACAAACGTTCCAGTTTCGGCCGGATTCCCGGCGAACTACTAGTGGGTGATGAAATAGGTTTGGAACTCAAGAAATTTTGTGGCAAAGCCGTCATTAAGTCTTGCGGTTCTACTATACTTGTCCAGAAAAAAAAAGAAAGTTCAGAAACAAATTCAACGTATCTCCTTATCCGTATAAAGAACATCTAATCAACTTCAAGTAAAACGTTAACTCATAAAACAAATCCGGTTTCAACCGGATTCCGAACAATTACAAGTCCTGGTAAAGAAAAGATTGTCATATACATATTCAGCGTCTCTTCTTACCCCTAACTATGTCATCTAATCAACTTCAAACCAAACTTTTGCTTTTAACAAGTTTTCCGGTTTGGGCCTGATTCCGGGCGAACAAGTTGTCTGGGTAGAAACTACTTTTCATATAGGTGTTCAGGATGTCTTCTTCCCGAAATCGAACATCTAATCAACTCCAAATAAAACTTTTACTTTTAACAAACTTTCCGGTTTTGGCCTGATTCACATAAGTGTTCACATGTCTTCTTACCCCTAAATCGAACATCTAATAAACTTCAATCAACTTCAAATAAAACTTTTACTTTTAACAAACTTTCCGGTTTTGGCCTGATTCACATAAGTGTTCACATGTCTTTTTACCCCTAAATCGAACTTCTAAAATACTTCAATAAAACTTTTAGTTTTAACAAACTTTCCAGTTTTGGCCAGATTTCGGGCCAACTACTTGTCCGGCGAAAAAACAGTTTTCACCATCGTGCTCAGCATGTCTTCTTACCCCTAAATCGAACATCTAACAAACTTCAAATAAAACTTTTACTTTTAACATACTTTCCGGTTCTGGCCGGATTCCGGGAAAACTACTTGTCCGGCGAAATAACGGTTTTCACCATCGTCTTCAACATGTCTTCTTACCCTTACAACATCTAATCTACTTCAAATAAAACCTTTACTTTCAACAAACTTTCCAGATTTGGCCTGATTCTTACCCCATAATCGACATTATCTGTTGAAAAATATTTCATTTGCCCCTTAATTTACCCCCCCCCCCCCCCACACACACACCTAAATATAGCACTACAGAGCCCATCTACGAACCCGACCTTACTCTTGACCCAAAGACCAAGTTTCATCAAAATATAGACGGACAACTTTCGCGATGCCATAGGTATCCCGCCACTTACGTTTTGGGATCCCAAAAACGAGACAATAGTAAATACGCTCCTATTTCCGTAGAGTATACATTCATCACAAGCTTTGAATATCGGCGATACTTTCTTTACTTACATTAACTGCGTTGGACTACCTAGTAGTTGTTTGTATAATTGTTATGTCACATATTTGTTATTTGTATTATTTATGGTGATCAGATGGTGTTCTTGTCATAGGTATATGACCCAATTAAGAACTAACATTGTACCGCGAACCAACTGTGCATAATATTTATGTGTTAGTAATATTTTAATACTGACTAAATAAAGAAAGCAAAAAATAATTTAAACTTAGGCTATATAAGATTATGTAAAGTAATAGCATATTAAGTACTTGCAAGTCCGTGTATTTTTACATTTTGTTATGCTGGTACCTTCCAATTCCGTCAGACATATTTTCAAGCTTGACCAGCAGCTATCTAGTTTACCTTTTAAAAGCCCTTGGAAAACTTACCAAGCAATTGGCGGCTATGTAGCTAGGGTGCAAATCGATACCTCTTCCACGCTATATCTGAGCGGACTCTTGACCTGCTGGCCAAACTCCCTAGGTCAATCTTCTCTTGCATAGAGAAAACAAGAGCTGCGTTTTTGCAGATACCATGGTACCTGTTATCACGGAAATTGAACCTGCAATTAGTCGTTTTTCCAAATACAGTGGTATCTGATACACAATTGATCTGCAAAAACGAGTATTGCCAAAATTGCACTTTTCGAAGTCATCCCACAAGAAAAACTGATATCCAGTTACATCACTAAGTGCCCTAACACCAATTTGACAAAATTTGATGAAAGTGAAATGACTTTTCAGATACCACGATCAGTTGTCACGGTCGAACCGTGGTATCTGAATATCAGATACCACGATAACTGCGAAAACGACTGATATCTCCAAAAATGCAACTAAGGGCAAACACGATTAAAGCAGCTCCCTTTCCTTCCTCTGAATGAAATCATGGTGGAGCGTCTCGAAGTCCAGATATCCTTCGACAGAGCTTACTTTTCTTATTTTTATCACAATGATTAATTTTTCGTTTCGTTTTGTGACACCTTTCTTGTCAACAGTGATAATACTTGAAAGTCAGGTTCAAATGAAATCGGTTCAAATTAGTCCAGTGTTTCATGTTTTAATTTTTGTTTCGTTGTGTAACACCCTTCTTTCAATCGGTTATGATACTTGTAAAGACAATCAATTAGTTTTAGCCAGTTTTGTCTAATACACCTTACTTAGTTACTTCCTTTACTTAATAGAGACTAATAGAGAATTTCAGTGACGTACAAGAAAACTGAAGTAATCACTACAACATCAGAATAAAGCGCAGTCTTTGGTGCTACAGTCTGCATTTGAGAATAAAACTTTTCAGTTTAGTATGCTCAGTGGAATAAGAATCAACGAAGAACGAAAAGTGCAATATCTGATTTCTAAGGAGCAGTAATTAATTCTATCAATTACTTAATTACTTATTTACCGAACTAATACGCAACTAGGGTCACCCACACAGAGAAAGTAAAACAAAATAAAATGAAGAATGAGAAAACACATTTTATTGTTGTCACATCGCGAGGTATTCCGGCTTTTTTGCACATTGAACAATGGCCAAACGACCATTTCTGCTCTGAATATAATCAAATAAAATGTGGCTGTGATCTGGAATTTGTAACACTTGTTATTCGTAACAGATATTCTATTATATTCTACTTGTGGATTTGCGTAGATTCTTATCTACTTACAAATTCGGAAACAGCACAAATATGATCTCCAGAAATTCTTTTTTTACGCTCATTGTGAGAGCCAAAAGACCGTTAAGAGCTTGAAAGGCTGGTTTATCCTAAAGTATTTTGTGTTTATAAGAAGCTATTCTTGTGCCAGTACTCACATATAGCTCGCTGAATTTCTGATTAAGAGAGCCCATGTCGAAATATAGACGGTTGTCTACAATCGCTCTTGCTTTGGGGTCCTTGGGGTAGAGGTTATCGTCTTTCGAATACTGGCTGGCCAGGTACTGAAGGATGGCACGGGATTCCCAAAGGTAGAAACCGTTGTCATCGAGGGTTGGGATTGAGTGCTGTAATAATGCAACTGGTCAAGATAACGTGATCAAAAGAGACGCCGAAGCACCGCTGAATCAAACATGTGGCGCTCTTTTTATTTTTTCATCTAATGCTCTGACGAACTATGACGCAGCACGAGAGGCCCAAGCAGTTTAGTCAGATGGATATCATGACAACTAGCACAAGACCAAAGGTGTCGATGGGATCCCAAAAATCTAAGATTTGATCCAGACAAGTGGGTCTTGTCTTCGCCAGATCCAGTCTTCGCCAGGCTAATCATCAAAGAAAACCGAGTTCAGATATTCCATCTATCTATCAATCTATACCTCTATAGGCCATATCTATTTTGACGATACTGACCGAAACTTCCTGCTTTACTTCTGCCAAACTTTCGGACTATAGTCCCGCAAATAAACAAAATTCAGAAACAAATCCAGCGTATCTCCTTATCCCTATAAAGAACATCTAATCAGCATTAAATAAAACTTGGAAAAAAATGCGGGTACAACCGGATTCCGGACTAATTATATGTCCGGGTAGATAATGATTGTCATATACAGACTCAGTGTCTCATCTTACCCCTAAATCTAACATCTAATCAACTTCAGATAAAACTTTTGCTTTTGACATATTTTCCGGTTTTGGCCGGATTCCAGGTAAACTAGTTTTCCGGCGAGAAAATGGTTTTCACCACCGTGTTCAGCATGTCTTCTTACCCCTAAATCAAACATTTAATCAACTTCAAATGAAACTTTTACTTCTAACCAACTTTCTGGTTTTTGCCGGATTCCGGACGAACTACTTGTCCAGCGAGAAAATGGTTTTCACCATCGTGTTCAGCATGTCTTCTTACCCCTAAATCAAACATTTAATCAACTTGAAATGAAACTTTTACTGTTAACAAACTTTCCGGTTGTTCATACCCCATAATCTACTATCTCATTAGCTTTTTAAAAATATTTTGTTTGTCCATTAATTTGACCCCCCCCCCCCCCCCACCCCCAAATATAGGGCTACAGAGCCCATCTACGAACTCGACCTTACCCTTGACCCAAACAATCCTCGCACCAAGTTTCATCAAAATATCTCATTCCCCACGGACGGACGGACAGACGGACGGACAGACGGACGGACAGACGGACGGACAGACGGACGGACAGACGGACGGACGGATAACTTTTGCGACGTCATAGGCATGCTCTATCTTCACGCACTGAAGCCTTGTGTCACATTGATATAGTTTTCACTCGGTGCTTAGTAACTGATACTCTCTCAATATCTCTCAAAATCAAAAGTACTTGGGGCACAGTATTCTGAAAAGATGTAGAATTTAATATGCTGCCTGAGACATATAGCACTAGAGCCTATCATTATGTTCTTGTCGATGATAATAGGGGCAACCACTGAATAGCGTACCTGAGGATTCATTTTCAAGAATTCTGGCTTCATGTGTTCTCCCTTCATTAAGTCAGTAAGCTTCAGGTTCAAGTGGAAATCAATAGCCTTCGCTAACAGGAGGACGGACCTGCATGGCCCGCTCAGGGGCATGTAATAGAAATCAGCACTGGGCATCTTGACCTTGGGGAGAAAAATAAGTTAGCAAGAATTTTCTCAGAAGGCCGCAAAAAACGTAGAACAAAACTTAGAGCAAAGCCCGCTTAAAAACTAGGATTTAACGGCACCACGGACGTCACACTGAGCTATGTGCCTCATGCCCACTTCAGTCCTCATACATCGTACTCTGGTGGTCGACTAAGCAGATCTGGGCTGTTTCACACGTAGCCTGTCAGTACTACATTCTGCCTTTAATCCTACGTCAACTCTTCCGGCAACATCTTATCACATTCAAGAACATACCTATATTATTTACTGATGACAATTCCACTAATCCTAGCTTCAGGTACTTCTGGCTGGACACTGAAGACTTAAGTAGTAGATCTCTCTATCTATCGTCTTGTTATCTTCGTTGCTCAGAGCTGTATCTTAACCAATCAAAATGATTGGTCCACGCCAGAGCATGACGATAGAAACGCGAAACGCTGAATGACTTGCACTTTTAAAGAGACATCTTTTCGTAAAAATCAAGGTAACTCGTTTATGTTATTCAAAAATATTCTTCAGTTATCAAATAAGAACTGTAAAAAAATAAGACTATGAACTCTGGATAAATCTAAATATGAGCGTAGGCTATACAGTGTAGTATACACTGGTACACTGAACGTGACTATCCCTAGGCATTTTTCTTCTTGTTGCTGTAGGTTTCACTTTTCTTTGTATCAGCCAAGTCTTTAGTATACACTTTTTCATACTTCAGCTTCGGTCCATTATTTCCACTTCCACCCCAGGGATTTGCTGAAGCAGCATTACCACTGTCATCTTCACTGATTTTGAGCTTGTAGACATCACCAGTATTTCCATCATACCCCGTAAGCTCTTCAAGGGGAAAACCCAAGCCAATCAGCAAATCTTCAATCCTTCGTCGTTCTTCAGCTTCCTGGACAGCCCCTTCAATCTTTGGAAGTACTTCATAGCCCTCGTCCGCTTGCTCGGGGTCCTTCGTGTAAGAGTTATATACGCCAAGTATCCCGTAGCTAATCTTATGATCTTCAGGAGCATATGGATATGTCTTTTTTTCCATGTCGGCATAGATGTCATTCACTTGACCGTCTGTGACTGGTCGATTCTCTCTAAAATGAGAAAATAAATCAGCCACTTTTATCGATTTTGCCTCAATGACCGAACTTGAATAGAATCATTCCGATGGGATCTCAAATCAATATTAAGTCAGCAGCAAATCCAGATTGAGATAATGTCAGAGATAACTTTCCTTGGTGCCAACTAACAGTTAGAAGGTATATTGGACTACTACTATTCTAGCGTGCGACAGTCAGTTTTACTTCTCGCTATAATATTCTCCAGTTTGTTTTAGCAGCACCAAAAGTCTTACACCCCGTCATACGTAATGAACGAGCGATCGGCTGATGAACGTGTTGTATCACGATGACACTGCAAATACGCTTGGGATTTAACAAACCAGTTTTAACTAACAGACGCGACGTCACTCTAGCCAAGAATAATTTTAAGTTTTGTTTTTGTAGTATCCCTTTTCGAGTACCTACCGAAGATGATGCGTCGGGAGATGCATTGGGGCGCTAAGGTGAGGCACGATGAACCTTGTCGCAATCAGCCATAGTGCTGAGATGATATCAAATGTGATAATAGCCTTAAAAATAAGAGACAAACATAAGAAGTCGCACATATGTATGCGTTTTTATGTGTTTGATTATGCTTAGCTGTTTGCTGCTACATAGACAGTTTCAATCTTAAACTGTCATATAATTCGACGCCAATTCTGAAGCCGTAGACGATTTCAACTGTGTTCAACTGTATACGCGTTTGTATGGCACTTGCATTCCAGCCGTGCGATGTGCCGATCCATCACATTTCCGTCTGTCGGTCGGTCTGGTGATCGCGAGTTACGGTACTTCCAGATGTGCTGGGACGATAAAACTTGGCAAACACATCAGGGACCCAGTCAAACTAACTTGGAAATAATCAGTTTCCCAATCTGACCATCATGGGGGGAGGGGAGCGAAGGGATGAAATTCCGAGAGGCATATAAGGGGCCCGATCAAACTGACGTGGAGATAAAGATTTTCATGGTCCTATCATCATGGGGGAAGAGGAGGGAGGAGAAATCCAGAATATTGAGTCATACGTAACTTTGGAACGGATGATCGGATTTCATTGAAATCTAATAATTGAACATAATACATGTCTCTGATGTTCTTGTTCATGTCCGGACCAGATCCGACAACCGTTGGGGGGGGGGAGGGGAAATGACCCACTTCACTTAGACTGGAGAGACTGGGATGGACAAATAGCTCCAGATAAATCATTTACATTACAGGTTGGATCCGGTCACTGTGGGGGAAGTTAAAGGGGAGGGGATCAACATTCCGGTGATCTCAAGTTAAGGTACTTCCAGATATGCTAGAACAATGAACTTGGCTGGAAAATAAGAGACTGTACAAGATTGGCTTAGAAGTCGTCGCTTCCAAAATCCCACCACAACTTAAAGTACTACTCTTATCCGCAAAGTAAAAAAAAAGCTTAAGCAAAGTATACATTTTCAAGATTCCCATGAGTCCTCGATCATTTTCACCTTAAGGATTTTGCTTACAAATGATTTTCCAGCTCCCTTAAAGTGCGCATCTTAACTGCAAAGTCAAAAAGTACTTTCGATCAAACGATGCATTTTGGCCCATGATCATTTGTACCACAAGGGTCTTGCTTAAAAAAAAACGTCTCTGGCACCCTTGAAATGCACATCTTGACCGAAAAGTGGAAAAACAAGAGCTGGGAGCTCATATGGCACTTGCAAGGCTGGGTTAGATGCAAGTGATGGTGAAAAGTATTTGTTTAACTTTGCGGTTAAAATGAGTTCTTTAAGGGGTGGTCGCATCGGAAAAGTGACGATGCCAAACAAAATGATGTCAATTTCCTAATGCTCCAGCAAAGTTTTATCGTCCTAGCACATGTGGAAGTACCTTAACTCACGATCACCGGAATTCCGAACACCCCCCTACATCTCCCCTCCCTCGGTATTCGAATCCGGTCCGATTATGTCAATGATGCACCTAGGACTTGTGCATGTAGCCTACTTCCCACCAAGTTTCGTCCTGATCACTCCAGTCTATGCGTGTCGACCGAAAAATGATCGGTATATGGCACTTGAGCAGACTTGCAAGTGCCATGAATACTTTTGATCAAACCTTGTAGGCTATTAATGATCCCCAAGGAACTATTATTTTTTTGTCTCAAGGGTTTTACTTATAGATGAATTTCTAGCGCCTTTAAAGTTGGCATCGTTACAGCCAAGTTAAAAAATAAAATACTTTTTTGCAAACGATAAATTCTCGTGATTTCCAAGGGTCCATGGTCATTCTTATCTCAAGGATTTTGCTTATGAATTATTAGAAAAAACACAAATAGGCAGATTCTATATTTCATCCCCTGAAACAGCCTTACAAGTGCCACGTGAGCTTCTAGCTTTGGTTTTCCTTCCCATTTTCGTTTGTGAAGTACTCTTTCCGTTGTCAAATGCATAATGGTCGGTTTAAAAACAAAGTAACGATAATCACTGCAGAGTAAGTAGCTCTTGAAAGCTGAGCCGCCTCTGGAGCGACAAGTCGTTGCAAATCACTCCGACTTCATGCATTCATTTCAAGAAAACACAGGTGACGAGATATGACACAAGATACGTGATAACTGGGGTCTGAACTATTCAGCTATTTAAATAAGTAAGTTAGTAGTGTTCACATGCTTCAAGTAAACATAACTCACCATTTTTATAACGGTTCCTAGGGATCTACTTGACAAATCTCTGCTTCATTACTGATTCACACTGGACATCCAGATCTTCTTATATAGAGATTTGTTTTCGCGACTTAAGCCTCCGTGGTCGTTTATCTGCCATCGGGTTGTTCTTATACTTTGAACTTCCTAGGAAGTTCATTTTCTAGTCCGTGCTTTGCACTTTCGTTGCAACGGTTGATAAGTATTACGGTACTCAAGACGTAAATCATTTTACTTCGCAACGGGTATCTGTAATGCCGGTACACAGGTTCTAAGACATACTTCCGGGTTGGATGAGTATGAAACCGCAAGTGCAAGACAAGCACTGAATTACACAACAACGAGAGTTTGTTTTATTATTTTGTGTTTTACACCATAGCAGCCATTCTATGCAGCTATGCTGTGGTTTACTTGAACCGGAATATCAGCGCTTATTTCACATATGCTTTGAAAACACTCCTATGCGACTCATCATGTTTATCTGCAAAAGTTTTATTTTTGTTGTACTGTATAAAGCATTTTTTCTTTAGTTTGCTCTTGTATACAGTAATAGGCTACTGACTCAAGTATAACCTTAAAAGTAGAGACCCGTCAAAGACCACACGACGCGCATCGAAATATTCAACTAAATCAAGGGATAGCGTACGAGAATATACTTTATAAATTTAATTAAATAGTTTTTCAATAACAGAAACAATAACAATAACAAAACCAACTGTCATAAATATTTAATTGTTTTTAGTTCCGTAGCCCAAAGAAACACAATTCGCCGAGACGACGAACATCAGCTTAGTGGTGTCTGAAAAACATAAGGTAGCCTATTAGTCACTATCATCAAGGCAAATGTTGAGTTGTTTACAATACATAAATGTCACGAACTATCTATCCTTTGACATAGATATCTCTTACTTTCCTTCTTTTATTGGGTTTCAATATCTATTACCGCGCTGATAGCCATCTTTTTTATTCAAAAGGAATAGAACACTGCGTTTTGCGTTGTTTTGGTTTCCAGCCAAACCAGATCAACTGGTGCGCAGAGCGCACAGATCACAACTCATCTAATCGTCGTAACTGCGGTCATCTACCGGGCGCCGGCAAAACTTACAAAGGGGAGAAAATATCCGTAGAATGATTATGTGTGCATATCACGGACTCCTGCTTTGGCTTTTAATGTGAATTACTGATCGTGATATATTAAAGACTGGAGAAAAGTAAGAATCCTCAAAATGTATCCTGCAACCAAAATCAAAAGCGCGCGAATTATAACTAGCGTTCCCAAGCGCAACAGCCTACAGTTAATTGCAAGCTAAAAGCATGTCATGTCTACTTTTCTAACAGTAGACGAAGGTGCATCTGAAGCTCGAGTGTCGGTGCCAGAAAACGACTAGTAGAAAACGCCACCATACCAGTTCTGCGGCGACAGTAGGCTTAAGTGAGACGGACAGAGAACGGATGTCTCCAGCTCACTCTGACTGGCTGTATATTTAAAATTAGATACTGTGACCAAATCGTTTGAAGCTTCATCTACTGGGATTTTGGGCGGTGATTTCGCTTGAATGGCAAAAGTACGTTTGTCCCTATGTACTTCACTAGGGTGTTCTTCAGGTCCAGTATGAACTATATCGTCATGATAGTCCTGTCCGAAGTACTCGTCATCATCGTGATCAGTCGCTTCCGAGCTGTATTTCCTGTTTTGCAAAGAAGTTAATGATAGAGTGCTGTTGCGGTCTGAAATGAGGATGCGCGGAAAATAGTCTTAATTCGGAAGTATTCCACACGGCAAGGCAAGACCCTGTTAAAATAGCTCACAGAAGAACAATTTGAGGAGCGAGCAAAGTCTCTTACTGGTGTATGTATAAAGACTTGACAATATTTTCAGGAACAGGGGGTGCGTTCACTAAGCTCAATGGATGCCACCGAAGTCACTGAATAATCAATGAACTGGTGAGGGGAGGTATTCGGTATTTTTTATTCGTAATGACGGTTGCTAGTGATAGAACTTAGCAGAAAGATAAGGTACTATCATTACTATCGACCGGTAATGGTTTCTCCTTCAATTCTTCCCGTATCAATCAACTCGTTTAACTCAATTACAGTTTATCATTAAATAGTTATTTCGTCTCTGTGACTTAAGTAGCCAGGACGAATCCGAAAGGTAGACTCAAGTATTGCTATTTACATACATAGTATTACAGTCACCATACCTACCCATAGTAACCACCGGCTTCTTCAGCATCCCAGTCATCCTGATCGCTGCAAAAGATACAGTTTTCGTTATAGTCTGTCAGGGTCTTCGGCAACCTCAACAACGTGTTTAAGAAACAGCAGATCAGGTTGCTTACCCATGTCCGTCATTATGGTCATAGTCCTCCGAGTCAAGCCACTCAGCAGTCTCTCGTCCAGTGTCTCGCTTTTTCAGGGAATGCCTACGAGGAATATCAATTTAATAAATAATCTAGTCTGGGAGCTCTTCTAGCTAGGAAGCAAAAGTCAATGCTAATGTCAATAACTATTTAAGGAAAATAGTTAAACAGTGGAACAGTCTGGCCTTTCAGCACATTATTTCAAGCTCGTCGGTATATACAAGTCCATGCAGCTCAGAAGAGTGTTCGTCGCCATCTGTGTGCTATAAAATAACGTTATATTAACCCTCCACCAGAACAAGCTGGGAAAACAAGCAGTTTATTTTCAAAGCAGGAGCTGACGATGAAGGCGTTGTGTATTTACCCCTTCTTCTTCTTTCCTCCCTTCGACTTGTGGCCCTTTGATCCCTTTTTCTTGTGAGACTTCTTGTGCCCAGACTTCTTTTTGTGATGCTCTCCGGACTTGTGTCCTCCCTTCTTTCCATGCTTCTTTTTATGTTTCTTGCCCTGGAACGAAAATGGTTCATTGATAGCTGAAGTTTGCCACAAAGACAGAAAATAAACAGAAAGGGCCCATGACAGATGGATCTTCTTGATTCGCTCTTCACACATAGGTACTAATGTGAGAAAGCAATGCAACTCCATATCCTGGGTTTAGTCTAGTACTTCGAAGATTGCTGCAAGGTAGTTTTCAAGATTGCAATATATTCATAACAACTTACGTGGAACTTCTTGCCGTTCTTCTTCTTGCCTCCCTTCTTTCCGAACTTTTTATGCTTCGTGCTGTATTTGTTGTGTTTCTTCTTGTGATCCTTGTCATCCCAGAACTTCTTTTTCTTGCCGAATTCAGTCTTTTTGTGGATTTTTTTAAAGCCCTATAAAAACAAAAATAAAGTCTATAGTCTTGAAGCACCCAGAACAAGGTCTGTTTTCCTGATTGTGTCGTATAACCTTAGTATTCCGTCCTACGGCTTATCCGCCTTTTACATTTAAAATATGCGCACGTGAGTATCGCAAACAGTTTTCGTCAGGCAGCAACTTCAGTCAGGGTAGAACTGAGGGTAGGGTAGAACTTTTACTTAGTATCAGAAGTTTAGTAGAGTTTGGAAAGTATAAAAAGAAAGTAGTATTTTAGGACGAAAGTAAGTGACGTTGAAGCAGGATAAACTGTTAGATAGAATTTGTATTAACGTCACTTCGCTGAACGTGGAGACCTAGCCACTTGCTTTAGATTAATCTAAAACAAGAAAGAATGAAAAAAAGAAGCTACTCGAGATAAAAAAAAAAAAGGCATGGGACCTTGTAATTTAACTTGTCCTGAAACGGCCATAAAGAAGATTCTGAAAGGATTTCTAAGAGCGTAAAAGAATATTATCTGCTGTACCTTCTGCTTTAAAGATTTGTCATACGGTCAACCAACTGAACCCAACATTTACCGAAATTATTTTTCTGGGTGATAGCCTTCAATAATATTTCAGAGGTTTCCTTCGAAGCATGGCTAAACCGCTCGGTCATCCAATACTGTGACAAAAAGAGACCTCTAGCGAAGATAGCCTAGATCATACCTTTACTTTCTTTCCCTTTTTCTTGTGTCCCTTGTCCGCAAACTTGTGTCCCTTCTTGCCCTTCTTATCATGGTGGTCCTTTTTGTGGAATTTCTTCTTTAAATGCTTCCCGCCAAACTTCTTCCCTTTTTTGGCGTGGTGGCCCTTCTTGTGCTTTTTCCCGTGCTTTCCCTTCTTTCCCTTTTTGTGCCCAGCATCGTGATGCTTCTTCTTCTTCTTTTTGTGGTGGGCCTTTTTCTTATACTTCTTTCCATGACCTGAAAATTGAAACAGCCTAATAGGTAAGTTGTTCAAAATTTTAACACTTAATGGTTTTGCCCGAGTTCCAATTCCACTCATTGCCGTAATTCTGTAATAACAAGAGCTACGAGCTCATATGGCACTTGTTACGAGTAGGCGGTACAAGAAAGTAGATGAGAACGTCACAAAATACACCCGCCATCCAAAAATACGGTTCTGAAGCAGTTCCAGATGCTCTGTAATCCCTCTGCTTTAAGCGTTTCTTGAGTCCCCCCCCCCAATCCCCCACAGGTGTCGGACCCAACCCAGACTTAACACTGAACATCTGAGGCGATAGCTCTTTCCACCTGACAAGTTTCATTCAAATCCGATCACCCGTTCAAAAGTTAAGCATGCCATTCGATTCCGGACTCCCCATCGGGGAAGGAAACAAACCTGTCACTCGTGGAGGGACAGGTTTGTTTCCTTCCCTGAAGTTGAACGACAGGATTGACAGCCTGACGAGGACCCTTGCCAAGAAGGGCCGAAATATCACTGATGAAGAATCATAGCTGACGTATCCGTTGTAAACATTGTTTGAATAAAACCCCCCAGATGGTCGGTTTCCTGTATAATGTGGTCGGATCCTTGACACGCCTGCCAATTTTCACCGTCCTAGTACATCAGGAAGCAAAGAACTCGCGGGACCACTAGAAATTCGGACTCCCCCCCCCCCTCCCCAACTGCCCCAAAGTGAACGGATCCGTTCCGGTTATGTCAATGACGTATCTAGGATTTGTGCTTGTTCTTCTCGCCAAGTTTCATCCCGATCCCTCCACTCTAAGTGTTTCTCAAGATTTCCGGTTTTCCCCTCCAACTCCCCACCCCCCGGTGTCACCGGATCCGGTCTGGATTTAAAATGGAACATCTGAGACATGAGTCCTTTCCATATATCAAGTTTCATTAAGATCCGATCACCCGTTCGTAAGCTAAAAATATCTAATTTTTCCGGATTCCTCCTCCCTCCACTCCCCTCCAGATGGTCGGATAGGGGAAACGACCATTTCTAATTTGATCTGGTCTGGTCCCTTATACGCCTGCCAAGTTTCATAGTCCTAGTATATCTGGAAGTGCCCGAACTAGCAAAACCGGGACCGACTGACGGACAGTAATTGCAATCGCTATATGGCACTTGGCCGACGAGCAAGTGCCATAAAATCAAAGCTGCACGAAAAGAAAACAGTTTCATAACAAGCAGGAGAGAAATCTTACTTTGGAGATCTAACAAAAGTTAAAACTAAACGGGGTTGTATCTTATAACTAATTGTACATGGTCAGTGCCGTAACCCTGCGAGGGAACCTTTTTCTCAACTATTCACATCCTTATTTATCTTCCTTTCATACCTGGACGATCTGTTTCTTCTACTATTAAGCTTGCCTCTATGTTCCAACCATCCGCTCTTCCGCGCCGAAACCCATGCTATTACTTCCTACGATCACAAAAGCAGCTACACAAAGCTTTGCGAAATAAAGTCGAAGGAAATAAAAAAGGACACAAGAGACAGCTATTGCCTTTAGGGTTAGTCATTCTTGTACACACCTCCTGCTGCCATCTGAAGATCCGGAATCGTTTCAATGGAGTGAGCGTCTGCCGAAACTTCAGATGCCTCTGTGTACTGGTCCGAAAATCCGAGCTGAAGCCCCTTTGTCGGTAAGAAGTCTATCGAGTCTTGGCTTGCCCCAGTTTCACTGTCACCTGGTTCGCCGAAAGCTGCCCTGAAGTTTCCAAAGGGATGAGCAGGTCCCATGCTGGGGACTTCGAAAATGGCAGGCTGGACAAGCCATAGCAGAGTGGTGACGAAGAATTGCTGAAGAAGATGGAAACGTGAAAGACAAGACCAAAGGTTTCGATGGGATCCCACAAATTTAATATTTACAAACAATCGGGTCTTGTAGAGGTCCAGTGGTAATCATCTGAGAAGACGAAGTTAAAATATGGATTCAGCATGTGAGTTTACCCCTATAGCCTGCGTCATGTCCACTTTGACGAAAGTTCCTGCCTTCTGACAAATTTCCGGTTTCAGCCGGATTCCGGGCGAGCAACTTATCTTGCAAAAAATTGAAGTTCATAAACAGATTCAGCGTATCTCCATACCCCTTGTCGACCCTCTACTCAACTTCAGATACAACTTCAACTTTTAACAAATTTTCCGATTTCAGAAGGATTCGTGGCGAACTATGTGTCCAGGTATAAAATGATTGTCGTACACGTATTCAGCATGTCTTCTTACCCGTAAATCGAACACCTAATGAAATTCATATAAAAATCTTTACTTTTAACAGATTTCCCGGTTATGGCCGGATTCCGGGCGATCTACTTGTCCGGCGACAAAATAATGTTCATATTCGATTCAGCATGTTTCACTATCCTTAAATCGAACCTTAATCAACTTCAGGTTAATCTTTTACTTTTGACAAACTTTCCGGTTTTGGCCAGATTCCGGGCGATCTACTTGTCCGACGAGAAAATCATTTTCATATTCGGATTCGCATGTTTCCTTACCCCTAAATCGAATATCTAATCAACTTCAGATAAAACTTTTACTTTTAACAAACTTTCCGGTTTTAGCCGGATTCCGGCTGAACTTAATTTGAAACCCCTCCCCTGAATATGCAGCTTCCGTGCCCATCTACGAACTCTACCTTTCCCTTGACTCGAAGAGTCCTCACACCAAGTTTCATCAAAATATCTCATTCCCTTCGAGAGTTATCGTGCTGACAGACGGACGGACGGACAACTTGTGCGATGTCATAGGTATCCCTACACTTACGTTTTGGGATCCCCCCAAAAAAACTCAGAATAAGATATTCAACATAACCATTATGTTAATCTGTAAGATTGAACTGCCAGGAAAATAAACAGTACATCATAAACAGTACAATCCAGTACAATAGGTGAGATAAATCCAACTAATTTGGGAGTTTTTGGCATGGAAAAGGTGCTAACGGTAGTAGTTGTAGTTTCACAATGTCAATGATGTCCTGCTGTGGACAAAAATGGAATGATAACTTTTCGTTGAATTTTTCACTTTTGAAAAGTAATCTGTATGTTTAGTAGTTTTTACGTGTTTGCATATGACTCTGGCTGAAATAAACAAATACAATCCAAATACACTCGCTTTAATGAACTTTATTTGTAGGCTACACTAGCGTGTTCGTTTAGTGGTTTTTGTGTGTTTTGCACATGGCTTTGGCTGAAATAAATAAATAAGTCTTAATTATTCACTTTAATAAACCCCGTTGACTTAGTAATCTGACATCTTTATTACAGTTCATAAACATCAATTATACAGTGTGGACTGCTGGCACAGGTCTTTCACCCGACAGAACGACACCTACCCTAACGCCCAATTATTTAAAGGAGTTTTATGGTAAGCATTCTAGCACTGACTTACAACGTCTACTGTCTAGAACCCCCCACCCAAAGACCCAAGATGAAGCCACGACTCGATCCGACCGCTGGATCATCTAGTGGCACGGGTCGGAAGTGCCCGACATGGGGAGGCTGGGATCATAGTTTGACTATGGATATAACAAAATGTTTTTATTGTAGCAGACATATCGAAAATATGTAGAAAAAATCAAACTAATTATTTACATTATCGATTTCTTTAAGTATTTTGTTTTCTATTTTGTTCTTGTTAATTCTCTTAAGTCAAAAGAATTAAGGATGTAAACCAGATCAAAATAAACAAACGCCGTAAATTATACTAAATTCGTTACAATGATTTCTTGAAGATTCTGAAATTGAGCTAAATAATATTCAGCTTCCGAGACCAAAAAATGTCAAACTGACCGATGATTTCTTCTTCTGACATTTCTAAACGTCCACATGGTGATATACTTAGTTGTTTTAATCCTCTTACAAGACACTTGGAGGTTTTAGTAACTCCTTTGACCACCGCAGGAAGATCAATGAATAGTTAATTAGCAATGGCGGACTTGCTTTCAGGAGTTAATTGTGTTCAAGTAATTTGTGGATAACGTTGGCTACCGTGAGGACTTTGAGGAAAACAAAGGTAACAGTGTATTCGTGAAAATCCGACCCATCGAAAAATGATAGTGTCTCCCACCTTCTCGGCCCATATGAATAAAGGATTTAAAACAAAAATATCAAGGACGATACTCAGTCAACCAGGATTACGGTACAATGAAACCTTACCTTCTTAACTGTTCTATATCCCATTTTCAAACAGATGTAGTACCTAACAAAGTGACTAACAAATAATTGCTACTTCACTTATTTAGTTTCATGAACATTGTTCTTGTGAATGAACCCTGCGGTGAACTGCTGTCTATCAACTTCTTCGTGCGTATTTAAGCTAAACATTTCACTAAGTTAAAACACAGAAAATGAAAGTTAGGCCGTGAGACTCTGCTCCTGATTTACGCAAATTTGTGGAACTGCAGGATTAGCGATATGACAGCGGCTCAGCCGATTACTTTAGTTCTCACCGGATCCACTGGCAATGTTCTGCCCCCATATGAGTGTACAGTGATACCGACCATAAAATTGGCAGTACATAGAAAAGTGAATATATAGGAGATGCTAGAGACCCCACTGACATCTAATAGCAGGACATAAAACTGGAGAAAAAAAAAGCAAAAACTGTCATGGTAACACGTCCAAGTCCAAACTGACGACAATTTTTCAGAAACAGGGCCAAGCGCCTTTTGCGCAACCCCTCTTCAAAATGACATTGGTTTAATTTGTGCTAATAAACACTTAACGTTTCACGATCGCTTTTCCGCCGGTCCTTCGATCGCGAGGTACGGTACTTCGAGGTGTGCTAGGACAGTGGTTCCCAACAGGTGGTACGCGTACCCTAAGTGGTACGCGAGGTCCTTTCAAGGGGTACGCGAAGGTACTAAAATTGGTTTAAAGTGCGAACACACGATGAGGATTTCCCGGCCGGATTTCCTGCACTTTCATCATCAAGTTGAAAAAATTTCAACTTTTCGATATGGAAATGATGATGGCGCTGAAAATCCAGGCAGGAATTCCTGCCCGGGAGCTCCCGATCCTCATCGTGTGTTCGCACTATTAATCTATGGCTTCAAAATCTCGCCTCACTCATTTTTGAGTGCCAAAAGCCTAATATTAAGCATTGTCCTAATAGGTGTAATAAGGTGAATAGCGCTATACGCGATGTCTACGTTTTAACACACACGCCTGTTCAAATACAACCCAAGAGGTTCTTATCAATGCGGCTTCCGGTGTTGCCAAGGTAATACAATTTTTCGAGCTCTAAAAATATCCGAAAAGGTTCTTGGTACTATCTGAAGTACACGAGTACAATATAACGCAAATTATACTGTAAAAAAGCTATTAAAATAACGGATGGACAGCATTGGTCCTCGAACTGACGAAAAGCCGTCGTAATAGAATAAAAACTTGTTTTTGTTAAGAAAAGTTGTTTCTTTAGCTTCCAACAAAGTAGAACTGTTGTGCTTTCCTTGGCAACCCTGACGACGCTGCGCCTCTCCTCGGCCCGCTGGCGAACCAACCAAGCGATCTGATTGGCCCTGCATAAGCCAGAATAGAACGCTAGTCTATTCTCCTTATTCACCTTATTACAGCGCGCTCCGAGGAAAAGAGGAATCTGTAATAAGTCTTATACGCGGTAATACACCTTATTACACCAATTAGGACAATGCTTTACCAGCAGAGGCATTACTAGCTAAAATCTTTTTTGGGGGGCAAGGGATTTTTACTGGCCGACAGGTTATTTTTTACCGACTTTTTTTTTAAGTAACTATTTTTACGAAAAATAGAGGCCCTTCGCGCCGATCTGGCCGACCACTTTCAGGGGAGGGGTGTTGCGAAACCCTGCGCGTCACCTCTGATTAAAAACTCTAGTGAAAGTCAATTAAGATGTTGATTATAAAACAAGCTAGCCCACTACAGTAAAATCTGTTTCTGTGTCAAACAATACTGTTTAAAAAACAATCGAAGACATTGCAAGAGATATTGTCATTCAGGTTGCGAATCAAGCTAACAAAAACGTTTGCTCAGCTTGATGAAAGCACGGAGAACATCAAAACCAAACACAGAAACAGGCTGACTAAAAAATATTGCCGTTAATGACATCGAGCGGAGATTTGACAAAATTTTAGCTACAAAGCATCCTCAAGTGTCGATCTTGTATATATTTCTACAAATGTGTGCTTTATCATTTGTGGTAATAGACATCGTATTTCCACGGTCTGAAAAAGGGAGTACGCAACCTTTACGAACCTTTGATTAGGGGTACGTGGTACGGAAAAGGTTGGGAGCCACTGTGCTAGGACAATGAATGTTGGTGCATATGAGGGAACTGACCCGATTAACTTGGAAATAGTCGCTTCCCCGATCAGACCATCCTGGGCAGGGGCGCCCCCCCCCCCCCCGGTGTCATTTCAAAATTTGGTGATCTGACGTGTTTATTGGTTCCCCTTTTGTTCACTCCGCATCGATTTCTCCGCATTCGGTCTGTCCATTTCATAATTCGGCCATTAACCAGATTCGTGACCGAATACGATAATTCATCAAACTTCTCCATCGATTTCGCCGAATTCGGTCAGTCCCTGCGTAAAGTCGATGATTTAACCTGTATATTTGGTCTCATTCTCTACCGAATTCAATTATTCGGTCGCATTCTGCCAGCCCATTTCATAATTAAATTTGGTGAGATTCATTTGGTTTTGATTCGTTACCGAATACGGCAATACACCGGATTTCTCTTTAGTCGTTTCTATTACAAGACTTGCCGAATTCATGTTCTTTCAGGTGGTTCTAAAAGAGTTTTATTTTTCGGTATACTACGAATTCATTATTTGCTTCAATCCAGTTACGGAGTTCGGTAATTTAAGGGGCATTTATTTAGCACTCGGTCTTTACCATTTACGGTAGCTTCAGCTGGTTGCTGTCTATTTTTTACTTCTTAGGATTGCCGTTCTTCAGGAATAAGAACGTCTCTTGACGTGAAAACTAGCCTATTTTTGTTTGCTGTGCATTCCGAACAAATGTACTTTGTATCCTATTTACCCTGGAGCGACCCTTTCGTCGCTAGACAGCTCTGGTTTGAATAGGTAATCTTGGGATCGCAGAAAGGCACTTTTATCATCAGTGTTTCCACAAAATTTCGCCAGCGGCGCATTTAGCAGTCTTCACTTGTTTAGACAAAGGTTGCCTCATTAGTTGGCGTTTGAGGCTTGGAATTTTGGGGGCTTGAACTATGGTAAAAGCTAGAATTTGCATGGGAAGTAGTTACATGTTGCCAGAAAAAATAAATTCAATTCAAAAAATTTCGACTGCGGCGCACTAATTAATCATGCCCACAGCCGTTAGCGACGTAGTCGGTATGCAACAACACCGTTTTTTGCGATTATTTCAAGCCCTGTTGGCAAAACTGGAAAGGTCTTCCAAAGGTAAAAGGCTAAAGAAAACAGAAGCGGAAAAGCGTGAAAACGCGACAACTTTTCTCTTTAGACTTGTTTGTATGTACTCTGCACCTTTTAACGTTGTAGCTTAATGAAGGCGCTGTGTTTTTCAACTTTTTTTTTCAATAAATTCAGTAAAAATCAGGTAGGAATTCGGTTAATTTTATTTTTACCAGGTGCGCCCTCCCCCCCCCCCCCCCCAATGAAGAAAGGCTCGGGACGCCCCTGATCCTGGGTGGAGTCAAGGGAATCCGTAATCTTGCGGCAAGTATGACTTTCGAACGACTGACCGGATCTTAATGAAACTTGATAACTGTCAAGTTATGATAAACTGGAGTTAATGATAAACTGGAAGGAGGGTCACCGTAAATTTAGTTACACGCTTAGAGTGGAGGGACTTGGTCTGAAGAACAAGCTTAAGTCCTAGATACATCCTTTACATCACAGGTGAGTGGGGTTCCCGGAAATCTGGTGATCGTGAGTTAGGGAACTTCCAGATGGGCTAGGACGGTGAAACTTGACAGGCATATTAGGGACCCGACCAAATTTACTTGGAAACTCTAACTTCCAGGATACGACCGTCCTGGGGGAGGGTGGAGGAATAGGGAATCCGAAATCTTAACTCACGGCATGTTAGCCTTCTAGCGAGGTGACCAAATCTGAATGAAACTTGATAACTTGCGAGAGCCCGTGTCTCGGATATTTAATTTCAGTCCGGACTGGATCCGACAACTATAAGGGATCGACTAAATACGGGAACGGAACGACACGGTGCAGGAGGAACGTATACTAAAAACGGGAACGCGTACTAAAAACGGGAACAACGTACTATAAACGGGAATATTGCACCAAGAAGAATACTACGCTGCACCGTCGTTCCTTATTTTTTGAATAAAAACGGGAATGCAGGACACCTGTTATTTTGTGATTTCCTTTAATGAGAACCAATTACTAAAAGCGGGAGCACGTTTTTAAGCCGTTTCTAGTAGCCTACTGGCTTCTGATGAAAATGGAACCCAGTGCTAAAGAACAGGGGACGGGCATTTCCGATTTTAGTAATTGGTTCTCATGAAAGTGAAACCCAAGGGCCAAAGAACAGGGGTCCCGCATTCCTGTTTGTAGTAATTGGTTCTCATGAACAAGAGCTACTAGCTCATATGGCACTTGTTACGAGTAGGCGGTACAAGAAAGTAGATGAGAACGTCAAAAAATACACCCTCCATCCAAAAATGTAGTTCGGAATAGAAATAGGATATTTAGTTTCACTCGATTCTGAGCAGTTCCCGCCTCGTCTCGGATTACCTGTAGTAAATGCGCAAGACTGTTCAAACTTCCAGGTTTCAGCCCAATAAATCTACTCGTTTGATCCCTAGACATGCTACACGATTTCCGGTACTCCCTCCATCTCCCCCTACCGTGGCGGAATCTGGTTTGGACTCAAAATGGATCATCTAAAGCATCTTCTTTTATACCATCTATCAAGCTTCAATCGAATATTTTTGGAAAATTCTGGCACCCCCCCCCCCACCCTACCACCGTTGTCGGATCCGGTTCGGACCCTAAAATATGTCATCTAGGGTATATGCTCTATCTACATTCCAAGTTTCATTTAAATTGATGCACACGTATGACCCATATGCAAGCCTCGAAGTTTCCGGCAATCTCCCTCCAACTCCCCAGGACTTCGAAACATAAACATCGTATTTGTTAATCCCCTCTTCCCGTCCAGAAAGTTCTACTGAAATCGGAGCAAAGTCTATCTGCAAATTTCCGGTACCCCCCCCCCCCCGTACCTTGGCCGAATCCGCCCCGGACGCCAAATAACAAATCTAGGCCGCATAAACTCGGCACTGCCAAACTTGCATCTCATTCGGTCCATCCGTTTGGTTTTTGTGCATGTCAAAATTTTCCGCCGCCCCCCCCCCCACCTTCTTCAATTCCCTCAACCGTGGTCGCATGTAGTTCGAACGCGTGTTTTACATGCCTAGGTCATCGATTCTTATCACCGATGAAGTTTCACATGAATCAGACCACTCGTTCGCAATTTGCAGAAGTCAATTTCCATATTTCCCTTCCCTCGCTCACCCAAAAATGCTCGGATCTAGGAATGGAAGTTTCCGGGGTATTTTGTGACAAGTTCTTAAGTCAATCAAGTCGGATCAATAATATGCCTACAACGTTTCGTTGTCTTAGTACATCTGGAACTATTCTAACTCGCGACTACCGGAATTCCAGAAATCCCCCTCCAACTCCCCATACAGAGCCCAAAAACCATCTGGCTCCGTCTATTTCGAAAAAAAGCTTGTTCTCTTCATTAAGTTCTGTCCCAATCCCTCTGCTTTAAGCGTGTCTTGAGCCCCCCCCACCCCCCCGCAGGTATCGGACCCGACCCGGACTTGACACTGAACATCTGAGGCGATAGCTCTTTCCACCTGACAAGTTTCATTTAAATACGAGCACCCGTTCAAAAGTTATGCATGCCACTAGATTCTGGACTCCCCATCCATCCATTCCCCCAACAGTGGTCTGATCGGGCAGACGACTATTCTTAAGTCAATCTGTTCGGTTCCGTGACAAACTTGCCAAGTTTCACCGTCCTAGCACATCAGGAAGTATGCCGAACTCGTGGGATCGCTGGAAATCCGGACCCCCTCCCCTCAACTCCCCCGCAGTGCCCGAATCCGCTCCGGTTATGTCAATGACGTATCTAGGACTTGTGCTTGTTCCTCCCACGAAGTTTAATCCCGATCCCTCCACACTAAGCGTTTCTCACGATTTCCGGTTCCCTCCTCCAACTCCCCCCAGTGTCATCGGATCCGGTCCGGATTTAAAGTGGGAAGTCTGAGACAGGAGGTAATCCTAAATATAAACTTTCATCAAGATCGGATCACCGGTTCGCAAGTTAAAAATACCTAAATTTTTCGGCTTCCCCCTCCCTCCACTCCCCCCCCCCCCCAAGATGGTCGGATCGGGGAAGTGACTATTTCCTTCAAACAATGTTTACAACGGATACGTCAGCTACGATTCTTCGTCAGCGACATTTCGGCCCTTCTTGGCAAGGGTCCTCGTCATAATATTTATCTACGAAGGTGACTATTTCCCATTTAATCTGGTCGGGCCCCTGACACGCCTGCCAATTTTCATCGTCCTAGCACATGAGGAAGCACCGAACTCGCGGGATCACTAGAAATTCGACCCCCCCCCCCCCAACTCCCGCAAAGTGAGCGGATCCGTTCCGGTTATGTCAGTCACGTATCTAGGACTTGTGCTTGTTCTTTCCACCAAGTTTCATCCAGATCTCTCCACTCTAAGCGTGTTCCAAGATTTCCGGTTTCCCCCTCCAACTCCCCCCAATGCCACTGGATCCGGTCTGGATTTAAAATGGAACGTCCAAGACACGAGGTACTTCCATATATCAAGTTTCAGTAAGATCCGATCACCCGTTCGTAAGCTAAAAATATATAATTTTTCCTCATTTTTCCGGATTCCCCATCCCTCCACTCCCCTCCAGATGGTCGGATCGGGAAAGCGACTATTTCTAATTTAATCTGGGCCGGTCCCTGATATGCCTGGCAAGTTTCATCTTCCTAGCTTATCTGGAAGTTCACGAACTAGCAAAACCGGGACCGACAGACCGACTGACGGGTCCCAATGATCATCTTGGATCCAAAATTCGGAAGTTTCGAAATTTGGATCCTATAGCCCCCTCTTTTTGCAACCCGAAGAGGACAGATTTTGTATTGACATGTCCAGATCGGACTCGGCCATTGTGTGGGCAATTAGAGTGGGGAATCTTGGAACTTGACGAAAAGGACTATCACAGAATTCGGGGGAGTCTGACGGGGGCCTGGGAAGAGCCATACGACCAAGGCCGTATCCATAGGGGGTAGAGGGTTTGACCCCCCCCCCCCTCCGAAACCCACGTAAGTAATCGTTTTTTGTAGGCTTTAAAATCGGATCTATGTCTCTTTGGTCCGACCCGCAGGCAATCCCCCCCCCCCCCCTCCGAAATAAATTCCTGGTTACGGGCCTGCATGCGACCTTGACAGTGCAAACCGTAGCAGATATGCGTGCTACCTACCCTTGCAAGAGTCATACGAGCTTTCAGCTCTTGTTTTCGTGTTTAACCCCAGCAGCGGTAGATCAACAATTAGACATGCAAGGCTAGTGGTGGAAACCAGCGCATGACGTCACCCGATGATGCTGGTAGTTTACATGGGGACCTACCTGGTCCCGACGAAAATGACATTTAGAAAATATATGAAAGTGCGGTATATTCTTGGCCGCGCTTGGTCCCCATCAGCTTTGCTGCGCAACACAGAGAACATTCATAACCGGTCTTTTTGACCAATGACCACCTCTGAAGCCAGTCTGAAGCAATAAGCGAGAGCCTCGTCCGCTTCTAAACTACCTAAGGATCAATCTCATTTTAGGAGTTCTGCAATGACGGATCAAAATGACAGAAAATTGCATTCTTAAATTTTTTTCTTTTTTTTGCACTTGCTGCCTCTGGCTCAAGTGCCATATACCAATGGCAATCCCGTCTGTCTGTCGGTCCGGCGGTCTGTCCAACGGTTGCGAGTTAGGGTACTTCCAGACGTCCTATAGGATCTATATTTAATTTTATTTCTTGTCGTAAGGAATTTTCGGGTAAAATAAAATAGACTGGACTAATTATACCCGACCCAATTTACACAGTGACACGAGCAAATTTTTATTGTTGTAGTATATGTGTAAATATTAATTTTCTCCGATTGAGTTTTTATTAAACCAAAACTGTCTTGAAATTGTATAGAATATTATTTAAATTAATACTACATACTTGCATGTCAGCGTAGCTCTGTTGACATTTACGATGCTATTTTCTTAAAGGACTTGTCTTACCTATAATACTATTGAACCTACTTCCATAATCACTCCATATATTTCTAAGCTCGGAGACCTCAATTTCGTACGGTACATTCTAACCCCTCTAACAAACCCAAGCTAATTTTCTCACTTGCCATGTTTTGCTACCTTCGATGTGTATCACGCTGTCGACGGTTGTCTGCGAGAAGTTTTTCCATCAGAAAAAAGGTTATGTAAATTGTTTCCCTGTTTTCGCTACAAGTCAACGGGTCTCGGAAAAGGCTTAAAACAGCCAAAACCGTTGGTTATTTCTTGAAAGCACAGCATAGTTTTCAAGTTTTCATATATTTTAACATACTGTAGGTTGAAGGGTAAATAGTGCAAGGGGTCCTTTAAAGCAGTGGTTCCCAACGTTTTCCGTACCGCGTACCCCTAATCAAGGTTCGAAAAGATTGCGTACCCCCTCTTTCAGAACGTGAAAAATTAGCATCAATGGTAAGCATACTTGTGTACAAACATATACATATTTGGTCGAATCTCGTCTCGACGTCATTAACGGCAAAATTTCTGTGTTTGGTTTTGAAGTTCTCCGTGCTTTCAACAAGCTGCATCGCAAACTTTTTCGTTGGCTCAGTTCGCCACCTGAATGACAGTATCACTTGCAATGTCTTCGATTCTACTTGAAACAATATTGTTCGACACAGGAACAGATTTTACGACAGTAGGCTAGCTGTTTTGGAATCAACATTACGACCAACATTATTTCACTGACTTTCACTAGAGATTGTATTCAAAGGCGTCACGCACAAGTTGAAAACAACCCTCCCCCCCAAAAGGTAGGCCAGACGATTAAAAAGAAAAGAGTCTGCGCAAAGCGCCACGATTTTTCGTAAAAGCAGTTGTTAAAAAAAAAAAGTCAGTAAAAATTACCTGTCGGTCAGTAAAAATACCATGCTCCTTAAATATTTTGGCTGGTACTACTCTGCTTATAAGATTAGGCTTTCGACAATCATAAATGAGTGAGACGAGATTTTGAAGCTACAGACTAAATCAGACACGTCGTACTCATGATAGTAATTCATTCTGTTCAGTAGTATTTTCCTCCTCTCAAAACTCCCCGAAAAATGGTCAGATCCAGGAGCGGAAGTGTTCCTAGGGCATTCTATCGGGTCCGTAAGTCTATTTGGTCGGGTCACTAATATGCCTGCCAAGTTTTATCATCCTTAGCACACCTGGAAGTATCCTATCTCGCGATCACCGGAATTCCGGGAAACCCCCACCAACTCTCCCCCAAAAACGCTGATATGATCTGGTTCTGTCAAGAACGTATCTATTGTTTATGCTTGTTTTTCCACCGAATTCCATCCCATCCCTCGACAATTAGGATTTTAAAAAAATCCGGTGCCCCCTTCCAACTCCCCCCCCCCCCCCCCCCCCCCTCGAAGCATTTGATTTTCATTTAATTTATTCAATAATAAAGCAAAACATATCTCTCGTGGGCAGAGCCCAAATGCGATGTTTTTGTAGTCAATTTTTTGTAAGCATAGCTAAGTTTTTAAAGTAGTCAACTATCACAATCTTCGTCAAACAACTTCGCACAAACAATCACCCGTTCATAAGTTATCCGGCCGGACCTGACATGGAACATATAAGACAATGGCTCTTCCCACTTGCCAAGTTTCATTCAAATCCGATCGCCCTTTCAAAAGTTACAAATGCCACTAGATTCCGGGTTCCCCATCCCTCCACTCCCCCCAAGATGGGATCGTGCAAAGGAATATTCTCACGTCGGTCTATTCGGACCCCTCGTATTCTTGCCGAGTTGCATCATCCTATTACACCAGGAAGTACCGAACTCGTTGGATCACCAGAATCCCCCCTCCCAACTCCCCCCACAGTGCCCGAAACCGGTCCGGGTATGTCAATGATGTATCACGTACTTGTGCTTGTTCTTCCCACCAAGTTTCATCCCGATCCCTCCACTCTAAGCGTTTCACAAGATTTCCGGTACCCCCCCCCCTCCAGCTCCCCCCAAAGTAACCGGACCCGGTTCGGATTTGAAGTATGTCTTTGGAGACACGAGGTCTTTCCAAATACCAAGTTTCATTCAGATCCAATCACCCCTTCATAAGTTTTTAATGCCTCAAGATTCAGGATTCCCCCTCCCTCCACTCCCCCCACGATGCTGGGACCGGAGAAGTGACTATTTCCAACTTAATCATTTGGGGTCCCTGATATGCCCGCCAAGTTTCATCGTCCTAGGTTATGTGGAAGTGCCCAAACTAGCAAAACCCGGACCGACCGACATACCGACGGACCGACAGAAATTGAGATCGCTATATGGCACTTGGTCGAACGGCAAGTGCCATAAAAACGTAACTCTTGAGTAATTTTTTTTAAGCATAGCTAAGTTTTTAAAGTAGTCAACTATCACAATCTTCGTCAAACAGCTTCGCACAAACACATAGTTATGCGAGGTGACCTTTAAAGAAGAATTTTTTTTTAATAATAAAGTGAACAGATCTGAATTTCAATACACAGATGGACGCAACGAGAGAAAACAGATCAAGACCGTTTGGAGATCCTCTGATCAGCCATGTCTGATGTCAACGTCGTGCACTGGCACCTTGTGGTGACTGAAAGTGACAGTTTCTTTTGGTAATTCGTACGTGAGCGTAGTGCCTTCACGTCGATCCTTGCCCTTCAAATGAAATCCAGCGGACTAGCACACAAATTTCTGAGAATATAAAAGTATATCGGCTGTCTTGGATCAGTATCAGTCAGCTCCACCAAGTTCAGAGTAACACTTCAGCGATGAGGTCGTTAGCTGTAGTGGTATTGGTAAGTCATTTATATACTTATCTTCAAAACAGTTTTATTCATCATACTTTGCAGTTTTAGAGCTGAACAAGAACAGATAATATAATCCTATGAAAGAGTTGGTTTATTTTTTATTTATTATCACGATGGGCGTTAAGCTTTTAGCTTCTCAGCAATGGGGAGCTCACAAACTCAGCGGTCGATACGATTGAGCTTTAGCAAAAAGTAAGTAAAAATTGATGCCAGCCTATCTACCTGCTCTAGATTTTCAGTTCCTTCCTAGTGATCCTGTGTGAAAAAGTGTAGCAGCTTTTCAAAATTATGACAGTTCATCTTTCGGCTGACAAGTCTCACTGAAAAATTCACTACAAGAAGAGAGTTAAAATGTTGTAAGAATTTTCTCTCTAGTATTTTCAATTAAACACAGTGTAGCCGTACTAGTATACCGCGACCGACTCTCGTGTGGATGGACAAAAGCCCACAGGCATACTTTCTAAACCCTGTCTGAAAATAGCCCTACCGACCAACAACGTCTTCCCTCAATACAAAGCCTTTCTCTTTTACAGGGACTTGTGTGTGTGTCAGCACTTCCATCCAGCCAGTTTGGAACTATCGACCTGCAACTAAGAGGCGATAGGGACGACCTTGCTGTGGAACCGGCCGACTACAGATCTGTACTGAAAAATGTGCCATTTTCCTACTCCGACAGAAGCGATGACCTTGATGACGACGCAGAACTGACTGACCGAGTCAACGGTGACGTCGACGACGATTCCGAGATCCTGCGACCGAAGAGATCAGCAGAGCTGAGGGGAGAGACGGGATATTTTGAAGATGATGAGGACAGTGAGGAAGCGGAGGATATAGACGCATCGGCGTCTGTAGTGTCGAGTTCCTTGTACGCAGTTGACGAGTATGACTCGGACGACGAAGTTGAAGATGATCAAGCTTTGGCAGCGACAGGTAGGTTCTTCCTACATTATTCCGGAATATATCCTTCTTTTCAGTGCCCGACTACAATGCCGGCAGATCATTATGTTCGAGACAGTCGAGCAAAAGACAGACATTTAAACCCCTCTATAAGAGGCGACACAGCAAAAGTGGTACAAAGTTGCATCAAAGCTGCATTCAGTTTTTGGAATTTCGAGTGGAATACCTATTTTTCTTTTTATTTCTAAGCAATACGCGTCATAACCAACCAGCCTAGTCTTGACATTTCTTTAACCAGTTGTTCCTGCGCTAAACATCGCCAATATCTGTCGGTAGGAGGATTACTAACAAGGGATATCTAAGCAAGTCAGAAGGTTCCATTCCGCGTGTTCTGGAAACCAGCGGAAAAAAAATTGCATGAGGAAAGAGAAGAAACACAGCTGTATTCTGTGCAGGAGTTCTAGACTGGACGAGGCAATCAGGCTACCAAAATAGAGAATCTGCCGACTTCGCGTTTCACTTTACCTTTAAGCAAACAATTCTACTTTTATAGGCTATGATCACAGCAGCTTCGACCACGACGATCACAGCTTCCATGACAAACACGGATTCAAAAAGAACAATGGAGGCAGTCACCACAGCAATCTCGACAAAGGATTCCATGATCACTTAAGTAAAGACTATGGTGGAAACAAACATGGCAACCAGCATCATGGAAAGAAACACTTCTCGAAAGGAGGACGTCGCGGGCACAGGAATGGGAAGAAGGGTCACCGCAATAAGAAGCACAGGACAAAGGTACAGCAAATGTTTAGTTGTATTCGGATATTAAAAAATGAGTCCATGTCACTGTCAATCTGATGAAAACGAGCCACCTTAAATGTCGCATCCCACTGCCTAGATTTTTTTTGTACTTTCTTGAATTTTTTCTTCTTAATTTTTTTGCAAAAAAAAAATACAATCTTAAGATCTTACTTCACACAAACTTTGCACAAATCCAGCCTATTTTGTGGATAACGACCAAGATCAGACATGATTCCATGATTCCAAAGAGAGATAGTTGGTTTTGCGCAAATACGCGTATTTTGATAGCTTCTTTGAATGGCTAACGTTTTGTTAATTTTTAGGGATTCAAGAACGTCTATCACAAAGAGGAGTTTGGCAAGAAGAAAACATTCCTTGACGACAGCAACCTGAAAACATTCCACAACAAATACAACGATGGCCATAAAAAGTTCAACACCGACCATGGCAACAAACACTTTGGAAAGGAATATCATGGGGGAAAGCACTTTGACAAACATGGAGACAGCGGGCACAACAAGCACGGCAGCTTCCACAACGACAAGCATGGAAACAAAAAACATTTCGGCAGCCACGGATCCCATGGAAGCCATAGCAGTGACTTCGATGACCACTTCGGAGATTACAGCCAAAATGCCCCTTTGATATCCACCACCGCAGATATTTCAAGAGAACCGTTCTTTGAGTAGTCGTTACGCTGGGTTCCCACTTTCTGTTATTATCTCTTTTAATAAATTATGTTTCGTCTTAATCCTATCTTTCTATATCGAAAGCAGAAAGACAAACATCTCCAAAGTCAATAAGCCAAAAGAGTGGTAAAAAAGAACGCTGATCTGTCCTTTAATAAGCGGGCAAACGGTAACTTAGCCTACCCATAAAAATAGCCTACCAAGAAATTGCGTTCCAGGCTCTTTCCAGGTGGTTACGTTATTCTGAGTCCTCCCCCCCCCCCCGTCACTGAAAAACTTGAAACAAAAACTTACACTTAGGTAGTAAAAAATCGTTCCTGGGGCATAACTCGGACATTCCTTTTCTGGTTGCTGCTGGCTGTACCGTAAATTCCTGTTGTATGGTCTTTCAGAATCTGTATACTATGATGTACCGACGGATGCTATGTCACCTAAAGCAAGAAATGCATGATGTACCTTGATAATGTTCGAGGTTTTCAGCGCCATTCCTCATACGAAACTGGTAGCCTAAACGGAGTTTCAGAAGAACACATAAATCAGGTACACAAGCACACACAAATTAGCAAAGGTTAGGGTGAAAAATAAATAGATCAGAGACAAACAATTAACGCATTTTCAGAAAAATTATGAGCATAAAGGATGCGCTGTATCATATTACTGTTAAAGAGAATTTTCTGAAATGTAAAATACCAAAACGCCCCTCTATCTACGAACTTTGTTTTAGGGGTCACAATATAGGAACAGCATCTGAAGATATGTTGTTAGACCTCTTGTGGGGGCCTAATATATGCCTTTCCCTTCAAAGTCAAGACTGGTATTTTTGAAAAGCCTGTGTCAATAGTAGCCTCCAAAAATAGTGCCATAGGCCCGAAACTGCCCTTTCTTATGGAATTTTCGACGTTCTTACATCCTCCTTTCACCTCTTATCATAACAATCATAACGTTTATTGCTGCACTATATCTTTACATATAAATGCAAGGCCTTTACAGACCTTTACAGATAATTGCAAAGTCAAATTAAATGGCAAGTAGACTGCGATTTGCCATCCTCTGTATTACCTTATAGGTTCATCTGGTGCACAAAATATTGTTTAAACGGGTTCGCTTCAAAACCCCATTAGGTCGGAGACTTGATTATATCTCTAACGAAGGGTGCCGTTGCCAGGGGCGTCACTAGAGTTTTACCTATGCGCGGGGGGGGGGGACGTCCGGTTTGTGCCGACGGACTCAAAAAGGTGCCGACAAAACACGCCACGTACATTTCCCGTCAGCACAGAACATAACCGGGGTAAAACTAATGTAATGCATCAATTGAGATTATTCCTTTGATGTAATTTCGCATATTAAAGTTCACATATTTGGCTTTTCATTTTAGCTTCGAATGACTGTCCCAAGAACAAGTTAAACTAAGCGCCGCAGGTGAAATTTTTTAAATCTGCCTTTTTTCCGAAAAAAAATAGCATACCTACCATACAATTCTAGCATTTAACGTGTTTCACACACACACGAATTTCAATGCTGAAACGCCAACTAAATGAAACACCGTTCTTCCAAATAAAGAATACTACAAAATACGCGGCAGGCGAAATTTTGTGTGAACTAACTGTAATGCATCAGTTGAGATTATTCCTTTGGTATTATTTCGTATATTAAAGATCTCATATTCGGCTTTTCATTTTAGCTTTCACTAAAAAGCGAAGCTTCCAACGACTGTAGCAAGACAAGTGAAACTAAGCGCCGCAGGCGAAATTTTGTAAATCTGTTGTTGTTTTTTTCCGGTAAAATTTAGCTATAGTACCAGAAAATTTTCGGCTTTTAAAGTGATATAACACGAAAACTAAAGGATACACCGTTCTTCCAAATAGAGAATACTACAAAATGCGCTGCAGGCGAAATTTTGTGTAAAACTAACTGTAGGCTAATGCATCAGTTATATATTTGAATTCACATATTCGGCTTTTCGTTTCCACTTTCGCTAAAAAGCGAAGCCTCCAACGACTGTACCCAGAACAAGTTGAACTAAGCAACGCCGGCGAATTTTTTTTAGTCTGAATTCTTTCCAGAAAAATTTGCGCACGACAAATGTTTGCAGAATTTGATTTCTTATGTATAGAAAGACCCGATGTGCCGACAAGAATACCGACACCCGACGAAAGCATTCACAATTCGATTTCTTCTTGTTTTGCCCAATACGACTGTAAAGAACTTTATTTTTTACGTGTAAATACAACCAACGAGACTTGAACTTACGGCATGCGCCCGATAAAAATTTACAGAATTTGATATTTTTTTATTTTTTTTTTGTAAAAAGACGACAATACCGACGCCCGACAAAACCATCGAGCATTTGATTTTGTCTGTGTTTTGCTCGACTAGATTGTACAGAACTTGATTTCTTACGTGTAAAAATAACCCCTTGTGCCGATGAGACTTGAACTTCCCGGGTGCGCCCGACAAAGTTGCAAAATTTGATTTCTTACGTATAAGTAGAACCCGATGTGCCGACGAGTCGGCCGACACCCGACAAAAGCATATAAAATTATTTCTTCTGGATTCCTTATGTATAAAAATAACCCGATGTGCCTACAAGAATACGACATAAGCATGCAGAATTCGATTTCTTCAGTGTTTTGCCCGACAAATATTTGTAGGATTCATTTCTTGCGTGTAAAAAGAGCCCGATGTGCCGACGAGTCAATCGACGCCCGACAAAACATAAAAAATCTATTTCTTCTGGATTCCTTATGTATATAAAGAACCCGATGTGTCGACGAGAATACCGAGTCACGGAAAAGCATGTAGTATTCGATTTCTTCAGTGTTGCCTAACAAATGTTTGCAAGATCTCATTTATTGCGTATAAAGAGAACCCGATGTGCCGACGAGTCGACCGACGACTGACAAAAGCATACAGAATGTTATTTCCCCCACCCCCATAGTGACGCCCCTGGCCGTTGCTGCTGAACTGGCAGCAATTAGCCTTGTTTTAAAACTTGTATCTGTCTCACGTAGGTGTTTTGGATTTTAGCCTGTAAAATTACTATAGATTAGATGTTAGATGCCAAGAGCGAGAGACAAGGTTACATGCGCGGACTGTAGGTCAAACTATGACTACAAGTGGAAAAGAAGGCATGAAATTTTTAAACGCAACGGAAAAGCCATCAGATTCAAATGAAAGGAAGCAAAACCCTTCCTAAGGAAGTGTATCCAGGACAGTGAAATCATATCTATGACGAAGGGAGGCTAAGGTGGGTGGGTACAACGCTTGAAAAGGGTTCGTTTCGTTTTCGTTTCCCAGGTCAGGAGCGGTCCTGCAAACGCTGGAGTAGCTCACTAAGTCGGGAGGTAGATTTTTGTCTACCATGTTAGTCTTAAAGCCTATCTTCAAAGCCATCGTAAACTCCACAGTCTCTCAGAAGAAAAAGTCGGGAAACACCTACAACTCGAAAACGATCGCTTTTGACCGTAAGTTATGCTGACTGTAAGCGAACTTTTCTGCTGTGGTTAGAGCATCATCCGGCGCGTACTGAGAATCGGACCTAAGTTGGTGGTAAGGTAGCAGACGAAGGCTGAGGAAGGTAGAAACCTTTCATACATGCTTTAATGTAGTTTCACTTTAGTACCACATACTTTTGTTTTAGTTATGAAATACAGGATGTCGAATAGACAAATAAAATGGTACAGGGTACTTTCATAACTAAATAAAAGTACGTGTACGTCAAAACTACAGTAAACTACACCCGAAAAACGCAACTAAAGTCCTTTCGGCGAATCGGAATCTTTGTAAAAGTACTGTCGGGCGATTCGGGCAAGGCCCAAAAGATTGTTACGTCCGTAAATCGGGATTATTTATTTTTTAAATGAACCCACAAACTTGTTTTCCTCGTGGGTTTCTGAGTATAAGCATGTCTTTTGACCTCTTTTTTCTCTATATTTCAGAACAAATTTACTTTATTGTTTACTTAATTCCGGATTGTCACTACTTAGCCACTTGTTTCGACGGAGAGATTTGGGATTTCATAGGTGCACTTTACTGCTCACTGGGATCGCAAACAGACGCTCTGCTCCTCGGAGGTTCACAAACTTTCGCATGTGGCGCATTTCGCAGTATTCTCTATTTAGAACAATGTGTCATTTATTTGACGGCGAGGCTTGGAAATTTTGGGATTTGAAGCAGACAGAATTTGTATGGTGAGTGTAGTTGAATTCTGTCAGAAGAAGGCAGATTAAAAAATTTCGCCTATGGCGCTTACTTTAATCTATCATGGGTACAGGCGTTGGAAGCTTTCCTCTTTCGCGTAAGCTTGCACTCTTGATCGGTGTTATTGTCGGTACTTTCGAGTCGTATATTGTGATCCAGAAGACGCTGAAATTAGTGGCCTCCCCCCCCCCCCCCCCCTGGCCTGAGTGCTTCAGGCCACCCCTGGGAGAGCCAATTTAGGGCTAATTACGGCAGGTCTAGTTGTTGTCTTCTACATCTTAAATCAATTATTATTGACTGGTAATTATTCAGAAACAATAACAAAAAAGTTAGCCTACTGGACATGTTCTTTCATTAGTTACAAAACAAATCTTTTCAACAATCAAAGGTTAGCCACATGTTCAAGAGAAAGAAATTATATAAGAAAATGGAAAACACATGTTACTAGCTGCTGTCAGGGTGTAGCATCAAGACAGTACTAGATTATTATAAACAAGATTCATTTTCCAACCACACTTCTAGAATAGACTTACTCTTGTGTTTCACCAATTACTATTTTGTTTAAAGAAGTAGTTAATGAAACGAGAACAATAACAATTACAGCATTAAGCTTGGTGCCTATAGAATGCGAATCTTTACCACTTATTGATTCAGAAAGAAGAACACACACAGATTTAACTTGAAGATGAATTCTGGATGAAATGGCTCAATGCAAATTTTTTAGCCTGATGATGTGGATTTTTTGTTCTCTTCTGTGCAAGCATGAATTCGCGCTCTGTGGCAGCTCTGTGGGCACTCAGCTTTTAGCCAGCCTACCATAAATACAAAGCCATCTACAGTAAAGGTATACTTATTTGAACAGTTGTTGAGTTTGAACACGAACATGCAACAGTGCACATGCTGTGACAACATTTAACCACCCGTCAGCCCAGAGTCAGCCAGATTAGGTAGCCAACAGTAGAGGTATGCTTATGTGAACACTTTTTTTTACTGTTACACTACCTTGCTTTTGTCAATTGCATACAAAAAAGAAAAATTACAAACTAAAATATCAGCTAACAGCCAAGTATTTTAGGGTTATCCTAGCACAAACTTGAAGTAGAGATTCAATTGACTTTCTTTGATTTTGAATTTTTTAAAAAAATTCTTCCTCATTAGACTGCATCTGGAGGTTTGGACCACCATCTTCTCCATTGAAGTTGCATTCCACTTGGCAAAATTTTCAAATTAACAAAGGAAATCAGCTGATAGTTCAGTCACTTTCATCAGTGAATTAGCAAAATATTCAAAAAGTGCAAATGCAGTGAATGGTTTTTATCAGTATTTATTGAAAAAAAATGCCTTGTTTGGGTTTTAGTTTTTTCTTTCATGATCGTTCACATTTACCAGGCATTCACATAAGCATACCTCTACTGTAATTAAGGGCTTATGAAAACGCCTGAATAGGTATTTTGGATCTTCACTCTACCATTTAGCCCAAAACTGAACTGTTAGCATTTAAGTAACTGATCAAATAAACATACCTCCATAAATATTCCTTCAGCCCAAGCTGACTGCATATCATATTTGATGGTGCAAAACGGATAAGTCAGCTGAATTTTATTGGAGCTATATTTTGGCCCTTCTTGGCAAGGGTCCTCTCCAGGCTCAAAACCGCTCAAGTTGGAAAAAACGAACTTGTGGGAAACACACAACTTGTATTTACCACCGCTCAAGTTCATTTTTTCCAACTTGAGCAGCCAACTCTTGCCAAGAAGGGCCGAAATATAGCTCCAATAAAATTCACGTGACGTATCCGTTTTTCACCATAAAAAAACATACCTCTACTGTAATCTGACTGTAATCCAATCAACCAAAATCAATTGTGCCTGGTTTGTGATCCCTCTGTGTGTTGCTTCTTAGCTGCTTCTTAGTAACCACTGCCCACTGGGTAACCATTCTGAACCATTCCTGTGTATGAATCTTCTTCTTCAAACTGACAAATTATTAACACAGAAAGGTCTTTTCCAATCCTATTCAAAAATTAGACCATGCTAAAGATGTTGGCCAAACCTTAGGCGATTAAGACATAAAAGGAGAAGTCTGTATTTTCCATGGAATTGATTATCCCTAGAACAGCTTATAAATGTAAACGTTTCGGGCACCTCGCTGGACGCTCGGCTCTATATGTTTAGGTGCTAGTCCATATTCTGCAACAATACTTTAATCGAATTTCCTATTCCTTTCATGATGTCACAGGAATGTCATGGCCCTAAGGTTCGGTTTCCACCATGCTAAATGGCACATTCAAATTTAGCGCCTTTTGATCTGTTGCGATCGAACGCTATCTATCGGGCGTAAAACAGAGAAAACACGTGCTGATAGATGGCAGATGGAACAGCTGATGTGCGATCATGCGAAGTTGACTCACGTAAACATCAACATCAGTGCCAGTCACTGAATGAAGATCGCTCACGTTGCTTTACACTCTAAAGAATATCGAGAGTGATATAGATGACTGGTTTAACAATCAACAGCTCTCGCAGTCACAGGTGGCAAAATCTGTCAGCCGCATTACATCTGACCTGACTGCGATCTGCACGAAAAGTTGTTGGAAGTGTACGCGCGCTTGTAAAACAAGCCCAACACACTTGTCTATTTTCTTATTTAGTCTTTAACTGGAGTATTTAGAACCGGGACATGAAGAATTTCAACTTGATAGTTATACTTTTGTTTGTATGTCTTAATATTGATTGCTATTTAGGATTTGTTTTACAAGTTCACAAGAAGAAGCATGAAAGAGCTTTCGACTCCTTGGCATTTTATCTTGGCCACATTCATAGTAACAATGGTTTAAGGAGTGCTAGTATTGTGTAAACTAGGAAAGTTCACTATTCTATTGTCTTATTCTTCAAATTTCGGCTATCTGCAGGAACCGTAGGAGCTGAATCTGTTAGTAATTTTGATTTTATCTTCCAAGGCATTGAAGTCTTCAGAAGGAGTGGACCCTTTCTTCGGTGATTCTCGAAATCTAGATCCCTACTCAGTTCCTACAAGTCAAAAGCTCTACGTGGGTGAGAAAATAAAAAGCTTACATGAAGCGAATGAAGTCAAAGGAGTGCTCCAAAGCCGAATCCAGCGATCGCCCTGGAGCAGTCAATCCCACCATGGCAATCATGGATCGTCACCTACTCAACCTCTGAGAAGAAGGGCTCCACCACCCCGCGATCATGGTGCTGACATGAACATCTATAGACTTGGGCAGAGAGACGGAGATGTTCGTCAAGAAGAGCCCTTACAGCATCACGAGAGCAAACGAGTTAGACCCTATCCTGCAAAAGCATCATCTAACGCCCCTGCTGATGAGGGCGACTATGACCATGATAACGCTCGAGATCGCTCAGCTTCTCATCAACCGAGGAAGAAAGTGCGCAAGGGAAGAGGACACATTGGCTCTGTTTCAAAAGTAAATCGAGAGGAGTTCTATCCCCCATTGCGGAACTTAAAAAGTCGAAGTTCTACATCCAGGCAAGAGTCCAAAGACCGGAGCCGGAATGGACGAAGACCAGATCACCAAGACCATGTGCTTTATTCAGATGAAAAGCATGAAGATCGGAATAGTGGCAAAACTGACGGCATACACCAGATTGAGAACATCAGTGTTGACGATCGAAGTCAGTCCAGCAGACCTCGATACAACCAAATGTTCCCCAGGTCGAATACAGACACGTCATTATTCTCCGATCTGAAAAATCTAGAAGAAAGTAAGGATAGTGGACATGGCAAAAAGGGTCCACGAGACAGTGGCAGGGTCTCGCAAATATCAGATCTGGCGGGGGAAAAGTCAACAAACACTGGTTTCTTCGGCCTTCCCACGTCTCATGATTTACACTTAGTTAAGGAGCCACAGTCGCTATCGATAACTGTAGAAGAGGGTGGATGGATCCCAATCCAGCCTTTTGTTGGATACGAAGGAGTAAACATAAGAGAGCGTACAGAAGACGATACAATAACAATCCTGGCGGCTAAACACGAAGATCAAGGCCTCCCGGATGAGGCTCAACCCACGACGTATCACCCACCTCGGAAGTACCAACTGCGAAATAGGAACACTGAGGATGATCGTAAAGACCGCCGTTTCCGACCTTCTTCACTTGCTATTGACTTTCCAGCTTTTGGCTCTTTCAGAACTTCGGTAAATTCGAGCAGCAGATGATATCAAGAGGAAGGCCAATATTTTACTCTATTACAATTTATTTAATAAATTAACTGACCTTGTTGCGTAACATGTTAACATGGCAGAGGGTTACACTGAACGCCATTATCAGCACACTTGCAAAGAGTACATGGTCCTGAAAGTTCATCGACGACTTTGCCTACTTTGTACATGCGTCCATAAATGTTACAACCACCGAGTTTAAAAGCACTGGGAACAACTTCGTTGCGAACAGGGGGCAAACTATTCTTAGGCAGGCTATGTTTCTTGCTACTTTGCACTTTCGGTAATGCCAAGTTTTTCCGAACTGGCAACACTGGGTTATCTGGCTTTTGTGTGTTAGAGAAAACATAAAAGGCGTTCTTCTTGCTTTCTTCGTCCCCTTCTAGGTTTGGCGCGGGCTGGAACTTGATCACGTTACCGAATGGATTTGCAGCTCCAATCTTCTCTGACGGAATCGTCGGTCGTGGCTCCAGCGACGGAATCGGTATTCCTATCGGTCTCAGGAACGTTGGTGGGCGATCGAGTATGTCAGTAGCGTATGTAATGCCACTCTCTGAAAGAAAAAGAAAGCTAAAGCCTGCCATTACGAAATTTATTGCGTCTGTGCTACCCATATATAGTTGATGATGTAGGAAGGAATGCAGCCATTCGTTTGTTAGTTGATAATGTACCAAAGACCGAAAAGTGTGTGGACTTACCACAGACAACGACTCCGCAGCAGTCATTCGGCTTTGGCTTAATTGAGCAATTCCTTGGGACGGGCGGACATTTTGTGTCCTGACAAACAACGTCGCCAAATTCACAACGACATGAACTGCACGGTGTTTTCTTTGAAATCATTTCGCCATTTTGGTATTTTGTGCCATTCAGTGCGCAGCCACCTGTGGACGAAAAAAAAGATATGAATAATTTGGCGTTTCGAGGAGAGAGTCACAATGAATAACCTTTGTCAAAAACCCGACATCAAATGAGAAGTACTGGAAGAGAGGGTTACTCACCATCTGACGGCTCAAAATCACTTCGCTTTTGGGCTGGCGAAAGATCGTCTTGCTTTTCAGGTGCCGACGTTTCAAGTTTCTGCATTGGTCGCCCACGAGACTCTGCAGCGGCCGGTACCACAGGAGGGACTGGTACGGCAGGAGCGGCTGCATTTTCTCTGTCGCCAGCGATACCCTGCACAGACCCGCTTTGGACAACAGCATCGGCTGCCACGAATGGAATAATTCTGGAAAAAAAGTATTTGTTAATGTTGTCTGCAAAATTTTATGTTGGCCAAAGGCCTCTATGAATTTTCATTATTTTCAAAATGCACTTCTAATCAATATTCTAAAGATGTCTTCACGCAGCTGACAGGTAACTGGCTGACATCCTCTTAACTGTCATTTCGCAATCACGATAGGACGTCAAACCACCTTGAGCGTGAAATTCAGATCTGTCAGACAACTTTAAAGGCCAATAATTCTCTGAAACTTGAAATAAGGCGACATGTACTTTCAGTAAACTGCCAACCGCGCGAATAGGCTTTGAAGTCCCTGTCCAAGCCTGGACCTTTCAATCCTAACCCGATCATCAGTTTCTGCTTCATAGAACCAAGAACAAATAATTCAATAGAACCTCCGTCTTGGTCCTATGCAGCGACTATGAATACCCAGACAAACTGTGTGGAACTAGAGGTGTTTGCTGAGCTTTGAGTTGATGCCCGTCTACTTCCCTTTTCGCCGCTGCACATAGACGAAAAGTGCAGGAGGCGTGCTGACCCGCTGTGCAGCGCGTCCAGACAACCAATCGGCTTTTACCTTGGAAATTTCTCCTCCGGGGCTTTACTGTGATATAGCTGTTTGTAGAGGTAACGAATTGTGGTGTTCCGCGCAGCTCGTACTATCCGCTCATTTGCATCAGGCTGGCTATAGGAATCTATTCGAATCCGAATGGTCGTATTACAGAGATAAAGAAACAGAGAATCTGGTGCTTATTTTTTCCAGATAGAATCCAAGTCTTTTGGCTGGGCCCCCATAAAAACGGGCAAGATTTCATACATCAAACGTTCCTATCATCTATAGCAGTAAGGTTTGAACAAGAAAGAAAGGAAAAATTAAGGAAGACACACAACTAGTAGGAAGAACTGTTTACAGATTGATATCTCTCACAAATTTGTCGTTGCTTGTTATTCATTGATCATTGAATATTCACGGAATGAATTCAATAATCCCAGCTTCATGGAAATTTACAGATAAGCGAAAGAGGAGTTAAAGACTCTGTAATTTAACTGAGTTGGTTTTCAACACAACACAGGTTTTGATACGAAAAAAAAAAATTGGATCCACATACTCGAGATTCGGGAGAGACGGTGGAAGGCCACCAACTTTGTAATCATAATCTTCGTAATGAGCACTATCATCTCCTTCTTCTTCTTCAGCCGATTCAGCTTCAGCCGCCTGACCGATCCCAGCAAGTGAAAATAAGCTACCTCGTGTTGACATCCCTAGTTCGTTTGCTGGGAACATCGGCGAAAAGCTGTCGGAGCTGGAAATGAAGAATACTTAAAGCAAACCTCGTACTGTTCAAAGTTTATGTTCCACTATTATATAAAATAGTTAAATACTTTAAAACCAGGTTCTGCTTTTAACTAATTATCCACTCCTTTTGCTTTCTAGAAAAAAAAACAGCGAAAAGTTTACATTTCCGGTCTGTCGGTCCCGGCGAAACTTGGCAGGCATATCAGGGACCCGTCGAGAATAAATTGAATATAGTCACTTCCCGATCCGACCATTGAGGGGAAGGGGGGGGGGAGGAGGAATCCACAAAATTGAGTTATTTTTAACGGGTAATCGGATTTTGAACGGGTAATCGGATCTTAATGAAACTTGATATTTAGAAAGATTTCGTGTCTCAGGCCTCCCACTTTAAATCCGGACTAGATCCGGTGACTGTGGGAGAGATGGAAGGGGGGGAACCGGAAATCTTGGGAAACGTTTAGAAGGGAGGGATCGGGATGAAATTTGGCAGGAAGAACAAGCACCAAGACCTAGATCCGTCATTCCTCGCCTCGCCGGAGTGATCCCACGAGTTCGGTACTTCCTGATGTGCTAGGACGATGACACTTGGCAGGCGTGTCAGAGATCCAAACACACTGACTTGTGACCCAATCCGACCATCGTGTGGGAAGTGGAGGGATGGGAAATCCGGAATGTAGTGGCATGCATAACTTTTGAACGGGTGATGGATTTGAATGAAACTTGGCAAGTGGAAAGAGTTATCGTCTCAGATGCTCCATGTCAAGTCCGAATCGGAACCGATATTTGTTGGGGGGGGGGATGGGGGCACCGGAAAACTTTCGTTCCTGGATCCGATCATTTTTGGAGGAGTTGAGGGAAAGGTGATCTAGATATTACTGACTTCCGTAGGTTGCGAACGGGTGGTCCGATTCGATTAAAACCTTACGGGCGATAAGAACTGATGACTTAGGTATGCAAAACATGTGTCCGAACCACATGCGGCCATGTTTGGGGCAGTTGGAGGGGGTGGGGGTCCGGAAACTGTGTGACATGCACAAAAACCAAACGAGTGGCTCGAATGGGATGCAAGTTGGACGGCACCGAATTTATGCTGGCTAGATTTTTTGTTTGACGTCTGGATCGGATCCGGCCACGGTAGGAGGAGGATAAAGCGGGAACTGAAAATTTGCAGATATGCTCCGATTCGAGTCAAAGTTAATGGACGGGAAGAGGTGATGTCAGAGATGCAACGTTTGTCTGTCCGAGTCGTATTCAGCCACAGCGGGGGAGTTCGATGGGGAGCCCCGGATATGTTGTGGCTCGTATTTGATACTGCAAAACGGATACGTCAGCTCCATTTGGTTAGAGCTATATTTCGGCCCTGGTTCTCCTTCAGGCTCAAGCCGCTCAAGCTGGAAAAAGAACTTGTGGAAAAACAATTAAAGATTCTTCCTTAAATATCTGATTTTCTGAACTTTGTGTTTTGTCGGCACAAACTGGACGCCCCCCCCCCCCTCCCCCAAGGTAAAAGACAAGTGACGGCCCCTGCTTGAAGTGCTACTTAAGTGTGGGTTCTGTACTTAAAACTGAAGTACTACTTAAAACACAATGGACACTTCTAATGCTTTACTTAGTATTAAATGCTTCACAAATAAACATTTCCAACTTCCATTAGAAGGCGCTACGAAAATCGGCCGTTTTCTTGTTATCCCTTGTCTTCACCTCTCTGGCATTTCGGCGATCCAAATCTTAGGAGCTGCGATATCGTGGCAGGAAATTAAAAAACTCCCAGCAATGCTTGATAGAAAAGGATATATTTGAGATGTCACCAAAGTCAAGCCTCAGATGCAGTTTACCTGATTGTTCTGATGTTTCATCAGAAGTTCTATGGCATAAAGTGCCTACTAAAAGTTTTTCTTTGTGTAATAGTGTTTTGAAGCTTGATTAACTTGCTTTACAAAATGTACCAGAATATGCAATAAGCTTATAAAAAATAACAAAGCTACAAAAATCATTCAAAAACAAATAACCTATTCAAATCTGAATTATACAAGCTGATTTATGCAAACAAAAAAGATCTACTAAGTATTATAAGAAATATCACTTTTATCTTTGTCCAAGCTAGTAAATTGAGCATGTACTGGCCCAAAAATTTACGCTTTGAAATATCAGAGAGAGGAAACTGTTGAAAAAGCTGCTGATCTAGGGGGTAAGCATTGTTCCTAGGTTGTTACAGAGTGGGATTGGGGTAGTTTGATGTGCCCATTGAACTTTAAGTACAAATTTGGGAAATACTTGATACATAATACCAGTGGAGCGATCTGAATGAAACTCGGAAAGTAGAGGTATTTTCGGGTCCGGACCGTATCCGAGCACGGTGGGGGATGACCAGAATTTCCCGAAAAACGCTCAGATTCGAGTGAAACTTGATAGGCAGTACGAGATGATGCTTTGGATGATCCATGTATGTGTCTGAGCCAGATTCGGCCGCAGTAGGGAGAGTCGGAATAACGTCTTGGAATGCCGGTGTTCACGGCTTGGGGTACTTCTAAATTACCTATTACGAGGAAACTTTGCAGGCATATCAGGGACCGCACCACATCGAGTTGGAAATAATCATTTCCCCGATTAGATCATAGTGGGGGATGCAGGGATATGGAATCGGGAATTTAGTTGCATGAGTAACTTTCGAATGGGTTATCAGATGTGAATAGAGCTTGACAAGTGGCAAGAGCTAATGTCTCAGATCTTCCCTTTCAAGTCCGGACCAGTTCCGATAACGATGTGCGGAGCGCGAAAGGGGCCATCGGAATCTCGTGAAAACCCTTTGAACTACTGGTCAGATCCAGTTCGGGCACAGAATTATCACAGCTAGAGTTATTTTCTACCATCGATTAAGTTATCCCTGAATCGGAATCAGAGTACGACAAAACTTCCATTCTGAAATAGTTGTCAATGAGTAAAATCACCAACCATTTCAGATTTACTAGATCAAGCCCGTCTTCGATGAAAGGAATACCGGAAGAGAGATCCAGCCTTGACAACTGCAAACAGTATCTGACAAACATGCTAACCGTTCTTATAAGTGCCATATGAGCTTTCAGCTCTTGTTTTCCAAGGATGAGTTGAACCCATACCTTACCTCGGCTGTGTCGCTGGCGACGTCGCCACAATCGCATTTTCTCGGGGTTGGTCTTGCTTTTCTGAACCAGCGATGGAGCGAGACTCCCCTTGATGTTCTAACTCATCAGCTGCATCCAGGAAGCCTAACGCAGGTTCGAACTCAGAGATGAGTGGTGTCCCAGTCGTGTCACGATCAAGCGCTTCTTGAGCATTCACAGGAGCCACCGATAAGTCGGTCGTATCTTCTTCTTGCAGAAGACTATTAGTTGGATCTGTTGGAGCTGAAATAATAGCATTTTTATAGATACCATGGTATTTGATACCACGGTAACCTGAGTTGTGTTTTGTCGTTTTAGCATTTACCGCGGTATCTGGCGCTACGGTTGAGCCTGAAGAGGACCCTTGCCAAGAAGGGCCGAAATATAGCTCTAATAAAATGTAGCTGACTTATCCGTTTTGCACCGTCAAATATGCCACGGTTGCTTTGCTAAAACGACAATTGCCGAACTGGCGCTTTTGGAAGTCATCCCAAAATAAATACTTATATCCATTCACATCAGTGCCAAACTTCTTTCCCACCAATTTGACAAAAACCTAGACTCTTGTTGGTGATGATGAAAGTGAGATGAATTTTTCAGATACGAAAATCTGTCATCGCGGTCGGGACCGTGGTATTTGAATACTAGATACAACGGTAACTGGCCATTTGAATACTAGATACAACGGTAACTGGCCAGATACCACGGTAACAGTCGAAACCTTTTGACTGTGGTGTCAGATACAATGGTATATTCACAACCGCAACTTATACTAAGTTATTGGCTAAAGAGTTAGCTCATTGTCACAAAATGCGCTTCAGTGGATTTCATGAACTGTGTCACGTTTGGCGATGATAAACCTTATGAGCTGAAAGGATTTCCTGTCAAACTACAAAAGGCAAGGTGTGATATAACGGTAAACTTTATTACAGCTGATCACTTAAGCCCTTTGACATTGCAACAGCCCAATAATTCTCACAGTTGCTCAAAACGCTAACAGCTGCCTTTCATTACGCGTAGTCAGACTCGAAGTCTGAGGAAATGATGCAGTACGGTACTGCAGGGGGCGCAACTAAGTGACAATTCTGATTCTACAACAACTGCAAAATAGTATAGTTATTCGTCCGACCAGACATGCGATATTGCCTATCATTCAACAGATTATCGTTCTTCAGAGCAAGCTGATCTTCTGCACACACCAAGTTCCCCTCAATCCAGCTATTACCGTCAGGGTTGCCACATGTCGCACGATAGTGTGAATTGTCACTCACCCACGTAGGACATAAAAATCACTCTATTTCATAAAATGACCAAATGTGTCATTTTTGCAGCAGGGATTCCGACCATAAGTGACTATTTCAAGTTTTACTCATGAAAGTAAAATTAAGATGTGTCATTTTTACACAGGCGATTCCGACCAAAAGTGAACATTTCATGAAAATAAATTTCACTCCTAATTCACTCTCAGTTTTGGGCCAAAAGTCACTCTCTAAATATGTTTGATGTGGCAACCTCGATTACCGTCGAGAGCCAACGAAGTGCCAGGTACCGAGTGACGACCAATGTTAGGCCTCGGAAGTCTGATGCAAGGAAGTTTGATTGGTAAGCGCCATTTCCTCCTTATCTGACCGCCAAAATCCGTGACAATACCTTCTGAAGAGAACAGCAGATCAAGAAATTCTATTGGTTCTTGGCGTACTGATCATAAAGATCTCCAGATTTACTTTGTAGATGACGCAATTGAGTCGTGCATTTTTTATGGCACTTGAGCTTACTCAAGTGCCATATAGCGATTGTAATTTCTGTCCGTCAGTCGGTCTGTCGGTCCCGGTTTTGCTAGTTCGGGCACTTCCAGATAAGCTAGGACGATGAAACTTGGCAGGCATATCAGGAACTGGATCACATTAAATTAGAAATTGTCGCTTCCTCGATCCGACCATCTGGAGGGGAGTGGAGGGAGGGGGAATCCGGAAAAAATAGGAAAAATGAGATATTTTTAGCTTACGAACGGGTGATCGGATCTTAATGAAACTTGATATATGGAAGGACTTCGTGTCTCAGACCCTCCATTTTAAATCCAGACCGGATCCGGTGACACTGGGGGAGTTGGAGGGGGAAACCGGAAATCTTGGAAAACACTTAGAGTGGAGGGATCCGGATGAAACTTGGTGGAAAGTACAAGAAAAAGTCTTAGATACGTGACAGATGTAACCGGAACGGATCCGCTCACTTTCGGGGAGTTGGGGGGGGGAGAAGTCCCAATTTGTAGTGATCCCGCGAGTTCCGTGCTTCCTGATGTGCTGGGACGATGGAAATTGACATTGCATGTCTGGGACCCGACCAGATTAAATAGGAAATCGTCAATTCCCTGATTCGACCATCTGGGGGGGGGGGGGGAGTGGAGGGAGGGTGAAGCCAAAATTTGAGGTATTTTTAGCTTGCGAACGGGTGATCGGATCTTGATGAAAATTGATATTTAGGATGACCTCGTGTCTCAGACATCTCACTTTAAATCCGGGCCGGATCCGATGACACTGGGGGGAGTTGGAGGAGGGAACCGGAAATTTTGAGAGACGCTTAAAGTTGAGGGATCGGGATGAAACTTGGTGGGAAAAACAAGCACAGGTCCTAGACACGTCATTGAAATAACCGGACCGGATCAGGGCACTGTGGGGGAGTTGGGGCGGGGGTTCGGATTTCTAGCGTCCCGCGAGTTCGGCACACTTCCTGATGTCCTAGGGCGATGAAACTTGGTAGGTATGTCAGAGATCCGAACAGATTGACTTGAGAACAGCCGTTTCCCCGACCCGACCATCGTGGGGGGAGTGGGTGGATGGGGAGTCCGGAATCTAGTGGCGTGCTTAACTTTTGAACGGATGATCGGATTTGACTGAAACTTGTCTGGTGAGCTATCGCCTCGGACGTTCAGTGTCACGTCCGGGTCGGGTCCGATACCTGTGGGGATGGGGGGGGGGTGGAAAACTCAAGAAACTCTAAAAGCAGAGGGATTGGGACGAAACTTAATGGATGGAACAAGCATTAGGCCTGGATGAAATTGACGGAGCCAGATGGTTTCGGGGCTCTGTGGGGGGGGGGGGGGGGGTTGGAGGGGGTTTCCTGGAATTCTGGTAGTCGTGAGTTAGAATAGATCCAGATGTAAAACGACAACGAAACTTTTCAGGCATATTAGCGACCCAAATTATCTTGACTTAAGAACCTAACACAAGATACCCCCCAAAACTTCCGTTCCTAGATCCAAGCATTTTTTGGGGAGCAAGACAAGAGAAATATGGAAATTGACTTCTATAAAATGCGAACGAGTGGTCTGATTCGAGTGAAACTTCATGGGGGATACGAATCGATGGCCTCGACATGTAGAACATGCGTTCGAACCATATGCTACCACGATTAGGGGAATTGGGGGTGGGGGGACTTTTGACATGCGCAAAAACCAAACGGATGGACCGAATGAGATGCAAATTCGACAGTGCCGAGTTTATGCGGCCTAGATTTGTTATTTGGCGTCCGGGCCGGATTCGGCCAAGGTAGGGGGGGGGTACTGGAAACTTGCAGATAGGCTATGCTCCAATTTCAGTAAAACTTGATGGACAGGAACAGGGAATTAAGAGATTGGGCCCGAACCGGCTCCGACAACGTTGGTGGGAGGGGGGGTGGGGTACCGGAACTTTCCAAAAATGCTCAGATTCGAGTGAAACTTGATAGATGGTATAAACGAAGATGCTTTAGGTGGTCGATTTTTTTTATTCCGAACCAGATTCGGCCACGGTAGGTGGAGATAGAGTGAGTACCGGAAATCGTGTAGCACGTCTAGGGATCAAACAAATGGATTTATTGGGATGAAAGTTTGAACAGTCATGTGCATTTGCTACAGACAATCGAGACGATGCCGGAACTGCTCAGAAATGAGTGAAACTAAATATCCTATTTCTATTTCCGAACCGCATTTTTGGATGGCGGGTGTATTTTGTGACGTTCTCGTCTACTTTCTTGTACGGCCTACTCGTGCAAGTGCCATATGAGCTCGTAGCTCTTGTTTGCTTTTAAGAAACTCACCGCCTATTTTGGTCCATGCTTCATGATCAGATTTTCGAGCAAGAAAGATAAGAAAAATGAAAGAAGACATCCAACTCTCTTTAAGTTCCAGTATTTTAGATAGTCGACTAGTTTAAGATTAGGCTGTGCGCTCAACAGGTTGGCTTTGGCTCTTTTAAGCCTTTCTGTTGTGAAATCTCCCTTTGACTAATGTTTACATAACGGTTTATATGATGAAAAAGATTCTTGCAAAAAGCCGATGACAGTGTCATAGGCATCGAAGACATCAAAACACGAAGACTGAGAAAATCAGTGACGTTTTGTTAGGTGGATTAAAATGTAAGGTACGAAATTCTGGTCGCGGAGTTTACGAATGGATGGAACAATTGCGGAACAAGGCTGCATTAGTATTATATTAATAAACAGGTCCTTTCATTACTTAGAACACACACAAATGCAATTTCTAAGTGTTTACTGATGATTTCTTATACTAGTGCAAGAATCTTGAAAATCTTGGCATCGCGGAACTACAGCCGAGGAGTGACAGGCAATGACAGGCTGGAAGCTCTATGGCACTTGCAAGGCTGGGTCAGAGGATGAAAGTAGGACTATTTTGCTCAGAATTACTGTTTGTACTTTAAGAAATTCACTTGTAAGCAAAACCCTTGGGTCAAAAATGATCATGGGCCCCTGTGAATCATGAATATATGTCGTTTGATTAAAGTATTTTTTTTACTTTTTGGTTGAGAAACGCACATAAGGGTGCTAAAATTTTTGAGCAAAACCCTGACTTAAAATGTATAATTTGCTTAAAAGCATTTTTTTGTACTTTATGGTTAGGATTGGTACTTTAAGGTTAGGATTAGTGCTTCAAGGGATAGTCGGATCTGAGAAGTGACAATTTCTAAGCCACCCTTGTCAAGTTTCTAATGTTCAAGCCAAGTTTCATCGCCCTAGCACATCTGGAAGTACCTTAATTCGCGATCACCGGAATTCCTTCCCCCACCCCAACTCCCCTCACAGTGCCCGAACGCTGTTTGGTTTTGTCAGTGATGTGTCTAGTTCTTGTCCTTGTTCTTCCCACCAAGTTTCATCTCAATCACTCCACTCTAAGCACGGCACAAGATCCCCCCCCCCTCACATCCGGTCTCCCCTCACATCCGGTCTCCCCTCACATCCGGTCTCCCCTCACATTTCCGGTCCCCCCCTCACATTCATCGGACCCGGTCCGGACTTAAAATGGGACATCCGAAACACGTTGTCTTTCCAAATATCAAGTTTCGTTAAGATCCGATCACCCGTTTCAGAGTTACACATTCCGCAAGATTCCGGATTCCCCCTCCCTCCACTCCCCCACGGTGGTCGGATCGGGAAGTTGACTATTTCCAGGTTGATCTAGTCGGATCCTTGACTTGCCTATCAAGTTTCATTGTCCTAGCCCACCTAGAAGTAACTTAACTCCTTATCACCGGAATTCCGGAACCCCCCTCCAACTCCCCCACAATGCACAAATCCGGTCTGATCTCTCAATGATGTACCTAGGGCTTGTGCTTGTTCCTCCCACCAAGTTTCATCCCAATTGCTCCACTCTAAGCGTGTCACATGATTTCCGGTTACCCCCTCCGGCTCCCCCCCCACACATATTCATCGGATTCGGTCCAGACTTGAAATGGGACATTTCAGACATGCTGTCTTCCCAAATATAAAGTTTCCTTAACATCCGATCACCCGTTCGAAAGTAATGCATGTCACTAAATTCCGTATACCAGCTCCCCTCCCTCCCCCCACGATGGTCGGATCGGGCAAGTGACTATTTTCAAGTTACTTTGTCGGGTCCCTAATATGCCTGCCAAGTTTCATCGTGTATGGTATATGGCACTTGGCCGGAAGGCAAGTGCCACAAAAATATGTATGCGACTCTATCACTGAAGAAAAACTATCGAAGAAAAAGTATCATTTATTATGAAAAGTTTGGTCTCGAGTGGAAGCGTATTTTGAAACAGTCTTTAATTTGTTTAAAGTTTAACCGAAAAAGGGTTGAGATAGGAACATTTAGTTACATATCACTTCTTATCCGTCACAAGCTCAAACGCATCCTCCAAACTACATTCAGTTCGTTTCTACTAAAGTTTAACCGAAAAGGGCTCAGATAGGACAATCTAGTCACCCATCCCTTATTCATTTAAATAAGCTGTCGACCCGATGCAGATGAGTTAACTTCGTTGCTCCGCTATTCACAAAGAATCGATTTTCGTATAGTGGATATTCTCTGTCGGATTTGTGGTACCTCTATGCGCTTGTCCCTTTGTTGTCTGTTTGACGAAAACGACTTACGAAAAGAAGAGAACACGCAGTGAGCCACCTGCCGCCAGCTGGTCACTTGCCACCGAAAAGACGCGTTTGTATTGAGATTCGAATTTCCGCGTCATAGTAGAATTTGTATTGTGAGGACGGCCGTAGATATTCTAAACGTCATTACTACAGCAGGTAGCGGAAAATTATAATCTACCTTAGCAGAATCCAAATAATTCAGTGTATTCAACTAAATGATACAAAATTAATTCGGCTTTTCAGTTACACTTTAACAAACAGCCTACGGTTCTAACCTAGCAATACAGATTTGTGGAAGACTTACCGCCGAGGATAACTGCAATCGCTGAAAGCGACAGAAGAGCTTTGATAGGTAACCACATTTCTAAACTAATTCTATCAAACTGAGTAGGTCATTCGCAATCACTGATTGACTCCAAAGGTATGTGCTTCACGACGACAAGGGCAATCACCCACAACCCATGGTATGAACAAGCGTGAATATTCATACAAGACTAACCGTTCAAGCTTGCGTGTGATGCTGGTTTTTGCTCAAACCGGAACATCATCTTAGCTCTTGCGGGTATATTACGAAAGGCTCTGTAGCCATACCCGCTATCAAGGAAGAGCTCAGACTATTTTCAACTGCAACTTCCATTGTTCTTATTTTCTTTTTTTCATAATTGATTAACAAATGGGAAGAACAATTTTTTGCGTCATGGTGGAAAGTCAAAAAATTTAATACAGCGATCGAGTCCCAAAAATATGATTTTTTATTCGCATAGACACACTCGAATATATTTTGTTTGGTTTAGTTCGACTTCTCGACAAATTTCTGCTAGTACTGCCCCTTTAAAGTTCGAAAAGACAACATATTTTTGTGTCATTTAAATAAATACACTATATATGGTTTGGATTGGATTGGATTGTGTTGTTTTATTTCTCACTATTTGCTCGTTCAGAATATCTACGGAAGTCCTCACAATGCAAAATTTTACAATGACGCAGACAAACAGTTAGTCCGCGATCAGCTCATGGAAGATAGCTCACTGCGTAAACACTTAATTTTTGTAATTCGTAAATCCTTTTCGTCAAGCATACAACATAGATACAAGCGCATAGAGGTTCAACAAATCCGACAGTGAAATTCCACTGTATGAAAATCGATTATTCGCGAGTAGAGGAGCAACGAAGTAACGCATCTTCATCGAGTCTTCAAGCCTCTTTAAAGGCACAGAAAACTTGACTACGCAGCTTTCGGTCATCAAACCGACCTGGGGTGCTTAGATAAAGATACAGGGACTTATTGTCGACAGGACCCCCCTTCTTCGTTATCTCGAACCCCTTCCTTAGTGTTCCCAAAGCTAGCTGGCAGGCCCTTGTCCCTTATGCACTGTAATTATGCACTTATGCACTGTAAAAGTTCACCTTTGGCCGTGTTTCGGTCATAGTATCGGGTAGTAGTCAAGAGGTCGTGTGTTCGATTCTTACTCGCGGCACACAAACCTTTTGCTTTTTTTTCTACTAACTCAAAAGTCGAATTCTCAGAAACTGCCCGCAAACTGCAATGGTCGTAACGAGAATTTTTCTTACTCTCAATATCGACTCAGGGTACATTCTTGATATGTCAGCTAGCTCCCCGAGTCAAGTTTTCTGTTCCTTTAAGGAATAAGGGATGGGTAACTAGATTGTCATATCTCTGCCCTTTTGAGTTGAACTATAATATAACCGAACTGAATGTAATTTAGAGGATGAGTTTGAGCTTGTGACGGCTATCCCCGTGGGTTGAAATGTGTCCCGCCGCTGAAAGACTTGCGGCGCGTCTTAGCCACCACCGATGCTACAACGTTGAACTGCGGTTAGCACTAAAGATTGGGCAATCCATCCATCAAAGTTTCAAATATCTTTAGCGGCTGCAATCAATTAGCTGAAATTTTATTAATTATAGTTTCATAAGATCGCAATTAGTTTTGCAATCAATTAGTGTATCTGCAATTATTCTCGTGTTTGGCATCTTCGCATTTCCAGTTTTTGTCCACGTTCAGGTCTCTCTTTCAAGCATGGCTCCGTACAACCGTGAAGCTATCTAGTGGCGTGATGAAGAAATACACTGAAGTTTGCTGCAAAATCCAGCAAGATAGCATCAGAGGATCTTGTCTCTGGTTAAATATGTGGGTTACGTAGTATGTGTAGTACACCAATCCATACATAAAATTAAATGAATTAAATGGAAATTGGCTCTCAGCATAACTATCTAAGAGAAATATTTAATCTGGTATACGAATAGAAAGTAAAAAAAAAAACAGCTGGATATTTGGTCAATATTCTTTATTTAAAAAATGTGTTTAGATTAAATGAATGACTATTTGATTGCCAACTTCTTTAGAAATATTGGAGTAAATCAACATCCGAACAAATAAAGAAAATAAGGGAAAAAGCTTGTATAAGAACCAAAGTTCCAACTCCAAAGACCTATGCGGAGAGAACGCTTAGACTACAAATTGCTTACATACTTTCCGCTTATCAATCACCATACTTCAAGCGTGACCCACTAAATAGTTAATGAGAGGACAAGATATTGGTCTAAAGGGTGAACTCAATTTTCTCTTATCTGCGAATATTATTGGCTGGTTTTACGATTTTGCAGAAAAAATGGTACAGTTGGTGTTGGTAGTAGAGTTGCAAAACCAAAAAGCTGAGTTGTTTTCAAAATAATGTGATAAAATGTCGGTAGTTTTGCAACTGTACAGTTAAATGTGTTTGCGGGCTGGGTGTTTACTTCGATTGGCTGCTGCACTTTGTCTCTATGTTGGCAAGGGTGTCCGGCCAACTCGTCACAGGACACTTTTGTCACAAGGACCATTCGTCGCAATGAAGGGTTTCCATAACAGAAAGCTGGTTACCTTGGATTCAGTTTCTCTGTGTTTTGTATATGAAAATCCCTTATAACCGAGCATTCAACATTTGACCTTGACTCCCCTGAAGAGTAGCCTATGCCTAAATACCAAAAAGACTGAGGATTCAATATCTGAAATTTGTATAGGGATTAAAAACAATAAAACAATAATTACAAATTTAAAGAGCCTATTAAGGAGGCCGCTGATTGGCTGCTGGATCCCAATTGGGGAGGAGTCAAGGGATGACAAGTGACAGTTTGTAGTTAAGCAGCTTTGGCAATTTGGCAAGGCAATTTTGATCTAATCCAATCTACCATTCTTATCGCAAATTTTCTAAAATGTGACGAACTATCCTAAAGACGAACTGTCTAACGACGAATCGTCCATGACCGAGCGTCATATGACGAAGTGTCCCTATTACAAATTGTCCGCGTGACAAATTGTCCATGTAACAAACTATCTGTGACGAATTGACTAGTGACTAATTGTTCTAGAACCGCCACACACCTATTACGCATCAAAGCAATTTCGAAAACTTACTTTACGAAAAGATTACTTTTTGGGATCCCAAAACGTAAGTGGAGGGATACCTATGACATCGTAAGATATGTCCGTCTGTCCTTCCGTTCGTCTGTCCGTCTGTTAGCGCGATATCTCTCGAAGGGAATGAGATATTTTGATGAAACTTGGTGTGAGGACTCTTTTGGTCAAGGGTAATGTCAACAAGTTCACAGATAGACTTTGTAGCCCTACATTTAGGGGTGGGAGGGGGTTCAAATTATGGGGCAGAAAAATAGTTTTAAAAAGCTAATGTGATGGTCGATTATGGGGTAAGAAGACATGCTGAACATGAATATACTGAATATTTTCTCGTCCGACAAGTAGTTCCCCGGAATCCGACGAAAGCCGGAAAGTTGGTTAAAAGTAAAAGTTTCATTTGAAGTTGATTAAATATTCGATTCGGGGGAAGAAAACATGCTGGACAAGATGTTGAAAACTATTTTCTCGCCGGATGCGTAGTTTGTCCGGAATCCGGCAAAACCCGGAAAGTTGGTAAAAGTTTGATTCGAAGTTGATTAAATGTTCGATTTAGGGGTAAGCAGACATGCCGAACAGTTATGTGAAAAGCATTTTCTACACGGACAACTAATTCGCCCGGAATCCGGCCAAAACCGAAAAAAATTGTTAAAAGTGATAAGTTTTATTTGAAGTTGATTAGATGACAGATTTAGGGGTAAGAAGAGAGGCAGAATCTCTATATGACAATCATTTTTTTTACCGGACATATAATTCGACCGGAATCCGGTTGTAACCTTTTTTTTTAGAAGCTAAAGTTTCATTTTAAATTCATTAGGTGTTCTTTGTATGGGTAAGGAGATATCGTACACAGAATTTGATTCTGAATTTTCTTTTTTTGCTGGACAAGTAGTTCGCTCGGAATTCGGCCGAAACCAGAAATTTGGCAGAAGTAAAGCAGGAAGTTTCGGTCAGTATCGTCAAAATAGATATGGCTTATAGAGGTAGGCCTATATCTGAACTTGTTTTTTTGTCTAATGACTAGCCTGGCCAAGACTGGATCTGGGGAAGACAAGACCCAGTTATCTGGATCAAATATTAGATTTTTGGGATCCGACCGAAATCTTTGGTCTTGTTTTCTATGTATAAAATACCCATTTGGGCTGTTATTTTGCGCAAAGCTAGAGCATGGTACCCAGTGACAACAGTGCTAGTCTGCCAACTCTTCACCGTCAGAGGCGTGCCAAACATGGTACAATACTTGAAATGTTTGTTGCATGAATCTCTGTCGAAGAGTCTTAAACTTCCTAACATTCGGTTTCGCCGTTGTTGCTCTAATATCAAAAATATTTGTCAAGTTATCTGTTAGATCGATAGTTTCTACGAAGGAAGCTTTCAGAGTTCACGAAACTTAATCTGTGAAGCACCGGTATCCTACTTGGGAGTCGTAGACTATCCGAAACAGAGTAAAGGTAGTATGCAAACATTTGAACTGGCAAAATGTGAAATCAGCTTCTAGAGTGGTTTTCTGTTATGGTGTTATATCTTTCTCATCGAGCACCATGATATGCTGTTCACACATAAACCCCTGTTTACATGGAACCCTTCCCCACGTCGGCTCCAGCGAATCTCGAAGAAAAGACGATTTCGTATTTATAGTTGCGTTTTATTGGATTCACTTTTGTTTCGTCAAAGTTTGTAGTTTGGCTCTTGTTTTGTCTTACTTGCGTTTTATTGAGTTCTTGTTTCCGAAAAGTCAAACTACACCAAACTACGTCGGCGAGGTAGTTTATAGTTTGAGCTCCGTAGTTTCAGGTTCGAAACTACAGCAAATGGAATGGATAAATAAAACGGCTTTTAAGCGAAACTACATCCAAAAAAACGCAACTTATGTTAAGTGACGTTTTTTTTTTAGTAGTAAAGTTGTCCTATGACTTATTTGGGCTAACCACTCATAACGCCAACTATCAATGCCCACAAATCATACTGCCCACAACTCAAAATGCTCACGGTTCAAAATGTCCACGATTCAACATTCTACGACTCAACCCACGGCTCTAAATGCTTCTTGTCTGAACTTACGGCTCCTGCCGATCGTCGCTCAGGCTCAGCGTAGAGAGTGATGCCAGCCTCCTCCAACCGATGCGATCAGCAGCTAGCACTGTTGCATCATGGACGTCGATGTTTGCCAACTTCAAGTATTTGGAAAACTATCGGACCATCGATGTTCTGGTCTGCCGCGGGGTCGTTTCCAGCCGGCTTCTGCGGGGTTCAAGTATTCCAGGTGGCTATTCTTAGTCCCCTTTGGTCGATAATGTTAAATCCGTAGGTTTTTCTGACGTCGTCAACACGTCCATCACCCGCTGCGTATTCGAGGCTGATTTACAACTTTGCGAAGCGCTTGATTACAGGTGGAGGATCGCTAGCCCAACCGACCCTAGGCCTGGGGTTTACTAACCACTGGGGTGGGCTCCACCCATCCGACGAGGTTCGGACATCCCTATACGGCACGATTAGTTTTAACGGAGGTGGTGAGTCCTCGTATCCAGCGGGACGTGTCTACTTACTAGTCACCAATTCCAAGAGCCGGACGAGTGACCAACGGTTGAAATATTTGAGGTGTTCATTCCGCAGTAAATATATCATGGGTCGGCAATGAGTTGCACCTGTACTATAACCAAAACCTTACAGATCAAGTTTCATCAAAATATGTAGAGAGAGTGTTATCTTCCTAATAGACACGGACGGACAGACTTTACAAATTCACATGTCAGTAATGTTCGGGGTCCCAAAATGCAGTATGAAACTCATACCGAATTCTGAACAAACAAACTGAATCCTAAACAGCGATCTTAAAAGTGTTATTATGGCACTTGTCTTCCGGCCAAGTGCCATACACCGATCACTTTTCCGTCGGTCTGTCGGTCTGTCTGTCGGTCGGTCGGTCGGTCGGTCGGTTAGTCTGGTGTTTGCCAGTTAGTGTACTTCCAGATAAGCTAGGACGATGAAACTCGGCAGACATATTAGGGACCCGACCAAACTAAGTAGCAAATAGTCACTTGCCCGATCAAACCATCGTGGGGGGAGGGAGGGGAGCCGGAGTCCGGAATTTAGTGGCATGCATAAATTTCGGACGGGTTATCGGATCTTAATGAAATTTGATATTTGGAAAGACATCATGACTGACGTCCCATTCCAAGTCCAGACCGAATCCGATGAATGTGGGGGGGGGGCGGAGGCGGAGGGGGGACTGGAAATCATGTGACACGCTTAGAGTGGAGGGATCGGGATGAAACTTGGTGAGAGGAACAAGCACAAGCCCTAGCTACATCATTGACAGAACCGGAGGGGATTCCTGCACAGTGGGGGGAGTTGGATGGGGTCCGGAATTCCGGTGATATGGAGTTAAGTTACTTCCAGGTGGGTTAGGACAGTGAAACTTGGCAAGCATACAAGGGACCCGACTAAACAAACTTGGAAATAGTCACTTCCCCCCGATCCGACCACCGTGGGGGGAGTAGAGGGAAGGGGAATTCGGAATCTACAGGTACGTATAACTTTGGAACGGGTGATCGGATCTTAATGAAACTTGATATTTGGAAAGACCTCGTGTCTCGGATGTCCCATGGGAATTAAGAACCGGATCCGAATATTGTGGGGGGAGGAGTAAGAGGGGGGAGTCGTAAATCTTGTGACACACTTAGAGGGACCCGACTAAACAAACTTGGAAATAGTCACTTCCCCCCGATCCGACCACCGTGGGGGGAGTAGAGGGAAGGGGAATTCGGAATCTACAGGTACGTATAACTTTGGAACGGGTGATCGGATCTTAATGAAACTTGATATTTGGAAAGACCTCGTGTCTCGGATGTCCCATGGGAATTAAGAACCGGATCCGAATATTGTGGGGGGAGGAGTAAGAGGGGGGAGTCGTAAATCTTGTGACACACTTAGAGTGGAGCGATTGGGATGAAAGTTGGTGGGAAGAACAAGCACAAGCCCTAGATTTATCAGTGACAGAACTGGATGGGATTCGAGCACTGTGGGGGGAGTTAGATAGGGGGGGGGGGGGGTCCGGAACTCCGGTGATCACGATTTAAGGTACTTCCAGATGTGCCAGGACCATGAAACTTGGCTTGAACATTAGAGACTCGATATGATTAAGATCATTTTCGCCTCAAGGGTTTTGCTTACAACTGAATTTCTCAAAGTACAAATGATACTTTTGAGTAAAATATACCTTTCATTCTCCCGATGAGCTCATCATCATTTTTGATTACAGATGAATTTCTAGCGCCTCTAAAGTGCGCATCATCACAGCCAAATCCATTACCAAACGATACATTCTCTTGAACTCCAAGGACCCATTATCTCAAGGGTTTTGCTTACAAATAATCCACAACATACCCACGAACTGAAGAATTCCTACTTTCATCCTCTGACCCAGCCTTGCAAGTGCCATATGAGCTTCCATCTCTTGTTTTTAATTAAGGAACAATTCCTGCCTTCATGGTGCAAGTTGACAAGAGGATCTGGATCGCCTATTTTCGCTTTCTATGATGGAATAATTTATATGATATTTCTTCTGTCTTTTCACGCCTACATTTCTGACATTTAACAAGAGCTACGAGCTCATATGGCACTTGTACGAGTAGGCTGTACAAGAAAGTAGATGAAAACGTCACAAAATACACCCGCCATCCAAAAAGGCGGTTCGGAAATAGAAATAGGATATTTAGTTTCACTCATTTCTGAGCAGTTCCGGCATCGTCTCGATTGCAAATGCACATGACTGTTCAAACTTTCATCCCAATAAATCCATTTGTTTGATCCCTAGACGTGCTACACGATTTCCGGTACTCACTCTATTTCCACCTACCGTCGCCGAATCTGGTTCGGAATAAAAAAAAATCGACCACCTAAAGCATCTTCGTTTATACCATCTACCAAGTTTCACTCGAATCTGAGCATTTTTGGAAAGTTCCGGTACCCCCCCCCCTTCCCACCAACGTTGTCGGAGCCAGTTCGGGCCCAATCTCTTAATTCCCTCATCAAGTTTGACTGAAATTGGAGCATAGCCTATCTGCAAGTTTCCAGTACCCCCCCCCCCCTACCTTGGCCGAATCCGGCCCAGACGCCAAATAACAGATCTAGGCCGCATAAACTCGGCACTGTCGAATTGCATCTCATTCGGTCCATCCGTTTGGTTTTTGTGCATGTCAAAAGTCCCCCGCCCCCCATTCCCCTAATCGTGGTCGCATATGGTTCGAACGCATGTTTTACATGTCGAGGCCATCGATTCGTATCACCCATGAAGTTTCACTCGAATCAGACCACTCGTTCGCAATTTATAGAAGTCCATATTTCTCTTCTCTTGCTCCCCCAAAAATGCTCGGATCTAGGAACGGAAGTTTCCGGGGGTATGTTGTGTCAGGTTTTTAAGTCAAGATAATTCGGGTCGCTAATATGCCTGCAAATTTTCGTTGTCGTTTTACATCTGGAACTATTCTAACTCACGACTACCGGAATTCCAGGAAACCCCCTCCAACTCCCCCCACAGAGCCCCGAAACCATCTAGCTCCGTCAATTTCATCTAGGCCTAATGCTTGTTCCATCCATTAAGTTTCGTCCCAATCCCTCTACTTTTAGAGTTTCTTGAGTTTTCCACCCCCCCCCCCCATCCCCACAGGTATCGGACCCGACTCGGACGTGACACTGAACGTCCGAGGCGATAGCTCACCAGACAAGTTTCATTCAAATCCGATCACCCGTTCAAAAGTTATGCACGCCACTAGATTCCGGACTCCCCATCCACCCACTCCCCCCACGATGGTCGGGTCGGGGAAACGGCTTTTCTCAAGTCAATCTGTTCGGATCCCTGACATACCTGCCAAGTTTCATCGCCCTAGGACATCAGGAAGTATGCCGAACTCGCGGGATCGCTAGAAATCCGGACCCCCACCCCAACTCCCCCACAGTGCCCTGATCCGGTCCGGTTATGTCAATGACGTGTCGAGGACCTGTGCTTGTTTTTCCCACCAAGTTTCATCCCGATCCCTCCACTCTAAGCGTTTCTCAAAATTTCCGGTTCCCTCGTCCAACTCCTCCCAGTGTCATCGGATCCGGTCCGGTTATGTTAATGACGTGTCTAGGACCTGTGCTTGTTTTTCCCACCAAGTTTCATCCCGATCCCTCCACTTTAAGCGTTTCTCAAAATTTCCGGTTCCCTCCTCCAACTCCCCCCAGTGTCATCGGATCCGGCCTGGATTTAAAGTGAGGTGTCTAGACACAAGGTCATCCTAAATATCAATTTTCATCAAGATCCGATCACCCGTTCAAAAGTTATGCACGCCACTAGATTCCAGACTCCCCATCCACCCACTCCCCCCACGATGGTTGGGTCGGGGAAACGGCTGTTCTCAAGTCAATCTGTTCGGATCCTTGACAAACCTGTCAAGTTTCATCGCCCTAGGACACCAGGAAGTATGCCGAACTCGCGGGATCGCTAGAAATCCGGACCCCCATCCCAACTCCCCCACAGTGCCCTGATCCGGTCCGGTTATGTCAATGACGTGTCTAGGACCTGTGCTTGTTTTTCCCACCAAGTTTCATCCCGATCCCTCCACTTTAAGCGTTTCTCAAAATTTCCGGTTCCCCACCCCAACTCCCCCACAGTGCCCTGATCCGGTCCGGTTATGTCAATGACGTTTCTAGGACCTGTGGTTGTTTTTCCCACCAAGTTTCATCCCGATCCCTCCACTTTAAGCGTTTCTCAAAATTTCCGGTTCCCTCCTCCAACTCCCCCCAGTGTCATCGGATCCGGCCCGGATTTAAAGTGAGGTGTCTGAGACACGAGGTCATCCTAAATATCAATTTTCATCAAGATCCGATCACCCGTTCGCAAGCTAAAAATACCTCAAATTTTGGCTTCACCCTCCCTCCACCCCCCCCCCCCCCAGATGGTCGAATCGGGGAATTGATGATTTCCTATTTAAGCTGGTCGGGTCCCAGACATGCCTGTCAATTTCCATCGTCCCAGCACATCAGGAAGCACGGAACTCGCGGGATCACTACAAATTCGGACTTCTCCCCCCCCCCAAGTCCCCCAAAGTGAGCGGATCCGTTCCGGTTATATCAGTCACGTATCTAGGACTTTTGCTTGTACTTTCCACCAAGTTTCATTCGGATCCCTCCACTCTAAGTGTTTTCCAAGATTTCCGGTTTCCCCCTCTAACTCCCCCCAGTGTCACCGGATCCGGTCTGGATTTAAAATGGAGGGTCTGAGACACGAAGTCCTTCCATGTATTAAGTTTCATTAAGATCCGATCACCCGTTCGTAAACTAAAAATATCTCATTTTTCCTATTTTTTCCGGATTCCCCCTCCCTCCACTCCCCTCCAGATGGTCGGATCGAGGAAGCGACAATTTCTAATTTAATCTGGTCCAGTTCCTGATATGCTTGCCAAGTTTCATCGTCCTAGCTTATCTGGAAGTGCCGACCGACAGACCGACAGACCGACTGACGGACAGAAATAACAATCGCTATATGGCACTTGAGTAAGCTCAAGTGCCATAAAAACCTAAACCATTTCTGACATATAAATAAATGTATATGATATTTCTGAACTTACCAGCGAACAAGAAAATAATTCCTTTCTACCTTTTTCGTGGTAATTCTGTCCCTTATAAACTCGTCCGTTGTCCAAGAACAATGTTGGCCTACCCTGTGGACATTCATGAACTGTCGGTATTTTGAGCCGTCGGCATTTTTTTGTGACTATTTATTTTGTCGGGGTCTTCGACCACAACTGTGAGCATTTTTAGTATTGGGCATTTTGAACCATGAGCATTTTGATCGTGGGTATTCTGAGAGGTGGATTTTGGAATCACCCTCTACTTGTCCTTTTTATGGCACTTGAGCATACTCAAGTGCCATATAGCGATCGTAATTTCTGTCGGTCTGTTCCGGTTTTGCTAGTTTGGGCACTTCCACATAAGCTAGGACGATGAAACTTGGCAGGCATATCAGGGACCCGACCAAATCGACTTACAAATAATCACTTCCCCAATCCGACTTTCCCCGGATCCGGGAGTCCGGAAACTATAAAACAAAAGGGGAGCAAAAGGTAGCAAAAAGAGCCCAAATGCGGGATCGATCCGCGGACCTTAATGTCGCGAGTCTGGTGCTCTGCCACGGGGCCAAGACTTGATGTATTAAGAAGCGAATGCGGGAGTATATACGGTTTAAAGATTAAAGTAATAGACCAAGTGGTTAAACTAAACAAATGTCGTGAAACGCTTCCACAGAAGCTAGGACAATGAAACTTGGCCGGAATATCAGGGAACCGACCAGATTAACTGGAAAATAATCACTTTCCGGATCCGATCATAATGGGGGGAGTGGAGGGATGGGAAATCCGGAAACTATTAACATGCATATCTTTGTAAAGGGTAATCGGACATGCGTGAAACTTGACATGTGTCTAGGACAAGTGTTTCTGAAATTCATTTTCAAACCCGGACCAGATTCGATACCTGTGGGGAGGGGGCTGGAGGGCGGCACAGGAAATTTCCTGAAACGCTTCCACATAAGCTAGGACAATAAAACCTGGAAGGCATATGGCGGAACCGACCAGGTTAACTTGGAAATAATTACTTCCCCGATCCAGCCATCGCGGGGGGAGTGGAGGGATGGAGAATCCGGAAACTAGAATCATACGTAAATTTGTAACGGGTAATCGGACATGCATGAAACAAGTGTGAAGAAAAAGTGTCTCAAATTTTCAATCTCAAATCTGGCCCGCAGCCAATAACTAGGGGTGGGGGTAAAGGGGGGGGGGGGGGGCGGAAATCTTTTGAAACGCTTAAGGTCGAGGGATCGGGATGGAACTTGAAGGGAAGAACGAGCATTAAGCCTAGATACTTTATTGACAAAATAGGACCGGATCGTGTCACAGTGAAGGGTGTCGGAGAGGGTTTCTTGGATTTCCGCGGTGATCATCAGTTAGGGTACTTCCAGATGTACTATGACAATGAAATTTGGCAGACATATTAGACTTGGGAACAGTTCTTTCTCCGATACGGTGATATTGGGGGAGTGGAGGGATGGGGAATCCAGCATCTAGTGACATGCATAACTTTAGAACGGGTGATCGGACTTGAATGAGACTTGAGAAGTATCAGGAACAAGTGCCTGAGATGATCTATTTCAAGTTCGGAACGAATCCAATAACTGGAGGGGGATGCAAGAAATCTAGTGACACGCTTAGAGGTCTGGATGGGACTTGGAGGAAAGAACAACCATAAGCCGTAGAGACAATACTGACAAAACAGGACCGGATCTTGTCACAGTTGGGGGAGTTTGAGAGGGTTTCCCACAGTTCTAGTCATCAAGAGCTGGGGTACTTCCAAATGTGTTAAAACACTACCGGATCTTGTCACAGTTGGGGGAGTTTAAGAGGGTTTCCCACAGTTCTAGTCATCAAGAGCTGGGGTACTTCCAAATGTGTTATGACCATGAAATTTGACAGGCTGTGCTATGACCAGGGGAGTCACGACGGGGGGGGGGACGCCCACCCCCCAATGCTGTCGGCCAGTCGGTAAAAAACAACCGAGTCGGCACGAAGAGCCGCTATTTTTCATTAAAACAGTAGATTTTTTTCAGGAAAACAGTCGATTTTTCGGAAAATTGTTTTCGTCAAAAATTGTCCTTTTTTCTGAAAATCAGTGGATTTTTCGTCCCCCCACATTTTGGCTAGTAACGCTCTGGCTATGACCATGAAACTTGGCAGGCATGTTAGGGAGAAACAGTTATCAGTGAATGGAGTAACCATTTCAGATTTAGTAGATCAAGTCGATTTTCTGATGAAATGAATATCGGGAGAAAGATGCGGCCTTGACAACTGCAAACTGTATCTGACAAACATGTCTGTTCTTACAAGTGCCATATGAGCTATCAGCTCTTGTTTGCACTTGCAGCTGAAGTGCAATATAGCCATCGTAGTTTCCGTCGGTCTGTCCAACATTTGTCGATCGGTCCATCACCAGTTTTTGGGGAAATATGCTGATTATTTCGAAATTTTGTGATTTTTTGTGTTTATTTCTCATGTGAAAATTCAAAATCGTGTGGTATGGTGATACAAACAGAAAACAATCACCAAATTTGGTGATAAACCACCATCCCTGGCAACTCTGAAGTACCTTAGCTTTCGATCACCGGAATTCTGGACCCCCCCCCCCCCTTCCAGCTCCCCCCACAGTGCCCTGAACCAGTCCGGTTGTATACACGATTAATATAGAAAATTTACTTGTTCTTCCCAAGAACATTCATCCCTTCGCTCCACGTGTCATGAGAATTCCGCTTCCCTCCCAACTCCCAACGCAGTTGTCGGATAAGGTCAGACATGAAATGGAAGATCAGAGATATGTCCCTTTGTCTTTTATTAGGTTACATCCGAATCCAATCAACTATTCGAAAGTTACAAAAGACACCTGATTTCGTAAGATTCTCCTTCTCCCCCCCCCCCCCGAGATGACCGCATAGGGGAACTGACTATTTCCAACTGAATCCGATCGGGTCCTTAATAAGCCTGTCAAGTCTCACCGCCCTAGTGCATCTGGAAGTACCTTGACTCGCGGTCACTGGGGTATGGGGGTATTCACGGGACAGTGAACAGTGTGGCATGTCCCCCCCCCATTCCCAGGCCAAAAATTTACCTCCCGATTAGGAATAGCTCATTAGAATGCTATTCCAGCCTCTGCATAACCCCTCCTGTCCTGGGAAACGAAATTCGGGTTTATTTTAAAACCTTCCTTGTCCATTCAAACGTTGTTCCCACCTCAGCCTCACTTTGTAATCGACATTTTTCCATCTGTTCTGGGCACACTTGTGTCGCGTGTTTTCTGTCATTTGATTGATGTTAAAAAAAATTCTATGTTTTCTTTTTTCACTTGTAGTCAAAGTTTGGCCAACAATCCATGTACACAGCCTTGTCTCTTGCTGTTGGTCTATATGGTATATTAATGTTATCCAGTCAGACTTCACTTTAACAACTAACCTACTGAAATTTTGACAGGCTAAAATCTGAAAGACCTAAGTGAGGTAGATACAAATCACATGGGAGTAGAACTGAGAACAGGTAGCCGTATTGCTTCCCTTATGAATCATGTTCCGAGCTATCGGAGTTATGAAACATGGCTTAAACGACTCGGATTGTCTTTCGGGGTGGAATTTCGATAAAGCCGTGCAGAGCCAAAATTAACACTTTTTTTTAAACGACTCTGATTGTTTTTAATTAAAATGATTGCCCGGGACCTCGGCGAGGCCAAAATCAACGACTGATACGACTTAGCAAAAGGCAGTGGGGGTGAATCCCCCCCCCCCTCGGTTTGAGAACTACTTATATGGTTATATCCTGATTTTATCCGACCTTCTGGACCGCTTCTTTTCGTATTTTCTGTTCATTTTCTTTACCTCTGTGCTTCCGTTTTCTCCATGCTTTCAGTAATGAAAGTAGAGATAAATGTTCCAGTTTGTGCTTACAGATCTTCAGTGGTGGCAGAAAGGCTTTTCGATACGCCAAGGATCAACTCCATATCGGGAACAAATTTCGATAGATGGAACGAGGCGATGGCAATCAAGAGCTAGCCAGGCGAGTACAATAGTACAAGTCCGTTGCACACTTGCACTGCTAGTGGTTTCGTGTTAACACTCACTACTTTCTTGCGGGTCCGGTCTTCACCTTCCGGAACTTCCCGGAAAAAAGGGGCTTTTGAACTTCCACATTTCCGGAGTTTTTAGGTTTCGCAGAAGAAATTCAAAAAAAGTCCCGGAAAATCTGGGAATCCAGATTCCGGAAGGTGAAGACTCACCTTATGGATTTTTTTTCTCGCCATCTCTTGGTGACTTCTCATGAACCTGCCTCCCGCCCGACCAGTACTGGTTACTCCGCACTGCTGAGGTAAAACCAGGCACTGATGAGTCCAAAAACGTTTGGTAACTCAATGTACAGTCAACAGTCAGTAGTTCCGGTAATATATCACGATAATAATAATAATATAATGCAAAAACTAGGCCATTGACCCCTCTATAAAGTAAAGAACGCAGCTACTGAAGGATACTGCACAGTGGGTACTAGGTATGGAGTTTTTCTACACTTAAATTCAGCAATCAATAATGCGTATCGTACACTTTTTCACCGAATATAAAATCTTTACAACAATTTGGGAATCAGCTATTGAATTTGCAAAACCGGTTCTCGATATCGTTTTAGTGCGTATCGTGGGCTGTTTGTCACCCAGTAATGTATTGAATCTGTATCGTATCGGAAAGCTTATGTGCCACCTCCAAAGAGCGGAGACTAGTCAGTTTTTGGAAAAATCGATTAGGGCAAGTGAATACAGGATATTTGCAGCTAATCATCTATGCTGTAACTAAAGGTGTGAGAAATGTTAGTATTAGGCCCATTTTGTATTTGATTGTTATTTGATGGGGCAATGACTATGTTAGTTTTTCTCTGGTTCAGTCTAGTCCAGTCTACCACAAATCCCTGATTTTTGGATACCCTATGCCAAACACTGGGTATATCTAACATTTGGCATAGCCTATGCCTAACGCTGGATACCCTATGCCAAACGCTGGATACCTGGTGGTAACCTAACCCTGACCTACCTCAATATAAAGGAGTTCTGATTGGTAGATTTTTTAGCTTCACTCAAATCATCAATATTTTACTGCGTTACAGTATCCAGCACCTGGCATAGTGTATCCAGCGTTAGGCATAGGGTATGCTAAACGCTAGACATATCCAACGTTTGGCATAGGGTATCCAGAAATCAGGGGTTTGTGGTTGACTGGTCTAGTCTACCTTACTCTATCAGAAATGAATTGCTCTCTTATAAGATGCACAGTGGCCTATTGGTTTAGTTATGTTACAGGCAGTGTTGCCAGATTGGGCACTTTTTAGAGGTGACTACGCTTTGAATTTTTCAAGTGTGTGCATTGCGACAAATTTGCGCATTTCCCTAAATTTTGGCTAAAATTGGGTGCATTTTGTTCTCCATATCCCTTAAAAAATTGAAAACCAGATTAGGATTTGTAAGGGCCACACAGTGATTTTATATCCAGATCTCAAGGGTTGCAGGGCACTAAAAATCTTCACTGAAATATCAAAATTGTTGTTTGGGTCCTTGGGAACACAAGGGGAACACTGAGCTTTCGATTCCTGTATTTTTGCCCAAAATTTGGCAGAAGCTGTAAAAAGAGGGGTTGATCCCTCCGTTATTAAATGTCTTCGTTATATGTACAGTCATCTCAGAGCTAAAATGAAAGGGGGGTCGGACCTCTTCAATGTATTGAAAGGTGTAAGACAGGGAGGTTTAACTTCCCCTGCTCTTTTCAACAACTCGGTTCTTCTGCTCAAAATTCTGTCGAATGCACGTGTATTTATGGCGGTATTGATGTGTCCCTATTTACTTACGCCGATGATATTTTGAATCTAAGTCGCACTTTTTTGGGAAGTGAGAGTACGTTTGCGAAACTAAAACATGAATATCAGCAGATCGGTCTGAGTTTTAATGTGGACAAAACCGTAGCAATTGCTTTAAATCTTAAGGGTAATTCAAACAAGCGACTTGAACTTGGTGAAACATCTATTCCGCTTTCTGAAAGTCTTGTTTACCTTGGTATGCCCATCGGAAAAAACATTAAAGAAACAATCAAGCTTGCTATTCAAAACCTCGCTAAAAAGATATGGATCGCTTACGCTTCACTTGCTTCTAATATCACACGTCTTAGTCGGTTTCATCTTTCTAAACTTTACAACAGACTAACTGTGCCCCATCTTCTTGCTATGTCCCCCATTTGGCAATTTTTGTCTGCTTCTAATAAGAAAAATGTTCACCGGATGTATTTTAAGTTTGCCAAATATCTGCTGCATTTGCCCCCTTGGACCAGCAATTCTTTTTTGGCGCAGAAATTCCATCTGGTTCTGCCTGCTAAAATTATTGATAAGAGAGTGGAAGATTTCAAATCTTCCTCTAGTAAACTGAACCACCAGTGGTCTTCGCTTTTCGTGTAATCTGTAGTTATGTTTGTGCTGTGTTTAGTGTAAAGTTTTCCTACGTGCATTGTCTGTTGTTGTTTTTTTTCTTCTCCTTTTTTTTTTGTACTCCGTCACTAGGGCCACACACCCTCCATTGTTTTTGACGGGTAATAAACAGATTGATTGATTGATTGATTGATAATTGATGCTTGCTGGTTCAGAATGTGTTAACCCTCTCTAGCTCTATGTCTTGAAAGCCAGCGAGCAAGATATTTGGATACAAGAGTATATTCAGGGTTCGTGCAGCTCTGGAAATCAGGGAAAAGTCAGGGAATTTTTTTGGGGTCAGGGAAAATCCTGAAAAGTTGCAGAAGGCCAGGGAAATTAATGGAAACTGGAAGTTTCTTTTTCGTCGGTTCTCTATCCAAAGTTTATGAGTTGATAACTCCTGTTCTTCGAGCCGTCCCAGTTTGTGGAATGAGGAATCCCATTGTTAATTTCTTGTACAGTTTGAACGGCTTTACGAAGCTGATCGATGTTGATGTTTTGTTCAGTTTTTATGGCACTTGCCTTCCGGCCAAGTACCATTATCCAACCACTTTTCCTTCCGTCTGTCGGTTGGTATGTCAGTCCGGTGTTTGCGAGTTAGGGTACTTCCAGATGTGCTAGGATGATGAAACTTGGCAGGCATATTAGGGACCCGTCCAAACTAACATGGAAACAATCACTTGCTCCATCCGACCATCGTGGGGGAGGGAGGGGAGCTGGAATCCGAAATTTAGAGACATGCATAACTTTTGAACGGGTGATCGGATCTTAGTGACTTGATATTTGGAGAGGCCTCGTGTCTCATATGTCCTATTTCAAGTGCGTAATGAATACAATGAATGTGGAGGGGAGTAGAAGGGAGGCGGACCGGGAATCATTTGACACGCTTAGAGTAGCGCGAGAGTAGAATAGACCACCGTTGGGGGAGTGGAAGGAGGAGGAATTCGGAATCGGATGATCGGATCTTAACGAAATTTGATATTTGGAAAGAGCTCATGCCTCGAATGACCCATTTAAAGCCGGATCCGATGAATGTGGGACCGGAAATCTTGTGACACACTTAGAGTCGAGCGATTGGGATGAAACTTGGTGGGAAGGACAAGCACAAGAACTAGATACTCAGTGATAGAACCGGATTGGATTTGGGCATTGTGGGGGGAGTTAGAGGGGGAGGGGGAGTCCGGAAATCGGGCTATAGCGATCTAAGGTATTTCCAGATGTGCTAGGACGATGAAACTTGGCTTGAACATTAGAGACTTGACGGGATTGTTTAGAAATAATCAGTTCTCCGACCCAACCATCGTGGGGGAGTGGAGGGAGGGGAAATCTGGAATCTTGATGTATGTATAACTCTTGAACGAGTGGTCGGATCTTAACGAAACATGATATTTGGGAAGACCTCATGTCTCGGATGTCCCGTTTTAAGTCCGGACCGGATCCGATGAATGTGAGGGGGTGGGATCTTGTGACACGCTTAGAGTGGAGCGATTGGGATGAAACTTGGTGGGAAGAACAAGGACAAGAACTATATACATCAGTGACAAAATCGGACCGGGTTCGGGCACCGTGAGGGGAGTTGGTGGGTGGGGGGTCCGGAATTTCGATGATGGCGAACTAAGGGAATGCGAGATGTTCTAGGGTGATGAAACTTGGCTTAAACATTAGAAACTTGACAAGATTGGATCAGAAATTGTCACTTCTCAGATCCAACCATCCCTTAAAGTACTAATCCTCACCTTAAATTACTAATCCTAAGCACAAAGTACAGAAAATGCTTTTAAGCAAAGTCTACATTTAACACAAAGGTGTTAAACTAATTTTTAGCAGCCTTAAAATGCGTTTCTTAACCGAAAAGTAAAAAAAGATGTTAACCGAACGATATATATTCATGATCCCCAAGGGCCCGTGATCATTTTTGCCTCACGGGTTTTGCTTACAACTGACTTTCTTAAAATACAACCAATAGTTTTGAGCAAAATATACATTTTCTTGATTCCAATGAGCTTATCATCATTCGTGCTTCAGGAGTGTTCATTACAGATGAATTTCTAGCGCCCTTAAAGTGCGCACCATCACGGCTAAATGCATCAGTAAAATATTCGTACCCAGGGCCAGCCCAGGGGTACCTGACTGTAAACCTAACCTAAATACCAAGCCCTTTCTTCTGTTCTTAGCAGTCACCTGACACCTGCCTGTGACTGATTATGTGACCTGCCTGTGACCTTTGGCTTTGTCAAACAGTGCCGAAGCCCAAGGACAAACAAATCATCCTGAGTCAAATTGTGTAATTCTGCAGCCTACCGAATTGCTAAAGCTCATAAATCTGCACCCTACCCCCTGTCAGTGGGAGAGTTATCAACAAAATTGCACTGAATGTGAAGTTTGCTCTGGGGTATGCGTGAAATCCATTGGCAGTGAATAGCATTTTATGTGACAGCAGTCATTCACAATACTTAGATTTAATTTTGAAAAATTCATTTTTGTAATCCAGAATTTCCGGATACTCAGCATCCTCCATTTTTCTTCACCTGTCTTCTTCTGAAAAACAACAACAGCTTAACAGATTACTTCCTGGTTTTAAACTAGTGTGCTTACCAACCCAGTGCGCTCTTCTGGACACACCACAACCTACAGCTACAAAAAGTTCTGGACCCACTATATAAAAAATCCCCCGAATACAGAGAGTTGACAAGCAAACAGCTGTGATTCACAATAGGCCACTTACATTTAATTTTGAAAAATTCATTTTTGTAATTCAGAATTTCGAGATACTCAGCATCCTGCATTTTTATGGCACTTGCCTTTCGCCCAAGTGCCATATAGCGATTACAGTTTCTGTCTGTCTGTCGGTCGGTCGGGCGGTCGGTCTATTTTTTTTTTAGTTTGGGCACTTCCGAACAAGCCAGGACGATGAAACTTGGCAGGTATATCAGGGACCCGACTAGAATAACTCATAAATAATCATTTCCCCGGATCTGAGAGTCCGGAAACTAGGAACAAGGGTAGCAAAAGGGGTGCAAAAAGGTAATGGGCTAATTTGGTATCGATCCGACGTCCTCTTTCGCGGAGGCCCGACACACTAGCTCAGTCCGCTATTGAACCTTGTATTCAGAACCGAATAGAGGAAAAGCTACAGTTTAAGGATTTGGGTCAGAACAAATGCTAATCTAAGCTTTTGTATGATTGTGTCTGCTTTTCCCAAGAAAGTAAGCTACTTCTGTCCTAATTATATTTTGATGCTGTTCCAGATCGGTGCTCCAAAACCCCAGATTCCGGCCATAGTCGGGGGAGTCGAGGGATGGGGATCCAGGAACTATAAACATGCATAACTTTGGAACGGGTAATCGGACATGCATGAAACTTGATAAGTGCGAAGAACAAGTGTCTCAGATTTTCAATTTCAAATCAGGCCGGAATCCGAAAACTGGGGGTGGAGGTGGGACCAAAAATCTTGTGAAACACCTAGGTTCGAGGGATCGGGATGAAACTTGAAGGGAGGAACGAGCATTAACCCTAGATACTTTATTGACAAAACAGTACCGGATTGTGTTGCAGTGGAGGGTGTCGGAGGTGGTTTCCTGTACTTCCAGGTGTACCAGGACCATGAAACTTGGCAGACATATTAGGTACTCTCCCAGTCGACTCGAAACATCTTGGGGAGTGGAGGGATAGGGAATCCAGGGTCTAGTTACATGCATAACTTTAGAACGGGTGATCGGACGTGAATGAAACTTGACAAGTGTCGAGAACAAGTGTCTCAGATGATCAGTTTCAAGTCTGGAACGAATCCGATAACTGGGGGGGTGGGGGGTGGGGTAGCTGGAGGGGGGTGACGGAAATCTCGTGAAACGCTTAGAGTCGAGAGATCGGGATGGACTTAAGAGGAAAGAACAAGCACAAGTTGTAGAGAAAATATTGACAAAACAGGACCGGATCATGTCACAGTTGGGGGAGTTGAAGAGAGTTTTCCACAACTTCGGTGATCACGAGTTGGGGTACTTCCGAATCTGCTGTGCTGTGACCATGAAACTTGGCAGGCATGTCAGGGACTTCAGATTAGCTTAAAAATAGTCCCTCCCGCGATCCGATCATCATTGTGGGAGGAACAGTTGTCAGTGAGTGGAATAACCATTTCAGATTTACTAGATCAAGCGCATTTTCTGTTGAGATGAGTATTGGGAGAGAGATCCAGCCTTGACAACTGCAAACCGTATCTGACAAACTATGCTAACTGTTCTTAGAAGTGCCATATGAGCTGTTGAAAGGAACCACAGGCTAAGGCCAAGTACAACGGCATCAAGAAGGCCTTTGGCCGTAGCCTGTGGATTTCTCTCTATGGCCGTTGGACTGAGGAGTAAAAACGCCTTATAAGCAGACAGGCTACAGGGAAAGGTTTGCCAAAACACCTAATAAGCACAGCTGCTACTCACAGGCGTGCTGTAAAGCATGCAAAAACGCAGCTTATGTAAAGTGTAACGTCCCCATTACTGCTGCATCCTGCCAAACTCAGACCTTATTTAGGTTAGGGTAGCAACATAGAATACCATCACCTGAGAATCTGGGACAGTTGTTCTTGAGTCTTGTCAAGTCTCATTCACGTACGATCACCCATTCCAAAGCTATGAATTTCACTAGATTCCGGATTCGGAATCCTTCCACTTCCTCCATGATGAACAAGTTAGGCAAGGGACTATTTCCAAGTCCGATCAGGTCCCTAACATGGGTGCCAGTTTTTGTCGAATTAGCACATCTGGAAGTGTATTAACTCGCGATCACCAGAATTCGGGGAAACCCTCTCCAGTTCCCCCCACTGTTACACAACCCGGTCCTGTTTTGTCAATAATGTATATAAGGACTATGCAAGTTCTTCCAACCAAGTCTCATTCCGATCCCTCGACTCTTAAGCGTTTCATCAGATTTCCGGTGCCCCACTCCAGCCCCCCCCCCCCCAGTTATCAGATCTGTTTCAGATTTGAAACTGAACATCTTTGACACTAGTTCTTGACATTTGTTAAGTCTCATGCACGGCCGATCACCCGTTACAAATTTCTGCATGTTACTAGATTCCAGATTCCCCATCCCTCCACTTCCCCCATGATCATCGAATCGGGGTAAGGACTATTTTCAAGTCAATCTGGTAGAGTATCTAATATGGCTGCCAAGTTTCGTGGTCCTAGCACACCTGGAAGTACCCCAACTAGTGATCACTGGAATTCAAAGAAATTCCCTCCAACTCCCCCCATTTGTCAGTGATGTACCTAGGATTTGTGCTTGTTTGTCTCTCCAAGTTCCATCACGATCCCTCGACTCGGAAGTGTTTCACAAGATTTCTGGTGCCCTCCCTCCAGCTCCCCCCAGTTATCGGATTCCGCACGGATTTGCGCTGAACATTTGAGACACTTGTTCTTGACATTTGTCAGGTTTCATGCATGTCCGATTACCCGTTCCAAAGTTATGCATGTTACTAGTTTCCCGATTTCCCATCCCTCCACTCCTCCCAGGATGGCAGGATCGGGAAGTGATTATTACCAAGTTAATCTGGTGGGGTCTCTGATACCCCTGCCAATTTTGATCAGCTAGCCTATATGAAAGTGTTTCACGAGATTTCCGGTGTCACCCTCCAGCCCCCGCCCCCCCCCCCCCCGAGTTTTTCGGATCCGGTCCGGATTCGAAACTGAACATCTGGGACATTTGTTCTTGACATTTGTCAAGTTTCTTGCATGTCAGATTACCCATTGCAAAATTATGTATGTTACTAGTTTCCGGATTCCCCATCCCTCCACTTCCCCCACGATGGCGGGATTGGGGAAGGGATTATTTCAATTTAATCTGGTCGGGTCCCTGATACGCCTACCAATTTTCATCGTTCTAGCTTATGTGGAAGCGTTTCACGAGATTTCTGGTGTCCCCCTCCAGCTCCCCCCCCCCACCCCACCCCCACCGTTATCGTATCCGGTCCGGATTTGAAACTGAACATCTCAGACACTTGTCAAGTCTCATGCATGTCCGATTGTTACTAATTTCGGGATTCCCCATGCCTCCACTCCCCCTACGATTGCCGGATCGGGGAAGTAATTATTTCGAAGTTAATCTGGTCGGGTCCCTAATATGCCTGCAAAGTTTCATCGTCCTAGCTTATATGGAAGTGCTCAGACTAGCAAAAGCCGGTCATACCGATAGACCAACAGACATTACGATCGCTATACGACATTTGAGTATGCTCAAGGGCCATACAAATGTTCAAGGAGTCTGCAAAGACCGGATATCTACAAGACCCATTTGTCTGAATCAGATATTAGATTTTGGGATCCCGTCAAACCTTTGGTCTTGTTTCTTAAAGGCGGTACAAGTAGCCTTAGTGTCAAAGAGGGCTTAATTTTTTTTCTTTTCTAGGCCAAGTTTGGAACTTCATTAATTTTTCCCGGTTAGAAAATCTGCCAAGTTTGAATCTCTGTGATATGCTGAAGTTGTGACTTATAGTGGTGCAAAAGCTTAGGTTGATTTTCTCCTGTGCTAATCGGACAGATCGAGATGAATAACGCTTGCACGAGGTTTAGTGATAACTATGAGCTCAAGGAAGAACTTGGCAAGTAAGTACAGACTTTGTTTAAGCGTTGCTTCTGCAGTTTAGTACTGATACTCCCTGTAGTACCTAGGCTCGTGTATGATTGTTCATGGCCACCACCACTAAAGTTATATTTTTGTAGTGACCAAAACTGCTAAGAGTTGTTTAGTATCAGCCTATGTTGGGAAAAGAACTGGATCGAAAGTGACTTATCATTGGTGATCTGATGATCCGTTCTGATCATTTGTCTGTTGCACAGTAATCAGTATATTTATTTATTCCTTTATTTACATGAACATTTATTTTACATTAGGTATAAAACTGATCAACTGATCGGTAATCAACTGATCCATTCAGTGACTTATAAAAACTATACAAAAATGCACATGGTTTCGACAACTAAGTTACAACGGTTTACGTACTGCATTATTTACTTGTTAAATAAGAGCTACGAGCTCATATGGCACTTGTTACGAGTAGGTGTTACAAGAAAGTAGATGAGAATGTCACAAAACCCCCCCTTCAACCCCCCTAGGATTGGACCTAGAAGTAAGGTATCTAATTTCACGCGAGCTTGAAAATTTCCGGCATCGCCTCGGATAATCTAGGGCAAATGTTTCACCGTACTAGTTTGATTCCTAGGAGTGCCGTACCATTGCCGTACCCCGGCCAAATCTGGTTCAGCCTCATATACAGATTGTCTAAGGCATCTTCTCAATTCAGTATAATCTTAAAAACAGATAACGGACAAGCCGATGGATTGTTTTTATGTCAAAACATAACATCATAACATAAGAATCTACAAGTATATACAATTTTGCGACATTTATACCGACGTCTTATGATAAATATGGTCAATAACATGCTAGACTACGATTAATAAAATACAAATAACATACAAATTAACGTTCAAAAGCGCTCCTTATATAAACGAACAAACGAGGGGACGAAACTCTGAGCATACCTTGTTCGCAAAGCTACCACCGGCTCTAAACGAGGCACAGCGTCGGCAGCTCGACGAGGAAGACGAATTCCGGAGGGCAGAAAATCAGGGCGGAGTATATAACGGTGCAATGGGTTTTCGACTATAGATGTACCGAACTTCATACAAAGTTGAAGTACCGTACCGGCTGTCAAGTTTCATTGAGGTTGGTGCTTTTTTCGGGTAACTCTGGTACCCCCCCCCCCCCACCGTGTTCAGATCTCCGTCTGTTTGACCCCTGCGCGAGCTATAAAATTTCCGCACCCCTCCCCCCTCCATCTCCTCCCACTGTGGTCGAATACGACTATGACACATAAACTTCGCATCTCTGACATCTTCTCTTCTCGTCCGTCTGATACTCCTCCTACACCGTTGCCGGATACGGTCCGGACGCCAAATAACAAACTAGGCAGCATAACTCGGTGCTGTCTAACTTGCCTCCCAGTCTGCCCATTCGTTTGGTTTTTTGACCATGTCAAGAAGTTAAGCCCCCCCCCCCCCCCCCCTCCAGCTACCCCAACCAATGCCGCATGTGTTTTGGAGACATGTTTTGCGTATCTAGCTCATTAGTTCTTATCACCTATAAAGTTTCACTCGAATCGGACTGCCCGTTCGCAAAGTACGCAAGTCAGTAGTTTCCGGATTCCCCTTCCCTTAACTCCCCCCAAAATGGCCTGATCCAGGAACAGAAATTTTCCCAGGGCGTTGTGTCAGGTCTTTAAGTCTATTTAGTTGGGTCGCTAATATGTCTGCCTAGTTTCATCGTCCTGAGCACATCTAAAAGTACCCTAGCTTGCGATCACCTGAATTCCCTGAAACACCCTCCGACTCCCCCTAAAAAGCACCGATATGATGTGGTTCTGTCATGAATCTATTTACGGCATATGCTTGTTCTTCCCACCAAATCCCGTCCCGATCCCTCTGCGCTAGGCGTTGCACGAATATTCCAGTGTTCCCCTTCACACACCCCCCCCCCCCCACAAGTATCGGATTGGTCCGGGCTTGACAAGGAACATATTAGACTATTCCACTTGCGAAGTTTCATTCAAATCAGATCGCCCGTTCAACAGTTAAGGATGCCCCAAGATTCGTATTCCCCATCCCTCCACTCCCCACGATGATCGGATCATGCAAACGATTATTGTCAAGTCAGTTTGTTTGAGTCCCTGATATGCCAGCCCAGTTGCATCGTCCTAGTACATCAGGAAGTACCGAACTCACGGATAATCAGAAATCCGGACCCTTTTATTCAAACGATGTTTACAACGGATACATCAGCTATGATTCTAGTATTCGTATCCGTTGTAAAAATCATTTGAATAAATGTTTCAAAGTCAGCTTGTGCTCAAAGAATATTTAATCCGGAACCCCCTCCAATCCCCCCCACAGTGCCCGAATCTGGTCCGGTTATGTTAATGACGTATCTAGGACTTGTGCTTGCTCTTCCCACGAAGTTTCATCCTGACCCCTCCCATCTAAGCGTTTCCCATGATTTCCGGTTCCCCTGTCAAACTCCCCCCGAAGTCACCGGATCCGGTCCTGATTTTACGCGGATCCTCTGAGACACGGGGTCTTTCCAAATACCAATGTTCAGTAAGATCCGATCACCCGTTCAAGAGTATAAATACCTCAAGATTCCGGGTTCCCCCTCCCTCCATCCCCCCCTCATGAAGATCGGATCATGCAAACGACTATTGTCAAGTCAGTTTATTCAATACCCTGATATGCCAGCCAGCTGCATCGTCCTAGTACATCAGGAAGCACCGAACTCACTGATAATCAGAAATCCGAACCCCCCTCCCAACTCCCCCCATAGTTCTCGAATCTGGTCCGATTATGTCAATAATGTATCTAGGACATGTGATTGCTCTTCGCACCAAGTTTCATCCTGATCCCTCCACTCTAAGCGTTTCCCAAGATTTCCGGTCCCCCCCCCCCCCCCCCCCCGAAGTCACCGATCCGGTCCGGATTTTATGTGGTCCGTCTAAGACACGAGGTCTTTCCAAATACGTTAATAAGTTTCATTAAGATCCGATCACCGGTTCAAGAGTTATAAATACCTCAGATTCCGGATTCCCCCCTCCCTCCACACACCCTCCCCTCATGCTTGAATCGGGAAAGTGACTATTTCCAACTTAATAACTTGGGGTCCCTGATATGCATGCCAGGTTTCATCGCTTATGTGGAAGTGCCCTAACTAGCAAAACCCGGACCGACAGACCGACGGACGGACAGAAATTGCGATAGCTATATGCCACTTGGCCGAAGGGCAAGTGCCATAAAAATAGGTACAGGCTGTGGTTTTTGAGGACTTACGATGTTTTTGTATAAAAGTTTGCCAGCTTCTTCAAAACTAAAACTGGTCCTTTACTTTAAAATCAGAAACTAGCTGCGAATTACTGAAAGAAATGGGGAAGGAGGAAGGATATGTTTTCTATATCTCACAAGAAAACGAATAATAATAATTGCTTTAAATAAATAAATAAATAATAATTGCTAGTCTTTATGGCACTTGCAGGCCTTGCAGCCTCTGGCTCAAGTACCATATACCGAATCGTCTGTCGGTCCGTCGGTCGGTCCGTTTATCTGTAACACTTAATCGAGTAATGGTATATCTAGATGTACTAGGACGATGAAACTTGGCAAGCGTAAGGACCCAACCAGATTAGCTTTGAAATAGTCCCTTGCCCGATCCGACCATTGTAGGGAAGAGGGAGACGGCGGAATTCGGAAATTATGCGCATGCATAACTGTCGAACGGGTTATCGGATCTTGAAACTTGATATCTAGAAAGACCTCGTGTCACAGATTCCCACTTCAAGTCCGGATAGGATCCGATGAATCTGGGGGGGGGGCAGAGGGGAGAACCGGAAATCTTGTGACACGCATAGGAGTGGAGCGATCAGGATGAAACTTGGGGAGTACAGGCACACGTCCTAGGTACGCCAGTGACAGAATCGGCCTGGGTTCGGGCACTGAGGGGAGAGGTGGAGGGGAGGGGGGGGGGGGGTCGGAATACCGTTGATCGCGATTTAAGGTACTTCCAAATGTGCTAGGACGATGAAACTTTGCTATAGTATTAGAGACTTGGCATAATTGGCTTAGACATTTCGATCCGGCCATCCCTTAAAGAACTCGTCTTAACCGCGAAGTACAAAGAATACCTTTAAGTAAAATTTACATTTTCACGATCCCCATTAGCAGACGATAATTTTTGCCTCAAGTGTTTTGTTAAGAAATGAAGATCAAGTACCTTTAAAGTGTGCATCTTAACGGACAGTGAAATTTTTTTTTACTTTTGACCAAACATGTATATTCATGATCCTGATGAACCCGTCATCAGTTTTGCCAAGGAGTTTTGCTTACAGGTGATTTCGAGCGAACTTAAAGTGCGCATCGTCACAGCCAAGTGCAGAAATAAATTGCTTTCTATGAAACAATACATTCTTTGATTCTTAAGAGTTTATGATCATTCTTATGCCGATTGTTTTGCTGACAAATTTCACAACAAATCTATGAATTGCCAGATTCCTACTTTCATCCTCTGACCCAGCCTCGCAAGTGCCATATGAGCTTCTAGCTCTTGTTTTTTTTTTTTTTTGGTCTGCTATTTTTTGTAGGATGGACTTTCTTTTCACAGTTAATGCCCGCAGGGGTGAGTCTCCTAAGGTTGAATGATGGGGCTTGATGGAAGGGAAAATAGCACCTTTAGTCATTTGTACTTTAGTTTGATTGGGGAAATATATAGATTTCTATCCTAAATGTTATACTTATCTTCATCTTTTTGTATGGCACTTGCAGCCTCTGGCTCAAGTGCCATGTACCGATCGCAATTCCGTCTGTCGGTCGGTCGGGCGGTTGCGAGTTCGAGTACTTCCAGATCTGCGAGGACGATGAAGCTTGGCAGGCATATCAGGGACCCGACCAAACTAACTTCGAAATAATTAATTTCCCGATCCGACCATCTGGGGGGGGGGGGAGGGGGGGAGAGTCCGGAAAATTGAGTAGTGCGTAACTTCCGAACGGGTAATCGGATTGGAATGAAACTTAATAACTGAATAGATGACATATCTCCGATATCCCTTTTGAGTCCGGACCGGGTTCGACAGCTATGGGGGAGTAGAGGGAGGGAGACCGGAAATCTGGAGAAACGGTTAGAATGGAGGGATCGGAGTGAAATTTGCTGGGAAGAATAAGCATGTGCTCTGGATAAATTGTTCACACAATTGGACTGAATCCGGACACTCGAGGGGGGGGGGTCCACGGAATTCTGGAGATAGCGGTTTCGGGGATTTTCACGACGAAACTTGGCAGGCATGCCAGGGACCCGATCAAACTGACTTGGAAATAACAAGTTTCTCGATCCCATCATCGTGGGGGGAGTGGAGGGATGGTGGATACGAAATATTGAGTCATGCATAACTTTGGAACGTGTGATCGGATTCCAGTGAAATTTATAATCCAGAGGATATGCCTTTGATGTTCTTTTTTGTGTCCGAACCAGATTCGACAACTGTTGGTGGGAGGGGGAGTATGTGACCCGCTTAGACTGGAGAGATAGGGATGGAACTTGGTGGAAATAGCGAACAAATGGTCTAGATAATCATTTGGCCACACCGGTCATTTGTATCCGGGCACTGTGTGGGAAGTTATAGGGGGGTGGGGGGATTCCGATGATCGCAAGTTAAGGTACTTCCAGATGTGCTAGGACGATGAAACTTGGCTGGAAAATTGGAGATTCGACAAGAATAGCTCAGAAGTCGGCACTTCCAAAATCCGACCATTCCTTAAAGTACTAATCTCAACCGCAAAGTAAAACTATACATTTTCGTGATCCCCATGAGCCCATGGGAATCATTTTTGCCTCAAAGGTTTTGATGAATCTGTAGCTTCCTCAAAGTGCGCATCTTAACTGCAAAGTCAAAAAGGACTTTAGATCAAACAATACATTTCGGCCCGTGATAATTTGTGCCACAAGGGTTTTGCTTAAAAAGTTTGTCGCTAGTACCCTTAAAGTGCGTATCTTAACCGATAAGTGAAAAAAAAATACCTTTAACCAAACGATATATGTTACTGATCCCCAAGGGCCTATTATCGTTTTTGTCTCAAGGGTTTTGCTTACAGATGAATTTCTAGCACCTGTATAGTGCGCTTCATCACATCCAAGTTCAAAAATAAAACACTTTGTACCAAACGATACATTCTTGTGGTTTCCAAGGGTCCATGATCATTCTTGTCTCAAGGGGTTGCTTACAAATGATGAGAACAAACGCACGAAATGGAAAATTTTTATATTTCGTCCTCTGAACCAGCCTTGCAAGTGCCATATGACCTTCCAGCTCTTGCTTCGTTTGATATCCGGATTTACCCCGACCGAATGGGGTGATTCCGGACACCCAGGAGTGTCCAGAGTCTGATTGATCACATTAGAGTATCAATGTCTCCATGTTTCGATATCCGAAGTGGTAGCTGAGAAAGCCAACTACGTCGTGACGTCAAAGTTTTGTAGCTTGATGCGTGATACTTATTTTATTAATAAATATAATTTAACTCTTTACTATTTACATCTACTGCACTAATGGAAAAATCTACGTTTTTGCTGGTGTGCAGTAGTAGGCCAAAGGTTAACCATTTTCTAAACACACTAACAAACAACATAATAAATAACTAAAAAAAAGAAAAAAAGAACAGACCACAAAAAAAAAACAAAAAAACAACTCAATGCAATACCTACTTAAGGGGAATTTTTTTTAAGAAGAAATTCGTCAGTATTGTCCGGAATTTCCTCGGCTCACCCTACTTTCGCGTGAAAATAATGCTCGACAAGTGTATGAAGTATTTTTGCTATAGTGAAGAGTAGGGTAGATAGATTAATTAAGTACCAGGAAAAATACTCCTCAAAGAAAACATATTTCTTATCTGGCATGTATCCCTCTCTCTGAATAACGCTAGTACTCCCTTCTAGAATTGCTTGAACAAAACTGGGATCTCGTCGTATACCTTCTTCTCTCAGATATGTCAGCTTGTTTGGGCTGGGGATTTGCACATTCGTGTCCCACATATCATGTCTTCATAGCTGACTGTGTGCCAGCCAAAAAGAAGTTCAGTCTTTGAAGAAGAGAGAACTTTTCTGTTGCTGTAGGGAATTGTCACTCATGACACACGTTATTGGCCCGGCTCCTCCCCTGTTTTTGGGATCCCTAAACGTAAGTGGAAGGATACCTATGACATCGCAAAATTTGTCCGTCTGTCTGTCCGCACGATAACCCTCGAAGGGATTGAGATATTTTGATGAAACATGGTGGGAGGATCCTTTGGGTCAAAGTACAGGTCAAGTTCGAAGATGGGCTATGTAGCCATATATTGGAGGGTGGGGGAGGAGTTTCAAATTAAGGAAAAAAAAAATACTTTTTGAAAGCTATTGAGATAGTCGATTATGAGGTAAGAAGACATGCTGAGCACGACGGTGAAAACCATTTTCTTGTCGGACAAGTAGTTCGTCGGGAATCCGGCAAAAACCGGAAAGTTTGTTAAAAGTAAAAGTTTCATCTGAAGTTGATTAAATGTTTCATTCAGGGGTAAGAAGACATGCTGAGCACGATGGGCAAAACCATTTTCTCGCTGGACATGTAGTTCGTCTGGAATCCGGGAAAAACCGGAAAGTTGGTTAAAAGTATAAGTTTTATTTGAAGTGGATTAAATGTTTGATTTAGGGTAAGAAAACATGCTGAACACGATGGTGAAAACCATTTTCTCGCTCGACAAGTAATTCGTCCGGAATCCGGCAAAAACCGGAAAGTTGGTGAGAAGTAAAAGTTTTATCTGCAGTTGATTAGATGATAGATTTAGGGGTAAGAAGAGACGCTGAGTCTTTATTTGACAACTATTTTCGCGGACATATAATTAGTCCGGAATCCGGTTGTACCTGCATTTTTTAAAGTCAAAGTTTTATTTAAAGTTGATTAGATGTTTTTTTATAGGGATAAGGACATACGCTGGATTCGTTTCTGAATTTTCTTTTTTTGCTGGACTAGTAGTTCGCTCGGAATTCGGGCGAAACCGCAAATTTGGCAGAAGTAAAGAAGGAAGTTTCGGTCAGTATCGTCAAAATAGATATGGCTTATAGAGGTATAGATAGATAGATAGATAGAATATCTGAACTCGGTTTTCTCTGATGATTACGCGAAGACAAGACCCGATTGTCTGGATCAAATCTTAGATTTTTGGGATCCCATCGACACCTTTGGTCTTGTTGACACTGATATACGGCACCAAGAAAGCCTTGCATTTGTTTCTTTCTGAAGTAGTATTAGTAGTAGTAGAGTAGTTTATTAGCAATGGCAGTCAAGAATCTGTAAATAGCAGGAATCTGTTAATTACGAAGTTCTTAGATTTAAGGTATAATCATTATCAAGCGTATAATCATTATCAAGCATCGAGTGTAGCGTACGAATTTTTCTTCTCCACAGTGCTTGTTTAATGTATTTGTAGTTTAAGGATCATTTACACGGCAGGTATTTTCCCCCGGAGACGAGAGGGGAAAGTGTTCACACGGTACCCGGGTATTTTTCAAGGAAGAATACTTTTAAATGGCAATAGATTCCAAGGTTGTAAGGCTCAGGATATCTCTCTACAATCGACGCCAACATGTGTCCATTTCAACCACTTTTTATATGGACATAATCAAAATTATTGCTCGTCGTTGTTGACCCTTCGACAAACAAATATCCGTGTAAATAGTCCAAAATACCCGGGGATTTGTTGCTGTTGCGGGAGAAAATGCCCGCGGAGTACGGGTAAAAACCCTCCGTGTAAACGTAGCTTTAGTTTCAAAAACTAAAAAACTTGAACTTGAACTTGAGCACCGCTAGAGCACTGCTTGTGTGGATGTGCTATTATAACAGACAACAAAAAACTGAAAAAGGAATTGATGTGCGAACCATGTACCAAAACAAAACCACAGATTTATTTACACTAAAAAAACAAACTTGATGTATCGTGGTCTCGAAGCAACAACAAGAGCAAGCAACAACAACAATACAAATAATTTATATATAACTGGCGTGGATGTCTTTGTAAGTACAGCAAGACAACTATTGAAACAGAAGACGAAACGAAATATTGAAACAAGTTTTACCCTCTTTTAAACTTTTTTTTTACACTGACAATCGTTTTAACAAACAATCTAGAATTTTGTCATTGAAGAACTGATTTAGGGTGGCTGGCAAGCCAAGATGTTGGGGTGGGGAGAAGGGATAGACCTCGGGCGTGCGTCAAAGCCAGGACCCAGCAATGCAAGTCTCCGGATTTGTAGCCTAGTTTTGTTTTGCCATTTGGCATAGTGCTGTGTGCATCCCTGTATGTTTGAATGGGTAAAACCGCAGTGGTATTTCTGACAGTGCAACAATTTCCTATTCGGCTAATTAAACAAGATGAAAGCATGACTTCTGTCGAAATGGTAAATTGAGCAGTTTTACCGACAGGAAACAGTAGATGATTTCATGCAACAGAAAATGAGAGTCTTTCATTTACTGGTGAAAAAACAGCATATAACGGCAGAAAACGGGAAATGACCAGCCAGTCGGTAAAATGTCCTTGTCCCTCCAAACATTTTGGCTAGTAGCTCCTCTGCTGGCTGTTGGCGGAGCTGCGAAAATAGTGAGAACATTTTATAACCCCCACATATAGGCTACCCCGACTTTTTTGAGGAATTTGCGTTGAATTGCCGTAGTCATTTAACTGCCAGTTTTCAAAGGATTGGAAGCATACTGTATTTTCTATTCGTTGTTTAAACCGGCACCCATCCGAACCCTTTGGCAACCAAACACTATGGTCACCTCTAATCTGATGAAAGGAAGAGCCCATTGAAGTCGAAGGTAGAGCCGACAGATATCCAGTGTTGCCGCTTATGTCGCACTTCGCGGTATAGTACCGCGATTCTGAGGAAAATACCGCATACAAATTTGATGGTACCACATACAGCGAAATCGAGAGAAGTGGCAAATTTAACCGCATTTCGCTTGAAGGAATCCACATATTTGGTTTCAAGAACGGCTATATACCGTCTCGTGAACATCAAATTCGCATTAAAATGACATTTTTGATAACTAGATACCTATTCTTCCTAAAGCAGAAAAATCTGTGTCTTTCCGGCAGGCCCGTATCCAGGAATTTATTTCGGGGGGGGGGGTCGCCTGCTGGTCGGACAAAAAAGTACAGAAAACACATAGATCAGAGGTAAAAGCCTATAAAAACCATTAATTTGGTATGTTTCGGGGGGGGGGGGGTCAACCCCCTAACCCCCTCTGGATACGGCCTTGCTTTCCGGCATACCGCAAAATACCGCGTTTTAGCACTACCAAGCGGTGACTGTCGAGAGGCAACACTGCATCAGATATCGCTCATTGCAACTAGGTGATGCATCGGCCTAGGCAACTGTCCTTCATAATTACAATTACCCTTGTCATTCTTCTGTCGGGTTGATGCGTAGGGCGTACCGATCTTTCTGACGATCGGGAACAGTTTTCGTTGTCTTCCGTCTGGATTTGAAGGGTTTCGGGAAGTCTCCGCTGCCAAACGGTGAGCAAATTCTTGGCAGAAAGAGAAATTGTTTGATTCTAAGTGTGTCAGCTGATCGGAATCCGTATTTGTCTTCCACCTGTTATGGCTCCTGGACGACCTAGCTGAAACCAAACGAGGGGTTACCCAGTGCCTGGCACTTGCTGTATACTGTTTCCCAGCATCGACCGAAACCAGCGGTGCCGGCCATGAATTACGCAACATTCGAATATTCGAACACGCGGCAACTGGCGCCTTCGTCGGCCGGGTACCGCGGTATTGGGTTATTGCTGTACACCAGAATCGAGAATGGTCAACACCTCGAATCAAAAGGCACACTCGACGTTTCTTCTTCACCCCTGATTTGGGCTGATGTGTGCATACAGGCAATGAGCTGGGCTGGGGTCGGGCTGCAGATACACACTCTTGGATTGTATGTCTGGTTTCTGTAGGCTCGTGGACTTGTTTCCGCCCCGAGAGATATTTTTTTTTAATAATTCTAGTAGAAAATTCATAGAATATTCTGAACCGGTAGTCTATGTGAAACCAGCGGATTGGATTATACGGTTTCATTGTCATGCATGTTCGAAAGAGTAGACGAGGAAGGGTAGGACCCCTGTTTCGGTTTTGTTTGTTCTTCTTCTTTAAGACAGGAGCTGTCCCCAACGAACGCCGTGATTGGTTGACACAAGATTTGAATTGTTGAGTTTGAATCGTTCGGGCGACGTTTTCTCATTCTTCCCGAGGTTCACTGGCTTGTTTTGGACTTCATCATATTGAGCATTATTCAGCGTGGTTCGGTAGCATTCATTGAGCTTCGTGGATACTTGTTTTTCTTGAAAATTTGGCGGATTTTCAAGTAAAATCGTTTCAAGATTTCAAACGTTGAAACATCACTTCACTGCCAAATATTTTGCTTTTTTGTGCATCCACCAAATGCATATTATTTCTTCTTTGTGTTTTGACAACGCCTGCACTGTCAGAAGTTTCATAATAGACAACAGCAAGGATGCGAGGTTTCAACAGACAACACTTGTGACGACAACGTCTGCTGAACTTTCATGTCGCGACAACATCTGCTGAACTTTCCGGTATCATGACGACTGTTTTCTCGGCACTTCCTGACATTGCTTGTTATGCTTAACATTTCATGCATACGGTTTGTCGCTCCAACAGACTACATCCCGAGTGCTGTCTGTTGAAACCGCGCATACTTGTGTTGTCTGTTATGAAACTTGTGACATTGTAGCCATGCAGTTCCAATTTCCCCAATAGGTCATTCCACGGTCGTGGGTTGTCCTGGTTTGAAGTAGCGATTTGAATGTGGGTGCTTACACAGTGCAAATGCGAAAATGCCTCAGAACCTTTGAGCCACTTTGAGGACTATATGTAGGATATTTATGACTTTTATGGTTTTATGACCCATTATGATTTATGACCCGTTATGACCTTTTTAGTGTTGTTTTTCGTTGCGAGTAACGTTGGAAATCATGTTTTTATTGTTTTACAAAAAGCGTACTGACCTCTGTAACGAGATTGGCTGGATAACCCTGTGTATTGATTTTACCACGCTTACTACGCTCCCGAGCGTGGTAAGCAAATAGTTACTATTTCGAGAAGGTTGGAAAGGTTAGCGTAGTAACTTTTCACGAGGCTGGGACGAAACTAGTAACTAATAGTTACTATTGTTAGAAGGATGGAACACGCTCATTGCGTGATGTTACCTGTTAAAATTGGGCACCCTTATGTTGTTTTGAAACTGCTGATAGTGTTGAGACTAAATACTATTTACACCTGACGAGAAAGACCTGAAGAAACCTACATATTCTTTGGTAGAGGCATTTCTTCTCTCTCTGCGTCTTGTCGTTTAGGTCGCCAGACCAAACACCACAGAGCAAGTGGTTGGAATCCCAAGAATTTGAGGCGTAGGGAATAGCACAAGCGGCTGGTCTATTTTAAAAGATATGTAGGGGTGGAGATTGTTTCTGTGACACCAAGATCGATCAGATTTCTTATTGCTGTTACATTCTGTTTTATGGATTCTCAATGATCCATGGAGCGAAAGTTTCTTGCTGTTTAGATTTTTGCTGAAATTCTAGCGTTTGCATTATGACTGCAAAGTGTAGCCTGCTTTTTGGCTCGCCGCGGTGTGATGAAAAAAATTTGCTTCATCGTAATGCTCTCCGTCGTTCAAGTGTTTTTAGTTAAATTCCAGCGTTTTCGTTATGACTGCAAATTGTAGTTTACTTTTTGGGTCGTCTATAGTATGATGAAACAAATTTGATTCATCATAATGCTTTCCGTCCCTCCAGTACTGCGTAGGCCTGTCTTTAGGGTTTTTCGAAATTTGTATTTTCTTTTCTTCAGGGGTGCCTTCTCTATCGTCAAGAGATGCGTTCAGAAGTCAACAGGATTAGAATTTGCGGCCAAGATAATCAACACCAAGAAATTATCTGCTAGAGGTGAGGATTTTTCTTTCAAATTAGCTTAGGAACGGTAGGCTACCCCGGGTGTACTAGAGTTTATAACTCCGTTCGATTCTGAGGAGTTCATAGTATGCACCTCGCACACCAGCCTATCACGAAGGGTCGGTCATCATCCACGTGGTGTATTTTTTTTTTTATGTAGGCTATGTTATGGCACTTGCCTTCCGGCCAAGTGCCATATATAATATATATTATAGAGGCGAAAGCCTTGTTATTGCAATTATATTATTATTATTATTATATACCGATCACTTTCCGTCGGTCGGTCAGTCCGGTGATCGCGATTTAGGGCACTTCCAGATGGGCTAGAACGATTGGACTTGGCAGGCATATTAGGGACCGGACTAAACTAACTTGGAAATTGTCACTTCCCCGATCCGACCACCGCGGGGGGAGTGGAGGGAGGGGGAATCTGCAATATTGACGTATGCATAACTTTTGAGCGGGGAATCGGATCTAATGAAACTTTACATTTGGAAAGACCTCGTGTCTCAGATGATACACTTCAAGTCTGGAACGGATCCGGTGACTCGGGGGGAGTTGGAGGGGGAACCGGAAATCGTGTGACATGTTCAAAGTGGACGGATCGGGATGTAACGTGGTGGGAAGAACAAGCACAAGCCCTAGATATAAATTTGACAAGACTGGACTGGTTTGGGGGGATCGAATCGTGGGTGGAGTGGAGGGAGGGTTCTCCAATTCCAGTGAGCCCGAGTTAAGATGCGTCCATGTGCTAGGACGATGGATTTTGGCAGGCGTGTTAGGGATTCGACCATTTTAACGTAAGAACAGTTGTTTCTCCGATCTGACCATCGAAGGGGGAGTGGGAATTCGGAATCTTCAGGTATGTCTGACTTTTGAACGGGTGATCGGATCTTAATGAAACTTGGTTGGAAAGGACTTATGACTCAGATGTCCCGCTTCAAGTGCGGCCAGGATCCGATCAATTTGGGGGGAGTGGTGTGTGTGTGTGTGCGAATTTTGTGACACGCTTAGAGTCTAGCGATTGGGATGACAGTTGGTGGGAAGAACAAGTGTAAGCCCTTAATACATCAGTGACAGAACTGTGCCGGATTCGGAGTTCGAGGGGGGTCCGGAATTCCGCCGATCGCGATTTAAGGTTTTTCCAGATGTACTAGGACTTTGTAACTTGGCTTGAACATTAGATACTACTTGACAAGATTGGCTTAGAAGTGGTCACGTCCCAGATCCCACCGTGCCTTAACGTACTCATCTTAACCGTCCGCAAAGTACAAAAAATAGTTTCAAGCAAAATATATAATTTCACACCCCATGAGCAGCTGATAATTTTTGCCTTAAGGGTTTTGCTTAGAAACGAATTTCTAGCACCCTTAAAGTGCGCATCTCAGCCCAAAAGTCAACAAATACTTTTGAACAAACTACCAAGAGATCCTAAAGGGCCCAGGATCATTTTTGCCTCAAGGGTTTTGATAGGGATGAATTTCTAGCGCCCTTAAAGTGCACACCATGAAAGCCAAGTGTAAAAATGTTTACCAAACGATACATTCTCCATATTTCCAAAGTTCCATGGTCATTCTTATCTCAAGGGTTTTGCTTACAGATGATCGCAACAAATCCACGAACTGGCAAATTCCTATTTTACCCTCTTAGCCAGCCTTGCAAGTGCTATACGAGCTTCTAGCTATTCTTAATTGACGGAGACAAAAATTCATTGTTATTGCTAAAAAATAATCGTGGGATCTTACACTATTAGGGGTTTCCGGGCTCCGTTATTGCAGCATTTTTGTTACACGCACTTGTTAGAATCGATCGCACACGTATCACCTTGTGTAGGCTATATCGGGTGTCCGGTTACAAGTGGGTTTGCGCCTTTGCTCGGTCGGTGCTCAGTCTGATGCACACCTGGTCCTGGAGAGTGAGCATCGCATACATTGATTCAGTGTCCCAACTCCTCGACGACTGGAATAATTTAGAAACTTTGACGAGGGCCACGTTGTCACGGACAGAAGACACTCATCCCATATTTCATTACCTGGTTGAACTGTAATTTTTGGGATCCCAAAACGTAAGTGGAGGGATACCTATGACATCGCAAAAGTTGTCCGTCTGTCCGTCCGTCCGTCTGTAAGCACGATAACTCTCGAAGGGAATGAGATATTTTGATGAAACTTGGTGTGAGGATTCGTTGGGTCGTCGGACCAGTCAAGTTCGTAGATGGGCTTTGTAGCCCTACATTTAGGGGTGGGGGAGGGGTTTCAGATTAAGGGGCAAACAAAATATTTTGAAACAGCTAATGTGATAGTCGATTATGGGGTAAGAAGACATGCTGAACACGATGGTGAAAACCATTTTGTCATCGAACAAGTAGTTCGCCCGGAATCCGGCCAAAACCGGAAAGTTTGTTAAAAGTAAAAGTTTTATTGTAAGTTGATTAGATGTTCGATTTAGGGGTAGGAAGAAATGCTGAAGACGATGGTGAAAATCATTTTCTCGACGGACAAGTAGTTCGTCCGGAATCCGGCCCAAACCGGAAAGTTTGTTAAAAGTAAAAGTTTTATTTTAAGTTGATTAGATGTTCGATTTAGAGGTAGGAAGACATGCTGAAGACGATGGTGAAAATCATTTTCTCGACGGACAAGTAGTTCGCCCGGAATCCGGCCCAAACCCGAAAGTTTGTTAAAAGTAAAAGTTTTATTTTAAGTTGATTAGATGTTCGATTTAGGGGTAGGAAGACACGCTGAACACGGTGGTGAGAACCATTTTCTCGACGGACAAGTCGTTCGCCCGGAATCCGGATCAAACCGGAAAGTTCGTTAAAATTAAAAGTTTTAGTTGAAGTTGATTAGATGTTCGATTTAGGGCAAGAAGACATGCTGAATACTTATGTGAAAACAATTTTCTATCCGGATATGTAGTTCGCCCGGAATCCGGCCAAAACCGGAAAATTGGTAGAAGTTAAATTTGTATTTCTAGTTGATTAGATAACCGATTTAGGGGTAAGAAGAGATGCTAAATCCGTGTGTGACAATCACATTTTACCCGGACATATAGTTCGACCGGAATCCGGCTGGAGTCGGAAAATTTGTTATAAGTTAAATTTTTATTTGAAGTTGATTAGATGTTCATTATTGGGGAAAGAAGATTTTTGAGCTTTCTTTTTTTCGCCGGACAATTAGTTCTGGAGTTCGGCCGAAATCGGGAAATTGGTTGTAGTGGCAGGAAGTTTTTCTCAGACGATTAGCTATTTGGCCTTAATCTGTTTCTGAATTTTAATTGTAAAAATGTTCAAGGAGACTGGCGATGACTGGATCTGGCTAAGACAAGACCCAGTTGTCTGGATCAGATATTGAATTTTTGGGATCCCATCGAAACCTTTGGTCTTGTTGTTTTCGTTTCATATCTTTGTTTTTTAATTTGTGTGTTAATTCAGATTCTTCCGTGTTTTTTCCAGTTTCTATTATCCAAGTGCTATTGGGACCAAAATGGAATTGATTGATTAACTGGAACCATCATCAGCCGTGCGTGAAAACTGAGATTTGTTAGCTTCCTGACGAACGCGCAGAAAACCTGGCAAAGGCAACCTTATCTTCTTGCCATCACCACAATATCATTGAGAATTGCAGATTGAAAGATTCCAAAATCTTTACGTAATCGTTAATTGGGTTCTAATTTTAATGTTCAGGATAGTATCAATACACTTTTTCGTTCGCATTGAAATCTATTTTCCCTCCACAAACATCCTGCCCTCTCAGCCCATGAAATTATTAGCCATTTTTTCATTCGTGAACCCGATTAATATGCTTGTCACTGTGTACAAATTTTAAATCTATTTAGTATTTTTTGTATCCATATCAAAAGAATGTTGTATGTTTATTTACATTGTTTGGTTTAAGTTTTTAATATGTATATTTTACTTTGTGTATTTTATTCATACTCCGCTGTTACGCAAAGAGCGGGTCACAAATAAATAAATAAAAAATTGGACTGGGAATTTTGGTTCCCTATCCTTTAACTTCGTTAAAAACGGATTGAAAATTTTTCCTTTCAGATTTCCAAAAGTTGGAACGAGAAGCAAGAATATGTCGAAAGCTCCAACATCCCAATATTGGTAAGTCGAACATGGGTAAGCGGAAAAATTCTTTCTAAGGTATGCTAAATATATGAAGGCTGGGTACAAGAAGGCGTTCCACATTCAGTCATGGACCCGTTTAAGATAAATCCTAAGAATTCTCTTTCTCATCTCCGTGTATTTAATTTTTCATTTTTAAATCATCAGATTCCTCGACAACTTATTTTCGCTAATATATCGTCACGCCGTTTTTTTGCTGACTGCCATACTCCGATTTACTTGCTTTGGATTTTCTTTTTATTTTGATTTTCGACCTTGCCTGGTCGCTGTTTCGTCAACATTACAGGCAAACTTACAACTTGGTAATTCGCAAAGCTTGAAACTGTGACAGGCGGCCAAAAACGGTATTTAAAAAACAACTTCAGAGTTTCAAGGTAGGCTACGATCGATATCGCAACTAGTAGGCTATCTCTGTCAAGGGGGTCGAAAAGTGATCGGATAAGTGAGTAAACTAGAAGTAAATGCTTTTAGTGGTTGTTCATAGTAGCGCATCGAAAGCGACTCTGAAACTTTTTTTTTTATGTTTCAGCAAATTTCTAGATAAATTTTGGACCCCTATTTCATTTTGAAAGAAACTTGTGCGCATTAGACCTTTTCGTTTTCGGAAAAAATCTGCTCATTTGTCGGTGTTTGTTTCTCCGCTCTTCCTTCACTTTCTTCGTTGGTACAATACCAAAGTTCTTCTGCGGGCTGCCCTCATATAAGCTATCGGCCATTGATAACTGACGGTCTTTGGGGCATATTGTCTGCTGAATGCATCATAATGCAAGGGACTGTGTCTAGGTAGGCTACCCAAATAGGCATCATTTCTGGTTGGTCTTCTTCCATGCAATACTTTCCTCATTTCTCGGTAAATGACGCAGGCAGCGATTGTATTAAAAGTGCAAACTGCTTTCAGCCGCATATTTTGTGTCTTTTCCTAAACGAATGGCAATGCTTTAATAAATTTGATAATTCCTGAGTTGGAAGGAATATTTGAGTGAGAAAGGGCGTTCGAGGATACTGCCTGCGTACGCGATTGGAACCGGTTGGTACCCGCAGCGCAGTCACAATAGTTTTAGTTATAAGAGCTCAAACAAGAAAAGGCTTTTTCGCAATAAAATGGCCAGGAAATAATGTTTATCAGAAATACTAAAACTTGCCTCGTGAAATTTGGGATTCTCCTGTTGTTAGCGCTTGCCGGCTTTGGCCAAGCTTCGGGCAAAAACACCTCATTTTTATGGCACTTACCTTCCGTCCAAGTGCCATATACCGATCACTTTTCTGTCGGTCAGTCCGGTGATCGCGAGTTAGGGTACTTCCAGAGGCGCTAGGACGATGAAACTTGGCAGGCATGTTAAGGACCCGACCAAACTAACTTGGAAATAGTCATTTCCCCTAGCCGACCATCGTGGGGGGAATGGAGGTAGAGGGAATTCCGAATATGAACGTGTGTATAACTTTCGAACGGGGGATCGCTTCTCAATGAAACTTGGTAGTTTGTAAGACCTTAACTCTCAGATCTCACATAGCAAGACCGGAACGAATCCAGTGCCTTTGGGGAGAGTTGGAGGGGGAACCAGAAATCATGTTAGTGGATGGATCGGGATGAAACTTTGTGGGAAGAACAAGCACAGGCCCTAGATACATAGCTGACAAGACCGGACGGGATCCGGGCACTGTCGAGGGAGTATGAGGAAGGGTTTCGAAATTCCCGTGACACCGAGTTAATATGCTTCCACATTTGTAATGACGATGACACTTGGAGCATATCAGGGACTCGACCATTTTAACTTACGAACAGTCGTTTCTCCGATTTGACTATCGTGTGGGGAGTGGAGAGAGGGGAATCCGGAATCTTGAGGTATGTCGAACTTTTGAACGGGATTTTGCTCACAAATGATCACAACAAACCCACGACTTGAGAAATTCCTACTTGCATCCTCTTACCCAGCCTTGCAAATGCCATATCACCTTTAGCTCTCGTTTATGGCACTTGACTTTCGGCCAAGTGCCATATAGCAATCGCAATTTCTGTCCGTCCGTCGGTCGGTCTGTCGGTCCAGGTTTTGCTAGTTCGGGCACTTCCACTCGCCTTAGGCTAGGATTTTACTAACAATTTTACAAGAAATCAGAATTAGTGAAGCGTCGTTTTCTTATGCCACTTGGATGGTTGACGCTTTTAAAATTTATTTCTGTATCATTTAACTGAAGTATTATTTGGATTGCGTCAAGGGATTTTTTTTTTTTTTTATTTGCTTTAGAATGACGTTCAGAATATCTACGGCCGTCCTGACAACGTAAAATTCTACTATGACGCAGAAAATTTCAATCTCAATACAAACGCGACTTTTCAGTGGCCAGAGATCACCTCGCGCAAGGTAGCTCATTGCGTCGACACGTATTTTTCGTAATCTCTTTCGTCAAGCGTAAAACACAGGTACAGGCGCATAAAGGTACCACAAATAAAACGGAAAAATTCTACTATATTAAAATCGATAATTCGTGAATAGTGGAGCAACGAAGTAACTCATTCTCATCGGGTCTTCGAGCCTCTTTAATTGAATTTGTGACGGGTAACTAGATTGACGTATCATACCCCTTTTTGGTTAAACTTTAGGCAACATGAGGTTTATTTATATTTGTGATTAAAAGTGTACCCAATGAAACTTGGCACACATATCAAGGACCCGACCAGATTAACTTGGAAAAAGTCAGGTCCCCGATCTGACCATCTGGGGGAGTGGAGGGAATCTGGTCGAGTCGAGGGACAGGGATGGAGTTTGTTGGGCATTAGCTCTAGATACGTAATTGACAGAACTAGATCTGTGGGGGGGGAGTTAGAGGTGGTTTCCCGGAATTCTGGTCATCGCGAGTTAGGATAGTTCCAGATGTTCTAAGGACGATGAAAGTTTGCTGGCATATTAGTGATCCGACCAGAATGGCCCGGCACAATGCCCTAAGAAAACTTCCGTACCTGGGTCCGATCCCATGTTGGAGGAGTTGAGGGAAGGGGAATCAGGAAATTACCGCCTTCCATATGTTGCGGACGGTGCTCCGATTCGAGTGAAATTCAAGTGATAAGAAGTGATGACCTAGACATGCAAAACATGCGTCCGAACTACGTGCGGCCACAGTTGGTTGAGTTGGAAGGGGGGGGGGGGGGGTGACATGCTCAAAGACCTAACGGAAGGACCGAATGTTGGAAAGTACTGAGTTTATGCGGCCTAGAATTGATAGTTTGCGTCCGGGCCGGATCCGGCCACGGTAGGGGTGGGGTGAAGCGGGAACCGGAAATTTGCAGATAGGCTGTGCTCCGATTCCTGTCAGACTTGATAGCCGGAAAGAGGTGATGTAAGAGATGCGACGTTTATGTTTCCGAGTTGCATACGGCCACAGTGGGAGGAGTTGGAGGAGAGTCCTGGTAATTTTGTGGGCTAGCCTAGGGGTAAAACGAGTGGAGCGATTCTAATGAAACTTGGAAGTGTAGAGATCATATTCCCTAAATGACATATTTTTTAGACCACAGTGGGGGGGGGAGGGGGGGATTTCTCAAGAAGTGCTCAGATTCCACTCAATTCGGCCCCGGTAGGGGGAGTTGGAGGGTGTATCGGTAATGTGTGGCTCGTCTAGGGATCATACAAGTGGATCGATTGGGCTGAAACTTGGAAGGTAGGAAAGTCATTTGACCTAGATGATCCAAGGTGATGCCGGCAAGCTCAGCCTTGAGTGAAACGAGATATCCTATTTCTAGGTCGGAATTGTATTTGGATGGCGGGGAAAAAACGATAGAAAACGGGGAAGTTTGAAAATATGGGAGCGTATAAAAATCGAATAGAGGACCTGTCCCTAGTACTTGTCGGTTCTGCTCGTGCCCTGTTTCAGTAGTCCATATCCAGAGACGTTACACGTTCTTGCAGAAGAATCTCCCTAGGGATTGTGGAATCACTTGGTAACTTACGATCGTGCTGCCAGACAGCGGAAGTCTCCCGTAGCAACAATAGTGGTCATTCGTTTCTTTGTCGGTCTAGGGCTGTGAATCAGGCTTGCGTGACGAGGGATCTCTACTTGTTCGTGACTGTCTCCTTGCTTCGTCACGAGATTCCGTTGTTCTATGAAGTAATGGGAAAGGCTAATAGATTGCGTGATGTAGCTATTAGGGCAAGTTCTAGGAGCAAGTTCGGCTGGTTAAGAAAAAGTTTTTATTGATATCTTGTAGGTTTTTCTCCCCAGTTTTTAGTCGGGTGTTCCTTGGAACAATCTACTATTGCGAGCGCTGTAGCCGCTTTCGGCTTTCGGTTTTCGGTTTTCACCGTAGTATCAAGTTCGAACTTAGTACAGTTGTGGGTATTGGGGTCTAGTTGTGCCTTTTGGGGGTCCCACCCCCCCCCCCCCCAGCCCGGTTCAGGGGCAAATGGGCCCAGATTGTCCAGTCAATAATGTTCATAACTTGACCAGAACTGGACATAGGACGATGAAATTTCTTGGACGTATAGATCCTGGGGCTGGGAAATTGCTTTTAAAGTTACGCCTCCCCCACCCACCCCGTTCATGGGCAACTGGGCCAGATTGCCCAGGAGCAAAGTTCGTTACCCTTGACAGGAATCAAAAGGTATCAAGTTGAAACTTGGTAGGATTGTGAGCATTGGGGTCTCTTTTTACTTTTTGCGGGTACCAAACCCCACACCCACTTGGTTCAAGGGCAATGGGGCCCAGATTGCCCATTTTTTAATGTTTTTAACTTGACAATAACTGGAGATCAGGCGATGACATTCCTTTGTGCTTTTGGATCATAGGGGCTGGGGAGAGTTGAACCACCCCCACCCTCCACGTTCATGGGCAAGTGGGCCAAAATTACCCATGAAAAATGTTTTTGACCCGTGACTGGAATCAAACTCTAAGCTGGTATACTTGAGGAAAACAAGGTGTAAATACGCATTCTGATGGGTCACGACCAGGGGCGTCGCAAGGGGGGGGGTGCAGCACCCCCCCACCTTTCTGAGATTCGGTAAAATTTTGGGCCGGAGGCCCAAAATTATACTAAAATTGTTCGGTATTTTTTCGATGGCAGAACTGTTCGATATATTTACGAGGATTCGGTAGTTACACAGAATCCTAAATAGGCTATCTGTACAAATTTATTCGGTATAATGACCGGGATTCGGTACAATTGGCAGTATGCGGTATTTATCACGAATTTGGTGAGAGAATTTACTGAAATTATTTGGTAATTTTTCGATACCGGCACTATTCGGTATATTTATGGAGATTCCTTAGTTACACAGAATCCCGAGTAAGCTATTGGTTCACAATTATTCGGTATCATGATTGGGATTCAGTAATTTATTCAGTATAATTTCCGGAATTAGGAAGTTAACCACGAATCCTAACTTTGTTCCAGTTTCAACGAAAGTATACCGAATATGACTATTCTTCGGTAGTCTTTGGATGCCGAAACAGTTCGGTATAATAACCGGGATACGGTAGTTGTACAGAATCTCGAACATGCTATCGGTAAACTTATTCGGTATAATAACTGGGATTCGGTAATTTATTCGTTAGGGATTCGGAAGTACGAACCTTGAAACTCAGAAGAGGTCGAGTGAAGCACTGGTCGCAGACAAAAGGGATAGTCTATGATGTCATCGATAGTCCTTACTTTTATTTTGGATCCCAAAAAGAATATATACGGTAATCATAAATATTTCGAAAATTCCGCCTGCAGCACTTTTCGTAATATTCTCTATTTTTGTGGGAGGGCGCGTCATTTGACAGGGGTTTTAAGCCAGTTTTAGGATTGAGATTTCGAAACATTAAAAGCTAGAATTTGGATGGAAATTGAATTTGGCAGGAAAAAGCAACAAAAAAAAATTCGCCTGCGGCGCTCACTTTATGTGATGCTTGGTAGTATATTGACTAAACTACAGTTGCTGCTGCTGCCAGAACGTCGCTATATCCGTTTTCTGGAACAAGAGGATCTGGAACTGGAGTCTCGGTATTTAATCAACGGTAAATGATAGAATTTGTAAGAGAAACAGTTAATTTAGCCTAAAGAAAAAAAAAATGGATTTTGCTAAATTTTCGCCTGCGGCGCTCGTTTTAATTTTTAGAAGCTGTTACAGTAGTCATGCCCGGCAATATATTCTCCATGTGGGCTTCGCCAAAATGCCGCCTAATAGTTGGCTTATCGTCTTTCATGCTGACCTTTATTGTTACTATTCCTACGTAATCGTTTTTGTTCCGTAATTTAAACCTCGAGTTCTTGGTTCTAGGATTCGGTAAAATTTTTGAAAGATTCGGTAAAATTTTGGCTCTGCACCCCCCCACCGAAAATGGACTTCCGACGCCCCTCCCCCGCCTCCCGTTCATGGCCCAGATTTCCCATGAGCTAAGTTCGTCTATGACAGGTCTCAAGTACAACTCTTGTATATTTGGGGAGATATATCTATGGATGAGGTTTTGGTGCAACAGCAACAAATAAGACGACGCGACGTACTTTAATCTTTAATGAACAGTTGGAAACTGTTTTGTCAAGTGTCATAGTAAACTTTCCTTTTACCAAATTGTCACCACCAAAGGATGACAGAACCGCACATACATTCACTTTATTAAGTTGTTAGTTGCAGAGTCTCTAACCCCTTGCCTTTGCCTGCCTCTCTTTTAGCCCCAGTTGGCCATGCCCGGACCTGAATCCCACCGTCATCTGTGAATAATTCGCAGTGGCATATTTTCTGAGTTTTAAAGTTTAACTGAAAAGCCAACTTATTCTTGTATCATTCAATAAAATTCAACAAACTTCTGGCTCTTGGGCTCCGACCCTTCTGAACCCTTTCGGCCTGGGGTAGGTTGCTCTTTGTGGGTCGATCACGATGGCTCACAGGACGTCGATACTTCGAAGGAACTCGATGATTTTCTTGAAGATTCGTCGCTCTTCTCGGGCTGGGTTAACTGAGTCGATAAGCTCAGTCGATATGCTGAGTCGATCGCCCCTGGCCCTCCGGCTGTCCCGTGTGTGCTTCTGCACTAGCTAGCGAGCTCTGCGTTAGAGTGGCACTCAAACACACCGAGGGGCACTGAGTACACCGCATTATAAATTTAACCGAAAAGGGCTGAGATAAGACGATCTAGATACCAATAATTTATTCACTTAAATTGTCTTGAAGACCCGATGAAAATGCGTTACTTCGTTGCTGCGCCATTCACCAATAACCGATTTTCGAATCGTGGAATTTCCCTGTCGGATCTGTGGTACCTCTATGTGCTTGTACCTGTGTTGTATGCTTGATGAAAAAGATTTACGAACATTTGTGTTGTGCTAATAAGCAGTCTTCACCAAGATCACCACTGGCGATTGAAAAGCCTTGTTTGTGCTGAGATTCAAATTTTCCGCGTCATAGTAGAATTTGCGTTGTGGATACGGTTGTGGATATTCTGAGCGTCTCTAGTAGATAAGATAGTGGAAAATCCAAAAATTCCTTAGTGGAATTCAAATATGTTCAGTTAAATGATACAAAAACAAGTTGTCTTTCAGTTAAACTTTAAGGAATTTTTTTATTTTCACTATTTGCTCTAGTATGAGCATTAGCATTCGAAATAATACAGTTATTGCTGATTCCTGTACCAAGAGGACTATTCGATTTTAGAGCGGACAGGATGCCGCTTCGTTGCCTCAATTTCCCTCGCTTGTGGCAATCCAGTTTATTGAATCCGAGGGGAAGTTTTTGAAAGAGCACGTAGAAAAGCATCCCACGGGATATTTGACATCAGCTATTCCGGCCGTCAGGATGGCCATGGTCTAATAAATAGAGAGCCACCTGGGCTTCCCCACTTGTTGAGTTTATTACGATCAGCCTTGGTAGTCTCCTTGTGGACAAAGAAAGTTAAATCCCTTAACCGGGACCCAATCTCCCGACCTTCATGCGTACTTCCAGCAGTGACCTGGGAAAATGGCGCTTAGGCTATTCTGATGGAGAATAAATCTGGCGTCGGCATAAAACTTCCGTTAGTTGGTCAACATTATGGTGGTGACACAGTGACACCACCAGTTCCAGAGCAGTACCAGTAGCGTCGCCTAAGGGCATGGAGAGGTCTGACTTCACGGCTCTTCAAGGAATCTTATCCTGCGTTTTTGTTTTTATGACCAGTTAACAGAATACTCTTATTGTCCTCATCATTGTAAAAATAAGGACTCTTTTCCAGAAGCTTTGTTTGTTTTCATTGTTACATTTGGCGTTAAGCCTTTAGCTTGTCGCCATTACAGTAGAGGTATGCTTATGTGAACGTTTGCTAACAGTGAACGATCGCCGAAGACAAAACTAAAACCCAAACCAGACATTTTTTCCTAAAAATACAAGTAATAATCACTCACGCTTTTGTCACTTTTTGAATATTTTGCTAATTCACCATTCACCTATGAAAGTGACTCAGCTGACACCTCTGTTTTGTTTTTTATAATTTGAAAAGTTTGCCGGGAGGAACGCACCTTCAATGGAGAAGATGGCGGTCCGAATCGATGATGCCTTCAAAAGAGGAAGGACCTTTTTAATAAATTCAAAATCAAAGAAATTTAATTGAATTTCTGCTTCAAGTTTGTGCCAGGATAACCCTGAAATAGTTGGCTGTTAGCTGATATCAAGTTTGTTATTCTTCTTTTCCATTTTACTTTTTTATATGCAAGTAAGAAAGCCAAGGTAGTGGAACATTTAAATAAGTGTTCAAATAAGCATACCTCTACTGTACTATACAAGTACAAACGGATTAGATACACTCACAGAATTACTGGTGCTATTTGTTCCTTGAGAAACAGACTTTAGGGTAGGCTGTGATCTAGGCTACAAACCAAGAGTTTATGTTGACCATAACGCAGCGAAACTTTCTTTTCCTGGATGCGATCATCCATGTGGGGCTGGAAGGAGGGGTATCCGGGATTTTGTAAACCGCGTAAGTTGCGAACGGTTGGTCCGATTCTAGTGTACTGGAGATTTTGCCATATGAGTAGGGACAAAGCGAACGGTATGATTTAGATGGTACATAGGCCGTGGGTCTCATATATATCTTAGTTTGAGGTCCGTATCGGATCCTGCCTCAGTGGGAGAGTTGAAAAGGGGGGGGGGACCGATAATTTTTCCTAAGTGCTCGTATTCGAGTGAAACTTGGTAGGAACGAATGCTATAGATGCGACACTCGCACCTGGACTGGACACGGTGGTGGGGGGGGGGGCGGGATTCTTGTGCCACGCGTAGGGACCAAACTGATCGAGAGATAGCGATGAAACTTGGAATTTTCGGACTAAATCCTGAGGGAGTTTGGGGGTTGGATACCGGAAGTTTTTCGGCTCGCTTGGAGTGTACACGACTTCATGAGCAGGACAGTCACAGTCCCTAAGTGTACATTTCAAGATCTGTGCACTGTGGGTTGGAGGGATGTTCCTGGATATCTTTTGACATGGCATAATTCTCGAAATCGTGATCAGATCCGGATAGAACTTTAGTCAGCGGTTTATAATTATGTAAGTGTGTGTGATTTTGATTGAAATGTTGTTGTTTAAAGTTTTGTACGTCACTCTTCAGTTTTGAAGGAATCAAATAAATAATAATAATAATAATAGTTAGCGAGAGCACATGTTCTAGATGTTCCGGTCAAATATCCAGACCGTATGCGACCCTTAGCTGAATACATGCCAACTATCCTTGCAAGTACCATATGGTCTTTCAGCTCCTGTTGTAAAACTCAAGGTACGACAACCCAGTAAGAGTTTGACGTGCAAAGTTTATAGTGCGCAAATAGGTGGCGCTTAACTCGGTGTTATCCGTAAAGACAAAAAGATGGCAGCTGTTCCCTCCTCTGTCACTTGCATATCTAAGCGTGTAATTCTTTTAGTTTCAAATGTCTTTTCTTTTGCAGTACGGTTACACGACAGCATCCAAGAGGAGAGTTTCCACTACTTAATATTTGACTTGTAAGTAATTGGACATTTTACCGCAGGTCCTACTGCACCTTACTGTAGCCACACAATAGTGTTACCAGATAGTGTTGCCCCAAAACAAATGAATTTCCACCTAGTGGAAATATTTGTTTGTTCTGCATCACCTAGCGAATTCCATTTTAAAAAGAATCGGCAGTAATATCTCCCATACCACAATCAAACAAAAATTTCTTTATCCAATGTGTTTTTTATGGCACTTGCAGCCTCTGGCTAGTTACCCTGCTGTGTAAATTGATAGTGATGTTATTTGTTGTCGTCTGTTTACATACTTTTTATATTTCTGCAGTGTACATGGTTTAGAGGGGAGATAAATAATAATAATGGCAGGGGAGGGAGGTTGCTTTAAATGAATTAGGGGATGCGCCTTGTAGGTTGCTGTTTCTCCTATCTGCAGCGAGACTGGAGGAAAGTAATTTGCAATTCTGTATTTTTTTATTTGATGTCGGCAGTTCTACAGACTTAAGGATCATCCCCGTAGTATAAATGAGAGAGGGAAACATTAAGTCAAGCTTATTCCCTCTGGCTTGCTGTTGGTAAGGCATTACGAGCAGGGTTTTATGTCCCTTCAATCTTCGTTCCGAGGCAGTCCTCCATAATTGAACGAGCGGATTAATTTCCCATCTTTGGACATATCTTCACTTCCATATCGTAACTGGACTTACCAAGACGAAAGGGGGTTAGGTTCGTCCTTGGTGTGCGTCTACCCCAGCGCGGTCCTGGTCCTACCGGATGTCCAGGGGAACGGAGGGTGGTCATACCAGACCAGTTCACACCAAGTTGTCACCAATGCGCACTCACAGTAGTTTGGCTGTTGCTATTGGCACTGAACAATGTTGTTTCCCTTATCAGAGACTTCATTTCATGGGGGGGGGGGGGGGAGGAGGGTTGAACGGGAAAAATCATAAGTTCTTTAGTGATTGACATCATTACGATAGGTATTCGGGTAAAGTTATTTCTATAAAGGTCTTTCGAAAAACTTTGACTTTTTTAAATCTATCTAATGATCCGAGACGACGCTGGTGCATCCCCTAGGTTTTCGTGGAATGACGCATCTGGATTCAGTTGAGAATAAATATTCTCATATGGCCTGTTGTTACCTCCGAACATAGAAAGTACCTTTGGGATCTCATTTGTGTCTCGTATAACATACTATACAACTTTTTGGCCTATTTTCAAGCTAGAAATTTGTTTTTAATCGGATATAGAAAAAAAGCTGCCTAATTTTGCCAGATTTTTGTTCCTGGCCCGAGAACAGTAAAAATAAAAATCTAGACAGAGGGAACCACGTTATCAGAAGTTTGATAGCCCATTAACGTTGTCACATGGACGAGGATCCTTAAGACGGTATTCTGACTTAATATGTGTTGTGAGCCTTGTAAGTGTTATCTTTTCGCGAAACACTTAAAAATACCCAGAGGCGTTACTAGCCAAAATGTTTGGGGGGGGGACGAGGGATTTACCGACTGGCTGGTAATTTTTACCGACCTTTTCTGCAGAAAAACGACTGTTTTCAACAACAAAATTGACATTTTTGAAAAAAATCGACTGATTTTCAGGAAAACCGACTATTTTGACGAAAAATCGACCAATTTTCAGAAAAAACGACTGTTTTCCTGAAAAAATCAACTGTCTAGACGAAAAATCGTGGAGCTTTTCGCCGACTCGGTTATTTTTTATCGACTGGCCGACAGCATTGGGGGGGGGGGGGGGAACCGGTTATGTAAATTGCTTCCCTGTTTTCGCTATAAGTCAACGGGTCTCGGAAAAGGCTTAAAACAGCCAAAACCCTGGGTTATTTGTTGAAAGCCCAGCCTAGTTTTAAAGTATTCAAATATTTTAAAATACTGTAAGTTGAAGAGTAAGTAGTGCGAGGGGTTCTTTAAAGGGGTCATAAACACTTAAAAGTGTCATCATATAAATATTATGGCCATCCGTCATAGCTTTTTAACACAAAGATGCGCATCCATGTGACACATTTTATGAAAATTCTGACAGTACAGCCGATCGTGAATCTACAATCGCTCAATCCTGAAGTAAGGTAAACATAACTGAGTTATTTACTTAAATTACACTTGAAAGCAATAGTTGCGTTTTTGCAGATACCATGGTATCTGTCACCACGGTAACTGGATCTGCTATTAGTCGTTTTTGCAGTTATCGTGGTATCTGATATACGGTTGCTATGCAAAAACGACAATTGCCGAAATTGCGCTTATCCAAGTCATCCCAAAAGAAAAACAGATATTCAGTCACATCACTAAGTGGTAAGCTTCTTTCTCACCAATCTGACAAAATTTGATGAAAGTGAGATGACTTTTCAGATACCATGACCAGGTAATCAATATCAGATACCACGCTAACTGGCCAGATACCACGATAACTGCAAAAACGCCCTTTGACCGTGGTATCAGATACCACGGTAACTGCAAAAACGACTTTAGACCGTGGTATCAGATACCATGGTATCTGCAAAAACGCCGCTAATAAGAATGGAGAATCCCGACGAGCAGCTTGCGTTGGTGATGATGGTTACTTTTCCGGTTTTCCGGGAGCGGACCAGTCTTCCTTACACGGCTGAGATTGCCAGTTCTTTCTTGAAGGATTCAGATGTTTCCTTGGTTACGGTTTCATCTGACAAAGCATTCAACAAGGGAATTACTCATGTTTGAGGAGAACTGCTGCGTCATGGTCGTCTTTTTTCCAGAGTAACCGGGGGTGAGCTGTTTGAAGATATCGTGGCACGTGAGTTCTACAGTGAAGCTGACGCGTCACACTGCATCCAGCAGATTTTGGAGAGCGTAAATCACTGCCATGTGAGCGGCGTCGTTCACAGAGATTTGAAGCCTGAAAACTTGCTTTTAGCCAGCAAACTGAAAGGAGCGGCTGTGAAGCTTGCTGACTTCGGCCTGGCCATCGAAGTACAGGGGGATCAACAAGCTTGGTTTGGTAAGTCGTTTGCACCGCGTGTTTTCGGAAGGGTACAACTGAAGAGCTGAGCTTAAAGTTTAACTTAACAGGCAACTTATTTTTACATCTTAGATTCAAATACATTGAATTATTACAACACACATTGGGGATTTTCATTCTGTCCACAGTAGTCTTCAGTAGGGACGTTGGGAATGTGGACGCTTTCCCATGGTGAATCCGTCCACAATTCGCCCGCGAAAATGTAAACTGTCGACCAAATGTGATTTTTCAAGCTCATATTTTGGTCGAGGTCAGATAGGTCAAATACACAATTTATTTATTCCTATGCTGCTGGTGTTGTTGCCAAATGTTCCAGGCACCATAGAGCTATCACAAAAACGGGAAGAGCGGCAAGCACAATGGGATAATCGGTTATTTGGAAATATCAGAAAAACAAACTAACGCTTTTTCATCGGGTTTTCAAGATTATTTAAGTGAACAAGTGATGGGTAACTAGATTGTCGTATCCTAGCCCTTTTCGGTTAAACTTTAAAGGCACAGAAAACTTGACTGCGCAGCTTTCGGAAAAAAATTACGTACTTTGTGTTCTCAGCCCTTCAGCTGATTAAGAATGTTAATATTATTGATACTAATACAATTCAGTCAGGATAGACCAATGGATATGACCAAGTTCCTGGAAAACACTGTTCGGCGTATTCTTTCAGCGTATTCTTTTGGCGTACAAATTGTCCAAGGATTTGAAAGCATAAATAGGGTCGTTCATTACTATTTGCGTTGGAGCGGGGTTTGAGCAACCGATACCTCTGTTCTGGAGAGACCGTCTTCCAGTGTCTGTTGAAAATCGACAGCCCGTCAATAGGGTATCGTGGGATACGAAATAACGAAGTAGAAATGGGATCACTTGCTTGGCTCTGAGAAGCCCAAAGAGAAGCTTGGCTCTTCAAAAGCCCCGAAAGTACCATACATATCCCTCCTTAATCAGTTTCAACTTCAAACCCTTCACTCCCGTCGTTTAAAACTCTCCCTATCTTTTGGACATAAAATCCTGTCGAGCCCCATTCACCGAAATATCCTCCCGCCCCAACATGAACCGGCTCGGTTAAGGCCAAGCAGGTCCATTGCAGAGCCTGTACCGAAACTTCAACCTGTGACTGCTTCACATGCTCGTTATGAGCTTAGTTTTGTGCCCTCGTTTGTTAAGTTGTTCAATGCCGGGTCGATTTTTTAGTCTGTAAAATAGTTATCAATTGTATATATTGTATTTTTGTGCATGTTATTTTTGGCTCATCGATTGACATACATGTAGACAACAAAAACTAATAATCGGCTCTGTCCGTCGCATGTTTTTCGAATAAAGTGAATTGAAAAAAATTGAAAAATTTAAGGGATGATTGAGGAATAATTTCCCCCTGTACCTACTGCCGGCTAGTCCCTGCTAGCTATAGAAGAGGTAGCCTATGTTTCTTGGACGGATGTTTAAGTAAATAGTAAGTTAAAGCCTAAAACGCCAACATTGATGTTCTTAGACGACCTTACCAAAGTACTTGAGGTGTTTGATTTGAATCGCAGCGAATGGACGAAAATGACATCGTGCGTGGTTAAATATTGTCCAAAAAAGTGTACCTCTACAGTAGTAATAAGTGGAAATTTCAGAGTAACTAGATGCTTGAAACGGATCCACCCTTCCATACCTTAGATATTTGCTGCCCATTTAATACCAAGGACGTGTAAGGTAGGATTGTCAAGTCAGGTCGGAGCCGAGTCAATTTACCCGCTTCAGAACGAAAACAGCTTCGTGCAGTCATTTCGGACTCAAAAATATGCGTTTTACTAGGACTTCAGTAGGCTTTACTCGGTCTGACCGATTCAATCGTTACCTCACAGTACATTTTCGTTGATCCTGAGATTTTAATTTATTTATTTTTACAACCCGCTGAAAGGATGGATGCGGAGTACAAACAAAGATAAGGAACAACAAGAGCTACGAGCTCATATGGCACTTGTTACGAGTAGGCACGGCTCGGTTATGTCAATGATGTATCTAGTGTTTGCTAGGTGTCTTCCCACCAAGTTTCATCTCGATCCCTCTACTCATAGCGTTTTCCAATATTTCCGGTTCTCCCCTCCAGCTCCCCCCAAAAGTCACCGGATCCGGTCCGGATTTTAAGTGGGTCGTCTGAGGCATGAGGTCTTTCCAAATATCAAGTTTCATCGAGATCCGGTCACCCGTTCAAAAGTTATAAATACCTCAAGATTCCGGATTCCCCCTCCCTCCACTCCCCCGACAGTGCCCGAATAGGCTCGGTTATGTCAATGATGTATCTAGTGTTTGCTAGGTGTCTTCCCACCAAGTTTCATCTCGATCCCTCCACTCATAGCGTTTCCAAAGATTTCCGGTTGCCCCCTCCAGCTCCCCCCAAAAGTCACCGGATCCGGTCCAGATTTTAAGTGGGTCGTCTGAGGGATGAGGTCTTTCCAAATATCAAGTTCCATCGAGATCCGATCCCCCGTTCAAAAGTTATAAATACCTCAAGATTCCGGATTCCCCCTCCCTCTACTCCCCCCACAGTGCCCGAATCGGCTCGGTTATGTCAACGATGTATCTAGTGTTTGCTAGGTGTCTTCCCACCAAGTTTCATCTCGATCCCTCCACTCATAGTGTTTCCCAAGATTTCCGGTTGCCCCCTCCAGCTCCCCCCAAAAGTCACCGGATCTGGTCCGGATTTTAAGTAGGTCGTCTGAGGCATGAGGTCTTTCCAAATATCAAGTTCCATCGAGATCCGATCACCCGTTCAAAAGTTATAAATACCTCAAGACTCCGGATTCCCCCTCCCTCCACTCCCCCCCACAGTGCCCGAATCGGCTCGGTTATGTCAACGATGTATCTAGTGTTTGCTAGGTGTCTTCCCACCAAGTTTCATCTCGATCCCTCCACTCATAGCGTTTCCCAAGATTTCCGGTTGCCCCCTCCAGCTCCCCCCAAAAGTCACCGGATCCGGTCCGGATTTTAAGTGGGTCGTCTGAGGCATGAGGTCGTTCCAAATATCAAGTTTCATCGAGATCCGATCACCCGTTCAAAAGTTAAAAATACCTCAAGATTCCGGATTCCCCCTCCCTCCACTCCCCCCACGGTGCTCAGATCGGGGAAATGACTATTTCCAACTTAATCATTTGGGGTCCCTGATATGCCTGCCAAGTTTTATCATCCTAGCTTATGTGGAAGTGCCCGAACTAGCAAAACCTGGACAGACCGACAGACCGACAGACCGACGGACGGACAGAAATTGCGATCGCTATATGGCACTTGGCCGAAGGGCAAGTGCCATAAAAAACTCAAACTCTAAAATTCACTTAAAAAGAAGGGACAGGCCGTGATGTGCGGGGAAGCTGAGGTGGGACGTTGTGGAGACTTTTTTACTTAGGTCCGAAAGATTCAGCGATCTTTCAGAGTTTTGTCAAATGAGGGTATATGTTACCTTAGTTACCTTGAATCGCACTTGCTAGTGACAATGCTGTGTAGCCTGTTGACGTCGCCGGTGCGTACGATCTGGAAGTTGACACCGGGTCCCTTTCGTTTGCCCTCCCAGTCACTGCCTACCCTTATCTTTAAGGAATCTGTTGTTTCCGCTATCACTGTCTCCTCGCTAAGGGAGTTCAACAGGGGTAAAACCCGGTTTGCAAAGAAATTGTACCGCTCCCGTTTCTTGCTAGGAGATTGCTTCAGTTTCTGTGAGAGCCCTCGCGTCCTGTTTGGAGGTTAGCGGAAGCCTGCTGAAGCCCTGCTCGCATCCTGTTATACGTAGCTTTATATGGTCTTTGGGGCGGGTTAGTTATGTAACCAGGTCGTTTGCATTTCGTTTCTATCCACATAAAATGACCCTTTGTATACTCGCTGTCGCGATTTATCGCTCTGTCTAAGAACAGTTACAAAACGGTTTCTGTTTCGTATTTTTCTCAAGTAAATCATGTCTTGTTCCGCTTGCCTAATCTAGAAAATTTGTGCTAGCTGTCGTGTTGATAAGCCTAATAGACTACTCGGGACGAGAGGGGAATGGATCGAGTCTTGCGTTCTGCTTCCGACAGCGGTGGAGTGATTAGGCCCAATGGAATGGGCTGGGAGATACAGTTTTGTTGGGGAAATTAAGGAAGGTACTTTATCCTAAGAGGAAAGTTAAGAGATAATTGGCGCGTGTTCAGTTAGAGGGAAGGAATCCAGACTGAGGTCAATGAGATGTAAGAAATAGGACTTTCCGTATCCGTTAAGCACATTAGTTGCGTTTTTTATCTCAATTCTCCTCTCAGTTCTCCCATTTCTCTTTTGAGGGATACCTATGACTTCGTAAAAGTTGTTGAGGTTGAGAGGTTGAGATATTTTGATCAAACTTGGAATGAGGACTCTTTGGGTCAAAGTACAGGTCAAGTTCGAAGGTAGGTTCTCTAGCCTTAAAATTTAGGGGTGGGGGAGGGGTTTGAGATTAAGGGAAACAAAAAATATTTTTTAAAAGCTAATGAAATAGTCGACTTGGGGGTAAGGAGACATGCTGAATCCGAATATGAAAATTATTTTCGCGCCGAACAAGTAGCTCACCCGGAATCCGGCAAAAACCGAAAAATTTGTGAATAGTAAAAATGTAATCGTAAGGTGATTAGTAGTTAGACTTATAGGTAAGTAGACGTGCAAGTCCGAATATGAAAATTATTTTCTCGGCGGACAAGTAGTAAAAACCGGAAAATTTGTGAAAAGTAAAAGCTTAACCTGAGGTTGATAAGTGGTTAGATATAGGGTCAAGGAGACGTGCTGAGTCCGAATATGAAAATTATTTTCTCGCTGGACAACTAATTCGGCCAAAATCCGGCCAAACTGGAAAATGTGTTTAAATTGTCCATAATCCATCCAGAAGTGGAAATTTGTCAGAAGTAACGAAGGAAGTTTTGATCATTTCCTAGCTAGAAGTAGATACGACGTAGGCTATAGGGATGCTGAATCCATGTCTGAACTTGGTCTTGTCAGATGATTACCATTGAGCTTAATCTGTTTCTAAATTTACTACTAAACATGTTTAAGAAGTCTTTCGAAGACAGAATAACCGCAACAACCAATTGTCTGGGTCAAAGATTACATTTTTGGGATCCCATCGTTTCCTTTGTCTTGTTTACTGTTGAGATGAAGTCAGTTCTCCTCCTCTTTGTCCTTTTGTCTTCTTTTTGTCAGAGTCGAGAAGTTGCAGAATGAAGTTGCTTCGATAGTCACTTCTCGGTTCTCGTATAATAAGCGTATATAAGCAGGTATTAACGGGTTGCTAAATTCGTGTTTTTGTCAAAAGCGAGAACGGAGAACTGAACGCGGAGAACTGAACAGTACAAAAACGGTGATTTGTACGAGAATCGAGAACTGGTAAGCGAGAACTGAGAACTGCGTTAGTACAAAGTTATTTGCAGGCATGGCGGCCGACTGTTCGTCCGCAAGCTCTTTGGAGCAAGTTTTCCTCTTGGAAACATAATTTGCTTGATAGGCTTAAATATTATTTGAAATGGGGGGGGGGGGGGGGCATTTGGAGAGCTGCGAAAAGTTTAAAGTAGTTCGCTGGAGAAAATGTCTGATCGAGAAACTGTCTGGAAGAAGACGTATTCTTCTCATGTGTTGTGGCCACACAATTTTGGATTCTTGAGACCACAGGACCGTCCTCTCAGGGCTCTCTTGGCCCTAACACGCGAAGCAAGAAGACCCGAAACCCAAGCTTCTTCCCCCGCCAACGAAATCTTCAGAAAGAAATCTAAAATCATTCGTTCCGTATTTCACTGAACATTTTAACTGTACTTGATTTTACATTCGTTTCGTACTTATTGTTTGTTAGTTTGTGTTTTATTTGTATTGTGCATGAGGGTTTGTTTTTCCAATTTCCCCCCTTATTAGTCTAGTGCTATTAGGGTTAAAATAAAATTGATTGATTGAAACGTGTGTATCGAATACAGATGCGAGAACGCATTGTCAGGCACTGTATTCATTATTTTTGTCCGAAGGGCTTAGTTAGTCGTTACTAAAAAAGCTGCTCCTGTTCTGCAGCTCCTTTGTTGCTCTATTCAGTCGTGAAAAATTTACTGTCCTTTTTGTAACAATTTTCCTTGAAATCGCAACGAAATCGAATATGCTCGACACTGGTAGAAATTTTCTGACAACCATTTTTATGTTGGTGGCTGAAACCGACTCATTTTTTTTGCATATTAATTTACATCATTGTTTTTATTCCTAGGCTTAGCATTTTTTTTTAATGGAATTGTGCTAGTGACGTCGCAATGCCAGACAGAAGAAGGTTTCAGTTATCCGAGCGGCGAGGAAAAACTCTAGACTAACTATTAAATATTCCATTCGTTTAGATTTTCCCAAACATTGCGGTAAAAACAGCGCTTTGATTACGTTTATTCCGTCATAATTTTCTTTCGGAAATCGAATATATTGAATTTCCTGGCGTACCTTAATCCTTAAGAAGCACGTCCGGTAGTTTGTTTCAACCATAAAATGCGGAAACGTGAGGTTATTTATAAAAAAAAAAATTTCTTCAGAAATCGCACTCTTGCCGTTGCTCTGTAATCTGAGAAAAAAAAAATCCGTGACGTCCACACTTGTACTTGCGGCGCCCGATCTGTGGGGGATAAGACCTATTCTTCCTCTTCGTCTTCTACTGTTTTAGCATACGAAATGCCATCGAAGAACAAGGCTCCGACTTTTGAACTCGTCGAGCTCGATGCCCAGTGCCTGTCTACAGGAGTTGCCATTCTTAAGGTTCAAGCTTACGTTTAAGTCGCAGAATTTCTGAATAATACGTGCTATCCGCGAATATGTGTGGTAAACTTTCCTCCCGCCGAGGCTTGCTGTGGTAAAAATTAATAGGAACGGGTTCTGTGTGTTACAAATTACACATGACCAATCACAGAAATGCATTTCCATCACGTGACTACTAAAGAAGAAAGAGATAAACTTTTAAGGAGAGATATTTGTAATATAAATGGAGCTGAATGAGCTCCTTGAAATAGAGTCAGTCGTATTAAAATATATTACTAATTGTGTTTACAAGCTTATCTAGAATAATAAGAGCAATCCTGGTAGGCTCAAAACTATATTGAGAAATTTCCACTAGTTCAAATCCAACAGACACGTAGCAATAGATATTGTACTGGATTGTTATAAAACCGGTAGAGGCTTACCTAAAATTCCGCATGAAAGTCATCAGAGGTTATGTTCTCTTGGGCAAACTCTTGGGATTCATTGTCAGGCTTAATCCGGCTTAAGGCTCTGTTTTGAAAATCTGATCATACGTGTTCCAAACGTTGGCGAGCGGCGTACAACTTGATTTTCAAGTTGAACGGCTGCAGAGGATAACGCTTACAAGACGGAGTATTTTTGGGATCCCAAAACGTAAGTGGAGGACTATCACATCGCAAAAGTTGTCCGTCCGTCCGTCTGTCAGCACGATAACTCTCGAAGGGAATGAGATACTTTGATGAAACTTGATGTGAGGACTCATCGAGTCAAGGGAAAGGTCGAGTTTGTAGATGAGCCCTATAGCTGCATATTTAGGGGAGGGGGAGGAGTTTCAAATTATGGGGCGAAAAAAATATTTTTTAAAAGCTAATGAGATAGTTGATACGGAGTTAGAGCAACTAAGTTCACCCGGAATCCGGCTAAAACCGGAAAGTTTGTTAAAAGTAAAAGTTTTGTCTGAAGTTGATTAGATATCCGATTTAGGGGTAAGGAGACATGCTGAATCCGAATATGAAAATGATTTTCTCGTCGGACAAGTAGATCGGCCGGAATCCGACCAAAACCGTAAAGTTTGTCAAAAATAAAAGATTAATCTGAAGTTGATTAGAGGTTCGATTTAAGGATAGTGAAACATGCTGAATCCGAATATGAAAATTATTCTGTCGCCGGGTAAGTAGATCGCCCGGAATCCGGCCATAACCGGAAAATCTGTTAAAAGTAAAAGTTTTATATCAATGTCATTAGCTGTTCGATTTACGGGTAAGAAGGCCTGCTGAATTCGTGTACGACAATCATTTTATACCTGGACACATTTCACGATGAATCCTGCTGAATTCGGAAAATTTGTTAGAAGTTGAAGTTTTATGTGAAGTTGATTATGGGGATATGGATGGTATGGAGATAAGCTGAATCACTTTGAACTTCAGTTTTTTGCAAGACAAGTAGTGCGCCCGGAATCCGGCTGAAACCGGAAATTTGGCAGAAGTAAGGCAGGAACTTTCGTTAAAGTAGACATGACGCAGCCTATGGGGGTAAACTCACATGCTGAATCCATATGTGAACTTCGTCTTCTCCGATGATTACCACTGGACCGCTACAAGACCCGATTGTCTGTAAATATTAAGTGTTTGGGATCCCATCGATACCTTTGGTCTTGTTATTCGTGTTACAACATAAGCGTGAACGGTCCTTTAGGGTTGTCTATCCTGCAACAGTTACCGTGTTATCAGATACCATGGTATCTGCACAAACGCAAATAAAGTAAATTAGGGTAAACCACATCCTCTCTTCGTCCCTGTCCTGAATTTCGCTGGAACGTTCTTACCTTCCAGTGCTTTGCAGTGCGGCTTTGCTCAGGTGATCAAGGGCCATCCATTTTCTCTGGGACCGGGAAATTGTAATTATGCTGTGTCGGGAAATATCTGGCAGGCGTTTCGTAATTTTGCAGGGAACTTGTCACCCTCTGGCACGATCGCGGAAAGACATGGTCATTAAGGAAAATAATCCACACTGAGCTTCATGATGTGTTAGGAGTTGGAAGCTTGCAGCGCCAGTAGCAAATGTGGCCAAGCGCAAATAAGCACCAGAACCTCCATCTCCCTATCTCTTTAATACGGCCATGCGGAGTCGTCCCTATTCCCTGCGATACAAACAAGCGGTGGGTAAGAGCTACGTACAAACAGCTACATCGCAGTAAAGCTCAGGAGAAGACATTTCCAAAGTAAAAGCCGATAGGTTGTCTATCATTGTCACGTGACATGTACGCGCTGCAGAGCGGATCAGCGCGCCTCCTGCACTTTTGGTCTTTGGTCGCTTTGGTCCTATGCAGCGACTGTAACCTTTTGGCAAACGGTTCTGTTGGGATGTGTTCTTGATGTTGTGAGGATTTGGTAGCTAAGGCTTGTCGTTTTAACTTGGTAAAGGAGAAATTGGCCTGCATCGATTCATGCCCTGTCGGTCGCACAGCAAGTTAGTTCGCTTTGGTTGCTCAATACCAGTCGCCCGTGCATCTATGCATTTATCCCATGTCGATTTCGATACGTGAGTCGTGTGAAATGGTGAACGATTCGTCTGTATAGGGGAAATCGTTTGTCCGTTCGTCAAAGAAAAGTAGCCCGTTCAAGCAGTATTGGTTTAGAAAATAGTAGTTTCAGCATTCCCGGATACCGCAGCGGGGGGGGGGGGGGATTAAGAACCTAATGGTTGTAAGTTGTTTTATTTGTTTGCGGCCTGCATAGCGCATATCAGATTTTGTCGAACAAGCTTTGTTTTAAAGTGACACATCCATGTAAGTGTGAGCACAATTTCATATGTTTGTTAATGTATTGAAAAGCCAGTTGTCGGTTGGTAGTAGTTGGTTGATGTCTGAACCACGCCGTGCTTATATATTTACACGAATATATTAACACGGAAGCCCGAAGGCCATGGCAAAAACATATAAGGTTTATACATTGGCTTGAATAAACATACACTACTAAAAACATACAAATAAAAAGATTTCAGTCTTATAACGCTCCGTGATTTCAGTTTCTAAAGTAAGTAAGTAAGTAATTTATTTACGACCCGCCGTTTTGAAAAGGCGGAGTAAATGAAGAAAATAAAGAAAATAAACAAAACACATAAACACACAGAAAAAGACATTTAATTTTCAATCTTCGGTCAGGAAGTGTATGACAAGTGTAGACTGCATTGATCGTGATCGTAGCTGAACAAGGCCAAAGGTTTCGATGGGACCCCAAACTAATTTTTCCCGACAAAAGTATGAGGAAAGGTATCCTCAAAAGTATGAGGATTAGACCGAATGAGTAGGAAACAGCATTCTGCCCATATGATAGTAATGCCAAAAGGGTGGACATTCCGTTAGTGACATGGTTGTTGGCGGAACACGATTCTTTCATCGTTGCATACTATCAAATTTCCGTTTTTTGCCGAATTCCGGTCAAACAATCAACCTGGTTGAAAACAAATCTGAGGGTGGCCATAAATTGACGTGCTAACCAGCTTGACCAAGACATTTTTGCTCTCCTCGGTCTGATCAAGCCTGAATATAGAGAAAAAAAGCTCATCGACGAACTCGTCATGCACTGTCACCGGATGGGTCACAACATCATCTATCGTCAGAACGTCTCAATTGTTTGGGCAGCCGACGAGATTTACGATTTCTTGAGTGATTAACTTGTGTAATCCTCTGCTGAACACCGAATCCTTTCCCTGTCTCAGGCGTAAGGATTCCTGGATGTCAGCCAAGTGGCGTGGGTGAAACTGAAACAACATGGCTTGAAAAGGGAACTAGGACTTCGCGGAAGTTCTAGCGGCTTGTTGGACTGATTTCAGCATAACGTGTAGAAAATATTGTTAGAAGTACAAGAACTAATGCGAGTGCGTGCCTGCGAAGCGTGTCTAGTGGGAATGCTCAGTGTATAGGTCTTTCTTACGGTTAGTACCTAGCCATGATACAGAGGATAGCTACACCGCCTCTGTCCGAAAATTTTGGTTTAAATAGGGCTAGTTGTGAATATGCAAAGGTGGCTGCCGAATTCTCGTGGCCTAGTCCGTTGAACGGAGTCAGATCCAAGCTTGTAGTTAAGACTCCCAGTAGGCTAAGCGAGAATGTAGTAGATCATAGCTCTGCTCTTTGGTATCTTCCCACACTCAGGATTTTTTGTCCGCTACCCGTTCGCGGTGGCTTCTTATTCGACAATGATCGCAACATAAGTCCCCCCCCCCCCGCCCGTTTTCAAGAAGGAAAGCTGAAATTTAGCTGGATGAAGACTTCTATTTTAACTCTAATCCGTTTAATGTGACAAACGTCAGACTTTTTGAATCACTATTTCATTTTATTTCATTCCCTCATTTTTGTTTGTCACAGGGACTCGCTCCCCGTTTGACAAGAGCTTCACTAGGCCAAAAGAGAAATGGTTGGTACAGTTGTCACAAAATCCTTTTCTGTGAAACTGAGAGTCTCCCAGTTTGCGTGGCTGCTTTCACTCTTGCTTCTCAGTTTCAGAAGTTAGGGAAAAGTTTATCGAGCCAGGGCAGAAACTTCGGGAAGATCTGTAATTGACGAACTTTCTAAGTAGGATATAACGGATCCGATGCTGTCGGAACACTGGAACAGAGGTGGAAACGACGAACACTATTCAGTTTTTAGACATGGTAATTGGTCTTTGAATGGCTATTGGGTTGATTTTCTGAAGGAGATTTTTCTCTGAGACACCATCCTTCTTTTGGTCTTTGTTCGGGAAACCGGATAAATAGTCTGCCGAAAAGTAGTCTGATAAATAGTCCGCTGACTATTCTCATTTCTTTCAAATTAAAAGACCAAGTAACACAAACAGTGTAATTGGAAATCCGTGAAGTCGTGGGTTCGCTGTTATTCCTCCACCACAAGTGTTTTTTCTTGTTTTGTTTTTTTTGTACTCCGTCACTAGGACTACACGCCCTCCGTTGTTTCTCTTGACGGGTAATAAATAGATTGATTGATTGATTAACTAATTCTATTTGCAGGCTTTGCTGGAACACCTGGATATCTGTCTCCAGAAGTCCTCAAGAAGGAACCGTATGGGAAGCCAGTCGATATTTGGGCCTGCGGTAAGTACATCCCAGCTTTGAGCTGATCTGCGTGACCGAACTCGAGAAGACGACAGTCGTAGAGTAGAGTTTTCTTCATAAGAACTATCTTTCCCAGCGCAAGCGCCGAGTTTGACCTCTAGGTCAAACATAATCAGTAAAATATAAATATGTCTACAAAAAAAGTTTTTTAATTTTACACAAAAATACAGATACATTATACAAGCACTGTGGAGAACAAAAATTCGAACATGCAGTGCTTGTTAAGAATTTTACTATAATAACAACAACATACCCTATAATCTAACAAAAATAATATAACTTATTTATCTGACCTGTATGAATGACCTGAGATCTACCAAATAAATAAATAAAAACTATCCTCTTGTGAAAAATATATAAAAATGACAAACCATTTGACATGAGTAAGCGAGAATGCGTACAGCATACACCAACCACACACGAAACAATCATTCAATTAACCAACAACAATCTAATAAACTATGACAATTCGTAAAATATGCCATCGGCCTCTACAAAACTTGTCTAGAGCAGTATATACTATAGACTCGAGAATCTAGTCCGCGATACGGTCAGCTAGTGCCCCCCCCCCCCCCCCCGACGCGGACTTGATGATGGAAAGAGGACAGCAAGAAAAGGCGTAGCAGCCTTACTTGATTTATATGTAATATTTTGTATAGTAGACGGAAGGTTCGTCTTCACCGCATTGCTATACGAAACCATATCGTCAACCCTCCTGAAAGACTGCTTCATATGCGTAACTCTGCGGTGTGGGTTGTCTTCCTCGCGGAACGAATCCGTGTAACCTCGACTACAAGCTTCCCTTGAAGGGGGGGGGGGGCAGCCGTAGAAAGAAATATGTTTAGGTCAGATTCACGACAGCCCAAGTAGCAACAGTAGAAAGAACTCGTTGAGATGGGGAAATCATTTGAATTGGAGCTGGCGTTCTAGGATGGGAAAATGCCGTACTCGTTTAGATCGTTTCGTTTAAACATATTACAGTGTGGTACAAAGAAGCAACGTAACAACTGTTCAAGTTCAACTGATAAAGTTCTTTTTTTTGACAAACATATATATACAGAACTAACATAATACTAACATAGACAAAAAACAAAATCTATTTATTAAGCAAAATCCCAAGGGCTCTATGGCCCGTTGGTCGGGAAACAGCTATCTTTATAATAAAATAAAATAACTCAAACAGGTGTTCTCGCGTATACAACCGAGCATAACAAAAAAACATACATACAAAAAATAAACAAACTCATCGAGAGATGAAAGATGACAACGATCAACGAGAAACAAATCTATGAAACAAAATGTTACGAAGCGGGTTGCAGTGGGGAAACAAGCTCGTATTGTTGAAAGTAGAAATATAAATATACAGGATAATATAAACTCGCTACAGATCCACCACTCTAGTTCCACGGCATGCCGCGCAAAACGGAATACCAAAAAGAAAATAAAAATGTTGCGTTTTCCCTAAGGTTCATCGCCGGTGACCGAAAGCTTGATTTTTATTTTAAGTTTCGTGAGACCTATCATCACCGAAAATCGTAAGGAAGCTACGTAGTAACGAAGAAGCGCAGCGTTTTACTTGTGGAATGCATTACATGTGAACCGGGGGTTAGAGGAGCAGCAGTATGCCTTCGCCGAAATATCTCCCCACCCTGACTCCCTGACTCACAGACTTTCCAGTTCTGTATCGCAGCGACGTGGCTTTCTAACCTTCTTTTTTTCGGATTCACTTTATTATTCCAAAAATCTTCAATGCGACAAATAGCATAGGAAAAATGTCAATAAAAATACACTAACATACAAATACATGATATACTATTACTTTACATAATCTTCATGCAATCTACAGTTTTTGTTTCTTAATTTGGTCCATAATAAACTACTACTAATATTATATACAATTTGTTTGGGTGGAAATAATATTCGATCATCGGGTCTCTATATTCAGTTGCACAAAGCCGAAGTATGATTAAATTTCTTAATTTTTTGCCACGAGAACCTTACATATCATGAGAAGGAAAGTGTTCCTTCTTCGTCTGCTGCATAAATTCAAAAGTTGACGCCGTGGAAAATTCGTTTTGCGTTAGATGACAGGAAACAATTTGCAGTAGGAAGGAAGCCGGTTCTGACACATATTGTGGAAAGGAACGACAGAATTGGTTCGCGCCAGTCAGAAATAGAACCGACCTACTGCTATTCTTGTACAGGTGCTCAGGGGGTGGTTATCTTGTTTTTGACGCGCTGAAGAAGCTCAAAGGCCAGTTAAGTTAGAAACCATGAGGCGGGTTGAAAAAAAAAATAAAAGGGTAAGAGTTCTCTGGTTAGAGATGTACCGAATTCGAGGTATTTCGCATATGACGTTGGCATCCGGCTGGAGTTGTTTGTGTTTTTATTATATTTAGTATCGATGACAAGCCCAGTTTACTATGGTATTTTACATTTTACATTATTTTATGTTTAAAACTGTATGTAGTTTGTCCCTGACGAGAGACGCCAAGTTTTAGCAGTTATGCCTTCTTAAATAAGTGCCTTTATAAAGGCAGTTCTTAAAATGAATCGTCATCAAGCTTAGGCTGGTCTAGTCCTAAGGTAAGTTTTTGAGTAACTGAGGGCTGGATGGCCACGCCTATTTTAGTGAGCAGGGGCTGCGGGCCACATGACATCTGAGCCTCGTATTTGTTGCACGCTGCTGGTCCACTTCTCGGCCGCTTAGGGACCGATTCTTTCTACATCCGTTTTTGCACGGCAGTGCTTCCGAGGAGGACGGCACCGCTTCTCGAGAATCATCGGATTTGCTCACCGACCAAGTCCTTGCTTCCCTGCAAAGGTGCTGCAGCTGCCACTTCAACCAAGAAAAAAGTGAATCCAAAAACGCATATTGTGCAAAAGCAAAGAATTGCTGCAGCAGTGATGCGGCAACGCTATTGCAACAAAAAGAGGCTCTGCTTTACTTGCTGTAGGATTTATAACGCATTGTCTAGTTATTCTGACAGTAGTTTCAGAATATTGATCTTTGTAATTTACAGGAGTGATTCTTTACATCTTACTGGTTGGTTACCCACCATTCTGGGATGAGGATCAACATCGACTGTACGCTCAAATCAAGGCTGGTGCTTATGATGTAAGTAGGTCATTGTAGGTAATGTCGGCGTTTCTTAATAGCGTATTCAGTAGGATTTTTATTTGACGGTTTTTGTCACTTCTTGATAAGGGTCTTCGTCAGGCTGTAGATTATTCTGTTCCACAACACCAAATATGATTCACTGCCAGCTTGGGATCAGCGCCATTAATGTAACTTCTCACAGCTTTAACCAAACGCATTTACCGCGGAATGTTTATGTCCCACAGGTTCCTGAATGTTTGTCGTTAGAATACAGGAGTGTGTTCCACACACTGGACCCCCCCCCCCCAAGTTGAAACTCGCGGTAATTCCGTTTTGTCTGTTTTTTTGCGGTAATTTCAACTTACTGGAGATAAAAATACAATTCAGAGTAAATCTCGTCTTAACCTTTCTGTAATAGGAGGATACTTAGTTTTTATATCTATCTGCTTGCAAAGTTGCTCAGTTTATTATTCGGCTCTTAATCTGCCGCTAAGTTTGTATTTCCCGCCAAGCTTCACGCCACAAAATCGAAAATCACCTCGAGAGTAGTTTGTTAAATTCGAGTGACAATGCGAGACGTACAAACCATGTTGGTCAGGGAAGCAGACTTGTGGGACACGGAGACGATTGCGAAAACATTCCTTTCGAGCCACAGCCTTTTTATGGGATCCCATAAAAATGTTTCTAGTGTGACTGCCATATAACTACACTGTAGCACATATAAAATCACAAATGGTATTGTTGGTTTATTATTTTTTTTACATTTGTATTACTCGCAATAGTACTTTTTATGGCACTTGCCTTCCGGCCAAGTGCCATATACCGATCACTTTTCCGTCGGTCTGTCTATCGGTCGGTCGGTCGGTCTGTCTATCGGTCGGTCGGTCGGTTAGTCCGGTGTTTGCGAGTTAGGGTACTTCCAGATATGCTAGGACGATGAAACTTGGCAGGCGTTATAGGGACCCAATCAAACTGAGTTGGAAATATTCACTTGCCCGATCCGAACATCGTGGGGGGAGGGAGGGGAGCCGGAATTTAGTGGCATGCATAACTTTCGAACGGGTTATTGGATCTTAATGAAACTTGATATCTGGAAAGATGTCATGTGTCAGATGTCCCATTTCAAGTCCGGACCGAATCCGATGAATGTTGGGGGGGGGGGGGGGGTCGAGGGGGGACCGGAAATCATGTGACACGCTTAGAGTGGAGGGATCGGGATGAAACCTGGTGAGAGGAACAAGCTGAAGCCCGAGGTACATCATTGACAGAACCGGACGGGATTCGTGCACTGTGTAGGGAGCTAGAGGGGGGGGGGGCGGAATTCCGGTGATAAGGAGTCAAGTTACTTCCAGGTGGGTTAGGACAGTGAAACTTGGCAAGCATCCCAGGGACCCGACAAAACTAACTTGGAAACTGTCACTTCCCCGATCCGACCACCGTGGGGGGAGTGGAGGGAAAGGGAATCCGGAATCTAGAGGTACGTATAACCTTGGAACGGATGATCGGATCTTAACGAAACTTGATATTTGGAAAGACCTCGCGTCTCAGATGTCTCATGTGAAGTCCGAACCGGATCCGATTATTGTAGGGGGGAGTCTGAGGGGGGAGCCGCAATTTTTTTGACACGCTTAGAGTGGAGCGATTGGAATGAAACTTGGTGGGAAGAACAAGAATAAGCCCTAGATTCATCAGTGACAGAACTGAATCGGATTCGAGAACTGTGCGGGTGAGTTATATGGGGGGGGGGGTCTGGAATTCCGGTGATCACGAGTTAAGGTACTTCCAGATGTGCTAGGACCATAAAACTTGGCTTGAACATTAGAGACTTGACAGGATTAGATCATTTTTGCCTCAAGGGTTTTGCTTACAACTGAATTTCTTAAAGTACAAATGATACTTGTCAGGGATGTGCGAGTGGCTCCTATGTCATGGGTGACAATACTTTTGAATAAAATATACATTTCATTCTCCCGATGAGCTCATCGTCATTTGTGCTTCAAGAGTTTTGATTACAGATTCTGGCACCCCTAAAGTGCGCATCATTACAGCCAAATGCATTACCAAACGATACGTTCTCGTGAATTCCAAGGACCCATTATCTCAAGGGTTTTGCTTACAAATAATCGACAACAAACCCACGAACTGAAGAATTCCTACTTTCATCCTCTGACCCAGCCTTGCAAGTGCCATATGAGCTTCCAGCTCTTGTTATTAAGGTTGTTATTAGCCTGCTGGAAAAATTTAAGCCGTAGTTCAGGAAGAAACGGTCTACTTGTCAAGGTTACCGAAGCCGCATAATCTGTTTCCCTCTTGAAAACATTCTTCTATTTGCTTTATTCCCGATGAAAAACGTATGTCAAAATAGTAGTACGACGTTGTACGAAAAAGTAGCATGTAGTACGAACTTATTCTACTACATGCTCTATGTCAAAGCTACCGTGTTACTGCGTTCTACTGAATGCTACTATTAGCAAGACTGGATGCTACTATTTCCGTTCTACCCTCACGAAAAGTTACTACGCTGTCCGTTCCAGTCGTCTTGAAATAATAACTAATAGTAAGCGTGGCAACTAAGAATCTCTGTAACGTGATCGGCTGGATTGCCCCCGTGCTGTGATATTTTGGCGAAAATAGAAAAACACTTTCCAGCCTTGACACCAAGAAGCCAAATTCGAGATGTCATGCGTAGTAACTACCGTAAGTAGGGTGGAACACGCTCACAGGTTCAGCGCTTCAGGCGGATTAGTCCCTTTTTGCCCTTCGCCGCCTCATTATCAGCATCCATCACGTAGAGATAGTACAATAGATCCGTACGTTAATGAAAAAAAAAGAGAAGCTTTCACTTTTTTAATTGAAGTGTAGTGCCTAGTTCTCGTCGTCAGGGAAGTTCCCATCTTTTTTTTCGTCTGAAGCTCATAATTAAATACATATCCTACCAGAGTTTTAATTAAAGGACCTGTCCTACCTGTAATGCCAATGCAACCTACTTCCGTAACAGCAATCAGTAGTTTTTAAGCTCACCCAAATTTCATATGGTACATTCTGAACCCGCGGACGACACCTCACTAATCTTTGAATTTCCCGCTATTCACTAGTTTTCGTGTGCATTATGCTCCCGACGAGTGTTCTCGTCGCGTGTTATTGATACATAAAACCGGTTTTCTGAATTTTCCCGAGATTTTGCTAGAAGTCAGTGGGCACGGGAAAAGGCTTAAAACAGACAAGGCCGTGGATAATTTGTTAAAAAGCAGAGCCCAGCTTTACAGTATTCAGATAGTTTTGTATATTGGAACATAAACAGTAAATAGTGCGAAGAGTGCTTTAAACGTTGAGGATCGTAAGGATCACTGGGATATTGATAGGAAATAAACAGCAAGGCATTTTTTTGAAATGGGATGAGCAGATTTTATGGTTGTAAAGTTGTCCCTTCCGAAAAATCATGAAACTAAAGTGAATGAAAAAGGAGTAGATGGTACATGAAAAACAAGAAAATAACAGCATAGTGGTCCTGAAAAGTAGCGTGAAAACTTGGGATAAAACCTGGACTTGCCCTTCAGCCAAGTGCCCTATAGCGATCGCAATTTCTTCCGTCCGTCGGTCTGTCGGTCTGTCGGTCCGGGTTTTCCTGGTTCGGGCACTTCGACATAGGCTAGGAGCTGAAAGTTGGCAGGCATATCAGGTACCCGACCAGATTAAGTTGGAAGTAGTAATTTTCCCGATCCAACTATCTGGGGGGCGAGCGGAGAGAGGGGGAATCTCGAAAATTGGGGAATTATAACTTTCGAGTACGGAAATTGACTTCCGTACGTTGCGAACGGGTGGTCCAGTTCGAGTGAAACATTATGGGTGATAAGAATGGACGACCTAGAAATGCAAAACTTGCGTTTGAACCCCATGCCGCCATGGTTGGGGGAGTTAAAGGGGGGTTCTCGAAACTTGTTGACATGCAGAAAAACAAACGGATGGACCGAATAGTATGCAAGCTGGACAGTGTCGAGTTTTTGCGTCCTAGCTTTGTTATTTGGCTTCCGGACCAGATCCGGCCACGGTAGGGGGGGGGGGGGGGGAGAGCGGAAACCGGAAATGTGCAGATACGCGATGCTCCGATTCCAGTCAATTTTGATGGACGGGAAGAGGAGATGTCAGAAATGCGACGTTTATTTTTTCGAATCACGTTTGCTACAGTAGTTGTAGTTGAAGGGGGATTATCGGAAATTTTGTGGCTCGCATAGGGGTCAAACGAATGCAGCTATTTAAAATGAATGTGTTGAGAGCATATGCCCTAGATGACGTATTTTTTGGTCCGAACCGGATCCGACCACGGGGGGGGGGGGGGCGTAATTTTCAAGAAAAATTCTCAGATTCGAGTGTAGATGGCAGGGTGTATTTTGTGACGTTCTCATCTACGTTCCTGTACCTAATCGTAGCAAGTGCAATATGAGCTTGTAGCTCTTGTTCTCAGCTAAAATAAAGGGACGCTGTTTCCTCAAATTTGTGCAAATATCCTCGCAGGACTTCGCTTAGAAATTGGTATTTGTAAATTTTTCGTGCGGGTGAAAGTTTCGAAGGAAAGTTCAGAATGGGGTACGAAGTTCGAGAATGTGTCGCTGTATCTCTCTCCCCAAAGGAGATAACTTTGAAATAAAATCAGAATCAAATCGTCGCTCGAATAAAATCAGCTGACGTATCCCTTTAGCGCGGTCAACTATGATAACGTTTGTTAAGCCGAAAGGCCATACAACAAAATAACATAAACAAGAAAAAAGGTTAAGCCTTTTCCAATTTAAACTAATTCCTATGTACGAAATTTAAGAGCTTTCTGTACAAATTTTAAAACTTCAACTATAAGGTTTGCGTTCTGAATTTCAGACTACCGGAAAATAAAACCTTCCGGTGGAAGCTTGACCCGTTCGTTCTTTAGCAGACGCAAAACTGTGGAAAGTAATGTGTTGTGACAGATCGAATCTTGGATTAATGACTCAATCTTTGGTGCTGGAAACCGATTCGTTTCTGTCCGCTTTTATTAGTTATTCCGACTGAATGTTACTGTTTGGCTGGGAACACTTGGGAGGATAACCCTCCGTGGCTTTTAACGGGGATTGTAAGGGGGGGGGGGGCTTTCTCAGACGTTGTTTTATAGATCGACTTTGAAATGCGGACTTGGTCTCCCGGGAAAGTTCTTGAAGGATTGTTATCTGCATATGTAGGATTTTCGTGCGTAAAAACAGAAGAACTTGCGGACGAACTTGAAGCCGACTTGCGGTCTGTTTTGCTTTAAAGTTTGGGCGAATAAGGCTGAGATCCGACAGTCTAGTTACACGTCACTCATTCACTTAAATAGGCCTGCAAACCCGACAAAAATGCGTTACGCCTTTTGTCCGTTATCCACAGAAAATCGATTTCATCAAATGAACTTATTCTTGTGGATTTGTTGCACCACTATGTGCCTGTCCCTCTAAACTTGAAATGCTTACCAACTACAAATGTAACCCATTGCCGAATAGGACAGTAAGAATGTCAGATCCTTGCAAGACAAATCTTAACATCACTTTCCTATTTTGTACAGGCCTAACTTTTCCGAGCTTCGCATCTGTCACACTGGAAGCGCAAGCCTTTGTTCAAATTCAGAATTTTGTGTTGTGTTGTCCACCCTTCTACAAATAGTAACTATTAGTTACTATTTCCGTTCGCCTCACCAAAAGTTACTACGCTGACCGTTTCAACCTTCTCGAAATAGTAACTATTTGCTTACCACGCTCGGGAGCGTAGTAACTACGAATCCCTGTAACGTGATTGGTTGGATTCGCCCGTGGCATGATATTCTGCTGGAAAATAGAAAAATCGTTCCAGCCTTGATGGCAAAAAGCCAGAGTTCGTGACGTAAGTAGGTTGGAACACGCTCAATATTATTACTAGGGCCCCGGGTGAAAAAAATTTACAAAATCCCTTAGATGGGTCAAAGTATTGATGATACCATAGTAGCTGATACCACGGTCTAAATTCGTTTTTGCAATTATGGTGGTAACTGATACCACGGTAAAAAGGCGTTTTTGCAGTTATCGTGGTATCTGGCCAGTTATTGTGGTATCTGATATTTAGATAGTACGGTTCGACCGTGGTGACTGGTCGTGGTATCTGAAAAGTCATCTCACTTTCATCAAATTTTGTCAGATTGGTGAGAAAGAAGTTTAGCACTTAGTGGTGTGACTGAATATCTGTTTTTCTTTTGGGATGAATTCGAAAAGCGCAATTTCGGCAATAGTTGTTTTTGCAGAGCAACCGTACATCAGATACCACGGTAACTCCAAAAACGACTAACTGCAGATCCAGTTACCGTGGTAACAGATACCATGGTATCTGCAAAAACGTAACTCATGTCTCTTCTCTAAGCTAGGTAGCTAGAAATCTCTGTATCTCTGAAACCCCTGAACCAGATGCACACATTTTTCCTTTGCTAACTATGCCGAATCTGGCTTAGTTACTTGTCTGCCGCATAGATGTCATTGCTAGTTTGCATCCTGAACAGTTCACCTTCTTGGCCCTGACATTACGCGAGAATGCCTCGTGTGTTGAGAAATTACGTCAGTAGCATCAGCTCATATTCAGCTCCTTCCCTCCTTAGGAGTTCCTTTTTTTTGGCAAAGTTCGTCAAACTGTATCATCAGATATCAATATTATATATGATGATGTTCTGTCTTCCGCTTCTCTCCCTTGTTTCTCGGCAGACGCTCATGGCGTCTGCGTTTGCAATTTATTAAATTCGAGTCTGTCCCTCTGCCATGTAACAGTTAAGCATACAATACTCCGGTCGTCTGCTCTTGTAAGCTGGGAGATTGGATGATCCCGGGGAAGATAAGGCACGCCTTTGCAGAGTAGCGGAGGAATATTTGTTCGTTTTGTTCTGGGAAAATCGATTTAAATCCTAGCAGACTCCTCGTGTGTGGTGGGGTGGCGAAGGCAGCAAATTCGGAAACATTGATGTGTCTGTTGAGAATAATCTGGAATGAGGTCAAACAGCTGTGCTCCGGTCGTGCTTTAGAATTTTCAATCGATAGATATGAAGGTTAACGAATTTATTTTCACATCTCTCCAGCGAAAGTTTGACCTTGCGAGCTGTGATAAATTCTATGCCCTGTTCTGATATCATGTCGCCTTTGTGCCAATTATTATTATTTACTTTATTCCGTCTAAACTGAATAGTTGCAATACACATTTTATAAACAAGAAATTAGTCAATCCACAAACAATTACATGAACATAAGCAACGGATCGAGACTACAAGCCAAGCACATTAGCCTATTAGTCTACAATCAGAAACAAAGAAATTTTTAATTTTTAAAGGGAACAGGTTGGGGTGTAGAAGAATATTGTCGGCATTTTTTTGATTTTTTTATTATTTAGTACTCAGAGTTTCCACTTTAAATAAGAAGTTTGAAAAGAGTTACCAGTAGAGATAGGGAAACTAGAGGTAATTTAGAGAGTTAGTAATAAGTAACTTTTAACGCAGAAATTTCATAAGGACGCAAAGCAGAAAAGAAAACATGGAAGTAAAAAGGCCTATCTCTAGATTTGTGTTTGTAGGTTACCGTCATTAAAACAAGGTTTTAGGCAAAGCGTATTCTTGATTTTTTTAAACTGGTGTAAAGTCTAAAACTTGCGAACAAACACCAATTCGTTTTTGTGTGGCACTTGCCATTCGGCCAAGGGCCATATAGCGATTGTAATTTCTGTCCGTCAGTCGGTCTGTCGGTCCCGGTTTTGTTAGTTCGGGCACTTCCAGATAAACCAGGACAATGAAACTTGGCAGGGATGGCAGGGACGGGATCAGATTAAATTAGAAATAGTCTCTTCCCCGATCTGACCATCTGTAGGGGAGTGGAGGGAGGGGGAATCCGGAAAAATTAGGAAAAATAAGATTTCTTACGAATGGGTGATCGGATCTTAATGAAACTTAGTATATGGAAGGACCTCGTGTCTCAGACGTTCCATTTTAAATCCAGACCGGATCCAGTAACGGGTGATCGGATCTTGATGAAAGTTGATATTTAGGATGATCTCGCGTCGTAGACGTCGCACTTTAAATCCGTGCCGTATCCGATGACACTGGGGGGTTTGGAGGAGGGAACCGGAAATCTTGAGAAACGCTTAGAGTGGAGGGATCGGGATGCAGCTTGGTGGGAAGAACAAGCACAAGTCCTAGATACGTCATTGACATAACCGGACCGGATCCGGGCACTTTGGGGGAGTTGGGGGGCTAGGATTTGGCTTCTCAGTTAAACTTTAAGAGGTCCACGAACTTGTAGTGTGATTATGCTCGGGCGGTTCATTTTCTTTCCAACTAGTATTCCGTGGGAACTGAGGTTTGTGTTTTGTTCCTCTTGCGGTTGATCCCGCTAGGACAAGCTAGAATTATTTCTAGCTTGTAACTTGCGTCTTTTCTTAATGTGAGCATCGATTTTTCAGTAGTTTCATGGGCGAGATTCTGAAGTTTGTCTTGACCCTGGATATCGGAAAAGGTCGCAAGAGTACGACGACGTTGGCTATCGTTGGATAGGGGGTAGTGTGACGCTGCTTATTATATGGCCTCGCAACATGAATGGGTATCGAAGCGTACGTTCCGTGACATTGAGGCCCAAGTCTGGAGATGATCATCCTGTCTCTGGACATGTTTCTTCTCTGAACTTCCGATTCCTGTTACTTAGGAAGAATTGCTGGAGTAGTTGGATTGCCTTAATCGGTAAGGCTTAGCCCTTTGGACCGTGATGCTTTTTCCCGGATTGCTTAGCTGCTAGCCAACATTGATTTTCTAGCTTTTCGGAGGAAGCTGGCGTTACCTTTGGTAACTGAAAGCTCTTTCCTTTTCCAATCCGGGATTGCTTGTCAGGCTTTATCGGTTGTTGGTGACACATATGGATCTATGTCAACTTGCACTTCGGGGTATGAGATTGGTTACTATTTTGGATGACGTTCGGGTCAGGGCGAACCAAAATCGTGCCATTTTATTTAACTTCTGTTGGTCTAATTCATTTGAACTAGATGGTTCATCACTGCCATCCTCTCAACTCTCCAGTATATTTTTGTGGACTCGGTTTTCCAGTTACAGACGACCCCGGCGGAAAACTGGAATTTTGAAGGACCCATGCTGGCAAGAGGCTCATTCAGTTATTTTCTCGTCTCTAGTTCCTTCGTCAACTCTGAATAGTTTCAAATTTGCTTCATTTCATATACTGGGGAGAGAACACGTGACAATCTCCGTCCGATAGTTTTTGGGATCCCAGAACGTAAGTGGAGGGATACCTATGATTTCGTGAAAGTTGTTCGTCTCCCGTCTGTTTGTCTGTCTGTCTGCACGATAACTGTCGAAGGGGTTGAGATATTTTGAGGATGCTTTGTGTCAAAGTACAGGTCAAGTTCGTAGATGGGCTTTGTAGTCCTATATTTAGTGGTGGGGGAGGGGTTTTAGATTTAGGGACGAAAGAAGTATTTTTTTAAGTCAATAAGATAGTCTAGTTAGGCGTAATGAGACATGCTGAATATTCACCGGACAAGTAGTCTGCCCGGATTCCGGCCAAAACCGAAAATTTGGTAAAAAGTGTAGGATAAGCTCATTCTTAAGTCGATTAGAGGCACTGGTCGTGGGTAAGAATATACTGTGAATCCATTTCTAGGTTTATTTCCTTCTCAGTCGTGTAATTCTGCCAGAATTGGGTGACTTTTTATTTTGAATCTCTAATACTGAGATCGGTTATTTTATAATTGACAATTCTCTTCGTTGTACAAGCTTTGTGGTGTCGCGGTAGCGTACCGGGATTCCTTGATCGTACAAGACTTTCCTAAAATCGATTAGACATACATATGTAGCCTAGGGGTAAATATACATGTCGAATCCATATCCTAATTTGATTTTCTCAGCGGGCTAGCCGTTTGGTCGCAATCTGTCGAAAGACACCAGTAGGCTATGCCGAGCTATGGTATAATTTTGTGTATGTAAGTTTTCTATCGGCTATTAAGGATAAATCGTAATATGCTTATGGAGCCTGGCGAAGACCGGAAATCTACAAACACCCGACTGTCTGGATTGTTAAGCCAAATAAATATTCGATTCTTGGGATCCCAATTGAAACTTGTGTCTTGTTTCATTGGACCGGTAAACCAACTGGAGTCTTGTCACACCTATTACGGGATTTAGTATCGGGGGGGGGGGGGGAGCCCGTACTTGCAGTTTACGCAGGGTACTAGTTTGCATTGCACAGGGTCACGCAATTCAAGGTATACCCTAGTTTGCTAACCTACTGGAACCATGGGTCATTTTATTTTAAGGCTACATGACACAGAATTCTATAAGCAAATCCGACGACGTCCTGCAGAGTCCCAGATTTACTTTCTATCCCACATGCACGGAATGGCAGTAGACGAAACCACTCATGGACTATACGTTGCCTGCTTCCCCAGTATTAGCTTCTGATGACATTCAGCATAGCCCGTTTGTATGGTTTGCTCGATGGTTAATCGATTTAGCTTTAATTGTATTATTAGCCCTGGCAACTCCCTTGTTAATGGAATAGCGTGAAATAACGCCTCTCTGACCTAGAACACGCCTCTACAGAAAGTTTTTGTCTCTGCCGAACTTGCGAGGACCATCTCTCAGTTCCTAGAAACTGACCAATCACGCAATGGGTTTCGATTGAAACTGCGACATGACCGCTCATTGCAATAATATTAGATCATATCATCATGTACAATCGATAGAAGATCCAGATGTAACTCGGGAGATTGATTCTCCTTAACAGAACCCAAAGGAAAGTTATTACTACAGTACGTCGAACAGAAATAAAAAATGCTTCATTAATTATAATACCAGATGCAAACCTGCGTTTCTTTAGGGCCAGGAAAGCAGTGGTTTCAAAACATAGATTTCACGTTACCAAGAGTAGATAATAGTACTTCAGGCACTTCAGGGAGAATGAAACCGCGATAGTTTTCCGTAAATATTGAGCGGGTGCTTACCCGACATCTTCCGTACCATCTGCATTCCATATCACCATATGATACTGTACTAAATAGCTGCGTTCTTTGTCACGGGAGTTCTCACCGGTGGTCTCCGGTTTTTCTTATAAGCCGTTTTTGCATCCACCGGTGACTTCTCACCAGTCTTATAACCCGTTTTTTAACTAACCAGTGTCCGGTTTTATCTCACCGGTGCGGACTAACCAGAACCGGCTCGTGAGACCGGCTTCAGCGAGGAGTTAGCCAGTTTTCATCAACTCGCAGGCGAACGAAACAAGAGCTGCAAGCTCATATGGCACTTGCAAGGCTGGGTCAGAGGATGAAAGTAGGAATTCTTCAGTTCGTGGGTTTGTTGTGATTATTTGTAAGCAAAACCCTTGAGATAATGGGTCCTTGGAAATCAGGAGAACGTATCGTTTGGTAATGCATTTGGCTGTGATGATGCACTTTAGGGGTGCTAAAAATTCATCTGTAATCAAAACTCTTGAAGCAAAAATGATGATGAGCTCATCGGGAGAATGAAATGTATATTTTAATCAAAAGTATCATTTGTACTTTAAGAAATTCAGTTATAAGCAAAACCCATGAGGCAAAAATATTCTAATCATGTCAAGTCTCTAATGTTCAAGTTTCATTGTCCTAGCACATCTGGAAGTACTTTAACTGGTGATCACCGGAATTCCAGACCCCCCCCCCCTTCTAACTACCCCCACAGTGCTCTATCTAGGGCTTGTGCTTGTTCTCCCCTCTGACTCCCCCCCCCACAATAATCGGATCCGGTTCGGACTTCACGTGGGACATCCGAGACGCGAGGTCTTTCCAAATATCAAGTTTCATTAAGATCTGATCACCCGTTCCAAAGTTATACGTACCTTTAGATTCCGGATTCCCCTTCCCTCCACGGTGGTCGAATCGGGGGAGTGACTCTTTCCAAGTTAGTTTGGTCGGGTCCCTGGTACGTTTGCCAAGTTTCACTGTCCCAGCCCACCTAGAAGTAACTTAACTCCGTATCACCGGAATTCCGCCCCCCCCCCCCCTCCAACTCCCACCACAGTGCACGAATCCCGTTCGGTTCTGCCAATGATGTACCTACGGCCTGTGCTTGTTCCTCTCAGCAAGTTTCATCCCGATCCCTCCACTTTAAGCTTGTCATGTGATTTCCGGTCCCCCCCCCCCACATTCATCGGATTCGGTTCGGACTTGAAATGGAATATCTGAGACATGACGTCTCTCCAAATATCAAATTTCATTAAGATCCGATAACCCGTTCGAAAGTTATGCATGCCACTAAATTCCGGCTCCCCTCCCTCCCCCCACGATGGTCGGATCGGGCAAGTGACTATTTCCAACTTAGTTTGGTCGGGTCCCTAATATGCCTGCCAAGTTTCATCGCCAAAGCGTATGTGGAAGTACCCTAACTCGCAAACACCGGACTAACCGACCGACAGACAGACCGACATACCGACGGAAAAGTGATCGGTATATGGCACTTGGCGGGAAGGCAAGTGCCATAAAAACGCGTTTTAAGGGAACAGCCGGACACTGGTGACTAAACACCAGAGTCAGCCCGGAGTGCAACGAACGCAGCTAATGTTGCTGAGTCGTGAGAATGCTGATGACCGGGCCCCACTATAGTCACACCTGGTAATAGCGCCAGTAATAGGACCGTTTACGGTCGAAACTGGGAAGAAAATACGCTGAAAACGTAAGACATGGAGATGGAAAAATCCATCTGTGCCATTTTGAAACGTATCTTTGGACCAATCACAGACCAGAGTCACTGACTTTAGCTACGTTTGTTTGCCTTTAAGTGATGATGGTTATATCTTGCATCTGTTTGTTCCAAGTGCGACCAGGATGAAACGTAGAGAGTGAGTAATAACCAAATTAACGAACCAAATTACGGAAAGATGTGACTGAATGTGGCCCGGGCATAATGCTTCAGGTAGTTGTGTCGAGATCTGCATAGTCGTAGCAGTGATTCATTGCGAGAAATTAGGTTCGAAAGTTCAATTGTCAGTCAAGCAATAAATCAAATTTATTTCCAAATAGCTTAAAGCTAGAAGAGAATTAAAATATTTACGAAATAGACTAAAGCGACAACAAATTAATTAAGATATGACCAGAAATAAATGATGAAATGAAACCGTGTAAAAATTGGGCTGACGATTTAGTAGGATGCAGAGAAAATAGATTGCCAGTGTGCCTATCGGACTGACGCACGGACGACAGGAGGGGGGGGGGGGGAATAGACGTCTCATCTCATCTGGGGAGAAAACACTATCTTTGCTTTAAAGTTTTATGAAATAGTATAATAAGATATTGGTGTTCAGACCTGTGAACAGTACCAGAATATGCCTTACAACTCTCTTTGTCACCAGTTAATGACGAAATCAAATAATCCACAGTCATGGGCAATGTCATCTGACGGTGTCCACCCGGATGGTCTCAAATCGCATACATTTTGAATTCGGCCATAGTTTAGTGGAGACGGCAGGGCTGTTAAGAGCAGACTCGGGAAGTAAAAGTTTCTGTCTCTAACAGGGCAGCAAACAGAAATTTGCAACATCGATTTCTCTTCCACGTGGAAGCGAGACATGTTGGCGCCGGGAAAAAGCAGAAATAGAAGCGAGCACCAGCAAGATATGACCAATCTCTGTCAAAATATCTTTTTTTGGAAAGATTAAAAATATGGGCTGACCTTTTTCTGCTCACAGAAAATCGTGCGACCGAAATTGTGTGCGAGGTTTTCTTTGGCGGTTCTTCCGTTGGCCTGGTTTCACCTCTACCAGTGTCCGGTTTTCTTATTCCGATCGAACTCTTGATCTGATAGGAAATGAGCCAGAGATATGAAACCAGCATGTCTTCTTACATCTCAAGGTCTTCGAGAGTTATCTTGTTTGCAGACGGACAGACGAAAATTCAGATGGAGAAATTGACTCTATTGATAACCCTTGGGATCCAAAAAAGCTTGTCCTAAAAAGCTTTACACGTAGGCTGCGGTATACTTTATCCTGACTTCCCTAATGAATGAATGCATTTATTACCCATCAATTAAAAAACAGATGGAGCACAACAAAAGACAAGGCAAAAAAGTGGAAACGGAAAACATTAATTCCTCTGAAAACAACAAAAAAGAACGATCACAACAACCAACAGCATATACCAACTACTGTTACAGAATCATAGCCCAGGGGTGGGACTCAGCTGACAAATTATAATGAGCAATCTGCGCTACGATTGCTTCTTCCGGATTCATAACGCCGTACCGATGCGAAACATATCCGAAACAAACCGATCTAAACATATCTGTAACATCATGAATGTCTCAGTGTCTTTCACCATACCTGGCGCCGTTGACGAACATCTGACCTAGTCATGACTCCCACGCATTTATACAGCAGCTCCTTCCCCTCTTCCAAATCCCTTTCCTAGAATAATACCTTTATTGGATTTTTGCCCACAGTTAATATCACACTAGAAAAGGTATCGGCTCCCATCTAATAGGTTTTGCACGCGCGGCAGAATTATTCAATTAGAAAGCGATTGCGTCGCAATTTTCTCATGTTCTTGTCAGATCCAGAAAAATTGGGATCATGTTTCCATAGGTATCTTTCCATCAGGGAACCCCTAGTATAATTTTTCCAAAGCTCCTTTCCTCTTGGCTGAACGTGGCATCGATTTTCTCTTTTGGGACGGTGTAGTGTTCCCCAACGTCTCTCCCTTTGTCAATCCTATGGAAGACAATGCAGGTAAATATGTAGTTTCGGGCACAAACTTTAGGGCTTTCTGTTACTCCTCGAAGGTTTTGTTTGTTCTCTCACCATCGAACTTGGGTGAGAGAATAAATAAGTCCAAGTCCAGACAAGAATGAGGATGTTGGGAATAAACGAGAAAGTTCTGTAGACGTCTTGTGATGCACAGACGGACGTTGATCCCTTGTGAAAACAGGTTTTCTTCGTTCGTTTCTTGAGCCCAGGCGATTCCAGACGTTGGCCAAAACCGGAAAATTTGTTTAAAAGTAAAACTTTTATTTGAACTTGATTAGATTTTGGATTCAGGGGTAAGAAGACATGCTGAATCAGGATATGACAATCTTTTTCTACCCAGACATATAGTTCGCCCGGAATCCGGCTGAAATCAGAAAAATGTAGTGGTAAGGAGGCATGATGAATCCATATATGTAAATTATTTTCTCGCCGAACCAGTAGTTCGCCCGGAATCCGGCCAAAACCTGAAAATTCGTTAAAAGTTAAAAAGTGTTATCTGAAGTTGATTAGAGGTTCAAAATAGGGGTAAGGATGTATGCTGAATTCGTTTTCGAGCTTTGTTTTAACGGTCAAGTAGTTTGCCCAGAGTCCGACAGAAACCGGAAATTTGGCAGAAGTAAGGCAGCTGGAAGTTTTGAGATGGCATATAGGGTTAAACACAAACGCTGAATCCGTATCTGAACTCGGTTTTCTCAGATGATAGCCATTGACTTTAATTAGTTTCTAAATTTTAATAGTACAAATTTTCAAAGGGTCTGGCGAAGACCGGATATCTACAAGATCCAATTCTCTCAGATATGAATTTTGAGATCCCATCGAAACCTTTGGCCTTGTTAAGTCTAGCATCTAGCAATCTAGCAACAAAATGGACGTAAAGACACTCCAATTTGAAACTAGAAAAATACACCGGAATCTTATACAGTGTGGGGGGGGGGGGGAACTCCTTCATGGTAGGGGAGTTGGTTAAAGCGCTTATCTTTCCCCGTGTTCTGCTTCCAACTTTTTGCAAGAGTACTGTAGGCTACTCGGCGAGTTCAACAAGTGTTAAAAATAAGCGAAATATGGCATATTTGATACAAAGCGATACAACCGAGAAGAGCCATTTCGGCTCTACCAAGTTTCCAACGCTGCTAAAACTGAGTTTAATTTATATGCTTGTTCGCAAGTCTGAAGGGAACTGGAGTCGATTAGAAAGCCTTCACACAACCCCGACCAAGTCTTCTCGTACTTCAGGCTCAGTTTCTGGCAGAAACGTCGCACAATGTCGATATTTTTCCGCTGCCGAAGGAGCGGCTCTTTACATAGTTATTACACAAACACTGTATAGACGTTGCCATGACGGTTAATAACAATTTATAAGCACAAAAGTCTGATTCCATGGAGATGATCATAATGAAATATAAAACCATATTACCGAAAAATATCAACCGAACTAAAGAAAACTATCTGTGTAAGTTCAGAATCCTCCCCTCCCCCAGCCTCTTTATGTACTGGACGCACGTACTTGCAAAGACGTTACTCATCCACGCTTCATCACCTGTTCTGTTTGCACTTCCAAATATCTCCACCCTTAAAGGACACCTGAACAATGAAACCATACTTGAACAAACCATGGAGAATGCATTTACAGACATGGCCACGGAGAGCATTCTTCTCCTGAGCGTGACGTTTTCAAAATATGGATGTTCGTTTCTGTAGGTTTGCACATGCATACTCCAAGACAAAAAGCGCAGTTGATTCAAATCTTGTACAGCGCTGGCCGGATCGTATTGGAATTTCTTCTAGATATACGTTTGGGCTTAATTGGTTAAAAAACATTCCAGAAAAAGGGTTGACTGGAGACATTTGTTCATTTCTAAAATTGTCGCTACTGAAATAAGGACCGATGCAAAATGGAGCAAAAATCAGAGCTTGGAAACACTATTTCGTATTTGGGTTGGGTTTTCTGCAGTCAATGTTAACGGAAGTCATACAGATAGGGATGATACTTGGTACTCTTCATTCAGGTGTCCTTTAAGCATTGTTCAAACTGGTGTAATAAGCTGCATAAGAGCTGTACACGTCTGCATGTACTGTGAGCAGGGCGTCAATCAGAAAAAAAAAATAAAAAAAATTAAGATTGTTTTCTCTTATGTAGTTCTGACAAACCCTTGTGTGTGTGGGTTACCTAGCTAGTTAAGAAACGATGACGCGGGGAAATTGATCTTTTTACATCTATTTGAACAATGTGTGTTTTCGGGTTGATCTTGCTGAGTGTCGGTGGGTTTGTGGGGCGGGCTACCGTCTAGTGGTGAGTCATGGAATTATTAACATTTATTTTTGGAATTAGTTATATGTAAAATAGTTTTGTTCTATATTGTACCGGCTTTTTGTCAATCGACCTTGTGTCTCCGGCTTGTCCCTGTATTTATTATGATTTTATACAGAAGTGTAATTAAAACCTTGAACCTTGAATGCTTGCGGTCAATCTACTCGCGACGTTGAAGAATCAGATGCATTAGACTTTTATGAGCGGGTTCCAGCCTACTTACCGCAGTTACTACGCATGAGGTCACGGATCCTGGCCCTTTGGCGTCAAGGCTGGAACGAACTTTCCTATTTTCGGCAAAATATCAAGCCGCGGGCTGATCGGACCAATCGCGTCACAGAGGTCGTAGTTACCACGCTGACTACGCTCCCGAGCGTGGTAAGCAAATAGTTACTATCAGGTACTATTTCGAGAAGGTTGGAACAGTCAGCGTTGTAACTTTTCATGACGTGGTAACGAAAATAGTAACTAATAGTTACTATTGTTAGAAGGGTGGAACACGCTCTTAGTCTATCTTCCAGACATGAAGGAGAAGTAGATATGTGTCATGACTCTTCATACATGTCATTGAGATTGTGAATTGACGCGTTAGATCATTGTGGGCGACATGGTCGCTTTAGATTCCGTAGAATTTTCTTCGATCGGAATTGTCACTTAAACAGCATGCTTTTAATTGCAGTCACAGTTCGTTCAGTGCCCGATTTTCTATTTACAAAAATAGAGGTTTATAGTAACAAATACAATTTCAACCAAATAGAAAGTACTCTCTGTAGGCTTTCTATAAATGAACTCGTAAATTTATGTTCAATTTATTAGGCAGTTCCCGGTGGAACCATGCATAAATGCACCATAAATCCAGCTACGCGTAACTAATTCATTTTTCATTTTCAGTATCCATCCCCGGAATGGGACACAGTCACGCCGGAGGCGAAGAACCTAATCAATCAGATGCTAACCGTCAACCCTGCCAAGAGGATCACCTCGGTTGAAGCACTGAAGCACCCATGGATTTGCGTAAGTACTAATCTGCTCTATTATCAGTAGAGTTATGCTTCTTCGAACACTTCTCTAACTTTTAGACCACCTTGGTTCGGTTTTGCACCTAAAACGGCCAAATGGCAACATGAATTCAACAACTTGATATCAGCTAAGAGTCATTTGCATTTGTTTCAGCTTGTTTTTGTCCGCAAGGTTGAAATTAAATTCACTTCTGGAATATCTTGTCTCGTTTTTAATGTTCTTTCTATTTGGATACTTTGGACGGTCGTGGAAGTAACGCAGAGCTGTAATTGTTTGGATGGTTTAATCTTGCCAAAACAAGGTGCAGAAGAAACCGACAAAAAATTAGAAAAATGGCCAAAGATTAAAACTTCGTGGTTTCAGTTTGACTTCGTTTTACCTCAATTGCTGTGTTTTTGCAGCATTCGGTATAAATATTTGATACGCGTCATTTGATCCTATTTTTACGCACCGTTCGAACCTAGGTGACGTCCACTACCTCTACTGTACCGTAGCATAATTTGATTAGCCTGTTGTTTCAATCTCCATAGTCCCCTCATAAACAAAGCCTTAGGATTAGCCAGTTTGTGTGATTCCGCCATCCGGAGGGATTTCCTCGCTAGCTTCCGGTTCTTAGTGTTTGACAGAGATGGGCGAATCCGATCATGAAAGGATTTGAATCCGAATCCAGGGCTATGCTGTATAAATCTTGCAGGACTTGCTACTGGGATTAATCTTGTCTCTACTGAGATAAGATTATCTCTGTTTCGGACTAATCTTATCCCACTAGAGATAAGATTAATCCCATAGCAGTTATACTGCAGTTAACTTTAATCCTTACTCGGAGAAACTTATTACAGTGTAGGTACGAAACCCAATCCGAATCTACCATTTCCGGCTGAGGATTCGGATCCGACCTAAACAAAATCAAATCATGTACGTTGGTTACAGTTTAAAAATCAGAGATGACAAGAAAGCACTGATGCCTTAGGCAACTGAGACGGTTAATTGGACGATGTAAACCGTATTTCTAGGTTTTCATGTTCTTGTTATAGTATGGTTTCCTCTCGGCAACCAGGAATGAATTTGGGGCTAGGTAAGCACCCTTAAACACAGTCTGTACAAACTGGGAAATATTAGAGTTTGGAATCGAGTCCAAATCCAGCCTAACAAGCAGAATATTCGAATCCGGCCAAAAGGACGAATCTAGATTCGCCCATCTCTGGTGGTTGATCTCTAAATCATATAACCCATCCATGCGCGCATTCGCTGACAGACTAGGTTCAGGTTCAGGTTTATATATTTACGTAAAAGTTTATAAAATAAATTACACTTCTTTCCCGGCAGAGAGGCATCTCGAATGCTCGGGAACAACATACAATGAAAACAGTTTAACTTAATTAAACTAAGTGACATAGTGGTATCTATGACGAATTATGGCAATTTCGCCCTTCGACCAGGATTATGGTGGGTTTGCAAACTGCGTAAAATCCGAGCGTATTTTAGGAATCGATCCGTCTTATATGTAATACAACCGTAATGCTACAGATCTTTTCAGGCGCAAATACCTGCATAAAATACGCTCAGATTTTACGCAGTGTTTAAATCCAACCCATAATGCGTGCTTGTTATCAGAGCAGAGCCTGAAAAACCGCAACCGATTCGACGACTATTTAGTAATCTGTACAGGTCTCTTTTGTGTCGAATCTTTCTGGTGTTGTGCCAGTCGGTCTATACATGGGGAAGTCGAACGAATGTTCTAGGTTAGTATGGTTTGAAGTCTCATAGTTAAGATTGTTATTGGATAATATTCAGGCTGATCGTAATATTCTGTTTTAGCAACGCGAGCGCGTGGCATCTGTTGTCCACAGGCAAGAAACCGTGGATTGCTTGAAGAAGTTCAACGCCAGGCGGAAACTCAAGGTACGTCACGTTCTGTAGTTTGGGGGGGGGGGGGGGTTCAGAGGGGATTCGTTGACAGTAGCCTGTTGAAAAGTAGTAAGTAAGCCATTTTATTTATAACCCGTCATTTTGAAAAAGCGGAGTAAATAAAAGAAAATAAATAAAACACATAAACACACAGAAAAAGACACTTAATTTTCAATCTTCGGCCAGGGAGGATTGGGTAACGTCGTTCGCTAATAACGCTGGATAACGTAGTGTTCATCAAGCGCGTGCATTCTGAAACGAGCGCGTTTGTACCTAACAAGAGAAATGACGGTCTGGTTAAAGACCTTAGCAGTGGGAAAGACGGGGGATCGTGGATTTCGAGCAGCTTGAACTACCCACTACCTCGCGTTTGGACCCTGAACTGCAAGCGTTAGACGACGCATGGTCGTTACCACGTGAATGCCAGTAAAATACTAAGAGAATTAGAGCGACAAAAAACTTCTTTGGACTGGAAAAAACAAGAGCTAGAAGCTCTTATGGAACTTGTATAAGGCTGGGTATTCGCCAAAGTTGCCAATTCGTGGGTTTGTTATGATCATATGAGGGCAAAACCCTTGAGACAAGAATAATCATGGACCCTTGGAAGTCACGAGAATATATCGTTTGGTAAAAAGTATTTTATTTTTGCACTTGGCTGTGGTCATGGGCGCTAGAAATTCATCTGTAATAAATCCTTGAGGCAAAAATGATCCTGGACCCTCCAGGATCATGAATATATATGGTTTGGTCAAAAGTAATTTTTGATTTTTTGGTGAAGATGCTCACTTTAATGGTGCTAAAAATGCGTCTTCAAGCAAAACCCTTGAGACAAAGATGAGCATGTGCTCATGCAAATGTAGGTTTTGTTAAGAATATTCCCCCCCCCCCTCCCCTTCGCGTCCCCAAAATTGAGCGGATCCTTCCCGCACTTGAAATGGGACGTCTGAGACATGCGTTCTTTCCGAGTATCAAGTTTCATTATGCGTTCAAAAGTTAGACATACCTCAAGATTCGGCATTCCTCCTCCCTCCACTACCCCCCCCCCCACGATTGTCAAATCGGAGAAACTACTATTCTTAAGTTAAAATGGTCGAGCCCCTGATATGCCTGCCAAGGTTCATCGTCATAGCACATGTGGACATCTTAACTCGTGACTATCGGAATTTAACCCTCCCTCCAGCTCCCCCACAGTGCGCGGATCCGGTCCGGTCTTGTCAACTATATATCTAGGGCTTGTGTTTGTTCTTCTCACCAAGTTTCGTCCCGATTCGTCCAATCTGAACATAGCATCGCATAACTTGTAGGTTGATTATGCTTTTGCCGACCAATCCTTCGAAATGTCAACGGAACGGAACGGTGGATCAAACGTCCAAGGACTTAAGGGCGCTATTTGTTGAAAATCAGTGTTTTTTAGATCCCAAAAAGTAAGTGAAGGGATACCTATGACATGGCAAAAATGTCCGTCTGTCTGTGAGCACGATAACTCTCGAAGGGAATGAGATATTTAGATGAAACTTGGTGTGAGGGTTCATTGGGTCAAGGGTAAGGTCAAGTGCATAGATGGGCTATGTACCTCTACATTTAGGGGTGGGGGTTCAAATTAAGGTACAAACAAAATATTTTTAAACAGCTAATGTGATAGTCGATTATGGGGTAAGAAGGCATACTGAGCACGATAGTGAAAACCATTTTCTCGCCGGACAAGTAGTTCGTCCGGAATCCGGCAAAAAACGAAAAAAAGGGTTAAAAGTAAAAGATTTATTTGAAGTTGATTAAATGGTCGATTTAGAGGTAAGAAGAAAGTCAAACTTTTATTCAAAGTTGATTAGATGTTCTTTATAGGGATAAGGAGATACGCTGGATTTGTTTCTGAATTTTCTTATTTTGCTGGACTTTCGTGCGAAACCGGAAACTTGGCAGAAGTAAAGCAGGAAGTCTCGGTCAGTATCGTCAAAATAGATATGGCCTATAGAGGTATCTGAACTTGGTTTTCTCTGATGATTAGCCTGGCGAAGCAGACTGGATCTGGCGAAGACAAGACCCGATTGTCTGAATCAAATATTAGATTTTTGGGATCCCATCGACACGTTTGGTCTTGTTTCCACTGCTAAGGTCTTTGGGTCTAATCTCGTCCGAGCGCCGGTAATAAGATCTTATCGATCGTACTTGTAGTTCCGCAGACTAGCATCATCTGCGTTTAGTTTTCTCACCAGTTCTAACGATGCTAATTTGCTAACACAAGGGGTGAAATTTGTCAACGCAAAAGTAGCATCCAGACGCAAATAGATTCGTCACGAAACCCAGCCAGGGGTGAAATAATTATTCGGGAACGGAAGACTGTAACTACGAACAACGAGTGGTCATCAGACATGTTAAAAAAGATGTCATGAAAGTCCAGTAATTAGAGCCAAATATTAGTTTTACTTACTATGGATTTTAACAATCAAACTGCGAAAAGTTTGTCTTCCTCGGAATGGTTTTTGTTTGCGACTGTAGCGCCATCTCCTGCATTTTGTTCGTCATTGCAAAGAGCTCCAAGGTTTCTCCACTAGATGCTACTTCCTCTGTTTAGATTCCGATTGGAAAGGAAGTATGGGAAAGAAGAACTATGATAGGAATTCCTTTATCCGAACTAACTTGCGAAGGCCGAAATATAGCTCTTCATTTTCCAGCTTGAGCGGCTTGAGCCTGCAGAGGACAAACGAAGAAGGGCCGAATTATATATTCAAACAATGTTTACAACGGATACGTCAGCCACGATTTCGGCCCTTCTTGGCAAGTGTCCTCGTCAGGCTGTCAATCTTCTGGGTCAGCGTCGGGGAATGAAACAAACCTGTAACCCCAAATATAGCTCTAATAAAAATGTAGCTGACTTATCCGTTTTGCACAGGCAAATATGTAGAACCGTGAGCTGCAAATGCTCAGGGTTGTTTGTAATCTGATTTCAATGATATAATAGGGTAGGCTAAAATCTATTGCTGGGTCTCTGTATGGCCATGGCAATTAGAGAACTGATGGGAGCGGGGAGCTCGCATGGGACTTTCGCTGCTAGGATAGGAATACATTTATTCATTGGAAAGATTGAAATTTTAAAACGCTATTTGGAACAAATATTGAGTATAATCAACTAGAGGCGTATTCTCGCCATTCCCCGAGGACTCCTCGGGGAATCGAAGGAAACGGCGAGAATAGAGGCAGTCACTCCACGCGGACGGAAAAAAAAAATGAACACGGGAATGCTTCCAAAAAAAACATGCAGTGGACGAAATTAGTCTGGATCCACTTTATTTTTGGTTTTGTTTATTTTGATTGTTTTTAATTATAATTAAAATTGCACCAAACCAGCAAAAATTGATTCCCCTCTGAATCTGAAAAGGAGTCGATTTTGATGATGGTGATGATAATCGTAGCATTCCCCGTCCTTGGGGACTCGCGAGAATACGGAGAGAAGTCCCCGGGACAAACAAAAAAGCGGGGACTCCTCAAGTGGAGTCCTCGGGGAAAGGCGAGAGCACGCGTTAGAGGGCAGAAAGCACAAATCCGTTGGCTACATGTAAGTATCCGCCTGTAAAATGGTATTGAAGATAATTTAAAAAAACTTCGTGCATGTCTGCTTGTCAACCTGAATGCTCAGGATTTCTCAAATTCGAATCAATGAAGCTTCTTGAGCAGGAGTAAAGATGTCGCAACGGCTCGGTTACGGTATGTTTCAGTTTTATTATATAAACTCTAAATACATAAAATGGTATTAAGCGTGCCCGAGTAGAGAGACAAGCTCGTAAGTATTCCTTCAGCTCAAGCTGACTAGGAATGAATGAACGAATGAATTTATTGCGTGCAGCCTAGTAATAAGGCATTTGCAGAGTACATGCAGAAAAAAAGGTAAAGGAACGCTTAACAATAAATACAGAGGATACACAAAATCTACAGAGACAGCAAAACTAATCATTATCTCGAAAAAAACTAATCATAACCTCGAAAGGGTTAAATTACCTTAAGTTGCAGCTAGGAGAAAAAAGGATATTTCCTACTAGATAAGATAAGATTTATTCCATTAAAAGCACAGAGGCCATGGGAAAAATAAACACAAACAAAAATAAAAAAAACAAATAAATGATAACTATTTTACATATTCCTTTACAGGAACCTTTCTCTGTGGTTCATCGAAACCGAAAGGAATCTTCCCAGTTTTCAATATTACCAAATAATTTACTTCCCATTACTTTCACCATCCAATCCTTCCCCCCCCCAAAAAACTAACACCAAAAATTCGCTCCGAGGGTAATTCAGGTTGGTTGATACGTATGACTTATCCTGGGGTAAAACTTCAAATGGTACTTAACTCCACTGAAACAGCTTTCACCCAAAGTCAGCTGATTTTCCAAAGGGGCTTTGCTCTGTTAGAAATGAACTTATGACGGATTTTTGTTGGCTCATAGGGTTTTAGAAGTCTTCTGCCATTGCCTTGTGTTTTAGCAGCTGGTCGGCGTGACGACTTCAAACAACTAGATTGTACAATGTTTATAGAAATATGAGGGATTACGGTAAAAAAAAAAATACATTTAGCTTATCGCTAAATGTATCAGTAAATAAATAATAACACAAACAACAAAGAATACAAATTAGAAAAAAATAAAAATAGAAAAAAAATAAAAATACAAATAGAAAAATAATCTATTTATGCAGTATGCAGTGCGTTAGAGTTAGAAATTAGAAAAAAAAATACAAATACAAATAGGAAAATAATCTATTTATGCCATGCGTAAGTGGAGTCAGACCAATAGTGGATTTTTTTTTAAAACGTCTTAACCTCTTTATTTGTGACCCTGTCACATTTTCAAATTGATGTGGAGAATATTTGCTTTGCGCCGAAGGAAATATATATCAGACATTAAAATGAAATTATTCAGCACAGACGGGGGACAATTTGAATATGTTTACACATCTATTCTCAAGTGATAATTGGTGTTTAGCTAGTAGGTCTTTACACACCAAGAAATTGTTTCATGCTGAACCTCCCAGATAAAAGAAACACATGGAGTTGCGTGCTTAATCGTTGGCATTCCAAACCTTGATCTATTGAATCCTACTTCGTGAGCGGGTTTCTTTCAACTTCCTATTATTTTCATGCTATTGTTGTTATCTTACTTTTCCAAGGAAAGCATGCCAACTTGGGGGATAGAAATGACCTCATAATCGATCTAGTCGCGTGCAAAGTTATATCTGAACTGACGTGATTTGTTTGTAGGGTGCCATATTAACTACAATGCTGGCCACGCGAAACTTTTCAAGTAAGTAGTGTTCAGTTGTCTTCGAGCTGGTTATGATATATTGTAAAACGGCCGGCGGCGTCGATAGATGTATTCTTACGGCTCAGCTTCCAACTGTCATTCAAGGTGAATTCTGTCGCTACAACTGAGACAGGGTGAAGTGGCTTTGTTAAAACTTGAATTACAATTTCCGATGTGGGGGGATAGTTAGTACGCTTCGATCGTGGGTGAGACCACGGGAATGTGTTAGTTCAGATGTTGTGATAAGTTAAGGCTTTTGATGCATGATTGTGAATCCTCTTCAATCAATAGGTCAGTCGTTTTTTTTGTTTTTTTTTTGAAGCTACATAGATTACTATACTTATCCATCCCCTATTCACTTAAATAGTCTTGAAGAAGAAGGCTTTACCTTCATTGCTCATCTACTAATATGATCGAATTTCATTGAATTAACGTTATCTGTCTAATTTGTGGCATCTCTGTGTTTGAATATTTAACAACTACAATGGTAAACGATTGCCGGAAAATAAATCTAATTTGGGTCACACGCAGTGGCTTCTTTCTTCTGAAGTTACCTTACAGTCTAAAATTAACATTTCCTGAGCCTCGCTTCATTAGCTATTAATGCACACTTTTTGAAACTCAAATTCTCCGTGTCAGGAGGAACTTTCTTTTGTTGGGTCAGCAATGCATATTCTGAACGTCACGATTAGAGCCCAAGGTGAAAAAATAAAATAATTCAGTGTATTCAAATTAAGATATAAAATAAGCTGACTTTTCAGTTAAATTTAAAAGTCCTGTGGACTGTTTGCATTCAACGTAAATATGAGGAATAAGGAATTCATTCGAACAATTCGTGAAAAGCGTTCAGTGCTAAACGCTGATGTGACAGGTTTCATAGGACGGACCTAGCACAGGCATTTGTTTGGTCGGCTCGGGCTTTTAACAACTAAATTATGACTATCGACAGCGTGGCTTCGTCGTTCCAGTGTTGCCAGTGAGCTGCTGATTTTCGAGGTAAAGTTAGGACTCGCCGGCTAAGAAGTATTTTTTTTTTTTTTTGTTTTTCAAATAGTCGTGACGTTGTGCAGTTTTATCCGCTCAGTGATTCAGCTAGATATATTGGGTTTATTTGAATGTTGTAGGCAGAAGCATTGCCAACAAGAAGGGCGATGGATCTCAAGTCAAAGAATCTTCGGATAGCAACACTACCATCGAAGATGACGACTCTAAAGGTAGGCCTTCTGCTTTAAACAAAAGCGTATGAACAACTAGAAAAGGAGTAAAGAATGAAGGAAGAAGCTCGCGATTATCCTGTGCAGCGTTTTCCCGCTATTCTTACAAAGAGGCTTTAGCCCGACAAGAGTGTTTCCTCGATCGATGGTGTGGCCCACAAGTTTGTTTCAGCGAGCAACAATAGTTGCGTTTTTGCAGATACCATGGTATCTGTTACCACGGTACCTGATCTGCAATTAGTGATTTTTAGAGTTGTCGTGGTATCTGAATTACGGTTGCTCTACAAAAACAAGAATTGCCGAGATTGCGCTTTTCGGAGCCATCCCAAAACAAAAACTGATATTCAGTCACATCACTAAGTGCCAAACTTCTTTCTCAACAGTTTGACAAAAATTGGTAAAAGTGAGATGACTTTTTCAGATACTACGATCAGTTACGGACCGTGGTATCTGAATATCAGATACCAGAATAACTGCAAAAACGCCTTTTGACCGTGGTATCAGATACCACGATAACTGGAAAAACGACTTTAGACCGTGGTATCAGATACTATGGTGTCTGCAAAATCGCAACTAATTTTTTTGTGGCAAACAGCTCTGTTAGGTAATTGGCCAAGAGCGGTTGCAAAATCATTCCAATTTATTAACAAGACGACGAGTACATAGTGTCGTAAATACGACACGTTTACAAACAACCCTGGGGCCAGCAATCGCAGAGCAAAATAACAACAAGGAGTAGCGCAAAGACCTATGTTTCCCGTGCTTTGCAAACAGGCTATTTTCGTAGCGCCGCCCACTACGCTTGCGGCATTTAAAGCGATACAAACTTGCGGGCTTAGACACACCAAGGAAACAAGAGCCATCGTAGCCAGCGCTGCTGAACGGCTGAATGAGTTTCAGTAGGGACGCTTTCTGTTGCTAGTGGTGCTAGTATCGCTGCTATTAGATTGTGTGTCAATTTTGTCCAGTCTTGGCGTTACTCCCTAGTGTTATTTTGCTCTGAGCAATCGGCATGTGGTCAGACCGCTACCCGGTCCTCGACTAAAACAAACCGGAATGAATTATACTGACTATTCAGTCCGACGTCGACATAACGACAATGAGTTACGACGGCGAGCGCGAGGGGCAACACTGTAAATAAAAATGTTGCAGTATTTGCTACTTGTATTAATCATGTCTTTATTGAGATAAGATTATCGCTGATTCGGATTAATTTTATCCGAATAGAGATAAGATTAATCCCTAGTAGCAAATACTGCATCCTTATTCGTAGAAACTTTTTTGAAGTGCCTTCTGCAAATTGCAAAAGGACGAAAGTTGTGCTATATCGAAGGGACTTGAAATTTGACTGGAAATCCTAATTTTCGAAACATTTTTTGAGTTACTTTAAGACTTATAAGTGACTGAGTCTCCGGCGAGAAAAAGAGTTCACATATGTGATCCGCCCTGTCTCCTTGTCCCTATAGTGTAGGGAAAGAAAGGCTTGAAGAAAGTCCGTTTGAAATTTCTCGTGTTAATAACGGACAAACTTTCCGAAGCTTTGGGATTCCAGTAGTATAAATCGTGGTGTCTCAACTCTTCACGAGCTTTTGTCTACAGTGAGAGAGCTCATCGCTGTTCCAAATCTCTCAAGCTTTTACGGATAAAGCTGTAATAAAATCTAGTTTAAATTTGCATTTGGCTCTACAGGATGGCTAGATGGCGCAAGTTTATGTGTCAAAATTTCGCGGAGTTAAGACGTTTCATCTCTTATATGTATATCAACCATGCCAATTTGTTTCTTTTGCAGAGGAAAAGACCAAAGGAGTCGACAGGAGCTCAACCGTCATTGCGAAAGATCCGGATGGTAAGTTGGTTTCCTGGCCCTTCTATTCCTATCTTTCACATTCTTGAATCAGTTATTCTTCTTTTTTTTTTCCTTCTCTGCACTATTTATCGATGAAGGGTATATGTCTCGTGTGTGCACAGAAACTGTATGTTGGTAATTACCAGTGCTTTTTGTCGCACTAATGTCGCGGCTGTAGGTCCGTAACATCAGCTGGCGCTTTGGGTTGCTCACGAATAAATAATATGTCGTATATAGAGCAAGCATGTGTCACTGAAAGTCCTGCGGCAGTTGCGTCTCCAAGCCCTGTGAAGGGAGGTGGCATCTTCGCGAACGCCCTCTCCGCCATGATGCAGCCCGCGGCCAAGCCCACGCCCCCGGCCACGCCTTCTCACGCTGCCAACTATGCGCTCTCACCTGCCACCGCCAATTTAATGCCACCACCGCAGGCGGCAGCCACTAACAGTTCGGAATCAAGCCGTGTGGGTGAGTGGCGGATTTGGTAGTTATCTAGTGACTGACTACTAACCGCTGCTCGTGTATTAGTGCACGGTGTAGGCATAGTTAGGCAACGATCGAACTAACACAAACCGCGCTCGTTGCACTTGCTTGTTGAATTGACTGGGTTTGTAGGAGCATTATTCCAAACATACTCACAGCTTGGAATACCCTTTTCACAATTCCGGTGAGACTATGCAAAATGCTTGGAACCCGTAGACAGTGAAATATTGGTTATTTCATGGAAATTGAGAATTAAGTAGATAAATAAAAGATATTTTATTTATTTGGACTTTATACTAATTAAGTAGATAAACAAGTAACTCCTGTGGTTTCTTAATAGCATTTACAACTGCTGGCTTCGCATTGTCAAATTGCGGCTGGTTGATATGTACTTACAGTTACAATTACGAATAGAATAAGGCACAAACAAAGATAAATACCTTTCGGTTGAGTTTATGGAGGATCTAATAAGCCGCGGCTTGTCAAGGGCAGCTACTCTATTCTTGTGACCCCTGATCTGGGGTCTTACAGTGTGGGAAAATAGTCCGATGTTGGTCGGATAACATACCGTCTGCCTCTGACCGTTGGTGGTCAAGAGAAAAAAATTCCGCAAAAATGACGAGAGAGAAGGTGAAAAAAAAAATTAATGATATTCACTTACAATTCAAATACCAACATTTCCTGATTCATAGTCGAAAGCATTCAAAATTTCGAAAGATAGGTTACAAATACAAAATATATTCAAAGAATGTATACAACGGATACGTCAGCTACGATTCTTCATCAGCGATATTTCGGCCCTTCTTAGCAAGGGTCGTCGGTCGGGCTGTCAATCTTCTCGGTTAACGTCAGGGAATTAAACAAACCTGTAATGATTACAGATTACAGGTTTGTTTCCGACTTTGAGCCAGAATATTGACAGCCTGACGAGGACCGAAATATCGCTGATGAAGAATCGTTGCTGACGTTTCCGTTGTAGACATTATTTGAATATATGTTTCAAAGTCAGCTTGGGTTCAAAGAATATTTAAATACAAAATAATAAAAATACAAACAAAATAGGTGAAATAACATTTTGAACATGGAAATAACGTTAGTGGGTTATGGTGCCCAGTGTCTGGCATAGGGTATTTAAAACGGTGACAGAATATGTATGCTTATTTGAATGCGCTTCTGACTGTTTCACTACCTTTGTTTTTTTACCTGCTTACGAAACAGTCACCTGGAAAGGAAAAATAACTAACTTGATTTCAGCAATAACCAAATATTTCAGGGTTATCCTGGCATAAACTTTGAGTAGAAATTCATTTAGTTTGTATCTATTATGAATTTACAAAATGTGCTTCTTCACCTATTTGATGTGTCTGTTGATTCGAACTGCCAACTTCGTGGTTGAAGGAGCGTTCGTTTTAGCAAAATATTCAAATTGTGAAAGGAAAGCTAGGTGACAGTTGAGCGACTAAATACAAAATTTAAAAAAAAGGGTGAAGCATGATAAAATCATGAATGGAAAAACGTGTTTGACAAGTATTTTGCCATAAATTTTGCAGTCGTTTGGGTTTGTTTTTTTCTTCGGTTACTAAATACAAGATAAAAAAAAGGGTGAAGCATGATCAAGACGTGAATGGAGAAACGTGTTTGGCAAGTATTTTGCCAAATTTTGCAGTCGTTTGGTTTTGTTTCTTTCTTCGGCGACTAAATACATAAAAAGAACAAAAAAAAAAGGGTGAAGCATGATAAAAACATGAATGGAGAAACGTGTTAGGCAAGTATTTTGCCATAAAACCTGCAGTCGTTTGGATTTTGTTTTTTTCTTCGGCGACCTTCACTGTTAGGCGATGTTCAGATATACAGCTACTGTACCAATGTTTGGCATAGTCTATCTAAAAATGGATGATTTGTGGTTGATTGTCTACGTTTTAAGAAAGTCAAAAAAAAACTGAATTTTTTAAATGAGGGAAGTACTTCTTCGAAGATCCATAAAAACCCTGCCGTGAAAGAGGTTCACTCCCCTCACAGAAAGACAAATACAAATATTGGCTCACCTGAGGGTTTCCGACGAGGGTGGGGGTCCATTTTCAGCAACGTTTATTGTTATGCTGCATCTGTTAGAAATATCTTCTGGTAAATCGATCTCTGTCCGTGTAGATGGCTCCGTTGCCGCGTTTATTTTATAAAGGTTAAAAAAGTAGAAATCAGTCTGTTTTGCCGTATTCTTTTCTATCCAAGAAAGAAGATGAAATGAGTTCAGTGACTGACAAGTCAGAAGGTGCAAAAGAATCCCGAGTGACTTTGAATTTTGATGACATGAGGTCGATTGGGAACGGCACTGGAGTGTTCTTTTGAATAGCGTCCATTTAATGATTCGGGTTCAGTAGAATTGAACTTAAATGCTAAACACATTATTTACCTGCATGCCGTTTTGGGACTTATTAATATATCGTTTATTTTGCACGACTTTATTCAATGCATCGTATGTGACTTCTTGCCTCCTTTTGATTTTTTTTTTTTTCCTCGTCTTCCATTTCTTGTTCCCGTCTTGAACTTAGGAATGAAGGGTAGACAGCTCTGATTTAATGAACAAGAGCCTCCGTATTGAATTGTGTATTCCAATCGGCTAGTTTTGTTTCTACCCCTTGCATTTGAAAACTTTATGTGTGGCGTAATTGACTTTGAGTGATGTCCGGTTCCCCCTATTTTGTGAAAGAGTTTTCCTGCGTGTGTACACAAATCCCCGCTGTTGGTCCGGACAGGCGTTAAGCATGTTGGTTCCATTTAAAGGACACCTGAACAATGAAACCATACTTGAACACACCTTGGAGAATGCATTTACAGACATGGCAACGGACAGCATTCTTCTCCTGAGCGTGACGTTCTCAAAATAGGGATGTTCGTTTCTGGAGGTTTGCACATGCAGACTCCAAGACAAAAAGCACAATTCATTCAAATCTTGTACAGGGCTGACCGAATCGTGTTGGAATTTCTTCTAGATATACGATTGGGCTTAACTGGTTAAAAAATATTCCAGAAGAAGGGTTGATTGGAGACATTTGTTCATTTCTAAAATTGTTCGGTACTGAAATAAGGACAGATGCAAAGTGGAGCAAAAATCATAGCTTGGTAACACTATTTCGTATTTGGATCGGGTTTTCTGCAGGCAATGTCAACGGAAGTCATACAGATAGGGATGATACTTGGTACTCTTCACTCAGGTGTCCTTTAAACCAATTCCGTCCGAGAAAGATCTGAACTTTTTGTACTGATTACGTAAATCCTGGCATGAATTGCCACCGCCGGATCTTGACATTTCTGTCCTTGCCGTCAGTGCAACGTGCTGTTTTCTTTTATCGCCAAGCTGTGAAAGCAGGGTGCTTCGTTTTCTCGTTTCGACATGTCACTAAAGCTTCGTAACTAACTTTGGCCCGTTTTTCTTCGCTTCGCTTTCGCTCTGCCTTCGTACACAAGAAGATTTGCGTTTGGTGTATCCAGTGAAGAATACATCGCAGACTTCGCCATCCGCTACAGGTATGAAATGATGGTATATTGTAGGAGTGCGCAGATGAAGCCTCTAGCTCCACTGGAATAGTACCGTGTACGATTTGGCTTTAGGCTGGATCAGTACCCAAGGATTTCGACTAGAAAACGGTTATAGCTTATATGTCAAGCGAGTTTAAATTACCGTTTTGCTGAATGAACTCATTACAGGAGTGCCGGCTCTAGATTCATTTGGGTCTCAATGACAGCGGTTTAGGATATAGTGCGATTAATACCGCCAGAAGCGCTTTATCGTCATTCATTTTTGACTAAAAAAAGTCCTGTTGGACCCCATTATTTCATTCAAGAATTCTGTACCTGTAATAAGAGAGAGAGACATAGGTTTATTTAGACAACGTTGTTTCACTATAATACAGATACTTTGATGCATTAGCCTCCAAGCGGGCCCCACTCAGTCGTGCGTTTCCCTAGCTCCGCGATTATGACTATTCGATTATGACGATTATGACTATATTATGACGATTCAACTCGTATGGTCGACAAACTACTGTTCAGCCTACCACATTTTGAGAGAAGGTCGCACAAAGTTAGGGGTACGATGCTAGCAGAAGTTCCGAAACCTCCACCACGGTGTTTATCCCTCTATTAAGAGCCAGTCCACTCTACCGGATGACTATCCGAACTGAAATAAAGAGAAAAAGTGCTTCAGACTGTGAACCCTATTCACCGAGCCTTTCACACTCCAGTAACTGGTGGCACCTCTCAAGCCTGCCATCTGAGTAGTGCGTGGTCACTTGATTCGCTGTTTGACTAGAGTACAGTAGAGGTATGCTTATGTGAACGTTTGTTCACAGTGGACTTGTTGTGTCTAAACCTAACTACCAGTTAGCCAAAATAGGTAAATAAAGGCATCTGAAAACACCTGTATAGGTATTTTGGATCTTCATCTTACCATTTAGCCGAAAAATGCACTGTTCACATTAAAGTAACTGTTCACATAAGCATACCTCTACATTAGCCCTCGGCCGAATAGTGAATGAATGCACGACTTATTACGCACAGTCATAAAAGTGCAGTAAAAAGAGAACAAATATAAGCATTCTTTTTGTCCAGGGAGAGAAGATTCAGCTTCGCCTCTTTTTCTATTAATAAATAAATAACTAAAACTAACATTAACATAATTTATAGTAAAGTTTAATCGCAAATGAAAACGAAGCTAGTCGGTGGTGGAGATAATTTCGAAGACGGGTTTTCCTGTGCAAGTTGTAGGTGGGGATATGACCGACGGTGCATCAGGTAGTGGTTTCGCGTCCGACGGGAAAAAAAGGAGATATTTGATGGACGTGGAAAGTATGCGTCGCAGGTCCGTTTTCCTGAGCATACCATGTAGTCCAGCTAGAACCTTAACGCATGGTGCACAAAAGGTAGTTCATAGCTTCACGAGCCCTTGTCTGTTACCGTATACCGGGTTGGTTTGGCACAAGTTTGCAACAATCGGATCCCGATAGCAATTGATTTGTCTGCCTCCTCGCAAATCCTTCACAACATTTCCTGTCTCGTTTTAGCCCGCAAGCAGGAGGTGCTTCGCATGACCGAGCAACTTGTAGAAGCAATCAGCTGCGGAGATTTCGATACTTACACGTAAGCACTCTTGTTTTCTCGTCTATTCTCGCTTCTGTAAACAATCGGACTGTTTACTCTGCTGATGGCTCTATCGTTACTAAACCAACCGAGGCTTTCTCCACTTTGAAGCGTTCCTAGATTAAATCGCTTCTAACAATAATAAGTTACAAGCACTCAGCAAATATTAGCAAACTGACGGTGATTCATAAGCTTTCTATCGGCTCTGAGATCGCTTCGTTTTGTTTTAAAGCACAACTTTAACTAGAAATAATCTTTTTACGATGAAGTGGTTCACAAATATTGGTTTTCGGAAATACCATTACTTGCCACGTAAAATTGGCGACTTTCTTGTTAGTGCTTGTCACTCCATTCACCTTTCTGCCCTCCGACGCGGCGTCTGGACGCAAAATATTTAGAACTGAAAGCGCAGTGGTTAAAAAGTGGGGAAACAAAGTAAAGTAGAAGAAATCATAAACAGAAGGTAGACGTGATGGTCTACCACGTCTTTCGACAATAGTTGCGTTTTTGCAGATACCATAGTATCTATTACCACTGTAACTGGATCTGCAATTAGTCCTTTTTGCATTTACCGTGGTATCTGATACGGTTGCTCTGCAAAACCACAATTGCCCAAATTGTACTTTTCGAAGTCATCCCAAAAGAAAAACTGGTACCCAGTCACATCACTAAGTGCCAAACTTCGTTCCAACCGATTTGAGATATTCCTAGGCCATATTGTTCATGATAATGAAAGTGGGATGAATTTTGTCATATAACACTATCAGTTATCACTGTCGGACCGTGGTATCAGAAGAGTTTTCGACGAATGTTGAGGTTTTCGGACTTTTCGGCGAAGTTCGCGGTGCGCGACTGTAAAAAGACCAAAGGTTTTGATGGGATCCCAAAAATGTAATATCTCATCCAGACAATTGGGTCCTGACTTCTCCTGTCTCCTTAAGCATTTTTACTACACAAATTCAAAAACAGCATTTTTACTACACATATTCAGAAACAGATTAAGGCCAAATAGCTAATCATCTGAGGAAACTAAATTCAGATATGGATTCACCATGTCTGTTTACCCCTATAACTCATATTTGTTTTGACGAAACTGATCGAAACTTCTGCCGAATTCGGGAACTACTTATCCGACAAAACAACAAAGTTCAGAAACGAATTCATTGTATCTCTTTACCCCTGTATCGAACATCTAATCAACTTCAAATAAAGCTTGTAACTCGGATCCTGCCAAATTTTCCGGTTTCAGCCGGATACCGGGCGAACTATGGCCAGGGTATAAAACGAGTTTCACTTACGGAATTAGCGGCTCTTCTTACCCCTAAGTCTGTCATCTAATCAACTTCAAACAAAACTTTTGCTTTTAAGAAATTTTCCGGTTTTGGCCGGACTCCGGGCGAACTACTTGTCCTGTGAGAAAATGGTTTTCATTATCATGTTCAGTATGTCTTTTTACCCCTACATCAAATATCTAATCAAGTTCAAATAAGACTTTTACTTCTAAGAAACTTTCCGGTTTGGGCCGGATTCCGGGCCAACTAGTTGTCCGGCGAATGAATGGTTTTCACCATCGTGTTCAGCATGTCTTCTTACCCCATAATCGACTATCGCATTAGCTGTTTACAAATATTTTGCTTGCCCCTTAATTTAAACCCCCTCCCCCACCCCTAAATGTAGGGCTACAGAGTCCATCTACGAACTCGACCTTACTCTTGACCCAAAGAATCTTCATACCAAGTTTCATCAAAATACCTCATTTCCTTCGAGAGTTATCGTGCTTTCAGACGGACGGACGGGCAACTTTTGCGATGTTATATGTATTCCTCCACTTACGTTTTGGAATCCCCCCAAAAACGGTAATCGCTCCATAAAATCGTCCAACACACTAGTGGCATAGACAAATTACGCTTTGTTAATAATAATAAATTATTGATTTATTAGCACGAGAAATTTAAGACAATGTCGGGGGAATACACCTGGAGGAATACATTGAAAGACAGAGCAAACTTTAAAAAAAATGCCTTTCTGGTTACATCCTCTTGTCTTATAGGAAACTATGCGATCCTCATTTGACTGCTTTCGAGCCGGAAGCACTTGGAAATTTGGTGCAGGGAATGGAGTTCCACAAGTTCTATTTCGATAATGGTAAGTTGCCCTTAAGTTTTATATCTACTTCCTTAAGTTCCAATCCCCGTCTTTGAGAGATGCACAGCAATAGCCGAACCCGGTTCGGACGCATATAAGGATCATGTAGGACATTCGACCTTCGTGCCTTCCAAATTTCATGCCAATTGGTCCGCTCATTTGATACCTTTACATGCCACCGAACCCCTCAGCCCCTCAGCATCTTCTCTTACCACTCTGTCAGAAGTTTCATAACAGACACCACAAGGATGCGGGGTTTCAACAGACAACACTTGGAATGTTATCTGTTGTCGCGACAAATGCTATGCATGAAATGTATGCATAACAGGCATTGTCAGTAAAAACTGAAAAACCGCCAAACATAATCTGCCGGCTTTTTTGTTTGTGGTCATGATACGGGGAATTTCAGGAGATGCTTTTTTGGCAGTTTTTCGGCCTTCCTGGCAATGCTTGTTATGCATAACGTTTGTCGCGATAACAGATAATATTCCAAGTGCTGTCTATTGTCAAACTTCTGATACTGCAACCATCATGTATAACTCGAATCTGAACATTTGGGAGAAATTCCACTGGGCACCCCCCCCTCCCCCCCCCCCCCCCCCTCCACGTGGTCAGATCCGATCTGAAGCCCAGATAGATTATCTGAGGCAGATGACGTTTCTACATTTCAAGTTTCATTCCAATCGCTCCACTCGTTTGACCCCTAGGGGAGGCACTATATTCCCAGGCCCCTCTCTAACTTCATTAAAAGCAGCTGAGCCTGGTTCAACCACATGAACAAGTCATCTAGGACATCTTCTTAACCGCTCATCAAGTTTCAGTCCAGCTGAATCACCCATTCGCAACTTAAAGGACCTGTCGTACCTATAGTGCCGATGCAACCAGCAGTCACTAGTTCTTATACCTGGAGTCCTAAATCTTATATGTTACATTCTAAGCTCTCTAACGGCACCTCACTACTCTTTGCGCTTGCAGCAATTCACTAGTTTCCAAGCGCATTCTGTTCCCGACAAGTATTCGCATCTCATGCTATCTCAATTTATTTTGCCGAGATTTTGCTAGAAGTCAACGAGCCTGGGAAAAGGCTTAAAACAGTCTGGGCCGTGGGTTATTGTTTAAAAAGCAGAGCCTAGTCTTAAAGTATTCAGATGGTTTTCAGTATTGGAACAGAGACAGTAAATAGTGCGTGATGTGCTTTAAGTATGCCACACGGCTCCGGATTCCCCCTCTTCCACCCCCCGCAGATGGTGAATCCGAGTGCCTTGGGCAAATCCAGTCCTGACACATAGGTGCTTTATCTACAGCATCTTCTCTTACGACCCATCAAGTTTCATTCAAATCTGAGCATTTCCGGAATTTTCGACATCCCCCCCCCCCCCCCACCCAATCCCACTCGCCCACCGAAGCCAAATCCGGTCGGAGTCTCAAGCTGGACCATGTATGACGTGTGACTTTAGTACTTTCCGAGTTTTCTTCCAGTCGCTCCACTTGTTTAATGCCTATATCGTGCCACAAACTTTCCGAAACTTCCCTCTACCGTGGTCGAATCTATTTCAGACACATGAGGCATTATCTGGGTTCATCCTGAGATTCACAAATCAAGAGTCACTCGTATCTAAGTATTTCCCGGAAATTTAGCATAGTCCCTCCGCCGAATCCACGTCTGGCCGGGACCCCAAAATGGATCTTTGTAGTGGATCTTCTAACCTTTGAATTAAAAACGGATCTTCGTACCTTCCAAGTTTCATCCCATTCGCTCCACTCGTATTATCCCTCGACGTGCCACACATATTCCTGAATCCCTGTCCAACTCCCCTCACCGTGCTCGAAACTAGTTCGAACACATAAAAAGGTCATCTAACATTTTTCCGGAAGGTCCGGTTCCACACACACACACAGCTTTGGATCCCAAGTGTATCATCTAGGGCATATGTCCTTTCTATATTACACATTTCGTTACAATTGCTCCACTTGGTTGACCATTAGGCGAGCAACAAAGTTTCCGCCCCCCCCCCCCCCCCCCCCTCCAACTCCCACACAGTGACTGAATCCGGTTTTGACATATAAATGAATCTCACCACTCATCAAGTACTCTAATCGGATTATCCGTTCGTAAATTACGCATGCCACACGTTTCGGGATTTCCCATCCCTCCACCCCCCACCCCCCTCCCCTCCGATGGTTGAATCCAAGAAAAGGAATTTTTCTTTGAACCAAGTGCCAACTTTCATCGTCCTAGCTTATGTGGAAGTGCACGAACTAGCAAAACACAAACCGACACACCGAAGGGCGGACGGAAATTGCGATAGCCATAATAATTTTATAATAATTTATTAAAGCCAACAAAGGGCCATACAACAGTATTCATTATCGCACTTAACCAACAAAATTGACCTTCACAATTACATCACTTCTTTTTACCCTTCTATAGTATTCGCCAAATTACCTCCGATCTAAACTTCCAGTATACACTTAAAATCCACGCCAAGCTATGGCTTGGAAGGCCGTAGGTTACCGAAGGCCGAAGACCATACAAATATTTCTGCAAAATTTTCGTTGTATTACGGTATCGTTATTGAGCTTAACGCAAAGTAACATAAGTCGTCGGGGTAAAATATATTGGTAAATGTAAAAGACTGGTCCTTTCTTCTGCCCAATGTGTAGGGTGCGGATTATGATTTGAGCCATTTTATGTGCGAGTGTACACTGTCAGAAGTTTCATAAGAGACAACACTTGGGATGCAACCTGTTGTTGCGTCAAACGTTATGCATGAAATGTTATGTATAACAAGCATTGCCAGGAAGAGCCGAAAAACCGCCAAAAAAGCATCTGCTGACTTTTTGGTTTGTCGTCATGATATCGGAAAATTCATTAGATGCTTTGTTGGTATTTTTCGGCTCTTCCTGGCAATGCTTGTTATGCATAACATTTCATGCATAGTGTCTGTCGCGACAATAGATTACATCCCAAGTGTTGTCTGTTGAAACCGCGCATTCTTGTGTTGTCTGTTATGAAGCTTCTGAAAGTGTGGACTGCACTTGGGAGGACTGATAATGCGCCATAAGCGACACACGCATAGTTCGTGCACTTTGAAGAAACAAGGATTAGTCTATGTAGGATCTTGCACTAACTTGAGGCACCTTCGCGGACATGCGGTGTAGAATCATTCTACCACAAACATCCGATTTTTTTATGGCACTTGCCCTTCGGCCAAGTGCCATATAGCGATCGCAATTTCTGTCCGTCCGTCGGTCTGTCGGTCTGTCGGTCTGTCGGTCTGTCGGTCTGTCGGTCTGTCCAGGTTTTGCTAGTTCGGGCACTTCCAGATAAGCTAGGACGATAAAACTTGGCAAGCGTATCAGGGACCCCAAATGATTAAGTTGGAAATAGTCACTTCCACCATCCGAGCACCGTGGGGGGAGTGGAGGGAGGGGGAATCCGGAATCTTGAGGTATTTTTAACTTTTGAACGGGTGATCGGATCTCGATGAAACTTGATATTTGGAACGACCTCATGCCTCAGACGACCCACTTAAAATCCGGACCGGATCCGGTGACTTTTGGGGGGAGCTGGAGGGGGCAACCGGAAATCTTGGGAAACGCTATGAGTGGAGGGATCGAGATGAAACTTGGTGGGAAGACACCTAGCAAACACTAGATACATCATTGACATAACCGAGCCGATTCGGGCACTGTGGGGGGGGAGTGGAGGGAGGGGGAATCCGGAACCTTGAGGTATTTATAACTTTTGAACGGGTGATCGGATCTCGATGGAACTTGATATTTGGAAAGACCTCATGCCTCAGACGACGTACTTAAAATCCGGACCGGATCCGGTGACTTTTGGGGGAAGCTGGAGGGGGCAACCGGAAATCTTGGGAAACGCTATGAGTGGAGGGATCGAGATGAAACTTGGTGGGAAGACACCTAGCAAACACTAGATACATCATTGACATAACCGAGCCGATTCGGGTACTGTGGGGGGGGAGTGGAGGGAGGGGGAATCCGGAATCTTGAGGTATTTATAACTTTTGAACGGGTGATCGGATCTCGATGGAACTTGATATTTGGGAAGACCTCATGCCTCAGGCGACCCACTTAAAATCCGGACCGGATCCGGTGACTTTTGGGGGGAGCTGGAGGAGGCAACCGGAAATCTTGGGAAACGCTGTGAGTGGAGGGGTCGAGATGAAACTTGGTGGGAAGACACCTAGTAAACACTAGATACATCATTGACATGACCGAGCCGATTCGGGCACTGTCGGGGGAGTGGAGGGAGGGGAATCCGGAATCGTGAGGTATTTATAACTTTTTAACGGGTGACCGGATCTCGATGAAACTTGATATTTGGAACGACCTCATGCCTCAGACGACCCACTTGAAATCCGGACCGGATCCGGTGACTTTTGGGGGGAGCTGGAGGGGGCAACCGGAAATCTTGGGAAACGCTGTGAGTGGAGGGATCGATATGAAACTTGGTGTGAAGATACATCATTGACATAACCGAGCCAATTCGGGCACTGTGGGGGGAGTGGAGGGATGGGGAATCCGGAATCTTGAGGTATTTATAACTTTTGAACGGGTGATCGGATCTCGATGAAACTTGATATTTGGAAAGGCCTCATGCCTCAGACGACCCACTTAAAATCCGGACCGGATCCGGTGACTTTTGGGGGAGCTGGAGGGGTTAACCGGAAATCTTGGGAAACGCTATGAGTGGAGGGATCGAGATGAAACTTGGTGGGAAGACACCTAGCAAAAACTAGATACATCATTGACATGACCGAGCCGATTCGGGCACTGTTGGGGGAGTGGAGGGAGGGGGAATCCGGAATCCTGAGGTATTTATAACTTTTGAACGGGTGACCGGATCTCGATGAAACTTGATATTTGGAAAGACCTCATGCCTCAGACGACCCACTTAAAATCCGGACCGGATCCGGTGACTTTTGGGGGGAGCTGGAGGGGAGAACCGGAAATATTGGAAAACGCTATGAGTGGAGGGATCGAGATGAAACTTGGTGGGAAGATACCTAGCAAACACTAGATATATCATTGACATAACCGAGCCGTGCCTACTCGTAACAAGTGCCATATGAGCTCGTAGCTCTTGTTATACCATATTCGAAACGCTACATATGCCTAGCGCTACATATGCAGAGTTTGCTATACCCAATGCCTAACGCTGGATAGGCTATGCCAAAATGCCTACCAAAATCTCTAACCTAATAAAATACTGATTATTAGAGTGAAGCTCAGAAATCAACCAAGCAGAACTCCTTTATTGGAGTAGGTCAGGGATAGGTTACCAACCGGTATCCAGCGTTTGACATAGTGTATCCGGCGTTAGCAAAGAGTAGGCCTATGCCAAGCGCTATATAGACCCAGCTGTTCGCGTATGGCATCCAAAATCGCGGAAATGTGGTAGACGACGTGGGATCGAGCTCTGTTACTATACAGAGTGAGATACGAAGCAAGCTCACACCAAAAATTCTCCGTCTGCTGGTCTGGAAAATCAGTTAACAAAGATTAAGCATGTTTATTTGTTATTTTAGCTGCCGACTGTAGAACTAGTGACGTTTTCAAGACGAATTGCTACTCACAGGCGACATGTCGAATTTTTTCTCCATGATTTGGTTTTGAATTTCTGGACATTTGACAATAACTTCCTATGATTGATGATAAATTGGTCTAGGTTCGTCGAATAGACTCGTCGATGCTCCTTTTCATGCAAAACCATATTAACGCAGCTGGTAATTTGAGGGTATACGGTGGATAGCCTAAATACCGTTTGTTCAGATTTGACTTGTCCCAAAAGGAGAAATCAGAACAAACTCTATGATAAATAATTCCGACCTTGTCCGCTGGTCATTATTGATTTTCCTTTTCGTTCATTTACGAAACATGTTACCGCGCTAATGTAATTTTGGATATCCCGCCCACAACCTCATCGTCTGAAATTTGACTCCCGGAGAAGACCCTGGGACTTCCACTTCGCTTACAACTAGGGCCTATGAGTTGTTGTTCTTAGCAGAAGCTGTCCACAGTGACCAAGTCCTATCAAATTTCTCGGCAACCTTCCGCCCTTAGAGGTGTGTCATGACTTACAGTTGATTGTGCCCTACGCGCTGTGATTTAGGCAGATAGAAAGTTGATTTCTTCTCATTGGAGACGAAATGAACTTATTATGAGTGGAGGACTTTGTTCTGTTTGACCACAATAGTTGCTCTTCCGCCCATAGTAACTGGGTCTATAGACGAAAAAACCTGGCAACTCACCTCCCCCCCCCCCCGGTACCACCACTCCGCCGGCAACCCCCCCTTCCCCGGAGTGCAAATATCTAGGACATTAGAAAACGTTTTAAAATCTGCAGATTTGACTGCAAGCACTTAAAGCACAATGGACACTTCTAATGCTTTATTTTGTATTAAATGCTTCACAAATAAACATTTCCGACTTCCTTTAGAAGGCGCTACGAAAATCGGCCGTTTTCTTGTTATCCCTTGTCTTTACCTCTCTGGCATTTCGGCGATCCAAATCTTAGGAGCTGGGATATCATGGCAGGAAATTCAAAAACTCCCAGCAATGCTTGATAGAAAAGGATATATTTGAGATGTCATCGATAAGTCAAGCCGCAGATGCAGTTTACCTGATTTTTCTAGTGTCATCAGAAGTTCCATGTTTTAAGTGCCTATTCAAAGTTTTTCTTTGTGGAATAGTGTTGTGAAGCTTGTTTAACTTGCTTTGTAAAATGTACCAGAATATGCAAAAAGTTTATAAAAAATAACATAGCTACAAAAATCATTCAAAAACAAATAGCCTATTTGAATCTGAATTAGACAAGCTGATTTATGCATAAAATAAAGATCTACTAAGTGTTAAGAAACATCACTTTTATCTTTGTCCAAGCTAGTAAATTGAGCATGTACTGGCCCAAAAAATTACGCTTTGAAATATCATAGAGAGGAAACTGCTGAAAAAGCTGCTGAGCTAGGGGGTAAGCATTGTTCCTAGGTTGTTACAGAGTGGGACTGGGCTAGTATGATGTGCCTATTGAACTTTAAGAATTTTCCCTAGACACGCGAACTAAATGCAAACGTACGACGGCGGCTCACTGGCCGTCGCCTCTATACTTTCCATTTGTTTTTTTTTTCCAAAATTTATCAGCACGTGTAGACATGTCCGATAAGGGACTACTGACTGTGTGTGTGGGGGGGGGGGGGAACCTATAGTAGACACAGTGATAAAACTAATAGAGTAGTTGAATAGTGTCTTATTGGAACGAAATCGTGGAAATCCTGGTACTAAAAAAAGAGTTGAGAAGATAGAAAGGGGATAAGAGTAAGATAGAACTTGATTCCTTCTATTCGAAAAGACATTAGTGGACAAAGTACAAAGCACTTGAGATTAAGTTATGGCCATCTTGTTACGGGTGGTGCAAAAGCCAGCTGTGCAAGCAAGACGAATGTATAGACGAAAAAATATGGCTTTTATCAAGTCCATATATTCACATCAGTGGCAGCGGATTGGCCACGCAAATAGCAGTGGAAAATGAAAATCGCTCGAACGGTTACTTTAGCCCTGTCTTTTTTTTTCAGTCCTTGGGAAAAACTGCAAAGCTGTCAACACTTTGATCCTGAACCCCCATGTTCATTTGTTAGGAGAGGATGCCGCTTGCATAGCCTATGTTCGATTAACTCAGTTCATCGACAAGTAAGTTCAAACCCTTTTACTCGATTTCGCGAAGGAGACCAGTAGACGCCAAGAACAGAATTTGGCGGCTCGAAGGCCTGAACTATTTCTTAGTAACCAGTGCCTACCTATATAGTGACAAATTTGGTATCCATGTTGTAGAAGGGGGCTCGATGACTGATTAGAAAGATGCCTCGAGTGAACCAATGACCGAGTCCCGCTTCTCGATCCCTTTGTGGTAGAACAGGCAGATAGAGCGAAATAAGTTGCAAGAAAAATAGAGGAGTTCGCCTTTGTTTCAGGGGTTTTAGAGGGTTGTTCTTAGCATTTTGTTCATGTTACATCTTGTATTAAAATATATTCAGTTCGTAAGTAAGGTTGTCAGCATTTTCAAGTTTAATGAGGGTTGTAAGTTCAGTAAGGGTCAATCTAAATATTAATTAGTTTTGGGAATTAGCTAAAAATGTAAATAAGTGTCCGTGCTTTAGTGTTTTGATTTTGAATTCAGACTTTGTAGCGAGCAGTGAAAATGAAGTAGTATTATTCTGTCCATGTTTATGAGCAATGTTCCACCCGTCTAACAATAGTAACTATTAGTTACTATCTTCGTTCCAACCTCGTAAAAGTTACTACGCTGACCGTTGATAGAACCTCCGTCTTTGGTCCCATACAGAGACTATGGATACCCCGATAAAACTGAGCGGAGCTAGAGGTACATGATGAGGTTTGAGTTGATACCGGTCTACTTCTCTCTATGCCGGTTGTCGCCGTCGCATACTAGGTGAAAAACCGTAGGATGCCTTGCCCCTTGCAGGAGCGGAGAGCCCGCTCTACAGCACTTATCCCTGACGTCATTATGGCAGACAACCAATCAGCTGTAAAGGACGACTGGGACGGCGTTCGGATTCTTCTGCGGAGTTGTAACGCGATACAGCTGTTTGTAGAGATAACAGTTAGGATGTTCTGTGTAGCTCCTCCTCCTCTCGTTTGCATCGGGTAGGGTATCAGAATATATTCGACTCTGCATGGTCGTATCACAGATATAGGGAGGTTCGGTCAGATTATTTGTTCTTGCTAATAGTAGCTATTGCTTATCATGCTCGGGAGTAAGGGTGGTAACTACGAATCTCTGTAACGTGATTGGTCGGATTACCCAGTGGCATGATATTTTGTCGAAAATAAAAAAATGTGTTCCAGCCTTGACGCCAAGAAGCCAAAATTCGTGACGTCATGCGTAGTAACTGCGGTATGTAGGGTGGAACACGCTCTAGATGACATTACCGAACTTGAGATTACCCTTGACTGTGCCTTTCTGTTGTCCGTTGACCTCCAGGAAAGTTGACCGGAACATCTATATCCACCCCGCCCACATAGCTCTTTTGAGTCCAGTCTCAGCTAACTGGGCCAAAGATTAGTAGCGAAAAAATACACCAATTATTTTGAAGCCAAAAAAAACTGTGTGATCTAGCGATAGACGGGTCAAACAAGGAACATGTAACTAATGTAGATCAGGATTTATTCTTCTTCTTTTGCGAATGAGGTAGCGGGCAAATTATCTGCCGTCGGCTTGATCTCCGCCTTATTTGGGCTGCGAAAAGTAGACATCTGTTGAATGCACTGGAAAATTTATCGTATTGAGTTAACCGTTTTAGATCAGGGGCATCGTATTTCGTCTTTTATATTTAACCAAAATGGCCTGAGACAGGACAGTCCGGTTATCCATCACTTGTTCACCTAAATAGGCTTGAAGACCCGATAGATACAGAGATAGATAGATATTTTTATTGATCTAACTCGTAGCGCCGACATGGCGCAAAATGCGTCGACCATTACATTTCGTGTGTTAAAATACTTGAATATATGGCCGATGAAAAGGCGTTACTTCATCTGCTATTCGCGAATAATCGATTTCCGTATAGTAGACTTTCCCTGTCGGATGTGTGGTACCTCTATGCGCTTGTACCTGGGTTGAATGCGTGACGAAAGTGATTATGAAAAATGTGCTCAGATAAGTGAACAAGAGCTAGAAGCTCATATGGCACTTGCAAGACTGGGTCTGGGGATGAAAGTAGGAATTTGCCACTATGAGAGTTTGTTGTGATCATTTGTAAGCAAGCCTCTTAAGATAAGAGTGATCACGTGCCCTTAGAACTCACGAGAATGTATAGCTTAGTAAAAAGTTTTTTTATTTTTGCATTTGGCTGTGATGATGCTCACTGTAAGGGCGCTAGAAATTAATCTGTAATCAAAACGCTCGAGACAAAAATGACCATGGCCCTTTTAGGATCATGAAATATATCGTTCGGTCAAAATATTTTTTTCAACTTTGCGGTTAAGATGCGACTTTAAGGGAGCTAGAAATTCATTTCTAAGCAAACCCCTTGAGGCAAAAGCGATCGTAGGCTCACTGGGATCAAGAAAATATAAATTTTGCTTCAAAGTATTTCTTGTACTTTCGGTTAAGATGAGTAGGGGAACTCGGGGTTGACCCGGACACTAATTTTCCTTTTCTTGCTAGGCCGCCATTTCTTGGCGGATTTACATCGTTTTAGTTGTCAAACGTGTAGAATGTCTGGGAGAATAGCTTGTAATTTTTTCAGATTTTTTTCTACATCAGGTTTTTTAGTAAAAATTTTTTCTGTTTCTCAGTTTGTCCGAATCAACTCCGTACCCATGGGGTTGATTCGGAAAGGCCCCGGACATTCGGACATTATTTTTAATGTACTATTTTGTAATCGACGTTATTTGAACATGTCATAAGTGGAAATGATAAAACATTGCACCTCAAAAGTATATACAAAACTGAAGAAAACACATGTTTCAATAGCCGAGGTTGCATTAAAATTAAAATCCTTCATTTGTACTTTCAGTTAACCTATCAATTCCAGTGGATGTAAGTAAAGATTCTACAGAAATATGATTTTAGTCCAACTCATGCGCAGAAAGAATATATTCAAGCCCCTCAATGGGTTTTCTTTCAACGAAGCTCCCTTCTTATTCGACTTTCCTGATAAGAAACACATTGGTTTGAACATTCTCCGAGCTGAACTTCACAATGACGAACTCGCGTTCTTTTACCTCCTTGAAAATATCGTAAATATGTTATTCATTAAATACAAACTTTTTTTTTTTTTTAACTTTATTGTAGACAATTTTACTAACTAAGTTTCTTTGGTTGTGGCCTATACCCTTTTTAGCGTTCATTTTCTCGATTTTGATAATTAATGTTGTTCACAAACAAAACGATAAGGATTCTGATAATATCTTTTGTATTTTTCTAACTCAGTTTCGGGTTTATATGGGGTATCAGTAGGCAAAGACTGTCCGAACCAACCCCTTCAAAACTGTCCGAACCAGCCCCACCCTAACTAAAATAACAAAATGGCGTACCACTGGAAAATTAAGTCATCTATCTCGAAAATACTAAGCAATCTACAAACCATGATCACTAAGCTATATCTTACCATCTAACCGTCTTCCAGGTACCACTAATCTTCACGGTACAGCTTTTTAACCTACCATGAGCTAAAAACTTTTACCTCAAACTAATTTTTTCAACTTTTTGCCAAAATCAGAAAAGCAATTACCATGAAACTTTGGTACGAAGTTAGTTCACTAGAAGGCAGATGTTATGTATTTTTTTTCAGGTTTTAGCGACAACTTTTAATATTTATTTTGCGGGTGTCCAGACCAACCCTGTGTCCGAACCAACCCGGAGCTCCCCTACTTTAAGGGATGCTCGGATCTGGGAACAGTTTCTAGGCCAGTCTTGTTAAGTCGATAATGTTCAAGTCAGGTTTTATCGTCCTAGCACATCTGGAAGTACCTTAACTCGCGATCACCGGAATTTTGGACCCCCGCCCCTACAACTCCCTCCAGATTTCCCGAATCTGGTCCGGTTCTGTCACTGAGGTATCTACGGCTTGTGCTTGTTCTTCCCAACAAGTTTCATCCCGATCACCCCACTCTAAGCGTGTCACAAGATTTCCGGTTCTCTCCTCCAACCCCCCCCCCCCCCCATATACATCGGATCCGGTCCGGACTTGATTTGCGACACTTGAGACACGAAGTCTTTACAAATATCAAGCTTCGTTAAGATCCGATCATCCGTTCTAAAGTTAAACATGCCTCAAAATTCCATATTCCCCATCCCCCCCCCCCCAAGATGGTTGGATCGGGGAGCTGACCATTTATAGGCCAACCTTGTCAAGTCTCTAATGTTCAAGCCAGTTTCATCGTCGTAACACATCGGGAAATACCTTAAAGCGCGATCACCGGAATTACGGACCCCCTTCCCTACAACTTCCCCCCCCCCCCCCCCAGGTGTCCGAATCCGGTCTGGTTATGTCACTGATGTATTTAGTCCTTGTGCTTGTTCTTCCCACCAACTACCATCCCAATAGCTCCACTCACAAGATTTCCGGTCCCCCTTCACCCCCCCCCCCCCCCCCACACACACACATTTATCGGTACTGTCCGGACTTTAAATGGGACATCTGAGAAACGAGACCTTTCCAGCTGTAAAGTTTCATCAAGATCCGATCACCCATTCGAAAGTTATACGTTCCTCAAGATTCCGGATTCCCCATCCCTCCACTCCCCCCATGTGGTCAGATCGGGGAAGTGACTATTTCCAAATTAGTTTCCTCGGGTTCCTGATATGCCTGCCAAGTTTTATCGTCCTAGCACTTCTGGAAGTACCCAGAATACACCAACTCGAGAAGAGTGGACCGACCGACCGAAAAGTGATCCGTATATGGCACTTTAGCGAAGCTGCAAGCGCCTGCAAGTGCCATACAAATAAGTGAGCAGTGTTCACCTAGCTCAGCACTGGCCACGGAAAAGCCGCGTTTGTGTTTAGATTCAAATTTTCCGCTCCATAGTATAACTTTGCGTTGTAAGGACGGCCGTAGATATTCTGAACATCATACTAGACCATATAGTAAAAAAAAAAAAAAATCCCTTAAAGCAATCCAAATAATCCAGTGTATTCAGTTGAATGATACGAAAATAAGTTGGAACAATGCACTGGAGACAGATACGTATGCTTTGGCAGCGATGTTTCGGTGCTTCTTGACAAGGGTCCTCATCAGGATGTCGAACTTCAGGAACAACGTTGGGGAAGTTTTACGCATTGTTTGAATATGTGTTTTTCAATTATCTTGGGCTCAAGGAGTAGTTAAATAAGTAAGCTTAGTTAAACTTTAAATATGCGTTGCGGGAAAAGTTTCGACGATCTGGAATACTTTGTGGTGTAGTCAGTTATACGCCATTCTCCGCTTTTCACTACTTGCCGTTCTGACGCTTAAAGTTTAACTGAATGCCAGCTTATTTTTGTATCATTTAACAGAATACACTGCATTTTTTGGATTGTGTTAGTGATTTTTTTATTTTTCACTATTTTCTCTAGAATTCTAGAGCTACGGTCGTCCTCACAACGCAAATTGAATCTCAATACATGCGCGGCGTTTGAGGGGCCAGCGATCAGCGTACGGAAGGTAGCTCAATGCATGAACACTTATTTTTCGTAAATCGTTTCCGTCGAGCATACAACACAGATACGCATAGAGAGCATACAAATCAGACATGGAAATTCCACTATTTGAACATTTATTATTCGTGAATAGCGGCGCAATGAAGTAACGTATTTTCGCCGGGGTTTCAAGTGTAAAAGTGATGGGTAACTAGACTGTCCTGTCTAAGCCCTTTTCAGTTAATTTTTAAGCTACGTTCATACACAGTCGGATAAGATACCGCATCCGAAAATACATAAGCTATGCGAACTTTGCATCACTACGGAGAAACCTGCATGCAATTCGCATTGAAATGTCGAAGCTAAGTAGGAAATTTGCATCCGACTGCGAAAATCGAACTGTACGGACACATACCTTTTAACTCTGACTTTCGCGTTGATATTTCTCTTTAGTTCTAATGTCTCCCTCTTCTCCAATCCCTCCTATGTCACTAATGAATGGAATCCGTTTCCGGATCTTTCAGCGTGAAGTGGCCCAAGTGATTTCCGTATTTCCTCTCTTTTTGAAATCGTCCGGAAGAATGTCTCCTATATTCTCGATGGGAGCAATATTGTTGGCAATAGGAAATGTTAGTTGCCCATTTTGCAGCTAATATGGAGCGGACTCAGTCGTCGAAGTGGGGGGGGGGGGGGGAATGTTGCCGAGAGCCTTTAATAAGATCCTGTACAGAAGTTCCTTTTTAACGAGGGAGTTGTTGGGGGACTAACTGTCGTCAGGGGGACAGTATGGGAAGAGAAATGGCCAATGATGGTAGTGGGAGTGTCAGGGGTGGCACGTAAAGAAGACGATTCTCCGATTAGGGTCGTCTGTTTTGGAAAATAAGGCCGAAAGTTTCGGTATGATCCCAGACTGGGGTGTGTCTTGACTTTCTTGGTCAGGTCAGTATCGACATTTCCGGAAAAATAAAGGAAATCGACCACAAATATAAATGAAATATAAAATATTAGAATAGTAATGACGTGACGAATTATTTTTGTAATTGTTTTCAAGTTTTGTCATTTTAATTCGCGTTCGTATTTTGATGAATTGCATTTTAAACAGTGAGTTTTATATATAAATCGTAGGTTACAATTGTAAATATATCCCTTGTTTGATCTTTTTAACAGTCTTGACATGTTTAGCACTATTTTTTGTTTGTAAAAGATATTTATGGATAAATAAACCAAATTGGAAATTGTAAATTGTTGTACTGCTCCGGCATTTTTGCTTGACTCCGGACGATCTTGGTTGGAAATCTATGGGGGAAAGATTTGGAATGTTTTCACTCGCCTATATCCGCAAATTTAACAACTTGATCAAAGCTTAGCAAATTCCGGTTTGTTGCCGGATTTCAATAAAAAAAAAAAAAAAACTGGTGAGAAAGTGAAGCAGATATTTAAAAAAAAAAGTTTATTTTCTTGTTTACAGTTTTCACACCTTGGTGAACGAGTTTCCGGTTATGTTCAGGCCGATCCAGTACCTAGCAATAATTCCAGAACAATTACCTTCTGTTACGCTTATATTTTGCTCCCGTCAACAGGTTATCGTTCCATTTACGTTCGGAGCTTCCACTGTTGACCAATTCCTGACCGAAATGTTCATCTGAAGCAAGAATTGTCAGCATTCTATACTGATTTAAGATCTAACATAGGTGGGCTTGTATGACGTTGGTTTTTATGATATATAATAACGAAATGTACCTAGGCTTTCACCCGTACTATTAATAACAAATTCCAACATCAACTGTCTTACATAAATTTGCCTACTTAGTTTTAACTGTTCGGAATGCATGGTCTCCCCAAATAGAAATGAGAGTTACCCCCCTCCCCCCTCGAAGACAGGAAGTTGGAAGTCAGTCCCTTTAATATAATTATGTTTTTGTATATATCAGTCCAGTTCATTACTAGATTTTAACTGTAATTAATACATCCTTCTGTTTCCTAGGCAAGGCCAAGCTCATACACAGCAGTCGGAGGAGACACGGGTGTGGCAGCGCAGAGACGCGAGATGGCAGCATGTGCATTTCCATAGATCCGGATGCCCGTCCTTCGCATTGGGACATAAGTAGCTTTTATGTTCTTACTTAAAAAAACTGGCGCCGAGAAAAGAAATGGGCGGAAGTTATTTTTGTGAGGGGTAGTGAAGAGGCGCTTCACTTCCAGTAAAGTTTCTCATCACAGGAAGCATAGACTTTTGCTGCACATGAAGCTTAAGCCTTAATGTGTACGAGGCCCAACCCGGGTTTTCGTTTATTTGACTTTTGACGATATGTGAATGATACTAGTCAGGACTCAGTCGAAAATGTATCGTTGCACTTCATTCAAGAATGTGTCATTTGGTGGACGAAAGGAGTCGGATCTTTATGTTCTTTTTGTGGTTTGTAATTTTCTGTATTTGCCCGGGCTTAGTGTTGGGGCCCAGTAGAAAGGAATGGGGTTGCAATGTTGTACGTGCGGAATTGGATTGGCTAGATCAGCTTGGCTACTGGTCCCTCTCCTTGGAAGTTTTACTCTTAATGATTCTAATTTTCCGGTTCGCCTAAGAACCTTATTCATGCTTGATATTAGCTCCCTTCCGAACCTTGGGAATTCTCATCCGTTCAAAATATATGCTCTCTTTAGCTTAGGCTACTTGGGACGTTCTGTTCAGTTCGAAGTACTGAAACAGCTTTTGATAATCCTTATCCGCTTGTGTCCGTGGTGTTATTGTGGATGTTTATTGGTTGGCTCAGAATGGAGGATCGGGAAACTTTGTTTCAGACTGTTTGTTACTCTCCTGTGTATTTGGTATTTGCGCCTAATCTTAGTCTCTCTTCTGAAAGTCGTCAGGGTTCTGCTTCGCAGTCCAAAGTGTAAGCCAAAATTCGTTCGTCCTCGTGATCGTTTTTTAAAATCTAGTCCATAGTGCAATTGTCACGTGGCAGTGTAGGCTGCACCGTAGGCTTCGGGGGCTCCTGTACTTTGGCTGTTTCATATAATTTTTACCGTGTATTTCTCTCAGCCATTTTGAAGTTGTCTTTAATGTTGAGCAGTGTGTTTACTTCCTAAGAAATTCTACGTTTCAACTCTTCCCCCTTTTTGTCTGTTACTTTTATGCACGGCCACTAACTTACTTTGAAACCGTTTTTCGAAAATCTCTCCTTACTTTTAAAAGGCATAGAAACCTAACGGAAAAGGAGTCAGTAAGACAACAAGTGTCAGTCTGGAAAGTTGGCTCTTTTGGAATCAAGATATGCCTGACGCTCGATGTCATCCTTTTTCTCGGACTAACAAGATCATTGTGTTCTGCCCACTAAGCGTCGATCATGGCTCGTTTCCAGCTAAAGATTTCTGACTTAACGGGGTTCGTTACGGTTCACCAGTCGCTTGACGATTTGTCATTATCATCACGTTGGGATGCTTGCCCCAATGAATCCAGAAAAGATGGTATTACTTATTGTAGGGAGAAGTTCTTAAAGGCTTGTGTCGTATTCTTTTTATGCCAAAACTAACCGCCTGGTTGGTCCTGTCTACAAACGTGGAACAGGACCATTTGGTTTCTATGCCTTTCAAAAGCTTACTCGTTTCTTGTCAGCGAGATCTTCACTTTGGATTGTTTCTTTCGATATGTTTCGATATTCTTTGAAATAAAAGGTCTAGTATTGTAAATGACGTCCTAGCTTACAGTTAGAAGTCCCTTGGTGAAATTCCTCTGCTACAGTTCTTCCTGATCTTTTATTCTCCATCTAAGTTAACAGTAAAATATCTTCTAGTAGGTGAGGTGCTCCAAGCATTTGACAAAGGTTGGAAAAGCCTACCCAGAAATTACCGTCTGTGGTGGCTTTTCCAAATTCCATTTTTCTTTGATCCCGGGTCTGACTGGAGTCGGTTCAGCACATTCGATTTCAACCGGTTAAAGGTATTTTGTGATGTGATCGAGACTACAATCTCTCGTGTCTGTCCAGTTCAGAGCAAAATTACACCAGGGAGTAGCGCCAAGACTTGACAAAATGGACACACATTCAATTAGCGGCGATACTAGCACTACTAGCGATAGAGAACGTCCCCTACTGAAACTCATTCAGTCGTTCACCAACGCTTGCTCCGATAACTTCATATTCTGAACATTGCACAAAGATGATACAGCCTTCATTGTTTCCTTGGTGTATGCAGACCGCACCTTTGCTTTACTAAAAACTCTGAACCCGCAAATTTGTCTCGCTTTAAATCCCGCAAGCCTAGTGGGCGCGCTACAAGTATAGACCGTTTGCAAAGCATGGAAAGCAGGTACTCCCTAGTGTTATTTTGCTCTGGTCCAGTTGCTCAGTGATCGACATCGATAAATTGACTGCACTGCATAGCAGTTAGTTCAGCAACTGTAAAAGAAACATTTTTTTTATTTTCTTCCAAATTTTCTTCCTAATAGCTTACAGCTAGAATGGGAATAAAATATGTACGTAATACACAAAGACGTCAACAAATTAACAATACACTTACAAGATATGGCTTGAAATAAGTGTTGGAATGAAACTGTGTAAAAATTGGGCTGAAAAATTGGCAATACGGAGATAACTGATTGCTAGTCAGCCAGTGTTCCTCTCAGACCGACGCACGGTAAGGGGTGTGGGTAGACGGCTAGGGTCATATGAGGACAAAACACTATCTTTGTTCAAAAAAAATTGGAAAGGGTGTTTCTGCGGTCAGTTGATTTCGGAACTCCCAGTTTAATGAGAGCCTTTTCGTATGAAATGTTATGATCGCCGAGAATGATTCTCGCTGCTCTCTTTTGGATATTTTCCAGGCGATCAGAGAGCTCTGCAGAAAGAGAAGAATGCCAAACCGGTGAAGCATATTCTAAATGGGGACGGAAATAAGTTTTAAAGTACAGTAGAGTAGAGGTATGCTTATTTGAACACTTTTTTAACTGTTCCACTACCTTGGCTTTCTTACTTGCATATAAAAAAGCAAATGGAAAAGAAAAATAACAAACTTGATATCAGCTAACAGCCAACTATTTCAGGGTTATCCTGGCACAAACTTGAAGCAGAAATTCAATTAAATTTCTTTGATTTTGAATTTATTAAAAAGGTCCTTCCTCTTTTGAAGGCATCTGACGGTTCGGACCGCCGTCTTCTCCATTGATGGGGCGTTCCTCCCGGCAAACTTTTCAAATTATAAAAAACAAAACACAGGTGTCAGCTGAGTCACTTTCGTATGTGAATGGTGAATTAGCAAAATATTCAAAACGTGACAAAAGCGTGAGTGATTATTACTAGTATTCATAGGAAAAAATGCCTGGTTTGGGTTCTAGTTTTGTCTTCGGCGATCGTTCACTGTTAGCGAACGTTCACATAAGTATACCTCTACTGTAATAACAGAGGAGGCATTTAGCATCCAAACCGAAAGATTTGAGGGTAGAAAGGGATTCAATTAGAAAGTTGTTTTACGGATAATAGTTGCGTTTTTGATCCGAATTCTCCGTTCCGAATTCTCGCTTCTGAATTCTCGATTCTCGTACAAATTACCATTTTTGCTCCTCTGACTTCTCAGTTCTCGGTTTTGACAAAAACACTAATTTTGCAGCTCGTTTGCAACCCGATATAAGTGTTTATGCAGATTGAGCACCCGTACTCTGTTGACCAATCAGGGAGGAGAACGCGGAGAGGAGAATCGAGAATTCGCCATCGGAGCAGTGCTTCCACTTCTACTTATTTTGGCAGTAGAATACTTATTTTTGGCCTTTTCTACTTACCAAATTTTGGATCTACTTCCCTACTTATTTCCTACTTATTTTCCGGTCTCCTACTTATGTGGAACAAAATCTCTACATTTTAGCAAAATACGAGTCCTTTTTCAAAATTTTCGCCTGCGGCGCATAGTCAAAAGTTGTTTGGTTGCCCCTGCAGGGCACTGTTTGAGCAAAAATCGGCTTTGTTACTATTGAGGGAACATTGTTGAGTAAAGCACTCGTTAAAGACAGAGTGACAGATCTATAATAGCAATCCCTTCTTACCTTACTTTCATCTTGGATGCAAAAACATACACTGATAAAATGTCTAAAAAATATTCACCTGGCGCGTTTCATAGTATTCTCTATTTATTAGAAGGAGGCATAATTTAGGTGGGGTTTTATTTTGTTTTAGGCTTGGGATCTGAGAAACATCCGTTTGAGAACCTATATTGCAGGGAAATGCTAGAGGCTGCTGCTGGGGTTTCACCCTCTCCGCTGTTAGTGTTTCTGAAAATCCTGCAATTTTTTTTTTTTTTAAATTTCTCCTGCGGCGGTCCGTTGAAGCTGCAGTGGAATAGACCTGAGCCTCGTTTTTGTTGCAATAGCGCTGCCGCATCGCTGCTGCAGCACTTCTTTGCTTTTGCACAATATGCGTTTTTGGATTCACTTTCTTCTTGGTTGAAGCAGCAGCGCTGCAGCATGTTGCAGGGAAGCACGGACTTGGTCGGTGAGCAAGTCTGCGATTCTCGAGAAGCGCTGCGGTCTTCCTCGGAAGCACTGCAGTGCAAAAATGGATGGAGAAAGAATCAGTCCGGAATTGGCCGAGAAGCGGACCTGCAGGGTGCAACAAAAACGAGGCTCTGTACTGTCCAAGTGGCCTTCGCAAAAGCGACGCCCAGTTGCTGTCTAACCGTGGTGCTCATTTTAGCACTGCTATTTTTAGTGAACAATTTTGATTTTTTAATGTTTTAAAATAATTTAAAACTGTCCTAAACATTTGGATTAATCTAGCCTAAAGCTTAAGTTGTCTCTAAATTTCTGACAGATTCGGTAAAAATTTTGAATCTGCATTATCTCCATCACAATGCCCTTGTGCATTTTTTAATGAATCTACTTATTTTTCTACTTCATTTGATACTAGCTTCTACTTACTAAATACTTATTTTTGAGAGGAGCCTACTTATTTTGGGAGCACCCCGAGTGGAGGCACTGCATTGGAGCAACTTCTCGATTCTGCAGAATCGTGAGGCTGACAAAAACGCAAGAAAGGGAGAATTCACTTCATCTGAATAGTCCAAAAACGCGAAATAGGAGAATTCGGAGGAGAATCGCGAGGAGAATTCGGATCAAAAACGCAATTAATATCTTCAACATTTCAGACCGTTATGATCATTACCCCAAGTTTAACGGATTTAAACTGCTTAAATGACGACGGATATTCAGCAGTGTGTGAGACAGAGAAGGTCTTTTTGGGATCCCAAAACGTAAGTGGAGGGATACCTATGACATCGCAAAAGTTGTCCGTCCGTCCGTCTGTAAGCACGATAACTCTCGAAGGGAATGAGATATTTTGATGAAACTTGGTGTGAGGATTCGTTGGGTCGTCGGACCAGTCAAGTTCGTAGATGGGCTTTATAGCCCTACATTTAGGGGTGGGGGAGGGGTTTCAAATTAAGGGGCAAACAAAATATTTTGAAACAGCTAATGTGATAGTCGATTATGGGGTAAGGAGACATGCTGAACACGATGGTGAAAACCATTTTGTCATCGAACAAGTAGTTCGCCCGGAATCCGGCCAAAACCGGAAAGTTTGTTAGAAATAAAAGTTTTATTTTAAGTTGATTAGATGTTCGATTTAGGGGTAGGAAGACACGCTAAAGACGACGGTGAAAACCATTTTCTCAACGGACAAGTAGTTCACCTGGAATCCGGCCCAAACCGGAAAGTTTGTTAAAAGTAAAAGTTTCATTTTAAGTTGATTAGATGTTCGATTTAGGGGTAGGAGGACACGCTGAACACGGTGGTGAAAACCATTTTCTCGACGGACAAGTAGTTCGTCCGGAATCCGGCCCAAATCGGAAAGTTTGTTAAAATTAAAAGTTTTAGTTGAAGTTGATTAGATGTTGGATTTAGGGCAAGAAGACATGCTGAACACTTATGTGAAAACAATTTTCTATCTGGACATGTAGTTCGCCCGGAATCCGGCCAAAACCGGAAAATTGGTAGAAGTTAAAGTTTTATTTCTAGTTAATTAGATAACCGATTTAGGGGTAAGAAGAGATGCTGAATCCGTGTGTGACAATCATATTTTACCCGGACATATGGTTCGACCGGAATCCGGCTGGATTCGGAAAATTTGTTATAAGTTAAATTTTTATTTGAAGTTGATTAGATGTTCATTATTGGAGAAAGAAGATACCCTGAGTTCATTTTTGAGCTTTCTTTTTTTCGCCGGACAATTAGTTCTGGAGTTTGGCCGAAATCGGGAAATTGGCGGTAGTGGCAGGAAGTTTTTCTCAGATGATTAGCTATTTGGCCTTAATCTGTTTCTGAATTTTAATTTTAAAAATGTTCAAGGAGTCTGGCGATGACTGGATCTGGCTAAGACAAGACCCAGTTGTCTGGATCAGATATTGAATTTTTGGGATCCCATCGAAACCTTTGGTCTTGTTCTTTAAGAAGTCGCTTCTTGGATTCCAAAAGAACCCGCGATATCGTAAAGATTTTTCCGTCCGTCTGCTAACTCCGTAACTCTCGGAGGAGTTGAAGTGTTTCGTTCATATCTTACTGTGGCGATCCTTTTGTTGGGAGAAGGCTACATATTAAGCTCGGAGAAGAGCCGCAACACTAAATTTTAGGGGTGTGGGGGGTCAGATTCTGGTCTAATTTTTGTTGTGTTAATCCAGCTAAGATGATAGTGAATTTGGGTGTAAAAGTCATTTTGAGTCTATTCTGAACCTATTTCACTGGCGAGACACGTAGTCCGCCCGGAATTCGGCAAAAAATTCAAAATGTTTGAAGTAAACTTTTGTCGAAGATCCATTGAATCAGTCAATTCACCTCGTTCTCCTATCGCACTACGTGAATCCAGTTCGGTTTGTCTAATAATTATTGACGGTACAATTTAGATTGTTGAGAGCGGATCAGGCAAACCAATCTGCGTTTGTTTTTCCGTGTGGTCGACATGGACGGAATCCGGCAAAATTCGGAAATTAGGTTGGCCTTCTTTTAGTTTTTTATCCGGTGTTTGTAGGATTGATTCAGAGAAAGATACAAGATCAAAGTTGTTAGAATCGGTCAAAACAGAAACGGCCATGATTTTGTGCCCGTAACCAGTGCATGCAACATATTTTTTGATAAATCCGCCATTTTTAAGACCGACTCTTCGTGGTTTACTGGCGAGGGGCAGTGTTTCTTTTTTTTTTTCACATGAAGATTGACTAAAAGCCAAATATAAAACAATTTGAAGAAAATGACGTCACATGTTCTTGAAGGAGTCGTAAAGTTTAAAAAATCTATAAACCCTGATTGTCTTTTTTTTTGTTTCATTCGGGATCCCATCAAGACTTTTGATATTGTTCAAGTTGTTAGCCTGGGATAAGCACTCAGGTCGTGCGAAGTTTATTGCTTAATTCTGAGTCCAGCTTTGGCATGGACCACCCAACTGACTTAAATAGCTACCAGCTATGCAAAGCTTGATTCAGGCAAATTGCTATATCAAAGCTCAGTCAAAGCTGTACCTTTTGTTGCAGATACTATGGTATCTGATACCACGTTAACTGCAGCTGATTTTTGTCGTTTTTGCAGTTGTGGTATCTGATAAGCCCACTACGGTTGCTTAGCAAAAACAGCAATTGTCGAATTTGCATTTTTAGAAGTCACCCCAAAAGAAATACTTATATCCACTCACGTCACAAGTCAAAGTGCCCAAACCACTTTCCTACCAATTTGACAAACCAAGAGCTAGAAGCTCATATGGTCTGAAGATGAAAGTAGGAATTCGCCAATTTGTGGGTTTGTCGTGATTATTTGTAAGAAAAATCAGATAAGATAAGCATGATCATGGGCCCATGGAAATCACGAGACTCTATCGCTTGGTAAACAGCTAGTATTTTATTTGGGCACTTGGCTGTGATGAGACGCACTTTAAGGGCGCCAGAAATTCATCTGTAAGCAAAACCCTCAAGACAAAAATAAGGATAGGCTGATCGGGATCATCAAAATGTATGTTTTGCTGAATAGTATTTTTTGTACTTTAAGGAAATCATTTTCAAACAAAACCCTCGAGGCAAAAATGATCATGGGCTCTCGAGGATTATGAAATGTAGGCCTATCGTTTGAATCGTATTTTTGTTTACTGTTCGGTTAACATATATACCTTAAGGGAGCTAGGAATTCATTTCTAAGCAAAACCCTTTGGGCAAAAATGATAAGGGGCTCATGGCGATCAAGAAAATGTAATTTGTGCTTGAAAGTATTTTTTATACTTTCTGGTTAAGATTGGTACTTTAAGGGATGGTCGAATCCCCCCCCCCTTCCTACTCCCCCAGTGCTCGAATCCGAGCCCCCCATGTTCATCGGATCCGGTCCTGACTTGATATGAGACATCTGAGACATGAGATCTTCCCAAATCAAGTTACATTAAGATACAATCACCGGTTCGAAATTTACATATACTTCAATACTCAGGATTCCCCTCCGTCCATTCCCCCCATGATGGTCGGATCGCGGAACTGACTATTTTAAGTCAATCTGGTTGGGTCCCTGACATGCCTACCAAGTTTCGTCGTCCCAGCCCACCTGGAAGTACCTTAACTTCGCATCATCGGAATTCCAGACCCCCCCCTCTCCAACTACCCCCACAGTGCCCAAATCCGGTGCAGTTCTGTAAATGATGTCTCTAGGTCTTGTGCTTCTTCCTCCACCAAGTTTCATCCCGATCGCTCCACTCCAAGCGTGTCACATGATTTCCGGTTCTCCCTTCCGACTCCCCCCACATTCACCGGATCCGGTCCGGACTTGAAATGGGAGATCAGAGACACGATGTTTTTTCAAATATCAAGTGTCATTAAGATCCGATCACCCTTCGATCTATGCATGCCACTAAATTCCGGCTCCCCTCCCTCCCACAACGATGGTCAGATCGGGCAAGTGACCATTTCCAGGTTAGTTGGATCGGGTCCCTAATATGCCAGCCAAGTTTCATCGTCCTAGCCCATCTGGAAGTACCCTAACTCGCAAATACCACAGTGACCGACCGACAGACCGACGGAAAAGTGATCGGTATATGGCCGGAAAGCAAGTGCCATAAAAAAAACTAGGCTCTTGTGTGAGATGATGAGTGAGGTGACTTTTCCAGATTCCACGACCAGTTACTACGGTCGTGACCGGGGTCTCTGACTATCACATACCACAGTAACTGGCCACCAGGCCCGTATCCAGGAATTTATTGGGGGGGGGGGGGGGTAATGTCTGCTGGTCTGACAAAAAACACATAAATCAGATGGAAAAGCCTATAAAAATCATTATTTTTGTATGTGTCGGGGGGGAGGGGGGGTCAACCCCCTAACCCCCCCCCCCCCCCCTGGATACGGCATTGCTGGCCACATTCACAGTAGCTGCAAAAACACAACTATTGCTCCGCTTCTCATTTGCTCCAGATTGAATTCTAATTAAGTCAAAAATAAGAACCTCCCTTCCCCGAAGCTCTCGAGGAGAAGCAGTACAGTGTCCAATAGGCTTGCTGTGGTCCGCTAGTGGTGGAAACCTGTTGCTCGAAGTCACTGAAGAAGTTGGATCAGTGACAACAAGCAATATCGCGATGTGCTTGAGTTGCGGTCCAGGGTAAAGTTAGGGAGCAGTTGAGGGATGCAAGCAACCTATCTAGGAAGAAATGAGTGAACGTCAAGAAGAACAAGAGGAAGTGGAGCAGAATGAAAGGTAAGACTAAGGTTAATTGTTGCATGTTTTCTTGTAGATCATTCGCTGGATTATCACTTGCCCGTGTCTTATCCTCTTTCAAGGCGAATATCCTGGTATTCTTTAGAACGAAGATCAAGGAAACGCACTGATAAAGGGAAAGTATTTGAAATCTTGTCATGGAGAAATAAAAAAAATTGAAAACTCCAGCTGTTTTAAAAATGTGATCAGCCTGACGAGGACCCTTGCCAAGAAGGGCCGAAATATCGCTGATGAAAAATCATAGCTGACGTATCCGTTGTAAACATTGTTTGAATAAATGTTTCAAAGTCAGCTTGGGCTCAAAGAATATTTAAATGTGATAGGATTGAACGTCAGTTTACACTTTCGTGTGTATGAAAATAGCACCGTCGTGAATTTCCCTGCCGAAAAGGAGATTAGTATTTAATTTTATCCTCTGTATTATATATTTGTTATTCTAAGTTTCCCCCGATTACAAACTATTTCCGAAAAAGGCAGTAGTATCTGTTTCGTATCTTATTTTATTTCCTTTTTTTGGAATATTATGAAATTAATAAAGAAAAATCCAGTCAGCCGCACAAGAAAACTTTAAATTTAAAACAAAAACATTAGGGATTGTTGTATTTTTATTTTTTATTTAAAAATTAGCAATGATGAAAAGCTGCCTTGTCGTGGACCTAGTGTGGACACTGCGGCACTGAATTTTACCCACAAAACAAGATTAGTGTGATTGTGTCACGAGGCTCTTTATCAAACGCTCTGGATTATAGCCGTGAAATAACCTGAAAAGTAGCCGGATTTTTTTTTCTTCTGAAATAGCCTTCCACATATGTCCTTTCGTTTCATTTTCTTCTACCCCTTTCACCGAAGCTGGATCTTATTTCCTTATTTTTGTCCATATATTTTGCCCTGAGTACGTCCGATTTGCCAGGGGTGGCCCGAAGAGGGGGGTGCTGAAGGGGGTAACCCCCCCCCCCCTCTTCTCGTTCTTCAGTTGCTGTGTATATTTGTCGCGTATTGAGACTCAGACCTAATTTGATGGCCCTTTCGGGCGAAAGACGAAAGTTTGTTTCCACGGTTGGTCACCATGAACCAGGGTGTCCGAGTTACTTCAGGATACTTTGGGTTACTTTGGATTACTTTTGGTTACATTGGGTTACTTTGGGTTACATTGCATTGGGTTACTTTGGGTTACTTTACTTTGAGATACTTTTGGGTTACTTTCCAGGGTGTACGATGTTACTTTTGGTGACCAACCCTGGGTTTTGTTTCGTCAACGAATCTTTTGCACATAAGGAATCAGATTCTGCAGACCAGTTAGAAGTTGTAGTTTTTCGGATGTAAATCACTGTAGTTTGACGTTTTCGTCATGAAAGTACAGTGTCTCGACTGTCGAATGGACAAATAAAACGGTACAGTGGACTTTCATAATGAAACAAAAGTACATCAAAACTACAGTTAAACTACAACCCCCCCCCCCCCCCCAAAAAAAAAAAACGCAACTTAAGTCTCGTCGGCGAACCGTCGTCTTCTTCAATGTAAAAAGTCAAGTCAGAATCTGTAAACTCCTGTCGGGCAAAGACCAAAAGTTTGTTACGTCCGTGAATCCATTTTTTTTTTTAAATGTACTAGCAAACCTCTTTATCTGTTGTTTCTGAGTAAGCGTGTTTTCAACAGGTTTTGAACGTGAAAACTACTTTTTAATTCGGAACAAGTCTACTTTGTTTCCGACGGCCACTATTTTGTCACTTTTTTAGACGGACAGATTTTTAATTTGATAGCTATTGTTAACTTTTCATCGGGTTCGCAAATAGAAGCTCTGCTCCTCGGGTTTTCACGTTCGGCGTTTACGTCCTTAAATCTGGATTTTTTTTTCTTTTTTTTTCTTAATGCACTGGCAAATTTGTTCCTATTTTTGTTTCGAGTAAGCGTGTAATTGACGTGAAAATCAATTTTTTGTTTTTAATTCCGGACAAATCTACTTTTTGTCTACTTTTTTTTCTCTGGCCACTATTTTGTCGCTTTTTTCGACTGCAAGATTTGTGATTTTGACATATTGTTCGCGAAGGGTCGCATGCTAAATACTCGTTGAGCTCAAGCTGACTGGAAAGCATATATTCAAACAAAGCATAACATGTATACACCAGCTATGATGTTTGGCAGTGATATTTCGGCCCTTCATGACAAGGGTCCTCGTCAGGCTGTGGAGAGTTGGGGAAGAAATGAACCTGCAATCATTGACCTGCTAACCTGCAAAATGCAGGTCCGTTTCTTCCTCAACGTTGTCCCTGACGTTCGACAGCCTGACGAGGACCCTTGCCAAGAATGGACGAAATATCGCTGTCAAAGCCCCGTAGCTGACGTATCCGTTTTATTCATTATTTGAATATATGCACTGTCAGAAGTTTCATAACTAACAGACAATAGAAGGATGCGCGGTTTCAACAGACAATGCGTAACAGATAACACTTCGGGATGTTGTCTGTTGTGTTGTGTTGTGTAATGCATAAGAAGCATTGCCATCAGGAAGAGCCGAAAATTGCCAAAAAGTATTTGCTGAATTTTCCGAGATCATGACGACGAACAAAAAAGTCAGTAGATGTTTTTTTGGCTCTTCCTGGCAATACTTTTTCTGTATACCATTTCATGTATAACGTTTTCCAACACAACAGATAACATCCCAAGTGTTATCTGTTACGCACGGTCTGTTGAAACCGTGCATCCTTCTTTTGTCTGTTATGAAACTTCTGACAGTGTGGTCACAGTCGCATTCTCTTACAAAATGTGTGATTCTTGGGAAGCGAGAGATTGAACGTTGGGAGATAGCCTGTCGGAGAAAACTGGAAAAGCAATCAGTTATCAATTTTCTCCCTATTTGCTTCTTGGTCTCACGGGTACTCGGCTTTGAATTTCATTTGAGTTTTCCCATTCCTCTGCGTACTTTTATCATGGACGAGTTTGATTAAATTTTTGATAGGTACTCTAACTGAGTTTGAACAGTCCCTTGCGTTTCTTACTCGTATTATTCCTGGAACCGTTCTCATTTAGCAAGTAAACTCATTTTGGATAGAAAAGGATAGGTCTTAAAATCAAGCGTTACTTTCTTGCCATAGAGTGAAAGGAACAATGTCGGAAAAAGACGTGTAAATGCATTTTTTGGTTGATAGATAGTCTATAATGGGGAATAAGCCAGAATAAGCACTTTTAGGATTAAAAAATTTGTGTTTTGAATTGGTTAATTTAAGTACCATATGTAAAGGTAAGATCAATAATGAGGGTAGGGAGGCAACCCTGGATTCTAGAATTGAGTATGTTTTTTATACAAGAGCTACGAGCTCATATGGCACTTGTTACGAGTAGGCGGTACAAGAAAGTATATGAGAACGTCACAAAATACACCCGCCATCCAAAAATAGGGTTCAGAAATAGAAATAGGATATTAAGTTTCACTCGATCCTGAGTAGTTCCCGCTCCGTCTCGGATTATATGTAGCAAATGCGCAAGACTGTTCAAACTTCCAAGTTTCATCCCAATAAATCCCCTCGTTTGATCCCTAGACATGCTACACTCTAAGCGTTTCTTGAGTTCCCCCCCCCCCATCCCCCACAGGTATCGGACCTGACCCGGACTTGACACTGAACATCTGAGGCGATAGCTATTTCCACCTGACAAGTTTCCTTTAAATCCGATCACCCGTTCAAAAGCTATGCATGCCACTAGATTCTGGACTCCCCATCCATCCACTCCCCCCACCATCGTCTGATTGGGGAAACGACAATTCTTAAGTCAATCTGTTCGGTTCCCTGACAAACCTGCCGAGTTTCATCGTCGTAGCGCATCAGGAAGTATGCTGAACTCGCGGGATCGCTATCAATCCGGACCCCCCCCCCCCCCCCCAACTCCCTCGCATTGCCCGAATCCGCTCAGGTTATTTCAATGACGTATATATGACTTGTGCTTGTTCCTGCCACCAAGTTTCATCCCGATCCTTCTACTCTAAAAAGTGGGAAGTTGGAAGAAGGAGATCATCCTAAATATCAACTTTCATCAAGATACGATCACCCGTCCGCAAGTTAAAAATACCTCATTTTTTCCTATTTAATCTGGTCTGATCCCTGACATGCCTGCCAATTTTCATCGTCCTAGCACATCAGGAAGCACCGAACTCGCGGGATCACTAGAAATTCGGACCCCCCCCCCCCAACTCCCCCAAAGTGAGCGGATCCGTTCCGGTTATGCCAGTCACGTATCCATGACTTGTGCTTTTTCTTTCCACCAAGTTTCGTCCGGATCTCTCCACTCTAAGCGTTTTCCAAGATTTCCAGTTTCCCCCCTCCAACTCTCCCCAGTGTCACCGGATTCGATCTAGATTGAAATGGAACGACTGAGACAAGAGGTCCTTCCATATATCAAGTTTCATTAGGATCCGATCACCCGTTCGTAAGCTAAAAATATCTAATTTTTTCAAATTTTTACGGATTCGCCATCCCTCCACTCCCCTTCAGATAGTCCGACCGGAGAAGCGACTATTTCTAATTTAATCTGGTCCGGTCCCTGATATGCCTGCCAATTTTCATCGTCCTGGCTTATCTGGAAGTGCCCGAAATAGCAAAACCGGGACACAGACAGACTGACGGACAGAAATTACAATCGCTATATGGCACTTGGCCAAAGGGCAAGTGCCATATAAATTTTAAATGTCGTGATTATGGGAGATAGGTGTGGACCTGGAAGTGAATTTTAGTGACGAAGCGGTAAGAAAAAATAAAATAAATTCTTCATTTTGTCTCTCTTGTTTTGTTTGATACAGAAGAAACTCGTTTATTTGTTAATTGTTTTGGTATTCACCCCTATGCAAGGGGCCATGGAGCTTTGTAGGGGCCGACATCTTATGCTCTTTTATTTTGTATTTAAAACTAAACTGAAATTGAACTGAACTTGAAAAAGAAAAAAAACTTGTGGTGCCTCCAAAATTTGAGGCCGTGTTGTTCATGATGACAATCAGATCATAGTCTGCCTAAATGAAAATAATATCTGCAACACAGTAGTATACAATTTACTGCATACTGTATTAGGCAAACTTAGCGGGTGCGTTTCAACACTGTTACTTTGGTTGCCACGGTCTCACTCTGGTCTTGTAAATACTGTTGCGCTACCCTTGCTCACGAATAAAGACTGTCTATTGCGATAATCAGTGGTAATTGGATCTAACAAAGGTAGAGTAAGCGCAAAAGCTAACCATGCTTCTGAGCATGACAAGCTGTGGTATGGGGATGTGTAACAAACGCGAGATGGACTTTAGTAGTAAATGAGAATAAAAATAGTGAGATCTCAACGCTTTACAGAGGCTTCGTCAACCTCTGCCTGAAGATTGGCCAGCGAAAGGAGTAAAAGAAAGCGTTGAACAACAAGTCCTAAGGGTTCGATGGGATCCCAACAATCTAATATTTGATCCAGATAATTGGGTCTTGTCTTTGCCAGATTCAGTCTTCGCCACGCTAATCATCTGAGAAAACCAAGTTCTGATATACCTTTATAAGCCATATCTATTTTGACGATACTGACCCAAACTTCCTCCTTTACTTCTGCCAAATTTCCGGTTTCGGTCGAATTCTTAGCGAACTACTTGTCCAGCAAAAAAAAAGAACAATTCAAAAACATATTCAGCGTATCTCCTTATCCCTATAAAGAACATCTAATCAATTTGAAATAAAACTTTAACTTATCCAAATTATATGTCCGGGTAAAAAATTGTCATATTCAGACTCAGCGTCTTATCTTAGCCCTAAATCTGTCATCTAATCAACTTAAAATAAAACTGTTGCTTATAACAAATTTTGCGGTTTGGCGGATTCCGGGCGAACTAGTTGTCCGGCGAGAAAATGGTTTTCACCATCGTCTTCATCACCATGTCCCCATGATCGAACATCAAATCAACCTCAAATAAAACTTTTAACTTTGACCAACTTCCCGTTTTTTTCAGGATTCCGGACGAACTACTTGTCCGGCGAGAAAATGGTTTTGATTATCGTGTTCGGCATGTCTTCTTATCCCATAATCAACTGTACCCCTATAGCCTGCGTCATGTCTACTTTGACGAAAGTTCCTGCCTTACTTCTGCCAAATTTCCGGTTTCAGCCGGGTTCCGGGCGAACTACTTGTCTTGCAAAAAATTGAAGTTCAAAAACAGATGCAGCGTATCTCCATACCATCCATATCTACAAAATCAACTTCACATAAAACTTCAACTTTTAACAAAATTTTCCGATTTCAGCAGGATTTGTGGTGAAATGTTTCCAGGTATAAAATGATTGTCATACACGAATTCAGCAGGCATTCTTACCCGTAAATCGAACACCTAATGAAATTCATATAAAACTTTTAGTTTTAACATATTTTCCGGCTATGGCCGGATTCTGGGCGATCTACTTGTCCGGCGACAAAATAGTTTTCATATTCGGATTCAGCGTGTCTCACTATCCTTAAACCGAACCTCTAATCAACTTCAGATTAGTCTTTTATTTTCGACAAACTTTCCCGTTTTCGCTGGATTCTGGCCGATCTACTTATCCGACGAGAAAATCATTTTCATATTCTGATTCAGCATGTCTCCTTACCGCTAAATCGGGTATCTAATCAACTTCAGATATAACTTTTCTGGTTTTAGCCGGATTCCGGGTGAAGTACTTGTCCGGCGAGAAAATTGTTTTCATATTTGTGTTCAGCATGTCGTCTTACCCCTTAATCAACTATCTCATTAGCTTTTAAAAAAAAGTATTTTTCACCCCTTAATTTGAAACCCCTCCTCCTCCCCTAAATATGCAGCTATCTGGCCCATCTACGAACTTGACCTTTCCCTTGACTCGAAGAGTCCTCACACCAGGTTTCATCAAAATATCTCATTCCCTGTTATCGTGCTGACAGACAGACGGACAACTTTTGTGATGTCATAAGTATCCCTCCATTTACGTTTTGGGATCCCAAAAAGCATCAGCTGGCGAAACTTCCTTTCCGAAAATATCTTCTGAAACAATTCTATAAGCATATTTGTTTTTATTTTATTTAAGTTTTAGATTACTGAAACAGAAACATGTAAGTACACTGTATTCTACTTCCGCCCGAAAAGAGCACTCGCCGTAATTGGTGGCAGTATTCACTCATGAATTACAGAAAGAAATAGCACAAACAGAAAATTAAGCAAACTATCAAAATTAGCTATCGATAGAAGGAGTTATAGTCAGTTTCAGTATTTCTTGTAGAAAATTTTCAATCTTATTCTTAAACGTTTGTTGGCTATATTGTCCGATTTTCACAACGAAGAAATTCAAAATCATCTGAGGTAGAGCATTGCCTTCTATCTAGACTATCCTATCCTATGTAGAAACAAGACCAAAGGTTTCGATGGGATCACAAAATTGTCGGTTCAGATCTATTCAGATGTCCGTTTTGCGCTGTCAAATATTCAGATATGGATTCAGCATATGGTTTACCCTATAGCCTACGTCGTATCTCCTTCCTTCCTTACTTCTGCGCAATTTCCAGTTTCGACCGGATTCCAGACAAACTACTTGTCTGACAGAAAACTAAAGCTAAAAAACGAATTCAGCATGTCTCCTTACCCCTAGATCCAACCTCTAATCAACTTCCGATTAAACTTTTACTTTTAACAAATTTCCGGTTTCAGCCGGATTCTGAGCGATCTGTACGTCCGGTCAGAAAATGATCGTCATATACGAATTCAGCATGTCTTCTTACCCTCAAATCGAACATCTTACCAAATTTCAATAAAACTTTTACTTTTAACAAATTCTCCGGTTTTGGCCGGATTCCGGCCGAACTAATTTCCCGGCGAGAAAATAATTTTCCTAGCCTCTAAATCGAACCTCTAATCAACTTTATACTAAACTTTTACTTTTCACAAATTTTCCGGGTTTTGCCGGATTCCGGGTGAACTATTTCTCCGGCGAGAAAATAAATCCCATACTCGAATTCAGCATGTCTCCTTACCCTTAAACCAACTATCTAAATAGCTTTCAAAAAATGTGTGCCCCTTAATTTCAAACCCCTCCCCCACCCTCAAATATGGGGTTACAACTTGACCTGTACATTGACCTAAAGGATCCTCCCACCAAGTTTCATCAAAATATTTCAATCCCCTCGAGAGTTATCGTGCTGACATACGGACAGACAGGCGGACAACTTTTGTGATGTCATAGGTATCTCTTCACTTACGTTTTGGGATCCCAAAAACAAACTTAAAAAAGCTAGCGTTTATCCGCCCTTCTATCCTTTTTTGTATCTGACTGTTTTCTTGTCATCATTGTCAGCTGAAAAAAAAAAAAATCGCCATTTTGATCTTACTCCAACATTATGAAGTAGCCTACTGATATGCTTCCGCATTTCTAGAAGTGGATCTTGTCTTTCTAGATGCCCAGCGGAAGCGCCGGAAGATAAACTTCTTAATGGAGGGACTTGTCAAGTTTTTGCAACATCACCAGAAGCAAAAGACTTGGAAGCCGGAGGGGAAAAAGTGGAAGAACGTGAAACCTGGAATAAGAAGATAGACTTCCTTCTTTCCGTTATTGGTTTTGCAGTTGACCTTGCAAACGTCTGGCGGTTTCCTTATCTGTGCTACAAAAATGGAGGAGGTTAGTTTCTCCCTTCAATTCTTTCTATTCAGGTGTGAGGGAGTCATGTTTTATAATTCTGTCATTCTGTTGGTTTGTTACACCAGACATTTTAGGTCAATATTTATAATAATAATTTGTTTTTCGGATCCCAAAACGTAAGTGGAAAACGTACCTATGACATCGCAAAAGTTGTCCGTCTGTCTGTCCGTCTGTCCGCGCGATATGTCTCGATGGGATTGAGATATTTTGATGAAACTTGGTGGGAGGATCCTTTAGGTCAAAGTACAGGTCAAGTTGTAGCCCCATATTTGAGGGTGGGGAGAGGTTTGAAATTAAGGGGCACAGTAAGCACAGACAAGTAAAAGTTTAGTATGAAGTTTATTAAAGGGTCGATTTAGGGGCAAGGAGACGTGCTGAGTCCGAATATGGATTTATTTTGTCGCTGGACAATTAATTCGGCCGGAATCCGGCCAAAATCGGAGAATTTGTTAAAAGTAAAAGTTAAAGTAAAAAGTACAGGTCAAGTTGTAGCCCCATATTGGAGGGTGGGGAGAGGTTTGAAATTAAGGGGCACAGTAAGCACAGACAAGTAAAAGTTTAATATGAAGTTTATTAAAGGGTCGATTTAGGGGCAAGGAGACGTGCTGAGTCCGAATATGAATTTATTTTCTCGCCGGACAATTAATTTGGCCGGAATCCGGCCAAAACCGGAGAATTTGTTAAAAGTAAAAGTTTTATCTAAATTTAATAAGATGTTCGATTTGCGGGTAAGAAGACATGCTGAATTTGAATATGACAATTATTTTCTCACCGGATGTATAGATCGCTCGGAATCCGGCTGAAACCGGAAAATTTGTCAAAAGTAAAAGTTTAATCTGAAGCTGATTAGAGGTTGGGTGTATTGGTAAGGAGACATACTGAATTCATTTTTTAGCTTTAATTTTTTGCCGGACAAGTAGTTTGTCCGGAAACCGGCAGAAACCGGAAGTTGGACAGAAGTAAGGAAGGAAGGAGTTACGACGTAGGCTATAGGGTAAACCATATGTTGAATCAATATTTGAATATTTGACAGCGCAAAACGGATATCTGAATATATCTGAACTTGTTGAAATTCAGCTGGCTTATCCGCGGCGGTTTGCACTGTCAAATACGAACTTGCTCTTTTCCGATTATTACCATTGGCCTTAACCTGTTTGTAAATGTTAAAAGTAAAAATGTTTAAGAAGTCTGTTGAAGACCGAATATCTACAAGACCAAATTTTCGGGAGCAAATATTAAAATTCTGGGATCCCGTCGATCCTTTGGTCTTGTTGTGCTCGACTACACATCCATGGACAAATGAGCGGAAAACAAAACAGGGAGAATAAGGAAAATAACTCACCAACGCTTACGATAAAATAACAGGTAACTAAAAAGACATGTTCAGAACTTGGAGTCAAGACATATGTCCCTCATTTAACGAAGGAATTAAGTTACTCGTGTATGTTAAAGGAGTTAAAAATCGAAAGCATTATTCCTTTTGCAACGATGATCAGCCCCTTCCAAAACATCGTAGCACCTACCTGCGCGGGTCGGAAGCACCCGTATCTTGCCCGTATGGACTAGCTAAAAACAGATCGTATCATGAAAATCAGACAAAAAGAAAGTCATAGCTGATGTATGAACAAAAGTAAAAAAGTGCAGCTAAATATTTAAAGAAGGCTATTCCTCATTTCTGCTGCAGGATCGTGCAGCAAGAAAAAGTACAGCTGTGTTCATAATAAACACTTGTATCCTCAATTTTTCGCCATATTAGTCAACTTCTTGAATATTATGCTTACAAGAAACATCCCCGTGAAAAAGAGAAATCGAAAAGTCGGTGTCTAATCTCCATAATGACTATTATTTTGTTCACACCCAAGTCGTGCGTCCTCGCTATGCTTCGCTACCCATTTAGTCATGTGTAATGATATGTAAATCCTCAGTGGCCAAAGCCGTGATGTGTGATTTTATTGTTCGGCCATGGCCTATGGGAACTGACCAACCGACACCTTTTTGGACTCCCAAACGTGCGGTATTTGTTTATCTGTCCGGTTGTTCTTCTGTAATTCTCATGAATATGCCTGAGCGGATTCAGGGGCTTTAGTTTCAAGTCGAGGGCCTATTAAAATGTGTTCGTAACTTTTTTTTGTTCACAATGGCCTTCGGCATTTCATCTGCGGAGTGGCCTCTTTTCCCAGTTGGTTGATGTCCACCGTCTTACCAGATCTGATGCTGAAAGACGCCTTGTTTGTTGGTTGGGTAAAATGAAGTAGGCTAATAAAATTTAACTCATGGTAGACCAGTTTTATTTCTCTGTTTTGATTCTGTCCAAGGTATAGAGCGTAACCCGGGAAATTATAAAGGGGGGGGGTATACTTTTACCGCAGTAAACGGATAAGTCAGCGAAAGTGAATTGAAACCCAAAACCCTTCGCCACAGCAAAAATCACTGCCATGCTACCGACCCAATCGGGCGGCAACACAGCAGCCGTTTCCAAATTATATCTCAGCGCCAGCTTGAAGTTCTATCAATTCTTCCGTAGTACTCACCAAAATCAGATCCTTATAGTTGCTAGAATCTTCATTTATTTTATAACAGCAGGGACGTATCCAGGGGGTGGGGCTCAACCCCCCCCCCCCCCCCCCGCCGAAAAAAACACAAAAAACATACAACAATAATCAATGTTCCTTCAGCCCAAGCTGACTGCGAATCAAATTTGACGGTGCAAAAGTGATAAGTCAGCTACATTTTATTCGAGCTATATTTCGGCCCTTCTTGGCAAGGGTTCTCTTCAGGCTCAAACTGGTAAAATGAACTTGTACAAGTTCATGTTCCAGCTTAAGCGGCGAATAAAAATATAGCTCGAATAAAATGTAGCTGACTTATCCGTTTTGCACCGTCAAATACATAAATAATCGTTTTTTATAGGGATTAACCTCAGATTTGTGTCTTTTTTCTACTTCTTGGTCCGACCCATGGTCACCCCCCCCCCCCCACCGAACTTTGCCAAGAAGGGCCGAAACATTGCTGGAAACCATAAGCTGACTTATCCGTTTAGCGTAATCAAATGCACAATGTCGAAACAGAATTCCTACGAATAGGCTAGTTTTTTTTTCCTAAGATTAGCATAGCCTATTTTTCGGCTGTAGTGAAATACCAGCTGCATGAAACTTTCATATCACCTATTTGTGTGCCATTTAAGTGAATACGCTGAATTGTTTAGATTCTGCGAAGGGATTTTTTTATTTTCCACTATTTGCTCTAGTTATGACCTTCATAATATCTGCGGCCGTCCCCACAGCCTAAATTCTACTATGACGCGGGAAATTTTAATCTCAACACAAACGCGGCTTTTCAGTGGGGAGTGGTGAAGATTGCTTAGTGCCTGAACAAAACAAAATAAGAAATATTTCTCGTAAGGCATACAACAAAAATGTAAGAGCATAGAGGTACCACACATCACACGGAAATTCTACTATTTGAAAATCGATTATTCGTGAATGGCGGGATAGCGAAGTAATGCATTTTCAGCGGGTCTTCGAGCCAATTTAAGCGAATAAATGATGAGTAACTAGATTGTCCTGTCCCAGCCCTTTTCGGTTAAACTTTAAACAGTGTCGTTTCGATCAAAGCATGCAGCAACCGGGTTCCAGGTGTACATAAACATATTGATAAAGCATCCCCTTAGCTTTTTGGCTGCTTGGCACATTGTCACTTTATTGAACATTCGTTTCTCGGTGGGACTGTTTTCTCATTTATTGATTCACCAATATCTAATCATTAAGGCCATTATTTTTCATTTGATGGTAACCGGGAGAAACAAGGTCTGGAATTCCTATACTTTGATCAACGTTGCTTTTATTGGATATGGCATATTAAGCAGATAGTGTTTCCTGATGAATTTTCTTGGCGAAATTGATAGTAAATCTGAAAATCAATAAAGCCTGGGAAAAGCCGGAAGGACTTGTAATATGATAGTGCAGCATTATTATTGCAAATCATTTCTAAGCATCAGATGTTCCTCAAACCTTTGACAAGAGTATAAACAATCCTTCCAGAGAACATGCTAGCCCTTTTCTGACTAAAGTGTCCAATAACTTGGGGGGGGGGGCTTCGGGGTGTACAAGCCCCTGCTACTTGAACAGAGGACATGTCTCTGGCGACCTTTTTCATTTCCGGACCGGACTATGGGGGGGGGGGGATATGTGACCCGCATAGACTGGAGAGATATGGATGTAACGTTGTGAGAATATCACACAGATGCTCTAGATAAATCATTTACAGAACCGGATTGGCGCCGGGCACTGTGGGGGGAGTTAAGGAAGGTACTTCCAGATGTGCTAGGACGATGAAACTTGGCTGGAATAGAGATTCGACAAGATTGGCTTAGAAACCGCCACTACCTAAATCCGACTATTCCTTAAAGTACCAATTTCGACCGCAAACTAAGAAAAGTACTTTCAATCAAAATAATTAAGTTCTCCTCCCTTAAAGTGCTTATCTTAACCGCAATGTCGAAAAGTAGTTTTGATCAAACGATACATATCAGCCAATGATCATTTGTGCCACAAGGTTTTTACTTAAACATTTATTTCTAGCACCCTAAAAGTGGGCATCTTAACCGAAAAGTGAAAAAAAATACTTTCGACCAAACGATATATATTAACGATCCCCGACGGTCTTTGATCGTTTTTGCCTCTAGGGTAAACTGATGAATTTCTAGTGCCTTTTAAGTGCACATCATTACAGCCAAGTTCTAAAAATAAAATACTTCTTTACCCAAACGATACATTCTCGTGATTTTCAAGTCCCTAATCATTCTTATCTCACAGTGTTCTGCTTACAGATGATCAGAAACAAACCCACGAAAAGGCAAATTCTATATTTCATCCTCTGAACCAGCCTTGCAAGTACCATATGAGCTTTCAGCTCTTGTTACGTTCTTGACTCATGAAAAAGCGCCAAAAACTTACCGATGGCCCAGGGTCACCAAAAGTAAAAGACGGCACTGGGTCTGTCCCCTTCGAATCAAGGTTTTAGTTTGTCCCTGATGCCCCGCGTGAGCCCGAGACCGTCTGCGAGGCTCGACATTGGAGTCCTCTAAAGGCAAAAAAATGCTTTCTATTTAAAAGTCCCTTGTGAATGAATGAATGAATCACTTTATTTCAACAAAAGTCATTACCTACACACGAAACAAAAGAAAAAAAAGTAACTAGCCTACTGTAGACAAAAAGAAGAAGAACACAACAACAATTGCGGTTTGGCCAGGGCCGTCAGGTAGACGATTTTCAACGATCGTGGAAAATATGACTAGGGCCGTCGCTATGGGGGGGGGGGTACCATCCCCCCCCCCCCTCGAAGAAAGAAAAAGCTAATCTGGGCGCTCGGTGAGCGCCCTACCAAAAAAGTTCAGTTAAACGAGCGGTCACCCAGGAAACCTGAATGGGGGTGGCAGTGCGCCCAAAAAAGTCACTAAGGCTAGTTAAGGTTTACCAAGAAACTGAGATGACGTCCAGCTTGGACCTATGCAGTTCTGGTTTCTCGAGTATTTGAGACTTCAGGAATTGGATTCTCAGTCGCATGTTTCTAGCTTGACAGATTGACAGTTTTAACATAATCTGTTATGTACCAAGGTCTCTCAATAATTCATGTTGAAATCAGGTTAGTTTCTTAACAGAATAGAATTTGATGACAAGTATTTTCCTCCAGAGAGACGCCGTAATGACGGGCCTGATTATTGCCACATGTCGTTTTATTTTTATTCTTTTTGTTTTTCTAACTGGAAACTCAGAACAAGTCTGCTCTGTTTCAAGTTTTGTGTCTGTTTCTGGATGATCAGTAGGTTACTTCTTTTTGGGATCCTAAAACGTAAGTGGAGGGATACCTATGACATCGCAAAAGTTGTCCGTCTGTCCGTCCGTCTGTCCGCGCGATATCTCTCGAAGGAATTGAGATATTTTGATAAAACTTGGTGGGAGGATCCTTTGGGTCAAAGTACAGGTCAAGTTCGAAGATGGGCTTTGTAGCCCTATATTTGAGGGTGGGGGAGGGGTTTCAAATTAAGGGACAAAAAATTTTGAAAGCTATTGAGAGATAGTCGATTATGAGGTAAGAAGACATGCTGAGCACGATGGTGAAAATTATTTTCTTGTCGGACAAGTAGTTCGTCCGGAATCCGGCAAAAACGGAAAGTTTGTTAGAAGTAAAAGTTTCATTTGAAGTTGATTAAATGTTTGATTTAGGGGTAAGAAGACATGCTGAACACGATGGTGAAAATCATTTTCTCGCCGGACAAGTAGTTCGTCCGGAATCCGGCGAAAACTGGAAAGTTTCTTAAAAGTAAAAGTTTTATTTGAAGTTGATTAAATGTTCGATTTAGGGGTAAGAAGACATGCTGAACACGAAAACCATTTTCTCGCTGGACAAGTAGTTCGTCCAGAATCCGGCAAAAAACGGAAAGTTGTTGAGAAGTAAAAGTTTCATTTGAAGTTGATTAAATGTTTGATTTAGGGGTAAGAAGACATGCTGAACACGATGGTGAAAACCATTTTCTCGCCGGACAACTAGTTCGCCTGGAATCCGGCCAAAACCGGAAAATATATTAAAAGCAAAAGTTTTATCTGAAGTAGATTAGATGATAGATTAAGGGGTAAGAAGAGACTGTATATGACAATCATTTTTACACGGACATATAATTAGTCCGGAATTCGGTTGTACCTGCATTTTTTTTAAGTCAAAGTTTTTTTTGAAGTTGAGTAGATGTTGTTTATAGGGAAGGGATAGCGAGATACCCTGGATTCGTTTCCGAATTTTCTTTTTTTGCTCGACTAGTAGTTCGCTCGGAATTCGGGCAAAACCGCAAATTTGTCAGAAGTAAAGCAGGAAGTTTCGGTCAGTATCGTCAAAATAGATATGGCTTATAGAGGTATAGACAGATAGATAGATAGAATATCTGAACTCGGTTTTCTCTGATGATTAGCCTAGCGAAGACTGGATCTGGCGAAGACAAGACCCAATTGTCTGGATCAAATCTTAGATTTTTGGGATCCCATCGACACCTTTGGTCTTGTTCGGAAAGGATCAGACAGAAGCACATGACCGACTTCCAGCTCTATGTATCACATTTTCTGGATCGGTCGTGAACGAAGACAGACGCGAAGATCCATGCTAAGTGGCCCTTAGTTTCGTTTGGGATCCGAAAAGACGTTTCTGATCATACTTCAAAAAAATTTGCTGTGGCACCTTTTGTGGTAGGCTCTATTTACGGGAAACTCGCGTAATTTCATTCTTGTTTTATGCTTAGAATTTTGGGGCTCGGGTCACAGTAAATCTAGATTTTGTGTGGGGGAGGAAGTGTTTTACCCGAAAAAGTCATGGCCTACTTACAAATTTTGGCCTGCGGCGCTCATTTTCATTCTGTCTGATATACAGACATTAGGAACTGCTGTAGGGCGGGGCATTGCGGAAGCGAATTCCCTTTGTTATAAATGACGTTCACCTTAAGTTTCATGTCATCATGATGTGCTGCGTTTCTTGACTATTGTTTCGAACTGGTATGACTCTTGAGCCTTGTCTTACGTCAGTCGTACATCTGTCGTACATTTTGAGGCAGTCACCTCTCACGTCGAATCCCTTCAAACCGCCCCCGAGCTCGTAGATAGGACTAGTCTTCTTCCGTCTTCAACGCTTGCAGGTATCGCATGTTTTATTACTACATTATTATGCGACGAAAAGCTAAAATGGGACGCAGGCGCCCTGCCACCCCTCCCCCTCGAGTTTTGGCTAGCGACGACCCTGAATATGACTAACAGTAAAAGCAATAAGATCATGGTCGGCTCCATCACTCTTGAGTAGAGCGACGCTTTTGCTTTTATAACAATTTCATGGAACGTCAGACAGTTTTGAGTGATAATTTCAGCACTAACACTACACATTCTAGGCAGTCGAAATATAAGGCGAAAAAACTTTTTATAAGCAACCCTTAGCCGATCCAGTACTCCATCAGGACAATGGGAAATATTTTCAAGACAATACATCTGATAGCAATAAGTCTTGAACAAACGAGACAACATAATCACACAAAAAATATACCGTATCTGACTGAATATCCAACAATATCACGTCCAAGAGAATGGCTCTTAAAGGGGTTCGTATTCTCCTTTCGACTTGTATTTAGTCGTGGTACTCGGCCACCGGCTGCTTTAATTTTCCTAATGACGGCTTTTATCTAGGGGCCTTTCTCATACCGTATTGTATCATGCTTTGTGTCGGAGGCATTCCGCTATTCTTCATGGAACTGGCACTGGGGCAGTATCACAGGAAAGGTGCTATTACCTGCTGGGGAAGGATTGTTCCCCTCCTTAAAGGTAAGGCATTATGTCTGGTAAGATAGGGGCGAGCTTGAGCTTAAAGCTTAAGCTAAATTCTGTCTTCCTTTTTCTAAGTCCTTTTGTATTAGTATACAGTGCTATTTGATAGACTGGAGATGACATTAAAATACTCCTTGAGCTCAAGCTGACTGGGAAACATATAATGAGGGTACGACATCCTGACGAGGACCCGTACCAAGAAGAGCCGAAATATAGTTGGCAAAGCGTCGTAGCTGACGTATCCGTTTTATGTGTTGTTTGATTAAATAACAGCAGCTTGATGACAGTCAGTTATACAAATTCGTGCTTTTCTCAGTTCGGGTACCAGACTGTTACAGACTGCAGTGTCAGAAGTTTCATAACAGACAACACAAGGATGCGCAGTTTAAACAGATAACGCTCAATATAAAACACCTGAGATTTAATCTGTTATGAGTTTAAAACTTTATGTGTGAAATGCTATGCATAACAAGTATTGCCGAAGAGCCGAAAAATGTCGAAAAAGTATCTGCTGACTTTTTTGCTTTGTTGACGGTTTTTCGGCTCTTCCTGGCAATGCTTGTCATGCAAGAGATTTCATGCATAACGTTTTCAAACACAAGAGATTACATCGCGTGTAGTCTGTTAAAAATGCGCATCCTTGTGTTATCTCTTATGAAATTGCTTACAGTATCCACAATTAGCAAGCAAAGAAAATCTTCATATCATATAAAGCGAAAGGAAGATGGGAATTTCTGATCTTGTGACGAGTTTTTTAATAATAGCCTACCGAAATTCCGGTTATTGCCGGATTAGAGGCGAATATCGGCGGGGCAAGGAAGAAAAAGAAAGCATTGTGAGCTTGTTTGTCGGCTTCGAGGGAATGTTCAGGACTCCAAAGTTGATCTCCATGTTCTGTCTTAGGTCGCTGGCTATTATTCGACATATGAGGCGATCGTCGTTGTCGAATGTGTGCTACACCTAAATCGTATTTTCACCTTATTTACTTGAAAAAACCAAATTTGTTTGTTCGTCCAGTTATTCAAAACTTGGATTATACTTTGATACGAAGATCTCTCGTGCCAAGTACATCAACTCCTTCCAGAGTTATCGTACTAACAGACGGACAGACATACAGACGGATGGACAAACTTGTTGTTCACTACGTTCCTAGGCCCGAGCTTTTGTCGACTTCACTCATAGCCTTAGGGTGGGCTGGCGTTGAATCTTATGGTCAAATTGCAAAGAACACATCCGAAGATAAGTGTCCGTTGATTGAGTAGATTTATAGCAAGGCGTGACCTGCAGTTCAAGAGATACACCCGAATATTTTCAGTAAACTTTATGAGGTTACCTTGAAAAAATGGAGATATCCAAATATGTCTCAACCAGTGTAGTTACGTTTATTATTTTTGAAACATGTCTTTATGTCCGCGAAATCTTTTAGGCTAGTGAATAATCCAAAATTCAAAATCAGAAAACGTAATAAGCGAGGTTTTTCTCGTTGTGCTTCAGATTGCTGTGCTTTTACTGTTCAACCAAAATGTAATAAAATCGCTGCAGACGATGAAACAATAGGATGCAACAAGTGCGCAAGCGCTCAGACGTGGAGTGTAGAAGTAAAATGTTTATCACATTTTATATACAAACAGCTTTAGAACCAAGACATTTTGCTTCCCCAATAACGAAACAAGTATTGAAATAACCTTGTAATCATCCCAGTTTAAAAGCTTTAAATGTAAACAAACCGCCAGTATAAATCCAAAGAAATGTTGAAGATCTTGCACGAATAGCATTAGTTCGAACGCTGAGTGGTCTGCCAGCCAGTCCCACCCTTTAAACCTCTTTTATTAGCAAGGTAATAACAATTCGTAGCAGCCTAATGCCCTGTTTGTCACAATTCATTAAGAACGGAATATCATCGATCCTATGACAAAACAGTCCAGTTTCCAAGTGTTCCATTAAAGATTAAAGTACGTCGCGCGTCTTATTTGTTGCTGTTACAGCAAATCCTCATCCATAGATATATCTCCCCAAATATACAAGAGTTGGACTTGAGACCTGTCATTGACGAACTTGACTCGTGGGAAATCTGGGCCCAGCTGCCCATGAACGGGAGGGGGGGGGGGGGGGTCCGGACTCATGAAAATGCGTATTTACACCTTTTTTTTCCCGCACGTATACCAGCTTAGAGTTTGATTCCAGTCACGGGTCAAAAACTTCTTTCATGGGCAATTAGCGAAGCAATTCGGGCCCACTTGGCCATGAACGGGGAGGGTGGGGGTGGGGTTTGGGACCCGCAAAAAGGAAAAAGAGACCCCAATGCTCACAATCCTACCAAGTTTCATTTTGATACTTGCTGATTCCTGTCACGGGTAACGAACTTTACTCCTGGGCAATCTGGGCCCAGTTGCGCATAGACGCGGTGGGTGGGGGAGATTTTAAAAGCAATTTCCAAGCCCTAGGATCTACAAGTCCAAGAAATTTCATCGTCCTATGTTCTGAACAAGACCCCAATACCCAAAAGTGTACCAAGTTTGAACTTGATACTTGCACTCGTTCACGAGTTATGAGCTCTACAGAATATGGTGAAAACCGAAAGCTGAAAGCTGCTACACCGCTCGCAATATTGGATTGTTCCAAGGAACACTACACTAAAAACGGACTTAGTTTAAAGATTATCGAAAGAATTATAGTTTGACTGAAGAGCTTATTGTTACAGTTTCCCACCAGAGCCAAGCAATTGCTGCGTCCCAGTTCAAAGTCAGATCAGCTCTACTGTATTTAGTGTTGGGCGATATTCTGTACCGATAACATTATATCCATATATTGGACCAAATATCGATATAGAATATTGAAAATTGAAAGCGATATTGGTACATATCTAATGTTTTTAAATAATCCAACACGAGTTACATTTATATCAGAGACTGGAGCAATATATTTTTCGGAATTCAGTTTTTATTTATTCGAAGTTTGAGATGATCCAAGATGCTTTTTACGACAAATTGTTCTTAACTTTTAGCGAAACGTACGTGTACTATAGCGGAACATGTAACCCAAATATATATTGATATACCGAAAAGTCCAAACATCGCCCAACCCAAAACTAAAGGCATTAACTCTCGCAAGATAGCTTCACCCAGTTCACCGTGAAAGCTACGGTCAATATTGACTGTAGGATTGCCAACATTCGTTTTTGCCACAATGCGTACCACGTCTGAACAAATCGCAAACGACGCGAGAGGCGGGGCTTAATCACGAAAATACTCTTCGTGGGAAGATTTGGTTTGGTTTGAGATTAAAAACAGGAAAAATACTGTGAAAGGAAAGTCGAAAATAGCCGGGTTAGTGAAGTCTGGCGTGGCTTGTAATTGAGAAGGAAAATAATGGATTGGTGTCAGGTTCCAGTTCTACTTTGAACGATCATCACAAATTCAGATGAAAGGGCATTGGAGCAGCTTTAATTAAAGGAGTATTCTTCTACCATAAACAATGACAGACAGGTCACCTGTTTAAGGCGTATTAGAGTTAATTAAATATACATGATCCAAACCTATCACATAAATACACATCTTAGTCCTATAGCTTTTAAGCTTTCTTATTATAGTTACTTTGCAGAAACTTATCAAACAAGCCCTTCGATCTTTGCGTAGGTTGTCTCCATTTCAGTTTTTTTTTCCGTTCCAGGGAAAAGAGATCCAGTCAAAATTCGTCCAGGAACACGGCAAACTAATCTCCATTTGTCTGAAACATTATTTCTTGCTAATGAAATTTAGAGTGGCTAGCACAAGGCCTAATTTCGCAGTATAGGAAAATATGTTAGCAGTAGAAAATGAACTTTGCTTTTCTAGGTATTGGATATGCCGTGGCACTAATAGCGTTTTACGTCGACTTCTACTACAACGTTATAATAGCATGGTCACTGCGATATTTCTTTGCCTCCTTCACTTCTGTTCTTCCGTGGACTAACTGTGATAATGAGTGGAATACACCAAATTGTGTTCCGGTAAGTTCTCTTATCCCTTCCAAACTTCAGACTGTCTTAGTGCAAGGGAACCTTGAAGTACTAGTGACAGCAAGTTTCTATAATTTCCTTTATACCTTCCTTAACGGTATAACTATGTTGCTTTAAATTTTGTCCAGTTGATCCTTCTTCGAAGTTATCATCTGCTGCCCAGGACCTTCACATCTCTGCTCTTGACCATTTTCAGTTTTGCCTTTAGGGAGAAGATTAGGCCAACTTTGAAAAAAAAAAATCCCGAGGGTTGCCCACTCTTCAGCACCTGAGGCACATGCTTCGCGGCACCGGCCGAAACCAGCGATGTGTGCACCGGTGCCAGCCACAAATTAGGTGATGTATCTTTAAAACGCTTCTAAACGTGCTTATTTTAATGTTCTAACACTGTGCACTAAAATTAAGAGTGGGCACCCCTTGTTTTGTACTTGATATTTTTCGCTCTGCGGATTCACCTCGTTACTGAAAGCTCCGTGTAGTTGTTTTACTTTTTCTTAGTTCACTATTTCCTATCTTTGTTCAATGGCGTAAGAAAACCCATCATAATCACTGTAGTTTTCTGTGTGACATCGAGCAATGTAAGTCTACCAAACTGCTCTTTCTCAACTCTCTCTTTAGACTTTTTTCTATCGAAAATAAGGGATTGGTAGGAACGTTTATTCCACCAACCCAGATATACTGCATAATTACTTGATTTCTGAGAACTAATTTGGATATTTCTGGCTTGTAAAATGTCTTTAAATGTATGTTATTAGTACAGAGGAGGGTATTTGGAAAAGATTTTTTTGGTGTGTTTAGCTTTTGCTATTGCCCATGGACTGCTTAGTAAACAAATCAATCATCTATCCATGCATTCAATACTACAAAAATGTTCTCTGTACGCTACATTGCGGGCAGTCTCAAACGGCTCATGAAAAAAATATCAGGACTAGAATAAAAGTCCTACTAAGAAAAAGAACAGGGAAGAAATCATAAAAGGATCGACTTTTTTATTATTAAACTACTCTGTTCCTAATTTTCTATGTAGAAATTACACTTCTTCTAACTACTAATATAATATAAAACGACCTGTATACCAAGTACTTGTTCTTTTGTAACAGTCTTAATTTAGAAGTTTGTACGAATGGAAAGAAGGAGGCTGAGCCGTAATAATTTATCATGTAGCTTATTTTGATTATTTCCGATGAGCAAACCAGATTTGTGGAAACAAATAGATATTCTGGTTTGATTTTTATTACTATTATTATTTATTTGAATCCTTCAAAACTGAATAGTAATGTATAAAAATGAACAACAACATGTCAATCAAACTCACACACACTTACATACTAATAAACAGCTGACCGTTAAAGACAAAAATAACTAATCAGGGTGTTTTTATGGCCCTTGCCCTCCGGCCAAGTGCCATATAGCGATCGCAATTTCTGTCCCTCCGTCGGTCGGTCGGTCGGTCGGTCGGTCCAGGTTCTTCTAGTTTGGGCACTTCCACATAAGCTAGGACGATGAAACTTGGCAGGCATATCAGGGGCCCCAAAAGATTAAGTTGGAAATAGTCACTTCCCCGAACCGTTCATCGTGGGGGGAGTAGAGGGAGGGGGAATCCGGAATATAGAGGTATTTATAACTTTTGAACGGGTGATTCGATCGTAATAAAACTTGATATTTGGAAGGACCCTGTGTCTCAGATGACCCATTCTAATCTGAACCAGATCCGGTGACTTAGGGGGGAGCTGGAGGGGAGGAACCGGAAATCTTGGGAAACGCTTAGAGTGGAGGGATCGGGATGAAACGTGGTGTGAAGAACAAGCACAAGTCCCAGACACGTCGTTGACATAACCGGAGCAGATTCGGGCACTGTCGGGGGGCCGGGGGGGGGGGGGGGGGGTCGGGAATTTCGGTGATCCTGCTATTTCGGTACTTCTGGATGTGCTAAGACGACGAAACTTGGAAGACATGTCAGGGACCCGAACAGATTGACTTGGTAATAGTCGTTTCCTGGATCCAACCACCGTTGGTTGGTTGGAATTGACAAAAGTTGGAAAAACACCAACTTTTGAACGGGTGGTCGGAATTGAATGAAACTAGGCAAGTGAAAAGAACTACCGTCTCAGGTGTTCCATGTCAAGTCTTAGTCGAATCAGATATTTGTGGTGGGGGGGGGGGGGGGGGGGGGGATTGAAGGGTGGACCGAAATCTCGTGAAACGCTTAGAGTCGAGGGATTGGGATGGAACTTGGTGAGAAGAACAAGCATTAGCCTTAGATACGTCATACGTAATTGACAGAACCAGGTCGTATCGGGGCTCTGTCGGGGGAGTTGGAGGGTGTTTCCCGGAATTCCGGTGATCGCCAGTTACGATAGTTCCAGCTATTCTAAGAACAATGAAACTCTGCAGGCCTATTAATGACTTAAGGACCCGACATAATGCCGTAGGAACACTTGTGTTCCTGGATCCGACCTTCTTTGAGGAGTTGAGGGAAGGGGAATCCGGAAATCACTGGCTTCCGTATAAGTTGCGAACGGGTGGTCCGATTCGAGTGAAATTTTATTGGTGACAAGAACTGATGACCTAGACAAGCAAAACATGCTTCCGATGACGCTGGGGGAGGGGGGTGGGAAAATTACGTGAAGTTCCCAATAAACGCTCAGATTTGAGGAAACTTAATAGGTGGTAAAAGAGAATGCTTCAGATGATCTAATTAGTAGTCTGAAGTCCGAACCAGGTTCATACTCGGTAGGGGACGTTGGAGGGGGGTACCGGAAACCGTGTGGCATGTGTAGGGACAAAACGAATTGGACTTTAGGGTTGAATCTTAGAAAGTAGAAAAGTCATTTGACCTCGGCGATCCGAGGCGACGGAAATGCCCAGACTTTAGTAAAACTTGATATCGTATTTCTCGGTCCGAACCGCATTTTTACATGGCGGGGTATTTTGGTTTCATGTCTACTTTTAGGTGCCACCTACTCGTATCAAGTGCCATATGAGCTCGTAGCTCTTGTTTATTATTCTTATCGTTTTGTAGACAGGTGTTGTTTTAATTGTAATTTATTCACGCATATTGTTTTTAACTAAGTTCTGAGGGAAGGAGCTACGTGGGGTCTCCGCATTCGAATATCGATTAGAGGATACCATTAGGAGAAATGTTCCAGTGCTTACGTTGCGAATTAACGAAATAGCATGGAGGCGGAATAGCATGGTTAAACAGATGGTCGAGTAGGAATCCGCGTTGTGAATGTCTGGGGTATTTTAACCGATAAGCCAGAAACCGAAGGAAATTGCTGCCTGTGAACTTGCGGGTTCCGCCAGGATAAGAACTGGAAATACTCTATATGAATAAGTCTGAAACACGTCGATGATCCCAGGGAAGAAGAAGAAACGTCACACAAGCAAATCCTATTTACTCCAATCCTATGTAAGCCAATCAACAACATTTGTTGTCAGGGTTTTAAAACACTTGATAGCAATGTAAATCGATCACTGGGTATCGGTAGGGATACAAGCTCGGTAGCTCGTAGGGTTGCCATATCAGAAATATTTAGAGAGTGACTCTTGGCCCAAAACAGAGAGTGACTTAGGAGTGAAATTTATTTTCATGAAATGTTCACTTTCGGTCGGAATCGCCTCCGTAAAAATTACAAATCTGAATTCATGAAAAAAACTTGAAATAGTCCCTTCTGGTAGGAATCCCTGCTGCAAAAATTACACATTTTGTCATTTCTGAAATCGAGTGATTTGTATGTCCTACGTCGGACAAGATTGACAAAAGAAAATGGACTGACAGTTCACACTATCGTGCTACATGTGGCAACCCTGGTAGCTCGTCCCCAATTGTGGTGATGTTTCTGATCCTTCTTTAGGCACACTGCTACTCTTCGTCGCGACGACGAGCAAGTGGGTCCTTCACTGGCAATCGTAAGCTTTAGGAAGCAGCCGGAACGTGTGGTAGGCGACCATTTTGGCGATTTTTGGAATCCCCCTGTGTCAGCATGCTAACTGTCGAACGGTGTGAGATATTTTGATGAAAATTGTTGTGAGGATTCTTTGGGCCAAGGGACAGGTTGAATTCGTATGGGCTCTATAGGCCTTCATTTAGGGGTGGCGGAGGGGGGTGGGGGTCTAATTAACGGGCGAACAAAATCTTTTTTAACAGCTAATGAGATATTCGATGTAGGGGTAAGAAGACATGCTGAAGTAGTAGATGAAAATCACTTTCTTGACGGATGAGTAGTTCGCCCGTAATCCGGCAAAAATCTATTAAAAGTAAAAGTTTTATTTGAAATTGATTAGGTGTTCTATTTAGGGGTAAGAAGAAATGCTGAATCCGTATGTGACTATCATTTTCTACCCGAACATATAGTTCGCCCGAAATCCGGCTGAAACCGGGAAATTCGTTATAAGTAAAAATTCCTATCTGTAGTTGATTAGAGGTTCGATGTAGTGGTAAGGAGGCTTGCTGAATTCGTATATGAAAATTATTTTCTCGGCGGACAAATAGTTCGCCCGAAATCCGGCCGAAACCTGATTTTTTTTTAAAGTTCAAGTTTTATCTGAAGTTTATTAGAGGTTCGATATAGTGGTAAGGAAATATGCAGAATTCGTTTTGAGCTTTAATTTTTTACGGGACACGTAGTTGGTAGAAGTAAGGTAGGAAGTTTTGATCAATTCCGTCAAAGTAGATATGACGCATAGCGGTAAACACACACGCTGAATCCATTTCTGAACTTGATATTCTCAGATGATTAGCTATTGGCCTTAGTCTTTTCTAAATTTTAATAGTAAAATGTTCAAGGTGTCTGGTGAAGACCGGATATCTACAAGACCCAATTGTCTGGATCAAATAATGAATTTATGGGATCCTGTCGAAACCTTTGGTCTTGTTAGCCAATGAGAGCACGCTGGGTCCGGACGAGCACGGTTGTGACAGATGTCAGTGGAGGACCCACTTTAGTCGTCAAGACTATTCATGTGGGCCCGGTGGTAGGATAGAATGGCAGTGGAACCTTACGATTTCAACTGATTTTGTAGATCAGGCCATTTGACGGGACCTCATCAGATGCATTGTCGTACGACAAAACTAAGCCTCAAACCACATGCCAATCGCAAAGTAGAAAATTGACCCCTCACCCGTACGGAATTCCTACCGTACTGCAATTGACGACTGTATGGTCGGTAGTCGGTGCGGGCGAGGAATCAAAGTATGCAGTGTTGCTTTATTGTAATAGTAACAACGATGAACACTAATCGATAAGTCGATAATTTGGAAATGCTATAGACGTAGCAAGCACAAAATAAACTATGAAGAAACATACAACAAAACAGAAAATTATGAACAAGACCAAAGGTTTCGATGGGATCCCAAAAATTCAATATTTGATCCAGACAACTTGGTCTTGTCTTCGCCAAATCCAGTCTTAGCCAGGCTAATCATTAGAGAAATCAAGTTCAGATATACCTCTATAAGCCATATCTATTTTGACGATACTGACCGAAACTTCCTGCTTTACTTCTGCCAAATTTCCGGTTTCGGCCGAATTCCGAGCGAACTACTTGTCCAGCAAAAAAAGAAAATTCAAAATCGAATTCATCGTACGGTATCTCCTTATCAGAACATCTAATAAATTTCAAATAAAACTTTAGCTTCTAAAAAAATAACGGTTGCAGTCGGATTCCGGACGAATTATATGTCCGGTTAAGGAATGATTGTCATATACAGACTCAGCGTCTCTTCTTACCCCTAAACCTGTCATCTAATCAACTTCAAATAAAACTTATTCCTTTAACAAATTTTCCAGTTTTGGCCGGGTTCCGGGCGAATTAGTTGTCCGAGTAGAAAATGCTTTTCACATAAGTGTTCAGCATGTCTGCTTACCCCTATATTGAACATTTAATCAACTTCAAATCAAACTTTTACTTTTAACCAACTTTCCGTTTTTTTTCCGGATTCCAGACAAACTACTCGTCCGACGAGAAAATGGTTTTCACCATCGTGTTCGGCATGTCTTCTTACCCCTTAATCGAACATTTAATCAACTTCAAATGAAACTTTTACTTTCAACCAAATTTTCGGTGTTTGCCGGATTCCAGGCGAATCACTTGTCAGACGAGAAAATGTTTTGCATATTCGTGTTCAGCATGTCTTCTTACCCCATAATCGACTATCATATTAGCTGTTTAAAAATATTTTGTTTGCCCCTTAATTTGAACCCCCTCCCCCACCCCTAAATCTAGGGCTACAGAGCCCATCTACGAACTTGACCTTACCCTTGACCCAAAGAGTCGTCACACCAAGTTTCATCAAAATATCTCTTCGAGAGTTATCGTGCTAACAGACGGACAGACGGACAACTTTTACGATGTCATAGGTATCCCTCCACTTACGTTTTGGGATCCCAAAAACTAATTGGGGCTGATGAACCTTGGTAGCATCTCGTGAACATCGCAAATATTTGCCAAAGAAGATACTTTTCGTAGTCTTCAGAAATTGGGCTTTGGAAATGCTTTGCCGCGTAATAGGCTTTCATGTTCGTCGTAAAATATTTCCGTATGAAATTCCTCGAAATTTCCATGTGTTTGAATGTTGGTATTATTTTCTTCTAGGTGTTCAACACTACAAATCAGACAATATTTGCAGCAGAAGTACATGATGATAACCTGACATCCAATGCTCTCTCCGTTCCTAGTGGAAACTCGTCAGCTTGGGAATATTTTGTGTAAGCATCTGGACAGGCCTCCGACACAAGTGGTCATACAAAATTCGTTAAAGCACTATTCCTATCTCATCAACCCAAGAAAGTCGTAAAGGCAATTCAAACGACCGAAATTGGCTTTTCAGCTAGAGTTCTAGGGATTTATTGTACCTGTAATACTAACCAAGTTTGCTTCACCAAAGTTCGTTTCATTCTTATTTCTGAGATTGTTATTTCCTACTGTATATGGTAGCGCTTGAACGGAATGAATCTTTGCTTTTCGTGCTCACCGTGTTTGGTTCTTTCCATTGTCTTCGGGAGCTCATTGGTCAGAAAGACCTGGTGTCTAAATTTTCCCGTGTTTATGGTTGAAGACAAGGGGCGTGGTCTAGATAAAAATAGATTCTTAAAGTAGTTGTTTAATCTAAGATTATAGGAACACGAACAGTATACACTGCAGCTTCTTCCTAAAGTTTCTTCCTGAATGGGAATTGCTTTATTGCTTTGATCATATTCCAGAATACTTTTGGTGACGGAAATAATAACGTGTAAGAGTGGAAAATAAGAAAGCGTGGAAGTAAGATGTCCCCCTTCGTCTCTCCTTCCTCCTAAATGATCGGACTATGCATCCTACTCCCTGATTGCTAGGCAGCGCTGAAGTATCTTCACTACAGTTTCGAATTATACTAGTATTCTCTTTCTTTATCTTGAAATTTTCCCAGAATTCGTTGTAAAGTGCTTTCTCAAATGCCTTTGATGTCTATGGAATCTTTCTTTTTTTCTTTCAGGAGAAGTGTTCTAGAGCTTCACAAAAGTGATGGCATTGATCATCTAGGGGTGATCAAGTGGGATCTGTCCCTCTGTCTTCTGGCGGTTTACCTGATTTGTTACTTTAGTTTATGGAAAGGGATTTCAACGTCAGGAAAAGTAAGTACGGTCGTGTACCTTTATGCTGAAAAGATTTTGAGGTTCCGGAGAAATCGAACTGTAAACAAGAGCTACGAGCTCATATCGTACTTCTTACGAGTAGGCGGTACAAAAAAATCGACGAGAACGTCACAAAATACACCCGCCATCCAAAAACGTGGTTCGGAAATAAAAATAGGATATTTAGTTTCACTCAATTCCGAGCAGTTCTGGCATCGTCTCTTATCTGTAGCACATGCGCATGACTGTTCAAATTTCCAAGCTTCAGCCCAATATATCCACTCATTTGATCCCTAGACGTGCTACACGATTTCTGGTACTCCCTCCATCTCCCCCGACCGTGGCCGAATGTTTTTCGGAATCAAAAATGGATCATCTAAAGCATCTTTTTTTATACCATCTATCAAGTTTCGTTTCCTCCCCCCCCCCCCCGCACCAACACCGCCGGTTCGGACCCAAAAATATTTCATCTAATGTATATGCTCTCTCTACATTCCAAGTTTCAGTTAAATTGATGCACTCGTTTGACCCCTATGCGAGCCTCAAAGTTTCCGGCAATCTTCCTCAAACTCCCCCCACTGTAACCGAAGAGGACTTGGAAACATAAATTCGTATCTCTTAATCCTGTCTTCCCGTCACTTATAGTTCAAACGCATGTTTTGTATGTCTAGGTCATCGATTGTTATCAACCATTAAGTTTAACTTGAATCAGACCACTTGTTCGCACTTTGCAGAAGTCAATTTCCATAGTATTTGGAGCGTGTAAAAGTCAAACTTTCAATTATATTGAACAAGTTACCTCTGAAGCAGCAAAATTAAATATGGTGGTAAATAAAGATAAATCTTCAGTAATGACATTTTCATTTCTCAAGAAAAGCCTACCTGAATTCGAACCACCTATAGACCAGAACCTCCTCAGTAACAGCACTACCCTGCTTGGGGTAGTGATCTCTCCTGATCTAACTTGGCATGAAAACACAAGATTGATTGTAAAAAAGGCAAATGGTGCTATCCAAATGCTGAAGACTCTAAAGAAATTCCGGGTTCCTAAGGATAAACTAAAATTAATTTTCTGCATGTTCATCCGCCCACTAGTAGAATATGCATGTCCTGTTTGGCATTTCGCTCTTACAAAAGAAGAAAGTGATAAAATTGAACGGGTTCAGAAGAGGTCTCTACAAATCATCTACGGAGGTTCCCCACTGCCTTACTCTTTTTATCTAAAAGAATACAAACTTGACCCCCTTTTTGTCCGTCGAGAGAAACTGTGCCTAAAATTTGGCTCAACCCTCCTCCTCCACCCCATCTACAAGAACTTCCTCCCGCCTCCCTTTGTCCCCCTCAGATCCCGACTCCCCAGAGAGGCGGCTGCGAAAGTTCCAAAACTGACACCGGTTTACTGCAGGTCACAGCGTTATTCTCGAAGCTTTGTGCCGAGTTTTGTTCGTACTTTTAACAATTCGTAACTTGTGCGTTTTATCCTATTCTTTTTGTTTTTCTCGTTGACAAATCTTTCTTGTATATACTGTTTGACTAAAAGATACCATATTTGGGCTATGCCTATGAGAGACTGTATCTGGTTTACATTAAATGATTTGAATTTGAATTTGAATATTCCCTTCCCTCGCTCCGTCAAAAATGCTCGAATCTACGAACGGAAGTTTCCGGGGGTATGTTGTGTCAGGTTCCTAAGCCAGTGAAGTCGGGTCATTAATATGGCTGCAAAGTTTCGTTGTCTTAGTACATCTGGAACTATTCTAACTCGCGACTACCTTAATTCCAGGAAACCCCCTTCAGCTCCCCCCACATAGCCCCGAAACCATCTGTCTCCGTCAATTTCGTATCGAGGCCTAATGCTTTCTCCATTAAGTTCCGTCCCAATCCCTCTGCTTTAGCGTTTCTTGAGTCCCCCCCCCGATCCCCCACAGTTATCGGACCCGACTCGGACTTGACACTGAACATCTGAGGCGATAGCTCTCTCGACCTGACAAGTTTCATTCAAATCTGATCACCCGTTCAAAAGTTATGCATGCCACTAGATTCCGGACTCCCCATCCATCCACTCCCCCCACGATGGCCGGATCAGGGAAACGACTATTCTCAAGTCAAGCTGTTCGGATCCCTGACATACCTGCCAAATTTCATCGTCTTAGCAGATCAGGAAGTATGCCAAACTCGCGGGATCGCTAGACCCCCCCCCCCCCCAACTCCCCCACATTGCGTGGATACGGTCCAGTTATGTCAATGACGTATCTAGGACTCATGCTTGTTCATCCCACCAAGTTTCCCTCCAGTAGAAGCGTTTCTCAAGATTTCCAGTTCCCTCCTCCAACTCCCCCCAGTGTGATTGGATCGGGTCCGGATTTAAACTGGGACGTCTCAGACAGGAGTTCATCCTAAATATCAACTTCATCAAGATCCGATCACCCGTTCGCAAGTTCAAAATACCTCCATTTGTGGCTTCCCCCTCCGTCCACACCCCCCTAGATGGTCGGATGGGGGAAGTGACTATTTCCTATTTAATCTGGTCGGGTCTCTGGCATGCCTGCCAATTTTCATCGTCCTAGAACATCAGGAAGCACCGAACTAGCGGGATCACTAGAAATTCGGAGCCCCCCCCCCCAACTCCCCCAAAGTGAGCGGATCTGTTCCGGTTATGTCAGTACGGGTCTAGGACTTATGCTTGTTCTTTCCACCAAGTTTCACCCGGATCTCTCCACTCTAAGCGTTTTCCCAGATTTCCGGTTTCCCCCTCCAACTCTCCCCAGTGTCACCGGATTCGATCTAGATTGAAATGGAACGACTGAGACAAGAGGTCCTTCCATTTATCAAGTTTCATTAAGATCCGATCACCCGTTCGTAAGCTAAAAATATATCGTTTTTCCTATTTTTTCCGGATTCCCCCTCCCTCCAACCCACCCCCCCGGATGGTCGGTTCGCGGAAGCGAATATTTCTACTTTAATCTGGTCCGGTCCCTGATACGCCTGTCAAGTTTCATCGTCCTAGCTTATCTGGAAGTGCCCGAACCAGCAAAACCGAGGACCGACAGACCGACTGACGGACAGAAATTACAATCGCTATATAGCACTTGGCCGAAGGGCAAGTGCCATAAAAAAGCACCAAATCTGTTTTAGGAACTGAGAATTGCGATTTGCGTTATCGCCATTTCCATTCAGCGGTACTCTACGCGGTTGATAGGACTCCGTATTGAATTAGAATCCAAAGAATTTAATCTTGGAAAACGACCCCGATTTGAAGGATGGACAGGACAGAGTATGGAAACCATGCAGTGAGCTATACAACTTACAAAAATAAGAAAGTATGGGAAGTCCTGCCGGGACACTGAGTAGTTAACCGTGAATACTCTAATAATATTATTCTCTAATAATATTGATTGTCTAATATTCTCAGTTGTATAGCTCACTACATTGTTTCCAGATTACATTGTTTCCAGATTATATTTTTTCTGGGTTTTATGGCTCACTGTATTGTTGCCATACTTTGTTTGTCCATCCTTGTAATCCCCGTTGTCCCCCCCCCCCCCCCCCGTTCTCTTATTTGCTATAATCGCTCTCGTATTTCATATGTTTAGTGTGTTTTAGTCTTTTTGGATAACCGCATTCTTTCCGTACTTCATCTTGTTCTTCCTTCCTATTCGAGGCATTTTATCCCCGTATTTTCTTATTTGGCTTATTCAGTTTCCACATTTCCAATAATACCTTGTTTATTTTCTAGGTCGTATGGTTCACTGCATTGTTTCCATACTTTGTCTTGTTCATCCTTCTAATCCGAGGTGTCACGTTACCCGGCTCCGCCAATGGCATAGCATATTATTTGTCGCCCAATTTCAGCGTGTTAACTAAAGCTGAGGTAAGTCTACCGTTCATCCCTTCAGTAGCCTAATAGCGGCCCAGAAACGAATTTAGGTTTCCGCAATTCCAGGGGATCCGGAGACTTTTGGAACGAAATTGAAACTTAATTGAAATATCGAAGATAAAATGTGACGGGAGGATGGAATTACATCGCGTCTGGCCGAATTCGGTATCCTGATTATTTTTTGGTCTCTAGTGGAAATTAATTGTCAAGGGAGGGAATTTTTTTCTTTTTCTTGGTTTCGAACGATTGGGCATGCCATCCTGGCTTAAATTGTTGCCAGATCGCGTTTTAACTTTTTCAGTGCGATAGGCGATCGAGTAATCGACAATGAAATCGATTGTTGAATACCAAGCACGGTTAAAGACTTTTAGGAATATCCATGGGAACTTATTCGCTGTAGTCTATAGGGTATATCGGGTGAGAAATAAAATAATTTTGTTATAAAATCTATTATTATTTATTATGTCTTTCTTAGCTTGCTTGCCTCGGAACTGCCACATTGTGCCTTATGTGCATTTTGTCGACCTGAAAGGATCCCATTAAAGAGATTGCAATATTTTCTTTAAAATTCATCTGTGTAATATCTTTCTGAAAAATAAAAGCTATTATGAGCTTGGTATAAATTTGAACTCAACTATAGTAGACCTTTAGCGTGTGTTTTTGAAGTATCGGTTTCCGACCAGTCAATGACCGATTTTTTCTTTGCGGAACACTACTAATCACTCAGAAGCCTTACTTGGCCGAATATACGGTGCGACTTTTCAATCAATCAATCTGTTTATTTATTTAACCAAATATCTTACAGCTAGAAAGAGAAGTCAGAATACGAAAATATTTACAGGTGACATTAATAAAGGACTTTCTGAAATAGATGTTTATAAAAAAAAAACTATCTAACAACAGACTAATGTATGCGCAAGGGATGGCAGAAACGACTGCCAGTGTTCATTTCAGACCGACGCACGAGTGACGAAGGGACTTTCCAGCCCTAACTTAAAATTATTTTAACCCCTAGGCCCTACACTGTAAAAAGTTTCGACGAGTAAGGATTAAAATTAACTGCAGTATTTGCTACTGGGATTAATCTTATCTCTATGGAGATAAGACTTATCCGAATCAGAGAAAAGATAATCTACAAGATAAATCCCAGTAGCAAACACTGCAAGATTTCTTTTAACAGTCTAGTATTAATTCCAGATGGTATGGTTGTCCAAAAACTGTAGTAAGACCCAATTTAATTTTTCGCACACCATCAGCAGAACTAGAGAAGATAACCTTAAAGACGCACTTACTAGCGTCAAGGCTGCGTTGCCTGTTTACGTTACAAGGCTTACACTTGGTCCATATGGCAAGTTTTCCACGTCTCCGCCACATCTCCCCGGCCACGGTCTACTCCTGCAGCTGCTCCAAAGCAGCTGCAGTTTCTGCCGTGACTGTTTGCCCGCTAAAGCCCAATACTCTATATGACTAAGTCCAAAACACGCCAGTGATTCTCAGGAAGAAGGAGTACGTGTCCGTAACGACTCAAACTCAACGACTCAAATTCTGAGTCAGCGCAGCTGCGACACCGTTTCTTCCTTTCTTCCGCAGGTACCCGGAGATTCTGCATCGGAAGGGAGAGATAGTCATCAAGAGTATTCACATAGAGAGCGATTTCGCCACGCCTGGTGATATACGTCACGCCAGGCGTCAAAAAAACGTATCGTCAGGTCAGAAAATCGCTTCGTCAGGTTTCGACTCCAAGCCGAAAAAAATCGCAACGCCAAGCAAATAATTTGAATACAGAAACGATGGATGCAGAACAGCTAATCAGTTTAGTTCAGAGTAATCCAGTCATTTGCGATATTGGTATCAAGGAGTATAAAGACAAGGGAATAAGAAAAATATGTTTCTGGAAACAAAATTTGGACAAATTCGCTCCTTGTTTGTCATACCCTGCAATTTCGCCTAGAAGTCACGAAGCGTATTTTTGCCTGCCAATATTTGGATGCCATATGTGTGAATTCCGCTTAAAGCACAATTCCTAATAGAAATGATCTGTTCACTATGAAATGGATCAGAAAAGAACTTTCTCACAAATACCATTACTTTTCATCTGAATTTATCGATTTTCGTGTTAGCGCTTGACGACTCTGTACAGCCTTCCTGTTCTCCGACGCGGCGGCTCGGCGCAAAACATTTGAACACTGGACGCACCGTGGATAAATTTGTTTTAATTAAGCAAATAAAATTAGTAAAAAACAGAAGATTCTCATATCCTTGTGTTTCAAAGAGTTGTCAGCGGACGATGATGATTCTGGCAAACTTTATATTGTGTAACGGGCAAACTCGGCACGGCCGAAAATCACCAAAATTGTAGTGACGAAACGAAAGAATGGAGAAAGTTGGGGATTTAAAAAGCTTGTAATTCCATAAGGGAGCTAGGTATATTATGAAAGGCAGAAAAAGCAAGAGGTGTCCTTTAAGGGGTTTCTGCAGACGCTACAGTTTTGCTTGACTAGGGAGGTAAGGGTGGGCAGGGGGGTAAGGTGAGGTTGGGAGGGAAGAATGGGGGGAGGGGGGAGTTGAGTATTGATGAGTGAGAGAGATTGAATTTTTTTTCTTTCTTTTTTTACATAGGTAAGTAGTTATGTGGACTTTCGCGCGAATGCTAACCCTCATAGGTTTTTTCTCCAGCGCGAAAGTGTCGTTTTTTATTTATTTATTTGTGAATGTTGAAAATAAAAACTTGAACTTGAAATAAAACTTGAACTTAAAGACATATGGTGCGAAAAGAACAGGTTAGTTGTAGAAAATGTTTGCCAATAGATCTTACAGCCTTTGTTGTACTTTCAGGTGTGGGTAGATGCTGCATCCCAAGTTTTTTTCTCCCTCGGACCTGGATTTGGAGTCCTGCTCGCTTTTGCGTCCTACAACAAATTTCACAACAACGTTTACAAGTAAGGCCTTTTTTTACCACCTTCATCGAACGATAGCGGACTTACTTTAGCTCGTGTTTAAACTATTTCCATCGTCCGATATTTCTCAGAAATCTTTCAGGAGTAAAAAATCAGTACAAGGCTCCAATATTGTCGTAAGTAATTTATTTGTCGTAATTTTTAAAAGAAGAGTGAGTGAAAGAAAATAAATAAAACACATACAAAATGCAAACACAGTTTTTCAGTCTTCGGCCAGGACAACCGACCGGGTTTTCCTGGTCCGGTTTACTACACTTTGATCGTTCAGTCGAACAAATCTCAAGATAAATCTTCAAGTCCATTTATTAAATGCTGAACGTCGAACCTTGTGAATTCGTCTCAGTGGTACAGAGAGGACTCTGCAACACAAATCCTGTTAACGTAAAAAGATCTCCAGCGAAAACACTTAGAGCGACAATTTACCTTACTGGGGATATTTATGGTTATGAATAATATTAATCGCATGGCTTCGTCGCCGCCAGCTTTTTCTATTCTTGTTCCAAGTATGAATAGCTAATTCGTTCTGGAACGTTCTTCTCAAATGCATGTAAAATTCTTTCCCGCAGTAAATCAGCCGAGCAGTTCCCGAAACTTCGACAGAAAAAGCATCGTCTGGGAACCGCAGTAACTTCCCATGCATTCGGAAGTTTTCTTATATCCATTGCAGGCAGGAATTCATTGTATGCCTTCGATTCATAACGCTCACAATCCAAAGAAAAATTGTAAGGCGCGGTGTGTTGTAATTGAGCTTAGCGTTGATGGAAGACTTTCTGGTCCTAATCTCATAATCGGACCATTCAGAACCATGCGACTGGAAAATTTATTTGAAACTATTCTGTGATACAAATTACGCAAACACCGCCTGTTGACTCACCTGCACATGTCTGTAGCATTGAGAGGAGTACAATAACGTCTGGTCACACATGAGCTAAATTCAGTGTACTTGTTAAACTAATTCACTCTTATTCTCTAAGGTGTTCTCTCCGCGGCATATTTGTGTACTATGCAATTCTGAGTGCTTGTCGCGGATAAATAATTGTGTGTTCCACACCCGAACCACAAGTTGAGAAACCATTTTGACTATTTATGTCGGTGCTTTAAGATAAAAATATAATCCAAATTAAATAGAACATCAGACTAACATTCCTACCATTCTACTCTGTAAAACAAAAATCTTGCAGTATTTGCTACTGGGATTAATCTTGTCTTTAAAAAGATAATCTTGTCTTTAAAAAGACTTATCTCTGATTCGGATTAATCTTGTCTCAGTAGAGATAAGATTAAGAAAAGACAAACCTTTTACAGTGTATACTAGAATGTTCCTTATTTTATGTTTATTTTCTTGCTAAAGTAGCTGATTCTAGTGTTATTGCCGCTAAATTTGAATTTTCCCATCATTCTAGCCACAAAATAGAAAATGACCTCGACAGTTCTTCGTCGAATTCAAGAGACAAAGCGAGCCACAAAAGCCTTATTGGTCGCGAAAACACACGTGTGAGCCACAGAAAACTACCACGTAAACACTCTTTTCGACACACAAACTCTTTCTGAGATCGCGGAGTAGCGCCTCTATTTCGCTAATGGTCCATTTACACTCTGCGTAAAATCCGAGCGTATTTTGAAATCCGAGCGTATTTTACGCACGTTTTGAGCTTGAAAAGATTTCTAGCAATACGGACGTATTTAAATACAAAACGGACCGATTTCTCTAATATGTCCGTGTTGCTAGAAATCTTTTCAAGCTCAAACCGTGCGTAAAATACACTCGGCTTTCAAAATACGCTCGGATGTTACGCAGTGTGTAAACCCACCATAAGCCGTGTTTGATCACAGCTCTGAGTCTCTTACGGTGATCGTCTGTTTATGCTGATCTCTTGCGGCCGTCCATCGAAATATTCGGTGTTGTTTAAAATTGGAGTAAATGATATAGCTAGAGCTGACGCATATCTATGCGTCAGCTTTCATGACGGCTCACAGAAATAGGAAAATTCACTCGGAAGAACTCCAGGGTTTCTAAGAGCTTCCTGTAAATTTATCATGTATATAGCTCATACAAAATTGTTCCGTTCATGAGGCTACCAGTGTAACAAGACCTAAGGTTTCGATGGGATCCCAAAAATTCAATATTTGATCCAAACAATTGGGTCTTGTCTTTGCCAGATCCAGTCTTCGCCAGACTCCTTGAACATTTTTACTATTAAATTCAAAAACAGGTTAATCATCTGAGAAAAACAAGTTGAGGTATTGAATCAGCATGTGTGTTTACCCCTATAAGCCATCTCTGTTTTGACGAAAACTTCCTGCCACTTCTGCCAATTTCCCGGTTTCGGCCGAATTCCGGAACTACTTTTCCGGCGAAAAAAGAAAGCTCAAAAACGAACTCAGCGTATCTCCTTTCCCCAATACTGAACATCTAATCAACTTCAAATAAAAATTCAACTTATAACAAATTTTCCGGCTCCAGCCGGATTCCCGTCGAACTATAGTTCGGGTAAAAAATGATTGTCATACACGGATTCACCATCTCCTTACCCATAAATCGAATATCTGTCAACTACAAATAAAACTAACTTTTAGAAATGTTCGGTTTTGGCCGGATTCCGAGCGAACTACTTGTCTGGGTAGAAAATTGTTTTCACATAAGTGTTCAGCATGTCTTCTTACCCCTAAATCGAACATCTAATCAACTCCAAATAAAACTTTTACTTTTAACAAACTTTCTGGTTTGGCCGGATTCCGGGCGAACTACTTGTTTGGAGGGAAAGTGGTTTTACCATTGTGTTCGGCATGGCTTCCTATCCCTAAATCGAACGTCTAATCAACTTCAAATAAGACTTTTACTTCTAACAGACTTTCCGGTTTTAGCCGGATTCTGGGCTAACTACTTGTTCGGCGATAAAACGGTTTTCACCTTCGTGTTTAGCATGTCTTCTTACCCTTACATCGAACAGCTAATCAACTTCAAATAAAACTTTTACTTTTAACAAACTTTCCGGTTTTGGCCGGATTCCGGGCGAATTACTTTTCCGATGACAAAATGGTTTTCACCATCGTGTTCAAAACGTCTTCTTACCCCATAATCGACTATCACATTATCTGTTTAAAAATATTTAATTTGCCCCTTAATCTAAAACCCCTCCCCCACCCCTAAATGTAGGGCTAAATAGCCCATCTACGAACTTGACCTTACTCTTGACCCAAAGAATCCTCACACCAAGTTTCATCAAAATATCTCATTCCCTTCGAGAGTTACAGTGCGCACAGACGGACGGACGGACAGACGGACAACTTTTGCGATATCATAGGTATCCCTCCATTTACGTTTTGGGATCCCAAAAACTCGCTCAGTCCAAGCTGACTGCGAATCTTATTTGAAGGTGCCACACGCGTGAGTCGGCTGAGATTTGTTCCACTGGTGTTTCGGAATTTCTTGGCTAGAGGCCTCTCCATGCTGCAGCTAGAAGAGCGAACATGCGATAAAATAAAGCAAGTTTTTAGCAATAAAAAGATCGTGTTTCGAATAGTTACGCGTAGGAGTTGCTGAAGGGGAAAGCTAGTGCTGAGATTTCATTTTCTGCTCGATTGGGTCGTTGACATGGGAGGTGTGTCGCAGTCATGCACAAATCCTCACTTTTAGGGCATGGTGCCCTAGGCCCTGTACTAAAGGCATGGTACCCCCTTAAGAAACTTGTCTGTAAAGCTAATTTCCATTTAAAATTCGCAATCCAATAGATTTTAATGGGGTTAACCATGCCCTTCCTGCAGAGCGTGGTGCCCTAATGTATGAGAACCATGCCCGTACGCACCACACCCCAAAAATAAGAATTTTGTGTGTGACTGGTGTGTCGATGGTAAAGATCTCAGCTGACTTACCTTTAGCGCCATCAGACAGGACACCAACAAGCCACGAATACGGAACAATTTTATTTGAAAATATTGGTTGTTATTTCTTCTGCATATGCGACCCCTAACTGCTGCGCCCTAGACTAAGGCCCTGGTTGCTCGATTGCGAATTATACCCTCTATAGAGAGGGCTTCACAACCAGATGCTGCCATCTCTGTCGTAGTTCTGAAATAGGCATCTTACCCAATACACTAATGCATTCTACTTCTGCGATCGCTCCATCCATCTTTAAACTCGTAAAATTAAATGTCATAAATGTCATTCCAACGCCCCCTAACGACATCACACTGATTTGTACAGCTTTAGTGTTTCGCTATTTTCAATGCAGATCATGCTACCGAAGATGGCTTGCGAGAAGCACATCCGAAAAACCGATAATGTAAATTTATTACTGTTTTTCCTATAAATCAACAGGCCTGGAGAAAGGCTTAAAACCTCAAGTCCGAGGATAATTTGTTAAAGCAGGCCCAAGTTTTAAAATATTATGTGAAATATTGGAACATATACATCAAATATTACGAGGGGTCCTTTAAACTCTTTGTTTCAGGGATGCCATCATAACAAGTTGCATCAACTGTGCCACGAGCTTTCTAGCTGGCTTCGTAATTTTCTCAGTTCTTGGCTACATGTCACACAGGAGCGGTAAGCCAATTGAAGACGTGGCAACAGAAGGGCCGGGATTGGTGTTCATCGTCTATCCGGAAGCCATCGCTACAATGCCCGGATCGACCATATGGTCACTCCTGTTCTTCATGATGCTCCTGACCCTGGGTCTTGATAGCTCAGTAAGTAGTTGTACAATGATGTTAACATTTAACCGAAAAGGGCTGAGATAGTACAATTTAGTTACCGATCACTTATTCACTTAAATAGGCTTGAAGACCCGACGAAACTGCGTTACTTCGTTGCTGCGCTGTCCTCGAATAATCGATTTTGGAATAGTGAAATTTCTCTGTCGGATTTGTGGTGCCTCTTTGTGCTTGTACCTGTTTTGTATGCTTGATGAAAAATATTTACGAAAATTTGTGTTCTGCCACTAACAGTCTTCACCAAGATCACCCTGGCCATTGAAAAGCCGCGTCGTCATAGTAGAATTTGCGTTGCGGGGACGGCTGTAGATATTCTGAACGTCACTACTAGAGCAGATAGTGGAAAATCCAAAAATGTCTTAGTAGAATTCAAATAACTCACTGTATTTAGTTAAATGATAAAAACAATTAGTTGGCTTTTCAGTTAAACACTTTGTATGTACAAGTGTTTCCAAATATATCCGATATGGCTTATTAAGCGTTATTTTTTTTGTTAAAAGTTAACATTGCAAACCATTTTATGTTTTACAAAAAAGTAACACTTTCACACAGTTTTTCTGTAACATTAACAAATAGTGTGTTGTATGTTCTTTAATGAAATTGAACAGTGTTCAAATTCCTTTTCTAACCCCTGGGACTATGGTCAGATTCTTGGGACCGAAACTGTAACTAGGAGACATAATTTCGTCTTTGCCCTCCCAATATTCTAATTCATTCACAGTGAAAATCAGCTGTCGCCCTTCCACATCCACCGGTAACAATATTAAGACATTCCTTGAAATTGCAAATTAGGCTGAATGCTAAGCAAGCCTGAAGCTAGGTTTAGGCGCGGTAAAGTTTTAAATGCAATGCCAACTATCACTTTCAGACTTTTTTTTTTTGGGGCTTCTTTCTCAAATGATTGGGTCCATATTTTAAGTAAACCACATGCATAGAATAAGTGTGGTACCCTATCATCATCATCGGTTTTTTTGTGGCGCTTGCAGTCTTTGAGCCTTCGGCAACAAATTTTGGCGGAAATTTTGTGACACATGTAAGGACCAAACGGGTCGAGGGAAAGCGTTGGACCTTGGGTAGTACAGAGATCATGGGCTCTAGATTTGCCATTTAAAGTATGGAACCGGTACGACGTCAGTTGGGGAGATGGAAAGTGGTTCCCAGAAATTTTCGGAAATTCTCAGATTCGAGTGAGACTTTATGGGTGGTAGGAGCAAAATTGGATCTGGCATTTATATGTCCAAATAGCATCCAACCTCGGTGGGGAGAGTTGGAGGGGCTATCGGAAACTTTCCGGAAATTTGCATACAAAAAACACTCAACATCTGTGTGACAACTATTTCGTGTAGGGTGGGGGGGGGGGCGAGAATCTTTTGGATCTTTTAGAGTGAAGGGTTTGGAACGGGACTTGGATGGAGAGCAGGACATTCAGAAGCCCCAAGTGCATATTCACAGATCTGGACCGGATCCGGGCGCACGGATCCGACGATTGAAATTAAGTGTCTTTTTGTGTATGTTTATGTGTTTTATTTATTTTCTTAATTTACTCCGCTTTCTGAAAACGGCGGATTATAAATAAATTACTTACTTACTTACTTACTGTGGAGGGCGATGGTGCGAGTTTCTGGATATCTTGTGACATGCATAACTCTTGAATACGTGACCCGATCCGGATGGAACTTGATAGTTGGTGAAAACACATGTCTTATATAGATGTTTAGAGCCTTAGCTGAAGCATATGCCAACCCGATGAAAAATTTGTAGCCTGTGTAGTTGTATGATAGTTTTACGAACAAGTTGCAAGTATTTATATGTAATAGTACAGAATACTATTCTATAATGTACCTCAGACTGGGCCAATCTTAAACAGTAGTATCCAGTAGCAGCCTATATTGTCGTAGTAGCATCCAGTCTTGCTAATAGTAGCATGCGGTGGTAACAGTTACTACTGTATGCCATTGAAACTTACAACTCCATATAACTATTTCTTGAAAAATTTCATCGGGAGCTACCATTGCAAGTGCAAAATGAGCTTTCAGCTCTTGTTTTTTTTTAGTTTGGAGGATCAGAAGCCATCATAACAGCACTCAGTGACGAGTATCCCATCTTACGACGACATAGAGAAGTTTTCGTTGGGCTTCTCTTCAGCTTCTACTTTCTGGTGGGACTGACGTCTTGCACGCAGGTATAGTTGGTTTCTTTATGGCAAAAACAAATAAGCCAAAAGAACCTCCGTCTTTGATCCAATGCATCGACTATGGATACCCCGACAAAACGGAGCTGAGGTATCTACTGAGCATTGAGTTGCTGCCCGTCTACTTCCCTCTTCGCCGTTACGCATATCAGATGAGTTGGTGCAGGAGGCGCGCTGATCCGCTCTGCAGCGCGTCCAGACAACCAACTGGCTTTTTATGGCACTTGAGCTCACTCAAGTGCCATATAGCGATTGTAATTTCTGTCCGTCAGTCGGTCTGTCGGTCTGTCGGTCCCGGTTTTGCTAGTTCGGGCACTTCCAGATAAGCTAGGACGATGAAACTTGGCAGGCATATCAGGAACTGGACCAGATTAAATTAGAAATACTCGCTTCCCCGATCCGACCATCTGGAGGGGAGTGGAGGGAGGGGGAATCTGGAAAAATGAGGAAAAATGAGATATTTTTAGCTTACGAACGGGTTATCGGATCTTAGTGAAACTTGATATATGGGAGGAACTCGTGTCTCAGACCCTCCATTTTAAATCCAAACCGGATCCGGTGACATTGGGGGGAGTTGGAGGGGGAAACCGGAAATCTTGAAAAACACTTAGAGTGGAGGGATCCGGATGAAACTTGGTGGAAAGTACAAGCACAAGTCCTAGATACATGGCTGATATAACCGGAACGGTTCCGCTCACTTTGGGGGAGTCGGGGGGGGGGGAGAAGTCCGAATTTGTAGTGATCCCACGAGTTCCGTGCTTCCTGATGTGCTGGGACGATGGAAATTGACAGGCATCTCTGGGACCCGACCAGATTAAATAGGAAATCGTCAATTCCCCGATTCGACCATCTGGGGGGGGGGGGGAGTGGAGGGAGGGGGAAGCCAAAATTTGAGGTATTTTTATCTTGCGAACGAGTCACCGGATCTTGATGAAATTTTATATTTAGGATAACCTCGTGTCTCAGACGTCCCACTATAAATCCGGACCGGATCCGATAACACTGGGGGGAGTTGGAGGAGGGAACCGGAAATCTTGAGAAACGCTTAGAGTGGAGGGATCGGGATGAAACTTGGTGGGAAGAACAAGCACAAGTCCTAGATACGTCATTGATATAAGCGGACCAGATCCAGGCACTCTGGGGGAGTTGGGGGGGGGCCGGATTTCTAGCGATCCCGCGAGTTCGGCATACTTCCTGATGTGCTAGGGCGATGAAACTTGGCAGGTATGTCAGGGACCCGAACAGGTTCACTTGAGAACAGCCGTTTCCCCAATCCGACCATACTGGGGGGAGTGGATGGATGGGGAGTCCGGAATCTAGTGGCGTGTATAACTTTTGAACGGGTGATCGGATCTTGATGAAATTTTATATTTAGGATGACCTCGTGTCTCAGACATCTCACTTTAAATCCGGGCCGGATCCGATGACACTGGGGGGAGTTGGAGGAAGGAACCGGAAATTTTGAGAAACGCTTAGAGTGGAGGGATCGGGATGAAACTTGGTGGGAAAAACAAGCACAAGTCCTAGACACGTCATTGACATAACCGGACCGGATCAGGGCACTGTGGGGGAGTTGGGGTCGGGGTCCGGATTTCTAGCGATCCCGCGAGTTCGGCATACTTCCTGATGTCCTAGGGCGATGAAACTTGGCAGGTATGTCAGGGATCCGAACATATTGACTTGAGAACAGCGGTTTCCCCGACCCAACCATCCTGGGGGGAGTGGGTGGATGGGGAGTCCGGAATCTAGTGGCGTGCATAACTTTTGAACGGGTGATCGGATTTGAATGAAACATGTCTGGTGAGCTATCGCCTCGGACGTTCAGTGTCACGTTCGGGTCGGGTCCGACCCGACCATCGTGGGGGGAGTGGGTGGATGGGGAGTCCGGAATCTAGTGGCGTGCATAACTTTTGAACGGGTGATCGGATTTGAATGAAACATGTCTGGTGAGCTATCGCCTCGGACGTTCAGTGTCACGTCCGGGTCGGGTCCGATACCTGTGGGGATGGAGGGGGGGGGGGAACTCGAGAAACTCTAAAAGCAGAGGGATTGGGACGAAACCTAATGGATGGGACAAGCATTAGGCCTAGATAAAATTGAAGGAGCCAGATGGTTTCGGGGCTCTGTGGGGGGAGTTGGAGGGGTTTCCTGGAATTCCGGTAGTCGTGAGTTAGAATAGTTCCAGTTGTAAAAAGACAACGAAACTTTGCAGGCATATTAGCGACCCGAATTATCTTGACTTAAGAACCTGACACAACATACCCCCGGAAACTTCCGTTCCTAGATCCGAGCATTTTTTGGGGAGCACGAGAAGAGAAATATGGAAATTGACTTCTATAAATTGCAAACGAGTGGTCTGATTCGAGTGAAACTTTATGGGTTATACGAATCGATGGCCTCGACATGTAAAACATGCGTTCGAACCATATGCGACCACGATTAGGGGAATTGGGGGTGGGGGGACTTTTGACATGCACAAAAACCAAACGGATGGACCGAATGAGATGCAAATTCGACAGTGCCGAGTTTATGCGGCCTAGATTTGTTATTTGGCGTCCGGGCCGAATTCCGCCAAGGTAGGGGGGGGGGGGGGTACTAGAAACTTTCAGATAGGCTAAGTCTAATTTCAGTAAAACTTGATGGACAGGAACAGGGAATTAAGAGATTGGGGCCGAACCGGCTCCGATAACGTTGGTGGGAGGGGGGGGGGGGGTACCGGAACTTTCCAAAAACGCTCAGATTCGAGTGAAACTTGATAGATGGTATAAAAGAAGATGCTTTAGGTGGTCGATTTTTTATATCCCGAACCAGATTCGGCCACGGTAGGTCGAGATAGAGTGGGTACCGGAAATCGTGTAGCACGTCTAGGGATCAAACAAATGGATTTATTGGGATGAAAGTTTGAACAGTCATGTGCATTTGCTACAGACAATTGAGACGATGCCGGAACTGCTCAGAAATGAGTGAAACTAGATATCCTATTTCTATTTCCGAACCGCATTTTTGGATGGCGGGTGTATTTTGTGACGTTCTCATCTACTTTCTTGTACAGCCTACTCGTACAAGTGCCATATGAGCTCGTAGCTCTTGTTCTTTGTAAATTTCTTCTTCGTCTGCGATATAGCTGTTTGTAGTGGTAGCGAATTGTGATGATAAGATAAGATAAGATTTATTTCCGTAAAAGCACAAAGGACCGTGGAAACAACAAAATAACACCAAAACGAAACCATAACCTCAACAACAGTTTACAAAAAACTTTTCCTGTGAATCATGGCTACCTTTAGGAATCTTCCGAAATTTCTAAAATCTCTAAAACTTCTACTTTTCAAAATTTGTTTAAACCTTTCCTCCCCCCGAGTCATTTTTCCAAATATTTCCTTCCTAAGGTCTTTGAACTCCTGACACTTCCGCGTAGCTCCTACCCTTTGCTCGTTTGCATCGGGCAGAGTACAGGGATTTATTCGACTCCGCATGATTGGATTACAGAGATAGGGAGACGGAGGTTTTACTGTCTGAATCCACTCGTTGCTAAAAAAAGAAAAGAAAAGAAAAAAGAATTCTATCCTATTCTATAGTCATTAAGAAAAAAAATGTGTTGCAACGATATTGCCATTTGCCACTTGAATTTAAAATTGTAACATCTTCTTATTCAAGGAATGGGGTAGCAGTGTTCTAACGCCACCGCGGTTTTCCGCCACCTTTTAATTCAGGTAGGGCAGGTAGCCTGTGCAGGTAGTTTCAGGTTTAAACCTTCAAATGTGAAAAGGGTGTTTACCGCCACCCAGGAAATCTTACGTCCCCAAGAGGATTGGTTCCTCGAGAGGGTATGGTCAAATCTTGTCAGACCTAATATTCTGATGGGGTGTCGAGCACCAACCGGATTAACTATCACTGCGATTAAAGGCTCTCGGCCAAACCTGCTCCAAAACGTCGCAAAGTCTACAGAGAACTGGAGGAGAGCCTATTTAAAGCTAAAATTACGTATCAAGAAGGAAAGTCTTCGAGAGAAGCACTTCTGCGGTCGATTTCTCACCTTTTGAAATTTGAATAGTTTGGGGGCCTTGAGTTGTTGAAGTTTTACAGTTTCTTTAGTTGGACTTAAATAAATAATTATTTGAAATGTTAAGCTCAGTCTTCGTATTAGCTAGGATTAACGTAGAGTTGGTGGCGTAAACCCCTCTTCGCATTTAACGATTTAGATCTCGGATGACACGAACCAGCTACCTGCTGTACCTGCACTAATGAGTTGGCGGAAAACATACGGTGGCGGTGGACCTACCAAAATATTTGACCCTTTCGTCTGACCCAACTAATTCTCTTGATGATGCAAGATTTCCTGGGTGGCGGAAAACATACGGTGGCGTTAGAACACCCACTTCAAGGAATGGGAAGCTTATCATGAACTTAGCACAATTAAGCTTATTGCAGACAAGAATGTGTGATAACTTTGTAAAGCTTAAAGGGCAGGAAATATTTATTTTTTTGGTACCATTATGAGGATACGCAAGAAACTGCTAAAAATGGGAAACAATCAGGAATATAGACTACTGACTGTTAATATTACTAGTAGGCCTATGTAACCATTTCTAATTTAGTTGTCCAAACCATGTGTATTTTTTTTTTTAGTATCTATAGTGTCACTGAATGGATCAGATGAATAAAGCATAGTTTTTTTTATACAATATATGTTTTACTCCTCAGTGTGAGGGGAATAATTAATAAATTATTATTATTATTATTATTATTCTTTTATTGCCCTCAAAAGTTGAAGAGTACAAAAATTGAAATAAGACCATAATAAACAACTACAGACAATATATGCGTCTAAATCTACACGACGATAAATAAGAATACTGAAAACTTTAAAACACTATAAATCAATCATCATAGCGAACAACTATAAATGAGCCTTATCGGTAAAAAAAGGGAAAAGGTTGTGGGTTGGGAGAATATTCTCCGCCTTACTGTAAAAATTCTGAACTTTCTTTTTAACAATTACTAGTGGCTCTTTTACATTAAATTTTGAAACAATCTCAGTATTACTAAACGAGATAGGGAACCCAAGAAGAAATTTACAATACTTAAAATAAGAAACCCGAATAGCTGAGAGATCACTCAGTCTGAAATCGCGGAAAAGGAGGGAATGTTTATTTATAAATAAATAAACATTCTGTGGAATTGGGCATCCTGTAAATTGGGTATCCTTGTACATTTCATACAACCATCTTCCAGGGAGGTTTCTACTTCTTCCACTTACTGGACCGATATGCAGCTGGCTACTCCATTTTGATAGCCGTCTTGTTCGAAACGTTTGCAGTTTCATGGATTTACGGTAAGTTACTATGATATTCTGCCCTAGCAGACGCTCAGGGGGGATGAGGACCATGGTAGAAGGAATAGTAGTCTTTAACGGTGTTAATCGAATTAGTCATATTATGTTTTTATTTGACCCTTCGTTGCAAGGGGCCTCTTCAAGTCAAAGTTATGACATAGCTGACGCTTCCATAGGGGACATGTAGGCTACTGTGACAAATGAACCAACACATTTTTTTTAACTGAATTTATAAGTATATGGCTCCAATATCGGAGCCGATGTAGTGGACTGCGAACTCCTCGGTAGCTCATCTCGTACAGCGGTCACCTTGTGAGCGAAGGATCCTGGGTTCAAATCTTGTGTGCGTTGAGGAGCATTTTTGCTTTTTCATTTTCAAAATTTTCTTTATCCGACCTAACGGCACTACATAGATTTTTGCGTTCTGCAAAAGCGACAGACTGGTACAGTCGCGTGCTTCCTGCTTGACTCGACGTCACAAAGTTATTTGCATACATTTCTTGACTAGTGAAGAAAATTACTTCACCTGTATTATTTACGCAGGGATCGAGCGCTTCCGTGAAGATGTAAAGGATATGATTGGCCACAAGCCAGGGATGGGCTGGCTGATCTGCTGGAAATTCGCTGCACCAATCTTCCTACTGGTAAGTTCAGTCCTTCCCTCGTACATTAAATAAGAACCCTGCAGCGCTTCTCATTAGTCATTAGCGAGAGCCTATCTAAGGAGTTTCCATATGGAGCGTGTTCCACCCATCTAACAATAGTAACTATTAGTTACTATTTTTCGAACCTCGTAAAAAGTTACTACGCTGACCGTTCCAACCTTCTCGAAATAGTAACTATTTGCTTACCATGCACGGGAGCGCAGTAAGCGTGGTAACTACGCATCTCTGTAACGGGATTGGTCGGATTCGCCCGCGGCATGATATTCTGCTGGAAAACCGAAAAATCGTTCCAGCGAAAAAGCCACAGCTCGTGACGTCATGCGTAGTAAATTGGGTGGAATACGCTCATGGTTAACACTCAAATTCAAATTCACTTAATGTCTCCACAAATTCCCCATTAAGAAGGATAGCTTCAAACAAAAGTGTGGAGTTGATTTCGCGATTTTCTTTCTGAAATTCAGTTTGGATTACTTTCTGTTTTTCTCGACCCCGGTATTTCCATGTTTTGTTGATGCGTCTAAGGAGTTTGGTCGCGTGAACCACAGCACAATGCTTGATATTCTAGTGCGTAGAGGGGTCCCAACTTTGTACGCGAAAATTTTATGTTTTTGGTTTACCCAACAAAAATTTCGTGTACGTTGGGGGATAGTTTAAGTGATTTGTTCACCTTAGGAACGGTCTACGACTGGGGGGGGGGGGGGGGGTTCTATGTTCGCTTTTGTGTACGATTTATACAGACGAGCTTTCGCCAAGGTTATGCCTTACGAGGATTGGTTGCCACATTAACAGGTTTTGTTACAATCGTTTCATGTTTGCGGACGACATCGTGTTAATTTCGCCCACCATTTTTGCCCTCAATCAGCTTCTAAAAATTTGAGATGATTACGCTACATCCCACGATATTCTGTTCAACACGAAGAAAACGCTTACCAGTTCCTCTTAAAGGGGTGCGGCTTGGTGGGAATGAAATCGTGTTTGTATGTAATTTTACTTATTTTGGGTACAACCTTCGGGATGACGACCGTGTTACCGCGCTTCTACGAGGTTTGTTTAAGCGAGGTAACATGATGGTCCTCTGGGCACTGCTCTAATGCAGTGAAAACTCGCTTGTTCCAGTGCTATCGTTACCAGCTTTTTGGGATATCTCTAGTGGCCAATATTTCACTCAAATCGGCCAAACTACAATCGAGTTCCCCGCCGCCTATATAAACTACCAAAGATTTGTAGCGTGAGCCATGAACTTGTCTCCCGAAGGTGCTGTACAGTGAATGAGATAGTGGGGCGATCTAAAGCGTCCTTTCATCAGAGAATTTTCTTGTCAGGAATGCCGCTGATCCCCTTTTCAGCTGCCTTCCTGTGAGGAGAGCGCTCCAGGGACGTGTGTCCTTAGTTGGTTCTAGTGCTTGTTACATTTGTTGTGTTTTTGTTCGTGTGTGTAAATGGCCTTTGGCTGAAGTAAAAGTTATCATTATTATTATTATAGCAGGAATTGTCAAAAAGCTGCAATGCGACTGAAATACAGTAGAAACGTTAAAGGTTAACGTCCGACATCGAGGCTGATGTCGTAAGATAGCGTCGAGGCGTACATGGAAAATAACCTATCCGAGCCGAAGGCGAGGTAGCTCTTGAAAACATCTACCGAGTTGAGCGATAATGTCCTTTTCTATTTGCAATTTTATTTTCCACCTGAGGACGCGACCGAGACTGAGACCTGTGAGACGCGATGCAAAGAAAATCAACTTGGATCTGAAATGGTATGGCGCGAAGTTCTGGCCTGGCAAAACGATTTGTTCCGCTAGCGACGCCGAATACACACAGGCGAATGCGATTGTTTTGTCATCTAGCGACGCCGAATACAAGCGGAAGCGAATCTGCGTTGTGTGAGCACCAAGATTAATGCCATCTCTTCGCGAAGGCCCTACGCCAAACACTTTCATTTTGAATTCTTAAAGTTTGAACAATGAGCACGTGAGACTGTCTGCTATAATGACACCGAAAACAAGTTGAGTAACTGAAAGTCAATGGGAGCCATTTAATTGTCAGCTAGATGGTCTGTGATACTCTTGATCACTAGCTCGTCGTGGCGAATAAGACTCGCCTTGCCGTTCTTCCCTTGGATCACTGGGGTTTTTCGGAAAGAATGCGTAACAACACTTTTTGAACGCGAGTTTTAGCTACGCCTTTAGCCGAGATGAAACCACCTTTCCCGTTTTCCCCTCGCGTTTTTGTTCAAGCCACAACTCTCTTTTCTCTCCTCGTCTAGACTACTAGTTTTACAGTCTTTGTAATAAGTGAAAATAAAATAAATCTCTGAGAACCTTTTTGTATCCAGGTGATTATCGTCAATGGTCTGCTCGATTATCAACCTTTGACTTACGATGGGTATGTATACCCCACATGGGCCAACGTCGTTGGCTGTCTGGTAGCCGGATCAAGTGTTATGATGATCCCAGGCGTTGCAATAATCCAGATTTTGAGAACTCCAGGAACCTTAAAGCAGGTATGAACGCCATGGTACTCTTATGTTTTCGAAGGTGATGGCCTGAAAATCTGCCGTTTCTGCTCAAAAGCGACTCTACTCTATAATCTTTGATACATCTAAACTTCTTCGTCCGCCGAAATGTTTCAAACAGCGACAAAATTTTCCAGTCAAAATTTCCTTCCGGTTGTTAGTTGCGACTTTCCTAACCCCTTTGCTCTTCCCCTGTCACCATTTAACTAGTTCCGCAGCGCTGAGATCTTATGGTCCATTTACACACTGCGTAAAATCCGAGCATATTTTGAAATCCGAGCGTATTTTACGCACGTTTTGAGTTTGCAAAGATTTCTAGCAATAAGGACGTATTTAAATACAAAGCGGACCGATTTCTCTAATACGTCCGTATTGCTAGAAATCTTTTCAAGCTCAAAACGTGCGTAAAATACGCTCGGATTTTACGCAATGTGTAAACCCACCATATGGTGGTAAACTGCTTCCATCAGTGGAATGTTGAGTCGTCCGTGAATAACTTAAGGTCAACTTTGTATTTGAGAATAGCTCGTATGTCTATTTTCATTTTAGTTTCTTTCTTGCTCATGGAATTTATTGGCTATCTAGGATTGGGGTGCCTTGAAGATGGGATCGACTAAAAGCAGGAAAGGAAAGGCAAGAGAAAAGCAGGAAAGAATACTAAAACCAACAAGGGCAAACTAAAACGAGGAAAGACTTACCAGGAATCGGGGATTCGAAAAACTGGCAAGCCTTTCCTCTGTTTAGTATCCCGTGAGGGGTCGGCAAGTTCCATTTGTTAAAGTTCACCTTTTCCTCCTTTTAGTATTCGAAATAACTGGCAAGCCTTTCCTTTGTTTAGTATCCCGTGAGGGGTCGGCAACTTCCATTTGTTAAAGTTCACCTTTTCCTCCTTTTAGTATTCGAAAAAACTGGCAAGCCTTTCCTAGTATCCCGTGAGGGACTAAAAGGGGGAAAAGGTGAACTTTTACAAGTGTAAGTTGCCCACACCTCACGAGATACTAAACAGAGGAAAAGCACGGCACAGCTTGCCAGTTTTTTCTAATACTAAAAGGCGAACTTTTACAAATGTTAGTTGCTGACCTCTCACGGGATACTAAACAGAGGAAAGGCTTGCCAGTTTTTAGAATTCCTAATTTCTTTCCTCGTTATGGTACTCTCCGTGACAAGCTACTAAAACCAGAAAAGAAATGGTGGACTTGAAATATCTTAGTTGACGACCCCTCGCTGGACTCATGATCGCCTACCGACAGGGTACTAAAAGGAGGAAAAGGTGAACTTTTACAAATGTAAGTTGCCGACCCCTCACGAGAAACCAAACTGAGGAAGAGCACGGCACAGCGTGCCAGTTTTTTCGAATACTAAAAGGAGGAAAAGCTGAACTGTTTCCGACCCCTCATGGGATACTAAACAGAGGAAAGGCTTGCCAGTTTTTCGAATCCTCGATTCCTGGTAATTCTTTCCTCATTTTAGTTTGCCCTTCCTGGTTTTAGTATTCTTTTGCTGCTTTTCTCTTGCCTTTCCTTTCCTGCTTTTAGTCGATCCCCTTGAAGATGAAGATGTGGGTTTGACTTTAACAAGTGAGGTGTTTTTTTCTTTTTTTCCGTGAGTTAATGAATCAGTTTGTTGAACGTTAAGACTGAGGTCCTTTGCGCACATTTGTCAGATATTATCATGTAGATTGTATCAGAGAGCGATTTGTGAAGGGCTCAGTTCACGCGCGCTTCAAATCGTGAATGTCCGATCGGTTTTTGAAGGCCTTCAACCCAAGACTTGTAGCGTCAACTCCTACCCCAATCGGCGAGAGCCAAACAGCGACAGCTGCAAAAATCCCCAAAATTGAACCAGTTTGAGCTAAAACCAACTAGTACCGGGATAGTTTTATCCCAAGAACCTCATTTTTATTTTTATTTTTTTTACGTTAGGCTGTTTTGAACTTTTTTATTAGTATGAAAAATGAACTAGTTTGACAAAATTTATTGTTCACTGTATGTTATTGTTGTTTGACGAGTACCCACTGTTTGGCGTGAAGACAATTTGGGTATCAATAAAAGACTATTCTAATTCTACGTCTACTTTAAGGACAAATTCCATTCCGTTTTTAGCGATTTTTCAAACATAGCCTAAAACCGTTTTAACTTAAAACCGTCTTCTTCTGCAGAGGTTAAAGTTCCTCACAACACCATGGCGGGATCACCAGCCAGCCAATGGCATCTTACTTATGAAGCGGAATGGTCATTCGAGGACGCTAGAATCAGGGAAAGGTAAGCAACTTTTCGGATTGGGTTACCCAGTTTGAAACTGAGATTAATAGCTGCGTTTTTGCAGATACCATGGTATCTGATACCACGGTCTAAAGTCGTTTTTGCAGTTATCGTGGTATCAGACACCACGGTCAAAAGGCGTTTTTGAAGTTATCGTGGTATCTGGCCAGTTATCGTGGTATCAGATATTCAGATACTACGGCCCGACCGTGGTAACTGGTTGTAATATCTGAAAAGTCATCTCACTTTCATCAGATTTTGTCAGATTGGCGAGAAAGAAGTTTGGCACTTAGTGATATAACTGGATATCTGTTTTTCTTTTGGGATGACTTCGAAAAGTGCAATTTCGGCAATAGTCGTTTTTGCAGAGCACCGTGTATCAGATACCACGATAACTGCAAAAACAACTAATTGCAGATCCAGGTACCGTGGTAACAGATACCATGGTATCAGCAAAAATGCAACTAATGTATCCATCCTACCAAACTAAGGCTAATTCTTGGGTTATTTTTTTATGTCCGGGCACTCTACTACTGATATTATGTGTTGATCGAAGACCTGTGTGACTGTCGACGAGTCCTGTGTGACTGTCGACGACCTAAATAAATAACGAACGTATTGTTCATGACGTTTAGCCTTTTAGTGTTTTATTTGGTAGGACATTTCCTGATTGCCTTACGATAGTAAATACGATGTCCCCGGACCAAAACGACAAGTTTGGCAGTCCAATTTTGCTAAAGTTCGTTAGGCAAGGAAACGGCGAATGAACATAGAATGTTCACATACTTCTAGCGCAGTCGACATAATGCTGTGTTCTATCGGCATCAAGAGTTAGTTAAAAGTGCACACGATCACGATTTCCAGGCCAGATTTTCTGCACTTTCATAGTAAAAAAATCGCAACTTTTCCGTGTGGAACTGGTACCGAAAAGCATGGCAAGAATTCTAGTGCGCCAGAATCGGTCTGTCTAAGGTACAAGGGTATGTGATAGTGTATTGGTATAGCTTCGAACATCTGTATGAATGAATTTATTACATGCAGCCTAGCCATAAGGCATTTGCACAGTATATTCAGAAAAAAGGTAAATAAATGCTTAACGAGAAAAACTGAGCGGCATTAGCACAATATATACAACAAAAGCTAAAGATAAATAAACGGAAAACAAGAAATACACAACAAAACACGTAATGAATAATAAATTTACTGCATTAGCTGGGGCATTGGGCAATTGGCGGGAAGGAGTTGGATGATTGCAGAAGATGTTCACTTATTTCTTTTAGTTTGACAGTTGGGTCCAAGACAAAAAACTTCTCCATGATCGCAAACTTCTCCGGTGATCGCGCATGCGACGAAGAAGGTACAGAAGAAAACGGAAATATTTGATAAAACATGATCGCATTCGACTGTTGTCTTTTTTAATCAGAATCGGGTACAAACCGGCGAGGAAAAGCACAGAGCAGGAGCAAAGACTTGTGTAGATTTTTGCTACACCTCGTCGGTTGTACCTGGCTCTATTAGGAAGATTTTCCCATAGCCCATCCTCGTGGCATTTGCATTTGACAGAACAGCTGCTTCGCACATTTTTCTGAGTGTTGTTGGAACCGAAAGAACCACTTGATAGAGGTTTGTGGTTGCAGAAGGCTGCTTGTGACTTTAAGGATAGAAGCAGAACCCTTCGGCGGATTAAAACATAGATACTGACACGTCTCTATATTAAACATAACCCGATGATGCTAAGGTCCTTGAAAAGTGGTTCTAGATTGAATTGTTATTTTTTCTTAGATCTGCTGATCATACGTATATCCTCTGCGTAGGCAATGTAACTGATTGAAAAACCTTGAACAAAATAAGTAGGTGTTAGGTTGTTTAAGCAATCTGCTATTGCTCATTTAAAGATGATTCGGATGACACACGGCCTTGCGGGACAGGGTCAATAAGATTACAGTCCCATTGAGCAGAACCTCTGGAGTTCGAACACAGAACTGCAGAGCCTATACTACAGCCCTATTAACGCCGTTTAGACATAACTGTGCGTTCATTATTTATTTACTGCAAAATACTATCAAGAACGGATAATGGTATGGGTCCCTTGGCGCTGCTTTTTTTTTCTTTTTTTTTCCGGAACATCTTTTCTAATTTAACTTATTTTTATATTATTCATACAAAACAATAAAAATCATGTTCCGTACTTTTTGTGGCTACTCCTCTATGCCTCAGTGACGTTAATTTTAATTTATTTTTACCCACTTTTAAACTATCGTCACCTAATCCTTCAAATATTTTAAATCCCTACTAAACAAAATTTAACACTTCACTTTTTCTCCCAATCATCATTCACACACACCCATCATTCATCACAATACTCATCTTCAACTCTTCCAAAACACGACCGCAAAAACCCGCAGCCCTCGTTTCACTCTCACTCGCTACCACTCACACTACCTATCAAAGATCCAGGGCAAAAATTTTACAACAACTTTCAATAATCCCAATCAAACCCCCGCTCTGCCCGCTCAAGAGGCGCTGCTTCTAGCAAAAATCCGCTATCGGGTTTTGTAAATACTGAGCGAGTGTTTATACCCGAGACTTTTTATGCCATCTGTCCTAGCGCTCCGAACGTTACGGAGACTGCAGGAGTTTCGGTCACAGTGATGGAGCTCATTTTGTCCGGGAATCTCATTGCTGAAGCAAGAGCAATTAAGTCAATAGAACCTCCCTCTATGATCCCATGCACCGACTATGGATACTCCGGCAAAACTGAGTAGAACTAGAGGTACTTGCTGAGCTCTGAGTTGATGCCCGTATACTTCCTTCTTCGCCACTGCGCATATCAGAGGAAAAACTGCAGCAGGCGTACATGACCTGCTCTGCAGCGCGCCACGTGTACAACCAATCGGCGGCTACTCGCGAAATTTCTGAGGGCTCTACTGTGATACAGCTGATTGTAGGGGTAACGAATTGTGGGGCTCCGTGTAGCTCCTAGCATAAGCTCGTTTGCATCGGGAATATGTTCGACTCCGCATGGTCGTATTACAGAGATAGGGAGACGGAGGCTCTTGTGCTTATTTGTTCTTGGTTGAAGCAAGGATAAACTGCGAGACGGGGGAGACGGACGGTCTACTAGACAGTATAATATGTTCATATTTTATTGTGTGCTAAGCTGTTTTGTCCTTTCAGACTGCGAAGAGATCTTGCTTCCATCAGGGGACGCATCTCCTGGTCAAGTGATAGTGCTCGCGTACAAAGATTTGGACAGTGAAGCTGAAAAGGTAGACGTGTAGCCGACAGCTCGTAGTGCAGAAGAAAAAACAAAAACCAGTGTAAGGCAGCCCAGTGCTTCAGTCTGTATGTACCCGGTGATCTTTTTGTACTTTTTCACCGAAAGATTCTTGGTTACTCAGCCATGTAACCCAGAGTCGTTGGCGTTCTTGTGCTTAGTCCTTGATACCGTTTTGTAGAAGTTCGTGTCATAAAACGTCAAGAAAAGTCTCCGGGTTTTCTTTTCTACCGACCCCGCATTCCCCTTGCGACTACCATTTTTCCGGAATCATTCCTGCCGCATTTGAGCAGCTAAACGATAAGGCAACCTGTCAAAGACACGATTTGACAGGAGTCGGATCCATCCCGTAGGCGAACCGCTCTTCCTCCACCCGGGATTTTAACCACAGTTGCCACATATCGCACGATAGTGTGGATTGTCACTCTTGTCCTACGTATGACCAGGGATCCATAACTTTCCTGTAATGTTGTAATTGTTGTATTGTGAAACCTTACAGGAAATTTATGGGTCCCCGGTATGACATAAAATTCACTCTATTTAAGAAACGTCCAGATATGTCATTTTTGCAGCAGTGATTTCGACCAGAAGTTACCGTTTCATGTTTTTTTTACTCCCAATTCACTCTCTGTTTTGGGCCGAAAGTCGCTCTCTGGATGTTTTTCATGTGGCAACACTGATTCTAAGGTCAAAGCACTACCTCTGCTTGGCATGCGCATAGCAGATTTATGTCCATCAGATACCTTCGTTCATAGCGTAGGATCAGATTAGGCAAGGGTTCGCCTTCCACAATTTTCCTCCGGATTCCAGACAGCCATTTTTGTCGAGACAGGTTTAGAATGTGAAGCCAGACCAAAAACGTCTGAATGTCCGGGGACTCGCCAGATTGTGGACGTCTGGAACGGAGAGTGATCGACAGTTTCGATTGGGTTACAAGAGATGTTCAAAAGGGGGATGTAGGAGATGTTGAAGAATAGTAAATTTAGCTATCATCGTAGTCAAATCCGGAAGGGCTGGCTTGACTGTGCGGACGCCCCGGACATCTGGGAAGGTAAAGCTAAGCATAACCTTGTCAAGAATATCAGTAACTCTTTGGGAGACTTAGCACGACACAGATCACGAATTGAGCTGCTTTCACATTGACGAGTCGTTGCGTATCTTTCGCACCTGCGCGAGAAGCTTTAAAGCTGGATGCGTATTTATGTTCCCCTTTCTCGGTTGCTTCTGCTGAATTTTTGTTTCTTTCATCACTACTAAGTTTTTCTTCATCAGTAGTATACGTTTTCCTCCAAAAACTTCAGTTTTTTCACTAAAAAATCTGATGCGTATGCGTCGACGCAACGCTAGCGTTTGTTGCGTTTTATTTCTCTGCGTTGCATCAGCCCAAGCATGACGCAGAGGTTGCGTTGTGTAGCTCTGTGTGATAGGCTAAACGCATCAATGTGAAAGGGGCTTTATGATTGTTCACAACTTTTCACCGCAAAATCCCCGACCGGCATTTTTAATGGTACTGGACAAGCAGTAATATAGTGCGTTTTTAGTCGAGTATTCATTTACGGACAATCCACTCTTGCGGCCGCTGTAAACCCTTTTTCATAGAGTACATAACTCGTGAACCAAAACAGGTACCTGACTGAAACTTGGTACACTCGTTGGCATTGGGGTCTACTTGTGCCGTTTCATAAACGTTTAACTCTTACGCTCCACGTTCTAGCGTCCGCGCACTTGATGAAAATGGGCTCTGTTAAATGTCAACACCACGGGGAAGACGAGTGCAGGAGACTACGTAATAGACTACGTCACGTAAAACGATTAGCAACAATTATATTCCATCAATAGAAAGTAACAATGCGGCTTATATACTACGCGCTATCTATACACGTTAGAAAAATAAGCGTTTCTTATGATACAGGAATTTTCGACAAAAATACATTTTCGCTTTTCAAAAGTTTTAAACATGGTTAAAAAGCATGGTCATAGGTACGTTAGGCAATTCAGAATATCAAATTTGTGCAAAGACATGGTCGATTTTGAAATCTACACTCCGAACTATCAATGAAAATATCTGTGATGCTGCGCCTGAACTGCCAGCAGTTTCATATTAACAAGGATGCGCAATTTGAACTGACAACACACTACGAATGAATGAAGAACACTGACCAAGGGCACTGAAAAATTAGGAAAGTCAGGATCCCTGTTCTTTTGTTTATCTTCTTCTTTTCCTTAAGTCAAGATCCCTGTTCTCTTTTTTTTATTTCAGTCGCCGAACCCAGCTCTTACTCCAATGTTTAATTCACCAACAAACCCGGCTCCGACTTTGGACTACTTAACACCCAACAAAATTGTCCATAAAGGTTATTCATTAATTACACTGATGTAGTTGTGGACAAGTAAGTTCCCAATCGCAGAACACAAATTAGAGAGTGGTTTTCAAGCGTCAAGAACAGGTCGGAAATCAACAAACGGCGGATCAGGTAGCGGTTCCGCGTGCAGACTGTTAGGTAAAGTAGAAATCTCTGATATCTCAAGTGTGGAGCGAATGCAGTGAAGGTTCTTTTTCCTGAGTATAAGTTATTCCAGCAAGGAAATTTACATACTGCACGCAAAAGGCAAGGGGTTGCCCACTCTCGATATTAGTATACAGCAAGTGCCAGATGCCGCGGAGCCAGGCGGGTGTACCTGGTTAGGTCTTTATTATCTCTTTATTTTGTTACATTTTTACTAAAACATAGCATCGAATATGCTTCGCAATGATACTTTTAGCGAAAAACGGTCATAACAAATGGTATTGTATCTGTTAAAGTTATTGCGCACCCTGGTGTTAAATTTTATCGAACTTCTGACAATGTGGCCACTGTACATGCGTATAGCTTTCACTACAACGACTTAGAAAACCAGCAATTGCCTCACCACTACGTAAAATAGCCGCCTCAACAACTTTCTGCTGGTCACTTAGATTCCTAGTTCTACTGACGTGTCTTCAGGAATTGACACCATAGCGCCCAGACTCCAATGGGTATGACAACAGAGATGGGACGATGAGATTTAAGTTTTTGGTTGTAAAGTTTTCACTTCTAAGTAACAAAATTTCCGTGAAATATACGTAGTAAAATGTAGTTGTGGTAATGGAAGGAAAAACCGCAGATATTATGTTAACGAAAACCACCAAAGGAAAAATGTCCTATGGAGGAAGACATTTTTTTTTAGATGGACAGAGCCTATGAGGTAAAGACAATAACTGAACGAGAGAAAGAGAAAGAGAAAATAGTTAGAAATTACTATATATTAATTTGTATAGGCTACGTGTTACATATTTCTAAGGCTCGTTTCGCAACGTGGTCCATATGTTTTAGTGAAGGACATTGCCAAATAAGGGGAAGTCCAATAGAAAAATAAATCAAAATGAAAGGTATGACAACTGTAACTGCTCGAGTATTCCTGCCGAAACTGTCCCAACTTTACTTTCTGTTATATTGTGCTGTGTTTCTGCAACATTCTCGCAAGCTTTTAAAAAATCCATGACTGACGCGAGGTACACAGCCCTGACAGTTCTGAACACCGACATCGGATGTCAGGAAAATCGGTTAAATTAGCACAGAACTTTGTAAGAAAAATGAAGAACACTACGGCAATCACTAAACTACACATCACATGGAAAAGGTACAACATAATTTCGAATGGAAATAACATAAAATGGAAAAAATGGACAGCTTTTTCAGGAGATTCCTGTGATTCTCGTTAGTGATAGGGAGGGAATTCAAACTAAAGAGATGAAAACATGAACAAATACACACTTTTAGTTTTCTCTGTTTTGTTTCATTTTTTTACATTTCTCTTTTAATCTACTGAGGCACGCCTACAAATATACATAGACGCACCGAGAAGGCCATTTGTAGGGAAGGGAAAACAGGACTTAGGAGAAAAGACTAAAGTCAAAGTCAGTTCAGCAATTCTTTTCGTTCCTTTCCCAGTCAAACTCACACTACTAAAGCATCTAACGACTAAGGCAAACTCTAGTGTCCCGAGTCAGATCCAATGTCACAGGTTACGACTTAAGTTACACCGGCCAAATTTAGTGAGAGCCTAGCCTCAACTAATTCACCTTCTTCGCTTCTTTGGTTTCGACGATACGCCGCTTAGCGGGAAAAATGAAAGGGACCACGAGAAGTATTAGCATCGTTGCAACGTGAACGGACCAGAAGAGAGAGCTGGAAAACATGGCAGGTTAGGTAAAAAAAAAGCTACGAGCTCATATGGCACTTGTTACGAGTAGGTGGTACAAGAAATGTGATGAGAATGTCATCCCCCCTTCAACCCCCCCTCGGATTAGACCTAGAAATAAGGTATCTAATGTCACGTCAATGATGTATGTAGGACTTGTGCTTGCTCTTCCCACCAAGTTTCATCCTGGTCCCTCCAGTCTAAGCGTTTCCCAAGATTTCCGGTTCCCCTCTGCAACTTCTCCCGAAGTCACTTGATCCTGTTCAGATTTTATGTGGATCGTCTGAGACACGAGGTCTTTCCAAATACCAAGTTTCATTAAGATCCTATCACCCGTTCAAGAGTCATAAATACCTCAAGATTCCGGATTCCCCCTCCGGCCACTCCCCCCACGATGATCGGATCATGCAAACGACTATTGTCAAGTCGGTTTATTCAAGTCCCTGATATGCCAGCCCAGTTGCAACGTCCTAATGCATCAGGAAGTACCGAACTCACGTTTAATCAGAAATTCGCCCCCCCCCCCCCCCAACTCCCCCCATATTGCTCGAATCCGGTCCGGTTATGTCAATGATGTATCTAGGACTTGTGTTTGCTCTTTCCACCAAGTTTCATCCTGATCCCTCCACTCTAAGCATTTCCCAAGATTTCCGGTTCCCCTCTCCAACTCCCCCCGAAGTGGGAAATGGGACTCCCAAGTTGATAAAATAGTCAGTAAAGGAGCTGGATTGCTGAGATCATTCGCTCACCTGAAGCGATTGGTTTTTCCACCCAGGTACTGACTAACGTTTTAAAGACTCACATCCTACCTGCCCTTGAATATGGGTGCCAGGTCTGGCATCCAGGACTAACGAAAGCACAGGAAAAGAGGATTGAGAAAATTCATAAACGGGCTTGCCGGATCATTCTCGGTTAAAATCACACCTCATACGAGAACAGTCTTCGCACACTCGGGCTCAAGTCACTATCTGAACGAAGGCATGAAGCAGTTATGAGGTTTGGGAACCAGTGTCTTGCTTCCGCAAGGCACAGGCAGATCCTACCCGACTTTGCGGCGCCTATACGGTCGATGGTCCCGTGACAAGAAGTAAAGCAGCCTCAAAAGTCACCTTAAAGCAACCACCTGCAAACTGCAGCGAGCGATACAATTCATCTTTTGTCCCCTGCTTTGTTCAGCACTACAATGCCAGATAATGTGCGTCTTGTTTTTGTGTGTGTGGTCATTTTAACTGTTTTTTTGTAACTATGTTTTGACAATGCCACTGCTTTTTTGTACAATATTCTGGCAAATTACAACGATTGATTGATTGTAGTCACCGGATCCGGTCCGAATTTTATGTGGATCGTCTGAGACACCAGGTCTTTCCAAATACCAAGTTTCATTAAGATCCCATCACCCGTTCAAGAGTTATAAATACCTCAAGATTCCGGATTCCCCCTCCCTCCACGATGCTCGCTGACTATTTCCAACTTAATCATTTGGGGTCCCTGATATGCCTGCCAAGTTTCATCGTCCTAGCTTATGTGGAAGTGCCCGAACTAGCAAAACCCGGACCGACAGACTGACGGATACGGACAGAAATTGCGATCGCTATATGGCACTTGGCCGAAGGGCAAGTGCCATAAAAACTAGCGTAGACAATCCAGAATTCGCTTCAAGAAACAAAAAAACAGGACAACGTCCCAAACAGCTGATTTACTTTCAGTCTTTCAGTAAGCTACGGTATACGTTGAGCTGGCTTTCGGTTACGCGTCCCGTCAATACGCCTTATTTGCGTAGTTTGCTGAAAATATCATTACTATGTCATTATGTACTTCCATTATGTCCAATGAGTGGTTGCATTGCGAATGAGAACCTAAATCGTCTGATGCCTGAGTCTGTCTGAGGCCAAGTAATTATCCCGCAAGAAAATAATTTTCATATTCGGATTCAGCATGCCTCGTTATCTGTTATTCAATTTTCGGTTTTCCGTCCGACCCAAAACTTTCCGTTTTACTGGATTCTGGGTGAACCACTTCTGCGGCAAGAAAATAAATTTCATATTCGTGTTCGGCTTGTCTCTTTATAACCCTAAATCGAACCTCTAATCAACTTCAGATTAAAATTTTACTTTTCACCAATTTTCCAGTTTTTGCCGGAATTTGTTCGCCCCTTGATTTGAAACCGCTCCCCCGCCCTAAATGTACGGCTTCATTGCCCATCTTCGAACATGACCTGTACTTTGACCCAAAGAGTAATCATGCCAAGTTTGCCATAAAATATCTCAACCTCTTCGGGAGTTATAGTGCTAACAGACGGACAGACGGGCAACCGTTACGAAATCATAGGTATCCCATCACTTACGGTTTGGGATCCCAAAAATGGATCAAGTAATTATTGAAGTAGTATGCATTAGCATTATAGGTAAGACAGGTCCTTTAAAGCCAGGAAGACTAATGATACCCGACCGCTTCCTGTAGCGCTATTTTCTCTGCTCCTTTCAGTTTGTTTTTCAAATACAAGATCAGACCCTCTCTAACCCATGAATCCTGCGGAAAAACAGAAGGTCGAATCAACACCGACGTCAGTTTTCGAGTTCAATAACTCGACAACCTCAATCTCGACTTATTTGGTTTCGTTTCCCGGCCCTCGAACCGTTCATACACATAGTCGTATTAGTTACATTATATATCTTGGAGAATCAACAGGAGCTAGAAGCTGATATGGCCGGAATTCGCCTTTTCGTAGGTTTGTTCTGATCATTTGTAAGCAAAACACTTGAGATAAGAATGATCATGGATGATCATGTGAATGATTATAAGATGCACACTTCAAGGGTGCTAGAAATTAATTTTAAAGCAAAACCCTTGTGGCACAAATGAACATGCGTGCCGAAATTCTATAGTACGGTACTTTTTTTTTACTTTGCGGTTAAGATGCGCACTTTAAGGGAGCTAAAAATTCAATTGCAAGAAAACCCTTAAGGCAAAACTGATCATGGACTCATGGGGACCATAAAAAGTTAGCTTACAAATATTTTTTTTACTTTGAAGTTAAGATTCCTACTATACGGGAATGGTCGGATTGGGAAGTGACGATTTCCAAGCCAATCTTGTCGAATCTCTAACGTTCCAGCCAAGTTCATCGTCCTAGCATCTAGAAGTACCTTAATTCGCGATCACCGGAATTCCGGGCCCCCCTCCAGCTTCCCCACAGTGCCTGGATCCAATCCGGTTCTTTAAATGATTTATCTAGAGCATTTGTTTGTAATTCCCATCAAGTTCCATCCCAATCTCTCAGTCTAAGGGGTCACGTATTTTCCGCCCTCCCCCCCCCCCCAAACAGTTGTCAGATGCGGTCTGAACATGAAAAAGAACATCAAAGACATGCCCTCTGTCGAATTATTAAATTTCATTGGGATCCGATCACCCGTTAAAAAGCATCTCCAATATTCCAGATTGCCCCTTCCTCCTAGATGATCGGATCGAGAACTGTTTTGTATTCCGAAGTCAGTTTGATCGGGTCCCTGATATGACTGCCAAGTTTCATCGTGAAAATCCCCAAAACCGTTATCATCGGAATTCCGGAGTCCCCTCCCCCCAAGTGTCCGGATCCAGTCCAACTGTGGAAAAGATTTATCTAGAACAGACGCTTGTTCTACCCAGCAAGTTTCACTCCGATCCCTCCATTCTAACAGTGTCTCGAGATCCCCCCCCCCCCAACTCCCTCACAACTGTCGAATACGGTCCGAACTTCAAATAAGACACCAGAGACATGTCTTCTATTCAGGTATTAAGTTTCATTTTCATCGGATCACCCGTTCGAAACTTACGCACGACTCAATTTTCCCGATTCCCCTCCCTCGGTCCACTCCTCCCAGATAGTCGGATAGGGAAACTGACTATTTCCACTATTTCGGATTGAGCCAGAGGCTACAAGTGCCATAAAACGAGCATGCAAACGTCTACCTGTAAATCCTGATAGATGGCCAGAAGTCCAACAATACAAAAGGTAATGTAGTATAGGCCAAACCAATACGAGATCCAATGAGGGTCAATAAGTCGTAGAGCATGGCCATTTCTCTGCTGCCTTGAAAGAAGGGTCGAATGTGGCGTCGAGCCTATCACGAAAATGATAATTATCAGTGGGCATCAGCTGACTGACGAACTCATTAGAGGTAGTCCGAACCTTCACAACCAAAGCCGTGACCGATTTAAGTCCTTCCTATCTTCTTATTAATGCCTTGCTAAAGTTTAAGGCTTTGTCAGGTGAATGACTTTGCGGAAAAGTATCTACATGACAATCCACGTGCGACGCGGCCGAGACTTGCTTCTAGTTCAGGTCATCATTCACGCAGTCTTGTCCGACAGGGCGCTGACAATTTTCGGCTTAGAAACGGCACTTGGCTGACGGGCTGAGACATGACCGAGACAAGGATAAATCGCACGCGACTCAATGTAATAAACGAATTCTGGCTTCCATTGCACGGTCAAAAACGTGCAACCTGCTTTCATTTTCTGGCCCACAGTTGGCAGTAGTAGTAACACTTGTAGTAAGCTACAGCAGAGGTATTCTTACTTAAACACTTCTCTAACTGTTTCACTACCCTAGTTGTGATCTTGCTTATAAAACAGTCAAGTGGAAAGGGAAAATAACGAACTTAATATCAGTTGATAGCAATTATTTGAGGGTTGTCCTGGCGAAAACTTCCAGTTGGAAATTTGAGCATTCAGACTTTATTTTGGATGTATAAATATTCTTCTTTTTGGGATCCCAAAACGTAAGTGGACATATGACATCGCAAAAGTTGTCCGTCTGTCCGTCTGTGCGCGCTATAACTCTCGAAGGGAATGAGATATTTTGATGAAACTTGGTGTGAGGATTCATTGGGTCAAGGGTAAGGTCAAGTTCGTAGATGGGCTCTGTAGCAACTAGATTTAGGGGTGGGGTAGGGGGTTCAAATTAAGGGACAAACAAAATAGTTTTAAACAGCTAATGTGATAGTCGATTATGGGATAAGAAGACGATAGTGAAAACCATTTTCTCTCCTGACAAGTAGTTCGTCCGGAATCCGGCAGAAACCGGAAAGTTGGTTAAAAGTATAAGCTTTATTTGAAGTTGATTAAATGATCGACTTTGGGGTAAGAAGACATTCTGAACACGATGGTGAAAACCATTTTCTCGTCGAACAAGTAGTTCGTCCGGAATCCGGCAAAAACCGGAAAGTGGGTTAAAAGTAAAAGTTTCATTTGAAGTTGATCAAATATTCGATTTAGGGGTAAAAAGACATGCTGAACACGATGGTGAAAACCATTTTCTCGCCGGACATCTAGTTCGCCCGAAATCCGGCCAAAACCGGAAAATTTGTTAAAAGCAAAAGTTTGATTCGATGACAGGTTAAGGGGTAAGAAGAGAGGCTGAGTCTGTATATGACAATCATTTTTTAAACGGACATATAATTAGTCCGGCCGGTTATAGCCGGATTTTTTTTTTAAGTCAAATTTGTATTCAAAGTTGATTAGATGTTCTTTATAGGGATTTGACGCTGGATTTGTTTCTGAATTTTCTTTTTTTGCTGGACTAGTTGTTTGCTCGGAATTCGGGCGAAACCGGAAACTTGGCAGAAGTAAAGCAGGAAGTCTCGGTCAGTACCGTCAAAATAGATATGGCTTATAGATGTATACCTGAACTTGAGGTATACCTGAACTTGTTTTTTTCTGATGATTAGCCTGGCGAAGACTGGATCTGGTGAAGACCAGACCCTATTGTCTGAATCACATATTAGATTTTTCGGATCCCATCGACACCTTTGGTCTTGTTCTAGTTGAGATGTCAATTGATCTGTCCCGCCATCTTCTTGGTGCGAAGATACGTTCCACTCTGCAAAAGATTTGAACTGCGAACGGAAAACCAGGTGGCAGTTAAGGATTTCGAAGCAAATTTTTCCGAAGAAGAGTGAAGCATGATAAAACATGAATAGAATAAACCTTTTTGGTAAGTATTTTGCAGTAAAAGTTGCCTCGTAAGAGTTTTACTTTTTTCTTTGACAATCGTTCACTATTAGGCGACGTTTAAATAAGCATACCTCTACTGTACCTAACTTTTCTGGGTCTCCCCACACTCTCCCGATCCAGGGCAAGAACAAATAATCAGACAGAACTTCCGTCTATGTTCCCATGCACCGACTATGCATACCCTGACAAAATTGAGCGGAGCTTGAGGTACTTGCTCTAGCTCTGAGTTGATACCCGTCTACTTCCGTCTTCACCGTTGCTCGTCGCAGAAAAATAAGTGCAGGAGGCACGCTGACCAGCTCTGGAGCGCGTCCATAGAGCCAGTCAGTCGGCTTTGACTTTGAAAGTTTCTTCTATGCACAAAATATATATTTTTCTATAGGTAACAAAACGTGATCCGGTCGTTTGCATCGGGCAGGGTACGGAAAATATTCGACTCCGCATGGTCCTGTTACAGAGATAGGGGACCGAGATTGCATTTGATTATTTGTTGTTGCGCATGGGCAACCCTACTGTCAAAAGTTTCTCCGTACAAAGATTAAAGTTAACTGAAGTATTTGCTACCCGGATTCATCTTGTCTCCATTTGGTATTAATCTTATCAGCGTAGAGATAAGAATAATCCGAGTAGCGAATACTGCAGTTACTGTAATCTTTTTTCGGTAAAACTTCGAACTTGAGAACTTTCTGGTCCAGACGTAGTTATTATGTGCTTTCGTAAGGACTATTGCATCTTATCCTACTGAGGAATCTTGGGGAATGATTCGCTCTCCGTGGAAGTAAAAACTAAATCAGAGCACTGTACACCTTGAAATAATCCTGACAGGCGATAAATAAGGCGGAAATAAGCCAACTAACAGTCGAATGCAGCAGATGTATGCTTATTTGAACATCACCTAAACGTGAACAGTCACCGAAGAAAAAAACTAAAACCCAAACTAGACATTCTTCACAAAAAAATACTTGCCAAAATCGTGTTTCCATTCATGCCACTGTCATGCTTCACTCTTATATGAAACTTTGCTGTTAAGCCTATCAACTGCCATCTGGTTTTCCTTTCACCATTTGAATCTTTTGCTAGGTGGAAAGTACCTTCACCAAGAAGATGGCGGCTCAAATCAAAAGACATCTCAGATAAAAAAAAAAAAAAAAAAAAAAAGACAACACATTTAGCAGGCCAAAATAAAACAAAAAATTCAACTCAAACTTTGTTCCAGGACAGGCCTGAAATTGTTGACTATTAGCTGATATCAAGCTTGTTATTATTCCTTTCCGTTTGGCTTTTTATAAGCAAGAAACAAAACCAGTGTAGTGAAACAGTTAGAGAAGTGTTGAAATAAGCATAGCTCTACTGTACCGAAAATACGATTTGGGAAATCCATCACATCGAATTACGCAACTCGGACTTACTGTTCGTCCGGCTCCAGTCAAAAGAGCACCACAAGAGAAGGTGAGGTAATAACCAGGGTAGAATCCATGCCAAATGGCTGACAAGGCATATGTTGCAGCTGTAGGGCTAAAAGGAGCCCTTTCATAGCCGACATATCGCAGCCACTTCATGGTTCCAATGTTCCAGCTGCCCAGGGTATCACGAAAATTCGTTGAGAGCTGCAAATACAGAAACTATGTTTCCAAGAACTGTTCAAAAAGATACAACGATACAGAACCCCAAGCGGGAAGTCAGTTTTTTCGCTAAAAAACATTAAAATCTGGATCATTTATATTAGGGAACCTGCAGTTCTAAATCGCAGATGGGCTAATAATGACTGACTTTTTAGACATGACTTTGTTCGATCTGAGTCCTCCTTGTCTTCTTGTTACTGCCTTGTCACGGCATTAAGCGGACAAGACAGTTAAATAAAACGGCATTTGGCTGACAGGACCGAGACAAGGGTGAATCGAACGAGGCTTTATCCATTCACGAAAAGGTATAATTAAAATAACAGAAATTAATACATTGGTAAATCAAAGAATGTAAAAGCCAAAATCTGTCGTATATGGCTGTGCTTATTTTTCTGCCAATTTGAAAGTTCCACAATGTGCAGAAAGACTTATGCCTAGACCATAGTCGGCTAAGTAAGGCTAGCAGGCGTTGTAAGGTTACCGGTAGATCAATTAGATGATGTCTAAAGGGCTAAATTCTTTTTACACTTTCATTACCCATCATAATGCAGAACTGCACACACAGACGGAGTAACTAAATAAACAAGACCAAAGGTTCCGACGGGATCCCACAAATTCAATATTTGATCCAGACAATTGGGCCTTGTCTTCGCCAGACTACTTGAACATTTTTACTATTAAAATTCAGAAAGAGATTAAGGCCAAATAGCTAATCATCTAAGAAAACCAAGTTCAGATAGGGATTCAGCACGTGTGTTTACCCCTATAAGTCATATCTGTTTTGACGAAAACTTCCTGCCTCTTCTGCCAATTTCCCGGTTTCAGCCGAATTCAGGAACTACTTTTCCGGCGAAAAAAGAAAGCTAAAAAACGAACTCAGCATCTTTCCCCAATATTGAACATCTAATCAACTTCAAATAAAAATTTAACTTATACAAAATTATCCGGCTCCAGCCGGATTCCAGTCCAACTATATGTCCGGGTAAAAAATGATTTTCATACACGGATTCAGCATCTCTTCTTACCCCTAAATCGGATATCTAATCAACTACAAATAAAACTTTAACTTTTTCCAGTTCTGGCCGGGTTCCAGGCGAACTACTTGTCCGGGAAGAAAATGATTTTCACCATCGTGTTCAACATGTCCTCCTACCCCTATATCGAACATCTAATCAACTTCCAATAAAACTTTTCTTTTAACAAACTTTCCGGTTTTGGCCGGATTCCGGGCGAACTAATTGTCCGATGACAAAATGGTTTTCATCATCGTGTTCAGCATGTCTTCTTACCCCATAATCGACTAACACATTATCTCTTTACAAATATTTCATTTGCCCCTTAATCTAAACCCCCTCCCCCACCCCTAAATGTAGGGCTATAGAGCCCATCTACGAACTTGATCTTACTCTTGGCCCAAAGAATCCTCACACCAAGTTTCATCAAAATATCTCATTCCCTTCGAGAGTTATAGTGCGCACAGACGGACGGACAACATTTATGATGTCATAGGTATCCCGCCACTTACGTTTTGGGATCCCAAAAGGAAAGCGAAAGAAATTAAACCAACCGTTGATTATTCTACTGCGATGATCAACGAACATCTTGTACGGTTGTGGCAGATGCCTGTTATCCTGTAATCCTAAGGGCAGGACTCAGAGGCTTTGAACCCTATATTTATCCGCTCCCCCTACAGTCGTCTTGACTAGTCCAAAAATATGCTCGGGGATTTTCTGGTGGCAATTGTGGCTGAATGCAAACGTGAATGTGTCTATTTTCACCTACGAAGTCCACAACAAAATTCAATTTTATACTCAGTGCGAGCCATGAGTTCTAAATTAAGCAGCCCGATAACGAACCTCTACTTTATTGACGTTAACGTTCGTAACAAGATCCCATCTGGAGGTTCCATCCTTATTCCAGCCGTTGAATCCGAGCCCAGAAGCGTTGCATATGGCATCAGACAGGAGCCAGGCGTGGTAGTACTTTGCCCTCGCAAGTGACGTTATAAGCACAATATAGAAAAGCCGAGCAGGGTAGCTGGTGTTGGTGAAAAACTCCTCCTCTGAAAACAAAAATCCAGTTTTTGAAATTCTATTTCCTCTGTTCCTGTTTATCATTTAACTTCTACAGATGTTTCCCAGCTGTATGAGTGCTGTTGCGTGAATAAGATGATAGTTTACAGATACGTGGTATCTTCAAACCTTATATGGTATCTGATACCACGGTAGGTAACCGTATCTGCATTCTGTCGTTCTTGCAAATACCATGGTATCTGATACTGCGATTGCTTCGCAAAAACGACAAAGTGCCGAATTTACTTACAGTCCCTCACATCACAAACACCAAACTTATTTTCCAAAAATTTGACAAATATTCGGGTGATAAAAGTAAGGGGACTTTTTCAGACACCAGATACCACGGTGACTGTCTAGATATTCAGTAACTGCAAAAACAACTTTGACCGGCGTATCTGCAAAAATACAACTGATGTCCTGTCGTCAGTCAATCTGCGAGATGATTGGCGACGACTTCTGGAGCTATAGTAGAAACTAAGGTATTCCGGTAAGCAGAGGCATCACATATGGGCGGGGGACGCCCCATCACAATGTTGTAGGAGTGGGCGAAGCACCGCGATTTTTCTTAAGAACGGTCGATTTCTCTTAAAAACAATCAGTAAAATGACCAATTAGTCAGTAAAAACCTTGTCCCCCCCCCCCCCCCCCAACAAACATTTTGGGTAATAACAATAAGGGTTGACACTTCAAAGGTTCATTGTTTTGCTGTATATGAATTTGATGCGTTATTCTCAGCCGTTTAAGTTGTGTTTTATCATTAAGTTTTTGTTTTGGATAGTAAGTGGTGATTCTGGTTGAAAATGAGTTTGTTTTTGGTTGATTTTCTGGTTGGGCGTCCCAGACCGCGTAAGTCAAGCTCCTTTCTTTCTTTCTTTCCCTTTTTTCCTTTGTTTTTGTCGAAGTTTTGTTTTTATTAATGTTTTGTTTTGAGGGTAATTAGTCCCTTACAGGTTCGCCTCTGGGCATTGAAGATTCCATTTTTTTTTTAATAAACCCTTCGTTCATTCATTCATTCATTCAACACACTTTTTATCCCTGCCAAAGCGCGTAAATTCAAATCCGTCTGGTTGGAAAAAACGGCTTGTCTTTCTCCCAATCGAGGCGAAGAAAATCGAAATATTTTATATGATAACACGATGTGATTATAGCCAGAATTCTCACCTCTAACTCTTCCAACGGGAAACATCGGACAGACGAAGAAAAAGATGACGGCAGAAAATGCGCTTACGCTAACTTTTGCGAGCACGGCCCTGGCTGGTGATGGGTCGTCAACTAGCACGGTAGCGAACCGTGAGCTTTTCCGGCTTGCTTCCTACAAAAAGATATCCTAGTTATGGAAGGAGTGAGGAAACACTACTAACCCTTGCTCCAAACCGAACGGTCGGTACCAAAGTAAGACAAGCCAAAATTCCACCCAGCTTTAAACGGGAAAAATCCAGGAAAAAGCACGGGAAGCGTCGGATGATTTGCCCCCAACCGCGCATCGCACTCCCGGCCCAGGACTTAGTATCAGGAGATCAGCACAGGGGTGTGCATGAATAATCGCTATTCACTGAATCACGGTTCAATTCCGGATTTTATGAATAATCGTGAATCGAATCGTAATCGTCATTTGTTTTCCCCGCTGAATCTTTGACTGAATCGTAACTAGCCCGTCGAATCGCAATGTGATTCAGCCTAAAAAAAATGAATAAATTGCAGTGAATCGTCCTTAGAAAGAATCGAAATGAGTTTCCCTATGGGTATGTACATCTCACGTTTGCAACACGATACTGGTTCTGCAATTTCTTACCAGTAATATCTAGTCTTTTTAATCCTCTTGAGGAAACAGAAAGGTATACATGCATGGGACAATAATGGTTATTGAAGTCATTCTGCTGACAACCCATAGTCTATTGACATGTCAAAAGTTTACAAGCTTTTTGTGCCACCTGAAAATTCATTTCCTCTGAAGAAAGGTGAAAACGTTCCGCCGAAGCGCTTGCACTGTGGAGATGTCGCGTCGGTTCGATATCAAACCTCATCCGCCATTTCAAAGTCAGTTCATAAATATTTTCGAGGATTTATAACCTCCGAAAAAGTAGCTCGTTACTTGACTGAGCCTCTCTGCGGATGTCAAACCCCTTTTTGGGATCCCAAAACGTAAGTGGAGGGATACCTATGACATCGCAAAAGTTGTCCGTCTGTCCGTCCGTCCGTCTGTCCGTCCGTCTGTAAGCACGATAACTCTCGAAGGGAACGAGATATTTTGATGAAACTTGGTGTGAGGGTTCGTTGGGTCGTCGGACCAGTCAAGTTCGTAGATGGGCTTTGTAGCTCTACATTTAGGGGTGGGGGAGGGGATTCAAATTAAGGGACAAACAAAATGTTTTGAAACAGCTAATGTGATAGTCGATTACGGGGTCACAAGACATGCTGAACACGATGGTGAAAACCATTTTGTCATCAGACAAGTAGTTCGCCCAGAATCCGGCCAAAGCCGGAAAGTTTGTTGAAAGTAAAAGTTTTATTTGAAGTTGATTAGATGTTCGATTTAGGGGTAGGAAGACATGCTGAAGACGATGGTGAAAATTATTTTCTCGACGGACAAGTATTTCGCCCGGAATCCGGCCCAAACCGGAAAGTTTGTTGAAAGTAAAAGTTTTATTTGAAATTGATTAGATGTTCGATTTAGGGGTAGGAAGACATGCTGAATACGATGGTGAAAACTATTTTCTCGACAGACACGTATTTCGACCGGAATCCTGCCCAAACCGGAAAGTTTGTCAAAATTGAAAGTTTTATTTGGAGTTGATTAGATGTTCGATTTAGGGCAAGAAGACATGCTGAACACTTATTTGAAAACAAGTTTCTACCCGGACATGTATAGTTCGTCCGGAATCCGGCCAAAACCGGAAAACTGTTGGAAGTCAAAGTTTTATTTCTAGTTGATTAGATAAGCGATTTAGGGGTAAGAAGAGATGCTGAGTCCCTGTATGACAATCATATTTTACCCGGACATATAGTTCGACCGGAATCCGGCTGGAATCCGAAAATTTGTTATAAGCTAAATTTCTATTTGAAGTTGATTAGATGTTCATTACTGGGGAAAGAAGATACCCTGATTTCGCGTTTGAGCTTTCTTTTTTCGCCGGACAAGTAGTTCTGGAGTTCGGCCGGAACCGGGAAATTAGCAGAAGTGGCAGGAAGTTTTCGTCAAAACAGATATGATAGGGGTAAACACACATGCTGAATCCAAATCTGAACTTGGTTTTCTCAGGTGATTAGCTATTTTGCCTTAATCTGTTTCTGAATTTTAATTGTAAAAATGTTCAAGGAGTCTGGCGAAGACTGGATCTGGCTAAGACAAGACCCTGTTGTCTGGATCAGATATTGAATTTTTGGGATCCCATCGAAACCTTTGGTCTTGTTATTGGCGAGACAACAAGACTGAATACATCATCTTGTCTACGCTGGCGCTTAAGTACTTGTCAATCCCAGCGACTAGAACTTCCGTGGAAAGGATCATAGCTGGGAAGATCCTGACGCCGCAAAGGACAAAGCCGACCGAGCAGAACTTGTCAAATTTAGTTTTCCTAAAGTGTAAAAGCGGCAGATTGAATGCGTGACAAGTTTCCAATTTTTAAATACACAAATAAAGATATATTCCATTTAAACGGATGTTTTGTTGTTGAGTCATGATTATTCACGAATCCTTTTGAGTCATCGACAATTTCTCCTTGAATCGTTTCGAATCACTTTTATGGGTGAATCGCACTGAACCGAATTTTCTGCTGGACAACTGAACCGTAATCGATCTGTGGCTGATAGCGGACGAGTGAAATGTTGAATTATTTGATTCAGAAGCAGGTCGAATCCGGTCGAATCGCGGAACCCTGGATCGAACCTGTGCTACGCGATCCTCAACTGGTTTGCATACGAAAGTTAGCTTTGCTTTTTGGAGGAGTGAGGACAATAGTTTATTCATTGGTCGCTTCTCGAAGAGTCGCCTGTGACAACTTCTATTACTCGGTGTTATGCAGAAAGTCTGCCAGCCGGGATGGTAACGGTCTACCATCTTGCACACTCTTGCCCACTCTCTACCTGTCTTTTAACACTGCTTTTCATTGGGTTCCTTGAATCACAGCTTCATCCGAAATTACCTAGGCGAGACAAGCCTGGTTCTAATTCCGAATTCCAGTGCATAAGACATGAAGCCTTATGCTGACTGGACCGGATATCCAAAATCGACTTTCTCGTCATGCCCGTTCCCACAGCAAAAACAATTCCCTCCATGATGCGACGTTGGTATGGTCTTCTTAGTTTCAGTTTTTTTTTATATTTATCTTCCCCTCTCTGTTTTTTGTATTCTTTCCTTTTTTTTTTCCTGCACTCGGATTTTTTTCTTCCCGATGTCAAGTGCAACGGGTCAGTAAAATGGATAATTCATACTCAGTCGGATTGGTCCATACTTCTGCTCATGTGCGGGAATAGGGATGAGAATAAGCTATACCTGATTCACGAATGTAAAGAATTGGATGAGTTAAGTGAAGAAATTTTTGGAGAAGGAGTGTATGACGAGGAGTGGAGGGTTACACTTATGAAGGATGAATGCTTTACGTGAGTTCACCAGTTGAGAAGATTTCTTATGCTTTCAATGAAGCATGGAAAAGGGTTTATTCAGTTTCAATCTGGAAAATAGATAAGGTCTTTCTTTTTCTTTTTTTTCTGTATGTATTCCCATTGCCCTCAGTCTTTTTGTGTAAATACATCATATTATATCATATACTGATCGAATTAGCTGCTGTCACTCGGTACCTAGCCTACCTGATGAATCATGCTTTCGGTTTCTGAAAGATATGCCTGGGGTTTTGCATAAGCGTTGTAGTTGGTCCCCTCAATGAAAGATATGTAGTCCGTGTAGAGAACCGTCGGTCCAGCCATACAGGCTTGAAAGTGAAGAACGTAGCTGAAATATTCAAGCATCGACGGAAGCTTTCTGCAAAAAAGAACGGAGCTAAATACAAAACGAAACCAAATGAGACAGACGACAATAATAGGGCAATCTTACCACTACAGAAAGGACCAATCAAAAAGCATTTGCTGACCTTTTTGCTTACCGTCCTGATATCGGAGGCCAACAGATACTTTTTCGGCTCTTTCTGGCAATACTATGCATAATATTTTATTCGTAACCTTTTCAAAATCATAACAGATTGCATCCGAAGTGTTGTCTGTTGAAACTGCGTATCCTTGTGTTAAATCTCTGTCAGAAGCAGACAACACAAGGATTCGCAGTTCTAAACGTTATACATGAAATGATATGGCAGAACAAGCATTGTCAGGAAGAGCCAAAAACAGGAGTATCTACTGACTTTTTTGTTTGTCGTCATGATGTCGGAAAATTCAGCAGATGCTTTTTGGCGATTTTTCGGCTCTTTCTGATGGCAACGCTTGGTATGCATAACATTTTCAAACACAACAGACAACATCCGACGTGTTGTCTGTTTTGCATTGTCTGTTGAAACCGCGCATCCTTCTGTTGTATGTTATGAAACTTCTGACAGTGCTTCTATGAAACTTCTGACAGTGCTTCTATGAAACTTCTGACAGTGCTTCTATGAAACTTCTGAGAGTGTATTTGTTTCCATAAGGTTTGAGCACGCGTGTGTTCGTGATTCGTTTATACTTTCTTTTGGCTACTCAAGGAATAGTTAAGGAGCCGTAGCTGCAAAAGTACGAACATTTTTAGCAAAAGAGAAAAGATACTAAAACTACACTTTGTGAAAAAAAGAAAAAAAAATGTTAGTCTTACACATGAAACATGTCCATACCAGTAGCCTACAGCGCTACATAAAGGACATTGCCAAAAATAGAGGGAACTTTGCTGATTCAATTTTGGGAAAAAAATCATACAACAGGCGGTGCTACCCCACACATACAAACAACAAGGACGAGACACGGAAGTTGGTTATCAAATAGTTAAACTTACACATCGAAGGCTCACCTCGTTGCTTGGGATTTCTGCAAAGGCGTTAATTTTTCCTGGTCTTCTGACACGCCGTCATTCCAGGCAAAAGCGATGCTCGTTACTTTCTGCACAGCAACCATGACCGGGGCTGAACAAAAAAAAAAAGTTACGAAAATCGGATAACAGGCTATGCTTCTTTGAGTCTTGAGAAGTCATTAGTTTTTGCCGTATTTGTGTGACATGAGATTTTCGGAAAGAGCGTGTACCAGAAGGAATTGATGCTGAGAATTACGAAAGGGGTGAATGTTTTGCGTTGATTAAGAGTTTGGGGGGATTCCTCAATCTTACGACGAGGTATCGTGAAAGTTTCACGTAAGACCAGAGGACCCCTCGCGATATCCACTGTTTTGTTCCAATTTTATAAATAGTTGAATACTTTAAAAACCAGGCTCTGCTTTAAAAAACTTACCTACGGATTCGGCTGTCTAAGCAGTCCTCAAGACCCATTTACTTGTAGCAAAAACACGGCAAAATAGCCTACAGACAACTGGTTATAGGCGTCAACAGCATCATACCCGAACACTCGTCGAGAGTATGACACGCATGAAAAATAGTGAAACTCGGCAAGCGTGAAAATCATAAGGTGTCGTTATCGGGTTTAAAATGTAGCTTATGAAATTCGGATCCGATTTAAATTCCGATTTAAGATTTAATTTCCGATCCGATTTAATTTCCGATTAAAGAGTTAATTGAAGTAGGTTGCATGGACATTATGAGCGTGTTCCATCCTACTTACCGTAGTTACTACGCATGACGTCACGAATTCTGGCTTTTCGCCGTCAAGGCTGTAACGATTTTTCTATTTTCCAGCAGGATCTCACGCCAGGGGCGAATCCGACCAATCACGTTACAGAGATGCGTAGTTACTACGCTTACTATGGTCCCGAGCATGGTAAGCAAATAGTAACTATTAGTTACTATTCCGACAAGGTTGGAACGGTCAGCGTAGTAACTTTTCGTGAGGATGGAACGGAACTAGTAACTATTAGTAACTATTGTTAGAAAGGTGGAACACGCTCTATAGGTACGACGGGTCCTTTAAAGCTCCTTTCGCACTGAATGCGGAAGACCTTAAGTGTAGTACTTACATTACGGCTTAAGTTTCTTACGTTAAGTAGCCTGTTCACACTGAGAGTCCCCTTCTGATTGAACGAAGTCCAATCTACGTTAGGTTTGATTGTAGGATCACTTTCATCAAGAACAAGACCAAAGATTTCGATGGGATCCCAAAAGTTCAAATTTTATCCAGACAATTGGGTCTTGTCTTCGCCAGGTCCAGTCTTCACCAGACTCCTTGAACACTTTTACTATTAGAATTTAGAAACAGATTAAGGCCAAATAGCTTATCATATGAGAAAACCAAGTTCAAATATGGATTCAGCATGTGTGTTTACCCCTTTAAGTCATATCTATTTTGACGAAGCAGATCGAAACTTCCTGCCTTACTTCTTCCAATTTTCCGGTTTCAAGAATTCCGAAACTACTTCTCCGGCGAAAAAAAAGCTCAAAAACGAATTCAGCATGTCTCCTTACCAGGGACGTCCCGAGTCGTTCTTCATTGGGGGGGCGCACCTGGCAAAATTGACCAAAACGGTACCTGGTTTTTACTGAATTTATTTAAAAACAAGAGCTACGAGCTCATATGGCACTTGTTACGAGTAGGCAATACAACAAAGTAGATGAGAACGTCACAAAATACACCCGCCATCTAAAAATGCGGTTCGAAAATAGAAATAGAATATTTAGTTTCACTCACTTCTTAGCAGTTCTGGCATCTTCTCGATTATCTATAGCGAATGCACACGACTGTTCAATCTTCCAAGTTTCAGCACAATAAATCCACTCGTTTGATCCCTAGACGTGCTAGACAATTTCCGGTACCCCTCTATCTCCCCCTACCGTGACCGAATCAGGTTCGGACTAAAAAATGACCATCTAAAGCATCTTATTTTATACCATCTATCAAGTTTCACTCGAATTTGAGCATTTTTGGATTTGAGCATTTTTGTTATAAAAGAGTTCAGATCATCCAAAATAAGGCAATTCAAATTAGATCACAGGTTTAACAAAGAAGATAACATTAATATTAATTTCAAATGTACCAAGATATTTGATGTATCGAAGACACGACATTTCCAGAACGCAACTTTTTGCTGTAAGTATTTCGATGACCCTTCCGTCTTCATTCCGAAAATATGTTCACACTAAATCAAGACCTGCATTCTTATGGCCCCCGAAATTCTTGTGACATCGTCCAAGAAGCGCCCTCAACAAAAAGAGCTTCTTTTTTAATTAGACTTTTTGCGCCTACTATATGGAATCTACTACCGTTAGATATCCGGAATTCGAATAACTTTATTTCATTCAAGCGAGCAGCGAAAGGTCATTACAGGAAAAGTGTTTAGGGTTCTCCTCCTCCAGACTCCCCCCTCCTTTTTTGTGCTTTCTTTCTTTCTCGTTCCTTGAAACAGTTGTCAACTCGGTGCTGGCAACTGTTTTAGTAATTGTGCAAGTGCAAGAATTTTTTTTGGCGTCGACTTTTTGCGGAATTCATACAGATTTCCCGTCTCTCGACAAACTGTTTCCGGATACATGACAAGGACCTACAGCAAAGACCTGATGGGTCTGGGAGGAGAGACACGATGGGGATGCACAATGGGATGGAACGGTGGGATTGACAGGAATGGCAGGAGGGCGCATATGACCAACAAAAACTAAAGTAAATCAATCTCTAAGCAACACTTGCGTAAAAAAAAAATAGATCTGGGACAATCTTGCTGTATCACGCACTGCATAATTTTCTCCAATCTCTGATTTTTGGATAGCCTACCCTTTGCCAAAAGCTGGGACGTGGCATACCCTATGCCTAACGCTAGATACCCTATGCCAAACGGTGTGATACCTGTCGCCCCCTGTAGGTACCCTAACCCTAACCTACCGCACTACAAATTAATTCTGATTGGTTGATTTCTGAGCTTCACCTAAACCATAAATACTTTATTGGGTCAGAGTATCCAGCAATTGGCATAGTGTATGCAGCGTTAGGCATAGGGTATGACAAACGCTAGATATACCCAGCGTTTGGCATAGGCTATTCCAAAACCAGGGGTTTGTGGTAGATTGATCTTTACCCATTTTTAACTATTCACGTAAGGTAAGTAAGGTAGAATTTGGATAACAAACTATCCTTAGATAACAAATTATGGATAGCAAATTATCAAAGGCTTCGGCTGTTTTAAGCCTTTTTCCAGGCCCATACACTTCTAGCAAAGATACGAAAAAATTCAGATAACCGTTTTTTACACATCAATAGCATGCTACGCGAACACTAGTCGGGAGCATAATACGCAGGGGCGTCGCTAGCCAAAACTCGAGGGGGGGGGTGGCAGGGCACCTGCTGGCGCCCTGCCGCCCGTTTTAACTTTTCGTCTCATATGTGATAATAAAATTCGTGATAACTGCTAGCGTTGAAGACTGAGCGTTGAAGACTGATGTATCTCCGAGCTCAGAAGCGGTTTGAAGGGCTCGGGCGTGGGAGGTGAGTATCTTAAAATATACGACTGGCAGATGTCCGGAAGGCCCAAGAGCCATACCAGTTAGAAACAGTAGCCAATAAACACGGCACTATATCCGCAAAACCATACATCAGACAGATATATATCATCAGATTTTTGAAGCAGGCCATGACTTTTTGGGGGCAAAACCCTACTACCCCGCAACAAATCCTATACAGCTTTTAATGCGGCCCAAGCCCCGAAATTTCAAGCCTAAAACCCGAATGAAATGACGCGACTTCCAGTAAATAGAGCCTACTATGAAAGGCCCGCAGGCAAATTCTGTGGAATCCTGTACGATCAGACCGCCTTTTCGGATCCCAAATAAAGGCAAGGGCCACTTAGCAGGATCTGCCCGTCTGTTTTTGTTCACGACGATTACAGAAAAATGTGAGACATTTATCTGGAAGTTGGACAATGTGCTTGTTCGAGACTTTCCAAAAAAGAAGTACTGATCATCCAGAAAAAAAAAAGTTAAATGGAGTTGACTTGTTCTGAATTTAGAGTTCAAACACAAAATAAAAATCAAATGACGTGTTGCAATAATCAGACCCGTCATTTAATCTTCTCTCATTGCTTACGAAGTCGATTTATTGTTTAACCTCGGACTGGAGAAAACTTCTTATCATTAAATACTTTACTACTAAAAAAAAGGATCTTTACATGAAACTATCAAATTATCGGAAAGGTACACCACAAGCAAAATCAGCCTGATTTTTACTTGAATCGAGAGATACTAGTAGACAACAGATCGTGGTATAACTTAGGTTAAAACAGTGTGCTGCAGGGGCAAAATTCCAGATTTGTGATCTGTTGGTCACAGAAGTTTAGATCTAACAATCATACTTCTCATTCTGACAAAATATGATTAAAAACCTCTTCGTATCTGAACGACTAGAAATAGCCTGCCTCTCGAAACATGCGACTCATATGAATGCTATTCCAGACGCTCGAGAACCCAGAACACTCGACGCCTTAATAACTAGCCTTACTGACTTTACCGGGTGCACTGCCAGCCCCCCATTTAGCTTTTCTGGGTGAGCGCCCAGATGAGCTGAACTTTCGTGGCCGGGCGCTCTGCGAGCGCCTTTTTAGCTAAATGTGTGTGGTCCGGTGCCTTAGCGACGCCACTGATAATACGTATGACAAAAATAGTGAAACGAGGCAAGTACGATGATCAGTAAGATATCATCAGCAGGATCAGAATGTAACATGAATTTCGAGTATCTAAGCTTACGAAGTAAAGGATGTAATTGCGGAAGTTGGTTGCATTGACATTAACCTTCTGTAGCTTATACAATTTTAAACCAATTCTGGAATGCGTGGGTATATAGTGTCTGTAAGCCTTCTTCAACATCTCGTAGTTTCTGACTACATACCCCCCCCCCCTCCCCACCACCACAACAATAAACGTTTATCTCTGGACCCGAAGGTGAAACGCGACAAGAAATCATTAGTACCTGAGACATCCAGCGAATAAGCAGTCTGTGCCACCATCTGTCGACGTAAATGCATGAAGGCTAGAAATACCAGGGAAAACACCATGACGGTCGGCGGTGCCACTTTCGGTGGGAAGATAGCAGTGATAAAGTAGCAGACACCAGTAAGGAACAGCACGGAGTAGGCATGCCTAAAAAGTCAGCGAGATTAAGTAGGCTGCATTTTACCTTGCATTTTTTGTTTAATATATAAGCGAGTCAAGCTGCATCTGATAAGGTTGCTAATGGCAAAAAGTAAAATGAGAAAGCACAGGAGGCCTCGAGAACTCTGGCTGCGTTCCAGAACTTAACAACCGTTAACAACTATTAACTTTTGCGTTCCAGGATTCTGATTACGAAATCTAAGCTCCGCCAACCTACGATTTCCTTTCCAGAACCTGATGGTTATTTTAATATTTGTTAACGATGGTTGGTAACCAACGAACTGGAAAAGGTAACAACCATTAAAGCTGTTGTTAGTCGCGCCCCGGTACAAAGTTGACGATTCAATTGTTAGGTTTCTGGAACGCAACCTCTGCTCCAAACATCGTCAATTCATCCATGGTCAATGCTCCTTCTGGGGTGGTTTTCACACAAATTGATACTTGACAGACCTTAGCTGAGAAAAAAAAGCAATCTGAGCCTAAAGGTCCCAAAAAGCGATCAGGTTTACCCCCTCTGGTTTACTGCAGTCTCACCACGACGCTAAAAGAATCTCCGCTATTCCGTACGGAATTGATGATGGTGCCAAAATTTTGCAACGAATCCCAGTCCACGACCGCCCCATCCTGATTGATGTTCACATAATAATTTACTTGTGTACCATTACCGTTTCTTAGCTTTGTGCCGTAATTTCTGTAGCACAGATGAGTCCCTTTTGCCAAATTCTGGGGAACATTACACAACCCCAGAAAGAGATCGCCTCTCTCTTTTCTGGCTCAGGAAATCTCTTACGTCAATCGAGCAATGGAAACAGAGAAAAACCTTGCACGGTTGCCCGGATCCTGTCATCCATACATTCATTTCTGAACGGATTCCCAGGGAAAATGACGAAACAGAGAAAATAACCCCAAATTCTTCGAAACTTCCGGTTCAAGTTGCTGGCAAACAATAAGGATTTCCCGAACGGATTCCTGAGCTTCCAACATAGGCTCGACAAATTTCAGCTTTTCCATACGGAACTGACGATGGTGCCGAAATTACGGCAGGAATTCAAGTCTCTGAGCATCCAACCCTGATGGTCTGCTGGTAGCACTAAGTATCCGAGGATTAACCCTTTCGTTACTCGCCCTTGGATTAGTGCAAAAAGACGGGATCGATGCTCGGCTATGACTTCCATCCCACTCCTCAGTATACCTGCATAATTAAACTACACCACATTCCTTACTTGCAGTTGCCTGGCAAAAAAATTATCATGCCAGCACTATGCTACAGATAAAAAGATGAAAGAAAGCAGAAATTAAAAAAAAACCTGACGCGCACAAAGGTCAAAGGTGAAGAGTAAAATAGCTACAGATAAAACAACCGCCAATGTTGTAGAGCACGTTTCCGTTCGTTAAAGGGCCAGGGCGATTCCAAGTGTTGGGTTTGGGGGGAGGGTGACCTCAAGAAAAACGATTGGTTAATGCCCTTCAGGAATCAAACCCTACCGATTATAGACAACGGACAAGAAATGCAGCACCAGACGAAAAAATTTAAGAATTGTAGGAAAAAAAATCTTCAGATTGAGGAACGGGTCAGTCGTAAATAACAGCATAGCCAACAGGCCTATACTTCAGCTTTCACTGGACGGAGCAAAGACCCGGCAGCAACTTCTAACCAGTGACACACAGACATGACTAACCTGAGTGCCACCGGGGAAATTTTAAATTCGCCTTTTTTCTGGTAAATTTAACTATTTTCAATACGGATTCTAGCGTTCTATATGACTCGAACCCCAAAATTCCAAACCTAAAGCGCTGTCTTAAGCGACGCTCCTTTCGCTAAACAGAGAATACTACTAAAAGCGTTGCACACGAAAATTTTACAAAATAACTGGTGACCAAACCTTATTTTTGGGATCTCAATGACATTAAGGGCTACCTGTGATACCACAGATCTGCCTGCCTGTCTGTATCAAAATTTATTAAAAAGAGAAAAAAATCATTTCAAAGCCGGACATACGAAGACAAATAAAATCGAAAACTAACCAGGGCTTAGCTTTACGTAGGGGAAAAGAAGACAACGAGTTTGGTAGGATATGCTATTCATTTTTTGCTGGGTGGATGATTTGTCGGAAATCCGGAAGAGGAAACAGGGCATAGGACCAAACACTTCTTCTCATATAACGCAAACATAACTAAGTCCGCCTTTATTTTTAGCAAATTATACAACATACGACTAAAAACTGTATATTTGTGGGCGAAGCACGACTTGGTAACCAGATGCGTCATTTCGTATTCTTAAACTTAAGTTTTACATAGGTAAAACTGAAAATTACTTAAGTGATCAACAATATAAGCGAAAGTTAAAATCGGTTTCGTTCCTTGTCAACTAGGTTTTGCAAATTTTTTAACGGATAGTTCCGGGTCCACTTGGAAAGACAGGGGTGCAGCTCCCCCCCCCCCCTCCCTCAATGACACCCCTGTTGGTAACTGTCTTTATGTCATTCTGACAAGATAAAACATGCGACCGAGGGTTGGACGAGTTAGTCCCACCCTTCACTTGAGATGGTCGCTTATTTGCCACTTGCAAGGGTCGGATGGATACTAAGAGCGTGTCCCACACTTAGTATTAGTATTAGTATTTATTTACGTACTAAAATTATATAACACTGGACAACTTGGTCTATTGGCCTAGAAGGAAAAGAATCGTGTGTAGGCCTAGCTAAACTACAACTTAAAGATTAGAGGAAATGAAACACAACCGAAAAAGACACAGAAAGAGGAAAAACTAATAAAGAGGAAAGACACATAAAGAGGAAAAACTTCTAAAACTAGTAACTATAATAGTTACTATTTTCCTTCCAACTTCATGAAAAGTTACTCCACTGACCGTTCCAACCTTCTCGAAATAGTAACTAATAATAAACTATTTGCTTACCACGCTAGGGAGCGTAGTTGGCGTGGTACCTACGCTCTATGTGGCGTCGTTGGCCCGATCAGTCCGCGGCACGATATTTCACCGAAAATCGGAAAACTCGCTCCAGCCTTGACACCAAGAAGCCAGGCTACATAACGTCACGAGCCGTAAGTATGGTAAGTACGGTAAAACGTGCTCTAAATATTTCCAACTCGAGTATTTACTCAGTTTTAAAAGTGGTACTTTCAGCTACTAGCCCAGCAGTCCGGTGTCTGAGACAGCAAGTCCCCTACTTGGATGCCGCGTCTTTAACTTTATGAACTTTGATAGCCTACAGTAACAGTTTCACTAAGACAAGAGAAGAAACTGAGGAAAACATTTCATCAATAAAGATTTGCCTACTGCATTCGTGCCTGAACCAATCGAACTAAGAAATCATATTGCTCAAACTGACTAGATACTTGGCAATACGACTAAGCCCAGGCTACAGTCAAATCTTACTTACACTCTCGTCCTTTTTGCCAAGTTTGCTAAGAGAGACTGGAGTTAACCTTCGAACTTATAACTCGGTAGTACTCGTGAAGATCCCCAACATGGCAATTTTGCTGTGGTATCCCGATGAAAAATTTGTAGCCTGCGTAGTAGTATGGTAGTAGTACGAAAACGTTGCATGTAATACTACGTAATAGGAAAGAATACTATCATTTAATGTGACTCAGACTAGTCCAATCTTATGTAGTAGTATCCAGTAGCACCCTGTCTTGCCATAGTAGCATCCAGTCTTGCTAATAGTAGCATATAGTAGTATGCAGTAACACGGTAGCCTTGAAGTAGAAAGCATGTAGTAGCATCGTTAGTACTGCATGCTACTTTTTCGTACTACTTCATAGTTCTATTTTGAGATAAATTATTCATCGGGATACGCTAGTTGTGTTTTTTGTCTCAATTCTCCTCGTGTTTCTCCTTACAATTCTCCTACTTCACGTTTTTTTGGGATCCCAAAACGTAAGTGGAGGGATACCTTTGACATCGCAAAAGTTGTCCGTCTGTCCGTCCGTCCGTCTGTTAGCACGATAACTCTCAAAGGGGTTGAGATATTTTGATCAAACTATGTATGAGGACTCTTTAGGTCAAAGTACGGGTCAAGTTCGAAGATGGGCTATGTAGCTCTATATTTAGGGGTGGGGGAGGGGTTTGAAATTAAGGGGAACAAGAAATATTTTTTAAAAGCAGATGAAACAGTCCAATTAGGGACAAGGAGACATGCTGAATCCGAATATGAAATTTATTTTCTCGCCGAACAAACAGTTCACCCGGAATCCGGCGAAAACCGGAAAATTTCTGAAAAGTAAAAGTTTAATATGAAGTTGATTGGAGGTTTGATTAAGGGGCAAGGAGGAAACGTGGGCTATGTAGCTCTATATTTAGGGGTGGGGGAGGGGTTTGAAATTAAGGGGAACAAGAAATATTTTTTAAAAGCCAATGAAACAGTCAAATTAGGGATAAGGAGACATGCTGAATCCGAATATGAAAATTATTTTCTCGCCGGACAATTGGTTCGGCCGGAATCCGGCCCAAAACCGGAGAATTTGTTTAAAGTAAAAGTTTTATTTAAATTTGATAAGATGTTCGATTTGCAAGAAAGTAGACATGTTGAATTCGCATATAACAATCATTTTCTCACCGAACGTACAGATCGCTCGGAATCCGGCTGAAACCGGAAAATTTGTTAAAAGTAAAAGTTTAATCTGAAGTTGATTAGAGGTTGGAAAGGGGTAAGGAGACATGCTGAATTCGTTTTTTGAGCTTTATTTTTTCACCGGACAAGTACCTCCGGAATTCCGCCGAAACCGGAAAATTGGCAGAAGCAGGGCAGGAAGTTTCAATCTGCTTCGCCAAAATAGATCTGACTTAGGGGTAAACGCACATGCCGAATCCATATCTGAATCTGGTTTTCTCACATGATTAGCTATTTGGCCTTAATCAGTTTCTAAATTTTAATAGTAAAAGTGTTCAAGGAATCTGGCGAAGACTGGATCTGGCGAAGAAAAGACCCAATTGTCTGGATAAAATTTGAACTTTTGGGATCCCATCGAAACCTTTGGTCTTGTTACTATTGAGATCAAGTCAATTCTCCTTTTCTTGCATCGCAATTCTGCCGGAACCGAGAAGTTGGTTGGTCACTTCTCGATTCTCCGTTTCTTGTTATAAATAGTCCTTACCCAATCAAAAACATTAATTTGTAAGAGAATTGACTAATGAGAAGCTCTAATTTTCACGGAAATGTTGGCTGAGCCAATGTTGCAGGTCAACAAGTGCGAAAGCGCTCAGACGTGGAGTGTAAAAGTAAAATGTTTAGCACATTTATATACAAACCCAATAACCAAACAAGTATTGAAATAACTTTGCAATCACCCCCCTTTAAAAGCTTTAAATGTAAACAAACCCCCAGTATAAATCCAAAGAAATGTTGAAGATCGTGCACGGATAGCATTTGTTCGAACACTGTATGGTCTACTTGTCAGTCCCACCCTTTAAACCTCTTGTACATTAGCAAGGTAATAACAAGAGCAATAAACCAATTCGTAGCAGACTAGTGCCCCCTTTGTCACAATTCATTAAGAACGGCATATCATCGATCATATGACAAAATATTCCAGTTTCTAACTGTTCATTAAAGATTAAAGTACGTCACGTCGCCTTATTTGTTGAAGTTACACCAAATCCTCATCCATAGATATATCTACCAAAATATACAAGAGTCGGACTTGAGACCTGTCACAGACGAACTTAACTCATGGGAAATCTGGGCCCAATTGCCCCTGAACCAAGTGTGTGGGGGGGGGGGGACCCGCAACAAGTAAAAAGAGAGTCACAGATCCTACCAAGTTTCAACTTGATACCTCTTGATTCCTGGAAAGGGTAACGAACTTTACTCCTGGGCCATCTGGGCCCAGTTGCCCATGAACGGGATGTGTGGGGGAGGTGCAACTTTAAAAACAACTTCCCAGCCCTAGGAGCTACACGTCCAAGAAAGTTCATCGTCCTATGTCCAGTTCTGGTCAAGTTATGAACATTATTCACTGGGCAATCTGGGTCCATTTGCCCCTGAACCGGTTGAGTGTGGAGTTGGGACCCCCCAAAAAGCAAAACTAGACCCGAATACCCACAAGTGTACCAAGTTTGAACTTGATACTTGCACTCGTTTACGAGTTATGAGCTCCACAAAATATGGTGAAAACCTAGAGCTGAAAGCTGCTACAGCGCTCGCAATAGTGGATTGTTCCAAGGAACACTCCACTAAAAATGTACAAGATAGGCCTACGAAGTAACACACAGGCTACACATGAGGTCTGGCAGTCAATTCGTTGTTATCAGGTCTAGTTGGGTTCAGTGCTCCCACTTTCCAGGACTTAACCTGAAATTCAGGATTTTTGGATCACGGCAGGACTTTTTTCCGGATTTTTGAGAATTCAGGATTTTGCAGGATTTCGGACTTGTTCAAGGTCTGTCAGAAATTTTCTCATATTTCTTACAGATGCAGTAGGATTTAGGGAATTTGGGGAAATCGTAACCATAATGGAAGCTCTATTGTATTTATATTTTTTACCATATTTTTATGGCACTTGCCCTTCGGCCAAGTGCCATATAGCGATCGCAATTTCTGTCCGTCCGTCGGTCTGTCGGTCTGTCGGTCTGTCGGTCTGTCCAGGTTTTGCTAGTTCGGGCACTTCCACATAAGCTAGGATGATAAAACTTGGCAGGCATATCAGGGACCCCAAATGATTAAGTTGGAAATAGTCACTTCCCCGATCCGAGCACCGTGGGGGGAGTGGAGGGAGGGGGAATCCGGAATCTTGAGGTATTTTTAACTTTTGAACGGGTGATCGGATCTCGATGAAACTTGATATTTGGAACGACCTCATGCCTCAGACGACCCACTTAAAATCCGGACCGAATCCGGTGACTTTTGGGGGGAGCTGGAGGGGGCAACCGGAAATCTTGGGAAACGCTATGAGTGGAGGGATCCAGATGAAACTTGGTGGGAAGACACCTAGCAAACACTAGATACATCGTTGACATAACCGAGCCGATTCGGGCACTGTGGGGGGGGAGAGTGGAGGGAGGGGGAATCCGGAATCTTGAGGTATTTATAACTTTTGAACGGGTGATCGGATCTCGATGGAACTTGATATTTGGAAAGACCTCATGCCTCAGACGACCTACTTAAAATCCGGACCGGATCCGGTGACTTTTGGGGGGAGCTGGAGGGGGCAACCGGAAATCTTGGGAAACGCTATGAGTGGAGGGATCGAGATGAAACTTGGTGGGAAGACACCTAGCAAACACTAGATACATCATTGACATAACCGAGCCGATTCGGGTACTGTGGGGGGAGTAGAGGGAGGGGGAATCCGGAATCTTGAGGTATTTATAACTTTTGAACGGGTGATCGGATCTCGATGGAACTTGATATTTGGAAAGACCTCATGCCTCAGACGACCTACTTAAAATCCGGACCGGATCCGGTGACTTTTGGGGGGAGCTGGAGGGGGCAACCGGAAATCTTGGGAAACGCTATGAGTGGAGGGATCGAGATGAAACTTGGTGGGAAGACACCTAGCAAACACTAGATACATCGTTGACATAACCGAGCCGATTCGGGCACTGTGGGGGGAGTAGAGGGAGGGGGAATCCGGAATCTTGAGGTATTTATAACTTTTGAACGGGGGATCGGATCTCGATGGAACTTGATATTTGGAAAGACCTCATCCCTCAGACGACCCACTTAAAATCTGGACCGGATCCGGTGACTTTTGGGGGGAGCTGGAGGGGGCAACCGGAAATCTTGGGAAACGCTATGAGTGGAGGGATCGAGATGATACTTGGTGGGAAGACACCTAGCAAACACTAGATACATCATTGACATAACCGAGCCGATTCGGGTACTGTGGGGGGAGTAGAGGGAGGGGGAATCCGGAATCTTGAGGTATTTATAACTTTTGAACGGGTGATCGGATCTCGATGGAACTTGATATTTGGAAAGACCTCATCCCTCAGACGACCCACTTAAAATCTGGACCGGATCCGGTGACTTTTGGGGGGAGCTGGAGGGGGCAACCGGAAATCTTTGGAAACGCTATGAGTGGAGGGATCGAGATGAAACTTGGTGGGAAGACACCTAGCAAACACTAGATACATCATTGACATAACCGAGCCGATTCGGGCACTGTCGGGGGAGTGGAGGGAAGGGGAATCCGGAATCTTGAGGTATTTATAACTTTTGAACGGGTGACCGGATCTCGATGAAACTTGATATTTGGAAAGACCTCATGCCTCAGACGACCCACTTAAAATCCGGACCGGATCCGGTGACTTTTGGGGGGAGCTCGAGGGGAGAACCGGAAATATTGGAAAACGCTATGAGTGGAGGGATCGAGATGAAACTTGGTGGGAAGACATCTAGCAAACACTAGATATATCATTGACATAACCGAGCCGTGCCTACTCGTAACAAGTGCCATATGAGCTCGTAGCTCTTGTTATTAAAACAAAACAAAACAAATGCAGTTTATTTCTTTCGTTTGAAAGCTATACTTTGCCAGCGGCGTATTCTAGCATATATTCCCTTTTAAAAGAAGGGGCGTCATCTCGTTGGCGTTGAAATCTTGGCATTTTTGAGTGTCCAACCGCATTGAAATATTCAAACAATGGATAAAACGGATACATCAGCTACGCTGCTTTGGAAGCGATATTTCACCCCTTCCTGGCAAGGTCCTCGTCAGGCTGTCGAACGTCAAGCCCAGGGACAACGTTGGAAGAAAGGCCGAAGTATCGCTGCAAGAGCATCACAGCTGGCGTATCGTTTTATCCATTGTTTAAATATATGTTCCCAGTCAGCTTGGGCTCAAGGAGTCAACTAGTATGGAAATGTTTATTTTTTTGCAGCAGGATTGGGCTTTCCGATCAGGATTTTTCAGGATATTTGGGTTTCCCGGCAGTATTTACGAAGAGGAGCAAGAGGAAGCAATGGTTGGTTAGTTTTCTGTTCAAGAAAGGGTAAGGAACTCTTCTCTTTCGTTGTTTACATCAGTGCATAACGAGAAAGAGGGTGTTTAGAAGGTGTTTATCATTTTCGTTCTTAGATGTTGGAGAGAGCAGTTATAGCAGGGAGAGGTGTCTCTCTTAGAAAGAAGAAGTCGCAGAGGGTCAGTGGATCCCGCCGACTATAATCAGTAGAAGAAGAAGATGTATGTATGAGTTTTCTGAAACTGTTAATTAGCTATAGCTATAACAGTTTCCAATTATACCAATCTTTCTCTCTCCCTCTCAAATGCTCCTAGAAGGCTACTTGAACAAAATAGTAGGCTATTACTGGTTGTCACAGACTTTTGAGAGCGTGTTCCAACCTTCTAATAGTAACTGTTAGTTAAATATTTCCGTTCCAACCTCAAGAAAAGTTACTACGCTCACCGCTCCAACCGTCTTGAAACAGTAACTAACAGTAACTACTTGCTTACCATGCTCGGGAACGCAGTAAGCGTGGTAACTACGGATCTCTGTAACGTGATTGGCTGGATTACCCCATGGAGCGATATTCTGGAGAAAATAGAAAAATACGTTCCCTAGCTTTGACGCTAAGAAGCCAAAATTTGTGATGTCATGCGTAGTAACTATGGTAAGTAGGGTGGAACACGCTCATAGTCTCGCAGTTGATGCCGGTAAACAGATTAGTTAAGATTATCTCTAGCAATATTTCAGTCTTTCTTGGCAAGGGTCCTAGGCAGGTAGTACTTAAAAGAAACGAACTTGCTCCTGACTGACTCTAACGTATAACATAAATATCCTTTCTAACTTACCGTCCAAAACAGAAGTAAATCAAAGTTACGCCACCAACCAGAGCAGCACAGTGCCTCTTAGTTGCAGACGCTTTAGAGGGATGGAAAGCTACTCGATAAATTGCTGCAAACAGCAGAGAAAAGAGCTGCCCAATAATGAAGTTAACCTGAAAGCATACAAATTATCAGTGCCGAGCACAACTATTTCAGAAGGTAATTTGTAAAGACGTTCAATCTAGTGGTAATTAAAACAAGCAAACTCGATTTCGTCTGGTACGACACTCCTCTGACTAAAGAAACGAATGACATGCTGCGGTTGTCAATAACCAGAAAACCCTCTTCATACGAGCAGGCATCAACCCTGCACAGCGCATATGCTCGCATCGTTCACAAGAACACTCAGATAGCAATCCCTCAGTCCCAGTCATAACCCAGTCAAACCCAAATCATAAAATATTTTGCCTACTCTACAGAGTGAACAGCCAGTTGCATATTTAGAGGGTCAGGTTGTTATTATGACTGCTAGTAGCTGAGTTTCAGATGTAGTTTCCACTGGACACCTTCAGTCGGTACGATTTTCCTTTGGATTGACTAGACAATGTCCAATGTGATCAAATAGATCTCAGGACTTTATGTTGGTTAAGTAACATGGTCTATGTTCTGTAGGGTTGCAGACCTGAAGCTCCGAAGGAACACACATATACAAATCAACTATTTGAGACAAAGCATCCTATGGGAGTAAAAATCACTTACCAAGTCGATTGGTACACCAGTTGCTTTTGAGACCCAGAAGAACAATCGCGAGCCATCATACAGAGGAGGATCCAGGAAGTCAGTTCTCTCCATTGTCTTTTTCTTTTCTTTTCATATAGTCTGGAAGTTCAGAACTGATAGGAATAATTTTTGAAAATTTGTGTGGTAAAAGAAGCTAAAAAAAATATATAATGATCTTCTAAGAATTGACTGACTTCCCATACAAATCTATTGTCATATCTGTGATTTTCACACCATTTCCTTGCCTTCTTTCAGTAGTAACCTGCTGAAAATTACGGACCCATTTAGTTTGGTGTGGGAGATAGCTATTAGAAAGGGCTAGAGAGACCACTTACGAACTTCACCTGTAACATGACCCAAAGTCAAAGAATCCTCACACTATAGCTGCGTTTTTCCAAATACCATGGTATCTGATAGGCTACGATGGCAACTCGATCTGCATTTTGTTGTTTTTGCAGTTACTGTGGCAGGCTATCTGGTCCTATGGTTACTTTGCAAAAACGACAAATGCCAAATTTGCACAAGTCATTCCAAACACTAAACACGTTACTGATATTTACTCACATCACAACCCAATTAAAAATTTTCGAGGCCTACAATGTGGTTAGGCCTAACACAGGCAGTCTACTACAATGCCCAAAAAGTACAACTACCTAATGTTTGGCATTGCCCAGCTTAGCCTATGCCAAAAAAATCAGAAATTTGTCTGTCAGTGACAGTGAGACAGGGAATGAACTGTAGCCCTAGCCATTTCCGCCTTGTTCCAGACAATGCCTAATGTCCATTAGCAGGATTTTACGCCTACAGGAGAGGTACCCAACCTTAAACAAGATTTAAAGTTTCCAGAGAAGTCTTTCCTTCAGAAAAGTCTATCTCGATTAAAAAGGAACCCAAAAATAAGACAAACATACTAGACTGAAGCTAATAGAATTGTTTACATACTGGAGAAATAAACTTTACTTTAATATTTCTAGTTAAACAAATTTTTATTTTCAAACAATACCTTCTCATGTTAGTATTCCTTGCCCTTGTTTACAAAGTGATGAAAAAGGTAGAGCTACCAAAGTTAATAACCAGAAAATCGTTAATAAAGTAGCTTCAAAACAAAGAAAAGGCATAGAATTTGGGATCCCCAATACAAAAGGTGTATTCACACAAAGAGTTTGTGGCTTGGTTCTGGCTCGGAAAGAGTGTTTCCGCGGTAGTTTAAGTGACCAACTAGTGTTCCTGCAATCAAAAAGGATTTGTGGCTTGAATTTGATAAACACTGTTGAAGTGGTTTTTGGTTATATGGCTCGGGTTTAGAAGAGGAAATTCAAATTTAGCAGCAAAATAAAATCCAAAAATTAAATTACCTACTTTATCAAGCAGAAAGACATTAAACTGAGGATGCTTCTAGACCTCGCCTACTACACTCTAGTACACTAGGCCCTTTTTCCATACCCATTCACAAACAGGTTGGCATGCCCCAGTCTAGTACACGAGCCCCATTTCAAGCACGGTGCTCAAACGTCTAGCACTATGCTTGGGTGCTAGACGTTCAAGCACTGTACCTTGGATTTCATGTATGGTGCATGGATTTCAGTATACAGTTCATACAGAAAAAACACAGTTTCTGTCATCACAACTGAGCACTGTCTCGGACAGGGCTGAAATTACTACTATGAATTAGAGAAATCAAAGACAATCCTTTACATATTTTTCAAAACAAAAACAAAAGCGCTCTAATGATGATGGAGATGAAAAACTAACAGCACCCTATCTATTTTCCATGTATTTTCCCTATCGATTCCCCAAGAGCCAATATTCTGGTTGGCTGCTAGGTAGAAAAAGCTGAGGCACAGGACACTTTGCATGCAAAACCCTTGACTATGTAGAAAAGGAAATGAGGTTTTTCACATCTGTCATCAGCCGAGCCCTTTTGTTTTTGTTGTGAAAAATATATAAAGGATTGTCTTTGATTTCTAATTCATGGTAGTAATTTCAGCCCTGTCCGAGCTGGTGCTCAGTTGTCATGACAGAAACTGTGTTTTTGATGTATGCACTGTATACTGAAATCAATGCACCATACATGAAATCCAAGGTACAGTGCTTGAACGTCTAGCACCCAGGCATGGTGCTAGACGTTTGAGCACTGTGCCTGAAAAGGGGCTAGTGTACTAGACTGGCATGCCCCAGAAGTGATAAGGGTACTTATAAGTACATGTGCCCCTTATTCTCCGGAGAAATACCAGTCTACTACATTTTATAAATAAAAATTAATTGCTTATTGCACCTATTTGAACAATGCATTACGGCGTTAATATGTACTGCACAATATGAACAGTACAGCCAAAAAAGCTGCATTCTCTGGCACGGGAATTCTCATTGGTGGTCTCCGGTTTTTCTTATAGGCCATTTTTGCATCCACCAGTTACTACTGAGCAGTATTATAACCCATTTTTGAACTAACTGGTGTCCGGTTTTACCTCACTGGTGCAGACTAACCAGAACCTGCTCAGGAGCCCAGCTTCAGCAAGGAGCTAGCAAGTTTTTGTCAACTCACCCCTGAACCAAAAAATGCATTACCATATAAGAGTAGAACCGGACACTGGTGACAAAATACCAGAGACTGCCAGAGACAGCCCGGAGTGCAACAAACACAGCTAAGTAACTATGCTTTTTTGCAACAATGTGGTCAACTTTTTTTAAACTTTGGGGTCTCCCAAAAAGTTGTAAATATTGACTGAAACAGACCACCTCTCAGAAGAAAGCGCACACAATACAAAGCACAAGATGATAGCGCCATCTCGGGAGTGGGAGATGAAGCAAAGACTAGAGAGCTACCTGGCGGTGATATTTATGCATTGTTCAAATAGGTGTAGGCCTAATACGCTGAATAGCGCTATATGCAATCTTTACGTCTTAATACACAAGCCTGTTCAAATAAGCCATTTCATTCAGCCTATTGAAATAAATGGTAGGCTAAGGATCAGCTAAGGATGTAAGTTTGAAGTTCTGTTTCTCTGAGGTTTAGCTTGTGCCTGTATGGAAGTCTGAAGTTCTGTTTCTGCAAGGTTTTGTTCGTGAGCTCAAGACAGTCAATCAAGGTAGCGTCCTATTGAAGTTATTGCAAGTTACAATGATAAGAGGAGGGGCGAGCGCCGTATTGTGGTAGATAGTCCTTCAGCCCAGGCTGATTGCGAATCATATTTGATGGTGTAAAACGGATAAGTCAGCTACATTTTATTAGAGCTAAGCTACTACATAGCTAATACTATGAATTAGAGAAATCAAAGACAATCCTTTATAAAGCTAAACAAAATAAAGCTAAATTATTGGCTGGTGAATTACCTGAAGGTGATGTGTGAAGGTCTAAAATGTAAATCCCATTTAGATGTTGAGTGGCTGTGTAAAATAAGTTTGTGAAAAAAAATAAAAAAAATAAATAAATGTAAATAAATAATTGTAAAGATTTTTAATTTGTAAATATAATTTTGAATTTGTTTTTTGTTTGTTAATATTTGAGCAGTTAAAAGGGATTATAGATGAATAAATGGAAAAAAATGGGGAATAAATCCTCTATCTATGTATGATTTATGATGTTTTGTTCCATAGTTGTTTTGAAATATTGTTAAGATAGAGTATTTTATTTTTAGGGCATTTATTGGGTGGTTTGGGAGGTTGGAATGTTGTTCTGGTTAAGAAGAGCCGTAAAAAAAAAAGAAACAAAAAGGTTTTTTTTTTTTTTTGGTAATTTTGGTCACGGTGGAAGGGGTGCCCTATGCTGGAAGGGCACCCTGTGATACCGGTTGAGCCATTATTTTAATGTGAATGTTATAGTTTTGATTGTAGGATACGGCTATTTTGAGTGTAATTGTTTTAACTGCTCAAATAAAATTAAAAGAATGATAATTATTTAAAGTAGGAAATAAATTATAATTATAATTTAGTGTAAGAGTAAAGTGTAGGTGACGTATAGAGATAAGAAATTTGAGTTGTGATGATAAAGAAAGTTGCGTCACTGAGAGGAGTGGAGGTGGGATAAAAGAAAAAAAAAAAGACAATCCTTTATATATAATATAAAGCTATTATAAAGCCTTATATGCTAAAGGAAACAGAGCACTTGGACTTGTCAAAAGGACCATCACCTCTAGGAAGCCTGTGATCATTAAGAAGCTTTATACTGCGCTTGTGAGACCCCACCTTGAGTACGGCATGATTGTTGCATCACCCCACCACAAAATGGATGCCAAAGCCCTAGAGGGAGTGCAAAGAAGAGCCACTAAGATGTCACCACAATTAAAAGCCCTAGAATACCACGAACGGTTGAGGGTACTGAAGCTTCCCAGCCTCTCGTATCGACGTAAACGCGGCGACGTCCTGATGGTAAAAAAGCTGTTAGACTCCGACATTATTCCTGGGGTATTCGAGAGCTCCCAATCAAAGTCGACGAGAGGCCATTCCAAGAAGCTCCAACTGACCAGCTGTAAACGACGCGAGCGGCACAGTTTTTTCTCAGTACAGAGTTTTCCACTCTGGAACAGCCTTTCCGAAAAAACTATCAACGCTGCTACCCTGGATGGCTTCAAGAAAGGCGTGGACGAGGACTGGCGAAATGCTGAATGTCGGCTGCACTGGGATTCCAGTGAGCCGATGTGACAACAAGATTTATCAACCAATCAATGCCGGCTACACTGGAGTGCCAGTGAGCCGATGTTACAACAACGATCTGACAATCAAGCCGCCAACCAGCGAGAGACTCTACAGGAGGCTAACACCACCTTATCTCGCTGGAAGTGCGATTTAAGGTAATTTAAGGTAATATCTTTCACAACAAACACAAAAGGGCTCTAATGATGATGGAGATGAAAAACCTAACAGCACCCTATCTATTTTCCATGTATTTTCCCTATCTATTCCCCAAGAGCCAATATTCTGGTTGGCTGCTAGGTAGAAAAAGTTGAGGCACAGGACACTTTGCATGCAAAACCCTTGACTATGTAGAAAAGGAAATGAGGTTTTTCACATCTGTCATCAGCCGAGCCCTTTTGTTTTTGTTGTGAAAAATATATAAAGGTTTGTCTTTGAGTTCTCTAATTCATGGTAGTAATTTCAGCCCTGTCCGAGCTGGTGCTCAGTTGTTATGACAAAAACTGTGTGCTTGAACGTCTAGCACCTAGGCATTGTGCTAGACGTTTGAGCACCATGCCTGAAAAGGTGCTGGTGTACTAGACTGGGACACGGCTGCTGTTTTTGCTGTTCGATTGGGTCATCAAAAGGGTAGATATTCTTTTGCATTTTGGTTTTGGAGTCACTTCTCTTCTTTCTTTCCAGCTAAGATGGATACTTGTCGGCGGCATGTATGGGCGATTTGAAGTTCCGTACTGTGGTGATAGATAGCCCTTCAGCCCAAGCTGACTGCAAATAATTTTTTATGGTGTAAAACGGGATAAGTCAGCTACATTTTATTAGAGCTATATTTCGGCCTTTCTTGGCAAGGGTCCTCTTCAGGCTCAAGCTGGAAAATGAACTTGTGGAAAAACAATGAAAGATTCTTCCTTAAATATCTGATTTTATGAACTTCTTCTCTGAAAATTGGTTGGAAGTAATGCTGATGTCAGTCTGGACGCAGCTGCTGTTTGATTGGTTAGTCTAAAGGGTAGATATTCTTTTGCATTTTGGTTTTGGAGTCACTTGTCTCTTCTTCTTTTTTCCAGGTAAAATGGATACTTGTCGGCGGCATGTATGGGGGATTTGAAGTTCTGTACTGTGGTGATAGATAGACCTTCAGCCCAAGCTGACTGCGAATCATATTTGATGGTGTAAAACGGATAAGTCAGCTACATTTTATTAGAGCTATATTTCAGCCCTTCTTGGCAAGGGTCCTCTTCAGGCTCAAGCTTCTTCTTTAAATATCTGATTTTATGAACCTCTTCTCTGAAAATTGGTTGGAATTAATGCTGGTGCTGTGATTTCAGTCTGGACATGGCTGCTGTTTTTGCTGTTGGATTGGGTCGTCGAAAGGGTGGAAATATATTTAAGGAGGAATCTTTCATTGGTTTTCACAAGTTCATTTTCCAGCTTGAGCCTGAAGAGGACCCTTGCCAAGAAGGGCCAAAACAGTTGGGCACCAGACTTTTGGGAGAATTTCCCTGCAAAGGGGAATCCCCTGCACAGGTGAAAATGAATCCCCTGTGGAGGAGATGGTGTTGGGGGAAAAGTGCAGTTTTCCCAACTGCTCACACTTTTCCCTCAACACTATCTCCTCCACAGGGGATTCCAGTCTAGTACACTAGCCCCTTTTCAGGCACGGTGCTCGAACGTCTAGCACCATGCCTGGGTGCCAGACGTTCAAGCGCTGTACCTTGGATTTCATGTATGGTGCATGGATTTCAGTATACAGTGCATACATCAAAAACACAGTTTCTGTCATAACAACTGAGCACAAGCTCGGACAGGGCTGGAATTACTACCGTGAATTAGAGAAATCAAAGACAATCCTTTATATATTTTTCACAACAAAAACAAAAGGGCTTGGCTGATGACAGATGTGAAAAACCTCATTTCTTTTTCTACACAGTCAAGGGTTTTGTATGCAAAGTGTCCTGTGCCTCAGCTTTTTCTACCTAGCAGCCAACCAGAATATTGGCTCTTGGGGAATAGATAGGGAACATACATGGAAAATAGATAGGGTGCTGTTAGGTTTTTCATCTCCATCATCATTAGAGCCCTTTTGTTTTTGTTGTGAAAAATATATAAAGGGTTGTCTTTGATTTCTCTAATTCATAGTAGTAATTTCAGCCCTGTCCGAGCTGGTGCTCAGTTGTGATGACAGAAACTGTGTTTTTTCTGTATGCATTGTATACTGAAATCCATGCACCATACATGAAATCCAAGGTACAGTGCTTGAACGTCTAGCACCCAGGCATGGCGCTAGACGTTTGAGCACTGTGTCTGAAATGGGGCTAGTGTACTAGACTGGGGGATTCTTTTTCACCTGTGCAGGGGATTCCCCTGTGGAGGGGAATTCTCCAAAAAGTCTGGTGCCCAACTGCAAAATATAGCTCTAATAAAATGCGGCTGACTTATCCGTTTTACACCATCAAATATGTATTGTGGTAGTTATTAGTTATTGATAATAACTACTGTAATAGAATTACAATATAAAATAATATTAAATTATATTATCACTTATGATGCTCGAGACCATCATAAGCAGATTGTTGTCAGAATCAAAGAATCAAAACAGTAATGGAGCGAAAATAATAAGAGGGAGGAGCCAATTTATGATTACGGCGGGCTGTGGAATGGCAATAATAACAAGGATAGTAAGGATCATAACTAATAATAAGCAGATGGAACGCTACCCAAGTTTGTGGCACATAAATAAGCTGCTCTAAAATACCCAAAGACAAATATACTGAAGAATACTTCTACATTCTCCAAAATATTAAAAAGTGATGTGATCTTACTTTTCTTTTAATTTTCTTAAGGAAATGTTTAGGTTTGCAATTAATTGCAATAATAATTGTATCAAAACATTGTCCAACTCTAAAGCGTAAAAAGTCGAGGGGAGTGACGGGCGGGGAAATGAGAGAGATTGCACTGCACTATACCCGACGAAAACGGATACTGCTAAACCACCATCACGTCTCGCGTCCCACAGGAACAGGAGCACAACGTAGGTATAGGACTTTCGACTTCGAGACTAATTATTGGCCTCTTTTAACCACTCTGAGCCAGTGACTTGCTGGAAACGTTAATCTGTCTTACCTCCTGGTATAATAAAACTTCTGGAAAATAATTTCTTGATAATGAGAGTTTGAAGGCAGGGGCGGTTCGAAGGGCTTGGGCAAGAGGGGGGGGGGAGGACTTCGAAATATACGACTGGCTAAAAACACAGCACCAGCAGGCTCAAGAAATATTAACGTTATTAAGTTCTAAAATGTTGCGGAGGAAGCCATTGTAGTAATAAAATAATACACAAATAAGTAAGAGGAATTAGACGTTGCCGTTCATATCAAATTTCCCTGGAGAGAAGACAAGCCTCGGTACCAGCTTCTGACATCTCTACTCAAGACAAACTAAAGTGAGCGCCGCAGGCTAAATTTTTTCAATCCGAGCAAAATTCAACTACTCCTTTACAACTTCTACCTTTTAAAACCGCACATGAATGTTCAGCTAAATAGAAATAGGGTAGGATTACGAAAGAGCCGCATGCAAATTTTTTTTAAATCGCTCTTTATCCGGCAATATTCGACTACTTCCCACACAGACTCTTGCTTGAACGTGGCTGGGCCATTCAACCAGATAGCGAGTAGGCTACTGTGAAAGACGGCACAGGGGAAGTTTTGCGAAACATTTTAAAGACTGCCTAGGATATCACATGTATGTCCGTGCGCCGATAACTCGGAAACGGAGTGGAATATTTTCCCGGAAGTTGGTACATGGTAGTGCTGTTGTAACGTCGCGCCGCAGCCGGAATTTTCGAAAATCAGCCTGTTTTCAGCGCCATAGAGGGAAAATCACGATTTGTTAATGGCATTTATTTTCTAACAAGCTCAAAACACACGATATTTCGTAACGTAGTGACTTAAAAATCTCGATACAATCATACGACCAGAAATAAGTCATTTGCTGTCGAAATTCACCCAACTGCCTCGTATGTCAAGCTCAAAACTTACGACTGTCTCTAATATACGACTAGAAAATCTCTTTCTAAAGTACGACAAGAAACTGGTCATTCAAGGAAAATTCGCGGTTGATGTTTTTCTGGCAAGTTTCATACGACTGTGATTCTGACAAACTGAGAACACAAAACTGTGAATCTGACACGCTAAAACATACTACTAAAATCTCTATGGAACAATACGACCAGAAAAAGGTCATTTGAAGGTGAAGTTCACGATTAGCTAACTGTTTTGTCTGCCTTTATCTGGCAAGGTCAAAACTTACGACTGGCTCTAATTCACAACTAGAAAATCCATTCGTGAAGCATGACAAGAAACGGGTCTTTTCAGGCGAAATTGGCGGTTGATGTCATTCTGGCAAGCCCAAACATACGACTTTCAATCTGGAAAACTCAGAACATACAACTATGAATCTGAAAACATACGAACAGAAATTTCTTCGTAGCCATACTTCTAAAAAATGTGATTTGTGGGTGCAATTCACGTTTGGGAACTGCCTGTATGTCATTTGCAAAGCTCAAAATATACGACTGTCAGACAAACAAGCTCAAAACATACGACTGAGAGTAGATTCTCTGGAGCATGGGGGGGGGGTGAGTCCCCCCCCCCCCACGCCCCCCCTCGAACCGCCCCTGTTTGAAGGGTTCAAAGTTTGTAAGCAAAGACGGAGTCTCGCGTCCTATTGGTCGGTTACGTCGCGTATTTTGAAATCCGAATCGTCGGATAGGCCGCAATCTCTCTCTATAGGCAATCTCTCTTTCTTAATTGTGTAATTGCAGCTTTGTAATAGAGTTTCATCAGAAATGGGAGCTTGAAGGCTTGAAACTTTCAGTGCAAAAACGATTCGCGCTTCCTATCGGTCGGATTTCAAAAAACGTGTCAGGGTACATAGAACCATGCAAATTTAGTATTCATCATACATATTGTACAGTACCTTATCGATCAGAGGTCACACTTGTAATTTGCTTTCCAAATTCCGCCGTTTTGAGCTAAGTTCTCACTGCGCAGATTGCTGTTCTCGCCAGCCAGAAATCTGGCTAGCTTTTCATCTCCAGAATTATGGCCAAATTTTTTCTCCAGATGTCGGTTTTTCTAGCCAGATTTTTTGATCTGTTGAATTAAAGCTTTTCTGGCCAGAAAAAGAATCTGGCCAGATTTCGGACTTGTAATGAACTAACGAACGAGTGATAAATGTCTAGTTTGTAAATAAGATTTCTTATATATTAAAGTTCAATGAGAGTAGTGTTAATATTAATTAGTTTGGAGAGTTTGATAAATATGTGAATTGTTTAAAGATCTTTTATAATTAATGAGTATTCGTGTTTTGAGGTTGTCCTTTTGGATGTTTGTTGACACGTATAGACTTTGTAGATAGAAGTACTAATTAATTAAGCACACCAGTAGGCCTGTAGCTTGACAAAAATGGAACAAGTACAAACTAAGAATTTAACATTGAGTGGTAAAGGATTTTAAACTTTCGAGACTGAATTGAACCCCTGTCTCTTACCAGGTTCTGGTGAGAACATCCAGGATTCCCAAATTTATTTTCTGGCCAGAAAAAAAAAACGGGCCAGGAAAATTATCTGGCCAGTGAGAATTTACCTTTAGCCGTACGAGGTATTTGAAAATCGAGCTTTGAATTTATTCGTTTAACTCAAAACTAGTTCTTGAAAATTGATGATAATTGCAGTGTGACTCGAGAACTATACTGAGAAGAAAGGTAAGTAAGTTTTCTCCCACCTTGAACATCAAATCCTGCAAAACTGTGCTTCTTATATTGAATTGGGATCTGGGAGCATCACAGACGCAAAACATGAGTGAACGATACGCAAATAGCTTACCACTCTAGTTATATAAATAAGTAATTTCGCGGTAAGTTCTCGACTTATCGTGAACTCTCGATGGGCCTGAACGAAAAGAACGTACCTTTCCTTGTTGTCTGGTCATTTCTTACCGTGAGAGCACCAGTTGCATTTCCTGCAGCTTAACAATTCCAAATAAGATAAGTTGTGTGCTCGAAAATTAAGGGGTATTTTGTGCGTAAAATAAGACCAACATCCTGATGTGGTGATGGATTTTCGAGAAGAAGGCAGTCCGCATGATGCATCCACCATGGCGGTATGGATGTCCAGTGAAGTGCCGAGTGATCTTCTCGAGGTATGTTAGTTCAACCTCTCAGAAGGCTGATATGGCTTCGTATCATCCTCTCAGGAGGCCGATATGACTTCACATCAACCTTTCTGAACGGTTATATGACTTCAAATAGAGAGGTTTATATGAAATCATATCACCGTCCAGAGGATATGAAGTGATATGGGAATACACCTCGATGGTCAATCAAAAATGCAAACCTCGCTGCGCCCAATAAATATTTTCACGACCTACCTGTTCTCGGATAGGTTGTTTTCAGTACTCTACATGACCATTTGTTCTTGATATGACTAAGTCCAAAACACGCCAGCGATCCTCAGGAAGAAGGAGTAAGCGTGTCCGTACGACCCAAACTCAACGACTCAAATCCTGTGTCAATCAATCACCGCGATCTTTGGCAGTAGCTGTGACACCGCTTCTGCCTTTCTTCCGCTAGATACCTGGAGAGGCCGGAGATGATGCATCGGCAAGGAGAGATAGTCATCAAGAGTGTAGCCGTGTCATTGTTATACTATGACATCGCAAGGAGGTTGAGTATCACCCTCCAGCGGGTGAACTGTTAAAGGTTAACTTCCGACATCGAGGTTTACATCGGAAAATAACACCGAAACGGACACTGAAAATAACCTATCCGATCCCAAGGTGAGGAACATTTTTGTATGGTCATCGAGGATGTTTTTCCGATATCAACCGAAATGGAGATGTACTTACTGTTGTAACTTGGTTACTAATTAACCATGCACACAACGTCTCAACCCCTCAGGAGGCTGATATTATTTCATAGCTACCTCTCTGGAGGGTGATATAACTTCACACATAGAGGTTTATATGAAGTCATGTCAGCCTCCGAAGGTTGATTTAAGAATATCAACCACGCTGTGCTCGGTACATATTTTTGATAACCTACCTCGTCGATACCAGTATAAGGAATGGGTGGGTTCACTGATCCTGGTTTTAAAAGTGAGCTTCGCGAGATCGACGTCAGAAGTGGGGCTGTCTTGATGGGTCGCTACTATTTTGACTATTTGTACGACAACATGGATATCGATATGTTTTAAAAAAATCTGTTACTGAAAAGTACATTACCTCGGAGCTGCGGGTCTCGGACTCTGGTGGAGACGCCTTTTCATAAACTCTGACTCGTCTCTGACTCGTCGTTCAGGGAGCATGACTCGGACTCGTCTCGTCTCGAAATCTGGCCAAGTCAAGAGTCCAAGTAAACGTCTTGGCACGGCCAATTTAAAATATTCTCCATGGACCAATAAAAGAGATTGGCCAGTGGACTGTTATGTCGCACCATTTTCAGCCGGGTTAAATCAAGTAATAACTATATGCAGGACTAAGTAAGAAAACTAAGAAATAAGAACCATAGGTAACAAGGGTGTAAAGGCTTCTGAAAAATCACATTGTGAAAGTGAGTTCGGATTACAGAATTGTATAAACAGTGCAATGGCAAGTGCAAATCTTGTGAGAAAGTAAGTGAAACCTGAAGTAAGTAGACGCGCTCATGACAGCTTAGATACATCGTGTCAGAGGTACGAAACTAAAACGTAATTTTCTGCTTGTTTCGTTGTTTCCGTGCTTGACTGCTTCGTTCTCCACAGACCACAACCCTTTCACATTTGTTACTCTAAACAAGAATTACAAGCACATATGTCACTTGTTATGACTAGGCGTTAGTAGGGTTAGTTATGAGTATAGGTACGAGAGAACGTCACAAAATACCCCCCCCCTCTCGCCTCTAGCCCCCTCCCCCTCGGAAAATACGGTTTGGACCTAGAACTAGGATATATGGGGGGTCTTTCAACTTCAATCATGAACTTTCACTCGAGTCGGAGCCTTTTGGGGAAATGTCGGCTAAGGGGGGAGCCCCCCCTTGTCCAACTCGCGTCTTGAAAAGTCAAATCCTCCTAGGACCCCAAAACGGAGCTTCTGTCTTACCACCCATCAATTTCTAATCGAATATGAGCATTTTCGGTACCCCTCCCCCCTTGGTGAGGTCAAATCCGTCTGGGACGGATTCCATACCTTCCCGTAACTCCCCAAAATGGTCGGATCCAGGAAAGGAGGTTTTCCTAAGGCATTGTGTCGGGTCTATTTGGTCGGGTCTCTAACATGCCTGTCAGTTTTATCGCCCTTTGTACATCTGGAAGTATCCTAAGTCGCGCGATCTCCAGAATTACGAGAAACCCCCTCCAACTCCCCCCTAAGATTCCCGATACGATCTGGTTCTGTCAAGAACGTATCTAGGGCTTATGCTTGTTCTTCCCACCAAATCCCATCCGATGCCTAGACTTTGCTAGAACTTTCGAGGCTCTTCGGCGACGCGCCATCGTTTGGTGCCGTTTTCCAGACTTTTTTAGCTACAATTCTGGAACTTTGTGGCCCATAACCTGGAGCATTTTCTTGACTTACCAGCCAGGTAGCCTACAGCACAGTTTCAGCTATACTGGTATCAGGCGTCATCTCGCTGTTCCATACGGACTCTTGGATTCCCTGCATTTTGGCTTGTACTTAGACTGAAATCCCCCATTCTCACGGGTCCCCACGGACGGGTATTGCTCCAATTGTCATCACTAAAAATAATCCCTTTCGGATTCGGCGTGCATTTGGGGCGTTGCTGGTGTCGTTGGTTTAGAAAAAAACAGGTTTTAGGAATGGTTGAAATGAATTTCGAAGGTTAACATGTAGTTTAAGGAAACGACATATGCCTAGTAACTGTTAAAACTTTGTTTTTCTCTTTGTAAATAGTGCAGTTTTAAAATTAAAGAAGCAAATCAAACCAAAGAAAAGGGGAAAATAAAGTGGACCACAGTTTTCAAGACTAATTTTGTTTCGTCACATAATAGGTTGAGTAAGGAAATAGTTCACTAAATTTTCGAGCAAGACCGATACGGATACATTCCATGTGTTCTCGTTGTTTTCTGTCTAGACAATCCCTAGGAAGTTACTCCCTTCTCGTGGCTCCCCTCGACTCCCCAGGGAGTCTCCCGGAAAAGGCGAGATTACTAAGCACAAATTCTGCAATCAAAAAGTAGGTTGTTAGGCCTATAGCCTACAATACTTTTCAGATGTCTAGACAGCTTGAATGAAACACAAATCAACTTCATCGGACAATCTAACTTGGAACGGCTTTTACGGTTCGATTACTTATAAGCAAACCAATCATTACCAAATTCGACTAGCTGCATCTATAGTTAAAACACGAGACCCCCCCCCCCCCCTCGCCGATGATGAGATCCTGAATTAAGGTGTCAGCATTTTTTTTGGGTCCTTTCTACGCATGCCAAGTATGATAGCCTAGCTTATGGAGCGTTTACACGGACGAGAAATCCCGTCGAGCAGAAAGGAATTCCGGTCGACTCGAAAGGATTCCATTCGGGAAGACGACTAGAAAAAAAGCCTAGCGGTCTGCTAAGTCTGCGTGTAAACATAATCTTATCAACAATATCGGATTCTGTTCAAGTTTTCCTGTCCTTGTAAACGCTGCATTATCTGGAAGTGCCCGAACTAACTAAAGTCGGACCGAAAGACAGACATTACAATAACATGTTATGGTACTTGAGCAAAAGAATGCCATGCAAGTATACAGGGGCGTCCTGAGGGAGGTGAGGGAAGTTACACCTACCCCCCCCCCAGTCAGCCTGTGGGAACAAATTCGGTAAAGTTTGGCTGGTGCGGCGTGCCGCACCAGATAAAATTTGTTAAATTCGCCTGTATTTGATAATTTTTAGGGAATCTACCGGATTATTGCTCAGTGAACCTACCGGATTTTGCTCAGGGAATCTACCGGAATCTTTCACAAGGAATCTGTCGGAAGTTGACTCAGGGAAACTACTGGAACTTATCTCAGGGAGTCTACCGGAATTTTGATGCTTATCGGATCAGTGTAGACTCACAGCTTACCGGGATGACTCCGAAAATTATAATAAAATATCGCATTCATTTGAAGACTTATCCTACAATACTTTCCTACTTTTCTACAGGCTTCTGTGGTGTCGCATCTTTAGCCCTGGCAATGCAGGCCTTTGTTTAAATTCAAATTATCCGCGTCTGGATGAAATTTGTTTTTTTTTCACACACGCAGCGCACAATCTGACTGTTAGTACTAGAGCCCCGAGTGGAAAGATACAAAATCACTTAGATGAGTCAGAATATTTCAGCGTATTTAATATCAGATGTAAAAACTAAGCTGCCTTTTTAGTTAAACTTTAATGAGCCTATTTTTTGTTTACCGTCGTTTGTAACACATAGTCGAAGTCAGAACACAGCAGTATTCTAGAGTTTCAGCAGAGATATTCATTACAGAGAATTTCCTGTAAGACCTCGAAAAATCCCGGTAAAATTCTGAAGCTGCGCCCCCCTCCCCCCCCCCCCCCCCCCCCCCCTATCAGGGAGGTGTCGGGCCGCCCCTGCAAGTGTATCACGTAAAGCGTCACCGGAAAACCTAACTAGTCAACAAAAAAAAGAGACAGACACATTCAGTTCAATCAATCAGTATTTGTTGTCGAGGATTACAACTGGTTTGATCCCGTGGTTGCGAGCAGGGGCGTCACACTCCAACTTTTTGAGATTGGGTAGAATTTTGGGCCTACGGCACAAAATTTAACTAAAATTATTCGGTATCATGACTGGGATTCGGTAATTTATTCGGTACAATTTTCAGGATTACACGAATCTTGTTCCGGTTTTGACGAAATTATACCCAATACGAATATTATTTGGTAGTCCTTCGATACCAAAACAATTCGGTAGAATAACCGGGATACGGTAGTTATACTGAATCCCGAACAGGCTATCGGTCTAAAACTTACTCGGTACATTAGCTGGGATTCGGTGATTTATTCGGTAGAATTCGCAGGATTTGCTAGTTACCACGAACTTCGATACTCGGAAGAGGTCGAGTGAAGCACTGGTTGCAGACTAAAGGACTAGTCTGTGACTTCATCGATAGTCCTTACTTTTATTTTGAATCCCAAAAACAAGATCTAATCATAAATGTTTCGAAAATGAAAAGCTAGTATTTGGATGGAATTATTTAAGTTTGGCAGGAAAAAGCTGACTTTAAATCTCGCCTGCGGCACTCACTTTATGTGATCATAACTAAACTATAGTAGATGCTGTTGCCGGAATGTCGCTCCATCCGGTTTCTGGAACTTCTTAGAGTATCGGTATCTAATCAACAGTAAATTATAGAATTTGTAAGAGAAACAGTTAAATATTAGCCTACAGGAACAAAAAGATGGATTTCGAAAATTTTACCCTGCGACGCTTGAGTTAATTTTCTCTTGGGTAGAATAGATAGAACCTGTTACTGCACTCGTCCCTGGCAATATATTCTATAAGTGGGCTTCGTCAAAACGACGCCTAATAGTTGGCTTATGGTCTTTCATGCTGCCCTTTAATTTTACTCTTCCTATGCAATCCTTTTTGTTCCATAAGCTTGAAGAGCTCGAATTCTCGGTTTCGGTAAAAAAAAAAAAAAAAAAAAAATGAGATTTGGTAAAATTTTTGGCTCTGCACCCCCCTCCCCATAGGAAATGCACTTGCGACGCCCCTGGTTGCAAGTTTTTCACGGCGGCAAGACATGGGACCTAGCTCTCATATTTCTTTGAGAATACAAAACCCGGGTCTGTAACGTCTACAAATCATTCTCAAATAAACATCAACGGTTTCTGTAGTCTATCTGATTACTACTTCACTGTCAAAAGACACAGTGACAACAATGAAAAGTAGTCCCAGGCGCCGATAAACCGCGTGGCTTGGGGGTGTCCTCCCGCCCATGGGGACTCAAGAGAATACGGGAAGCGAGTCCGTGGGACAAACAACCTCGGGGACCGGCGATAATGCGCCTTAAAGTTTAACCAAAAAGGGCTGGGATAGGACAATCTAGGTACCCATCACTTATTCACTAAAATTGGCTTGAAGACCCCCGAAAATGCGTTACTTCGTTGTTCCGCTATTCACCAATAATCTATTTTCAAATAGTGGTATTTCCGTACGATTTGCTATATCTCTATGCGCTTGTATTTTTGTTGTATGCCTTACGAGATAGATTTATGTTTTTTTGTTTGTTTAGGCACTAAGCATTCTTCACCAATCTCACCACTGCCCACTCAAAAGCCGCGTTTGTGTTGAGATTAAAATTTCCCGCGTCATAGTAGAATTTTCGTTGTGGAGACGGCGGCAGATGTTCTAGTGGAAAATTAAAAATCGATTTGCAGAATCCAAACAATCCAATCTATTCTAGTAAATGGCACAAAAATAAGTTGGCTTTTCAGTTAAACTTTAAATTCCAGGACTGCAGTTTTCGACGTTGTTTCGGCCGAATGCCTTTTCCGTGTCTGGCTTGCCGAGCGGTACCGAGCCCGTTGCTCAAACACCCGCTGGCAAGAGTTTTGAATACAGATGGAAGCATTAGCAGTTAGATTAGAATAGGAGCCAAATTTGAAATCACACATAAAAGCAATTTGAGCAGAAGTATGAACATCACCTATCATTTTACAATGAGTCCTCTATAATATTCAAGGAAGCCGGACATGCATTCCTACGGAGTAGAAAAAACCGCTGTTTTTCTTGTGATCAGATATTGTTTGCTTGAAGGACTTGTTAGTAGCCAGCAGCTTGATTCACCTTCAGCTATAGAATTCCATCCCAAAGATTCTTCAGGAAATAGTGAAGTCTTCTATACTGGCAAAAGGTAAGTTGGATCAGAGTTGGATAGCCCAGAGATAGCCTAGCCCAATCCAGGCTACCAAATGACTAACAAGATATTATAGACCAGCTTGAAGTTTTTGCCCACTGTCCAGCCGTACATAAATGAGCAATGTCAATACCAAGGCATGGGGCGTTGTGAGGCAGGGCTTTAAACACCTTAGAGCTTTAAACACCCAAGAGCAAAATGGAGAAACTTTGACAGGGTTCAGTCAACCACAAATCCCTGATTTGTGGGTACCCTATGCCAAACGCTGGGTATATCTAACGTTTGGCATAGCCTATGCCTAACGCTGGATACCCTATGCCAAACGTTGGATAGGTGTTGGCACCCTAACCCTGACCTACCTCACTACAGATGAGTTCTGATTGGTTGATTTCTGAGCTTCACTCAAATCATCAATATTTGATTTGGTCACAGTATCCAGCATTTGGCATAGTGTATCCAGCGTTAGGCATAGGGTATACCAAACGCTGGACATACCCAGCGTTTGGCATAGGCTTTCCCAAAATCAGGGATTTGTGGTAGACTGACAGGGTTGGCACAATACTACTTTCAGGGCAAAAAGCTGTATGAATCAGCATGAATTAAGTCCGAGCATTGGGTGGTAAGGGCAGTAGTGCTTGAATCATCCAATTGGAAAAGTGCCCCATAAATCCCCAGGATTAAAATTCACTAAAATTTGGATGAGCTAACTGTGTCTGGGCGTAGGGCAGTAAGGGTGCAGTGCCTGAAATTCCCAAGTGGAAACACAGAGTACAGAGAAACTGCCACTAAATCATTGACCAAGACCACATTCAAATTCGAAAAACTTTTGGATGAGCTAACTATGTTCTGGCATTGGGCTGCAGTGCTTGAATCGCCCAAGCAATAAAGGGAGAAATGACCATGCACTGCCCAGTCATGCACAAATTCTCAATTTTTGGGCATGGTGCCCCAACGTCTGGGCATGCCCGAACGTATGGGCATGGTACCCATACGTTGGAGCACCATGCTCTGGAGCATGGGCATGGTACCCCTGTGAAATTTGGATAAACTGAGACTGGTTACATAGCTAAATAGGGCCTTCTCCCTGTCCTAGATAAAAAGATACCTGATTTTACTTTCTATTCAACCTCATTTTCCAATTTACAAAATGTTAGAGCACTTCCAAGATATATAGAGTTTTTTGGAGGCCACTTCTCTTCTAGTGGGCTTATCCTATCCTTTTCCAGAAAATTGCTGCTAGGTAGCATGGATGAGGCAAGCTTTTCAATCTGTTCACTGGAGCAACTATTTCCTTTAGATTGTTTGCCTTTTACTGTATTTATTTTGAGTTATTTTTTTTTTTTACCTGTTTTTACTCTGACTTTTGACTTTTGACAACATGGAAAAGGATTGAGTAACCTAGTGGCAACTACCTGTAAAAGGATAGGGTAAACCCACTGGGAAAGAAGTGGCCTCCACAAAACTCTCTGTATCTTGAAAGTGCTCTAACATTTTGGAAATTGGAAAATGAGGTTGGATAGACAGTGAAATCAGGTATCTTTTGATCTAGGACAGGAAGAAGGCCCTATTTAGGTATGTAGCCAGTGTCAGTTTAACCAAATTTCACAGGGGTACCATGCCCATACGTCCAGGCATGCCCAAACGTTGGGGCACCATGCCCAAAAATTGAGGATTTGTGTATGACTGGCACTGCCTAACTTAAAATGCAACAATTTTTGGATGAGCTAAGTATGTCCGGGAGTTTTGAATTTTTTAATGAGGCAGGCAGGCCTTACCAGTGAAAGTAGACGATATATCTTTTGGTGTTGCTGTAGGCTCTACCGTAGCCCTGTATATTTTTATTACTCAGAAAGAAACCTATTAATAACTGTTAGAGCTTGGTCACACTGGGCTCAAAAACCTCCTATTCCACAAACAACTGAAAATCCCTAGGGGATGTGAGATTTGATTGCTTTGTGGCAGCATGTGGATAATGAGCAGACTGCAATTAGGGGTCAATTAGGGTTCCTGTAACATAATTATACATGTTGTTTTGCTCTAATTAATCACCAGAATTCATAAGGACAACATTCAGAATTAGTTGTATCTTGTTCTTTTTCTTTTTTCTACTTTGCAATCCAAAAAGCCAGGAAATGAGCCAAGTGTGACCAAGCTCTTATCACGAATCAGCTTATAAACATCAGTTTAAATTTCTGGAATGGTTTGATACATTTTAATTTGGGCGAAGATTTGGTAGTTCTCGATTGTTTGCTTTGTGGGTTCAAGCACTGCCACCCTTACCACCCAAGCCCTGACATAGTTACAATCTGGATGATTCTCATGTGCAGGGGGTGGTGATTTGGGGAGCATTTCTCCATTTTTCTCTAGGGCATTTCAAGCACTACTGGCTTTACCGCCCCATGAGAATGTCCCTATAAAATGTCCCTATTGGACATTTTGGGCCGCTGGTTGGTGGGTGAAAACTTCAAGCTGGTTATTATAGTAGGTGTTAGCAAGTAATTGCTAACAATATTATTATAGTAGACTTTTGCAAACAGATTTCAAAGCCTAGAATAGGCTCTAGTATCTGCAGTAGTTTAGGCTAGAACCTTGCTAGAGCTAGGCTAAGCTGGAGCCCCAGAGGTAGAAGAATTTTACTTTGAACATGGCCTAACTTTCAATGGTGTCAAAGGATATTAGTCAAATTATTAGGAAAATCAAATCTAGCAAATATGCGTATTGCAAATATCTAGTCCTTAAAATGTAGTCCTACAAATATACAGTAATCTAACTGAACTAAAGCTAATAAAGAACAAGCTGTAGTCATAATTTATAATTCCTTTGAATCTTTTGCTCTTTGTTGCTCAAAAATAAAGGTGGGTGGTCTAAAATTTGGATAAGTGTTTAAAGAAGCACATCTCTACCGCAATCTACTCTAGAATTTTTTCATATGAACTTGCTTTTGTATTATGCTTCTGAAACAGTAGAAAAGCCAACGGAAAATAATAAATTTAGAGAATAGTCAGGTAAGTTTCAATTGTTTCAGCTTTTTTTTGCTTAGGCATCAAAACAAAATTTCTTTACTGTGAGATGTAGTTTATTTTTTAAAGATTCTCTTCTTACTGGTGTAGAGACATGAAAAGATCTTCTGTGAATAAAAGAATACCAGCTTCAGATAGGAAATATCTAACCATACGGTACCAATAAATGTAATAAAAAGTAATGTACCCAAAATCGATCCCTGCAGCACTTCACATTTAACTGCACACTGTTCCAGTTTGCTATTACCGTTCACTCATACTTGTTTCCAAAGCAACAAAGCCTCTCTAATGCTTAATCCCGGATTCCAGTTTTAACCCCGATTCCTGAAAAATATTGCAGCTGGAATGAACTCTACTTGCTGAAGGCTTTGTTAGTGAATGAATGGTCTTATTTACCCATTTTAAACACTGAAGTGTTACAAATGAAATATAACGAGAAAAGAGGAAAGAAAAAGGAACCACACCTGCCTAACAAACAAAGAACAAGGACAAATATTCTACTTCAGAAATTCCTGGTAGAGTCTGTCCGGGGATCCAGCAAGAATTTATTTCTTCTTGATTTCGTATGTATAAAAAGAACCCGATGTGCCGACGAGACCACCGAGGCATGACAAAAGCAAGCAGAATTTGATTTCTTCAGTGTTTTGCCCGACAAATGTTTGCAGGATTTCATTCTTGAGTATAAAAAGAACCCGATGTGCCGACGAGTCGACCGACGTCTGACAAAAGCATACAAAATTGTATTTCTTCTGTGTTTACCGGCGCTTCGCGCCGACAAACAAGTGAACTTTCGCCGGGCTTCGAAAGTTTCTTTCACAAGACCTTTTTTTGGGGGGGGGGGGAGTCCCCCCTCCCCCCCCCCCCCCCATAGTGACGCCCCTGCTTCTGCTGTCTAATGCCACATGTTCATATGTTTGTTTCACAGTAATGGAATTTCTGGCTTCAATATTACCGAAACAAGAAGACTGCTTGGGAAGATGGGTGAAGAGCCTGTGTCCTATCCCCTTGCTTGTAGAAGAAATGCAACATGTGAGGGTATTCCAGCTATGAACTCAGTTTGCTATGGTCTCCGCTTGTCCTACACTTCTACAGCTTTGGGAATCACTTCTGATGCAAAGTCGTTCGAGGAAGTCCAAGTAGGTATTTTGGGGATAATGTTTATAACAGTTATTACGTTTTGTTTCTTGTTAAAAAGACTTAAACTTAAACTTAGACTTAAAAAGAAGATTTTATGTTCTGAACCAGTTCAGTATGTTGTTGCATGTTAAAAAAAAACGATAATGAACTATTTTGTCACGGTCCCTCCCTACCTATATTCGCAGAACTAACTGTTTTTTCTCTCTGTGCAGATCAAGCTCTGGTTGTCAGGGGCGTCGCAAGGGCTGGGGGGGGGGGGGCAGAGTCCCAAAATTTTACTAAAATTGTTCTGTATTTTTTTTTATAGCAGAACTGTTCGTTATATTTACGGCGATTCGGTAGTTATACAATTCTAAATAGGCTATCTGTACAAATCTCTTCGGTATAATGATCGGGATTCGGTATAATTGCCAGTATTCGGTAGTTGTCACGAATTTGGTGAGAGAATTTACTGACATTATTTGGTAATTTTTCGATGGCTATTCGGTAAATTATGGAGATTCCGGAGTTACGCAGAATCCCGAATAAGCTATTGGTTCGAAATTATTTGGTATCACGATTGGAATTCGGTAATTTATTCAGTATAATTTCGAGGATTAGGAAGTTAACCACGAATCCTGACTTTGTTCCAGTTTCGACGAAAGTATACCGAATACGAATATTGTTCGGTAGTCTTTCGATACCAAAACAATTCGGTATAATAACCGGGATACGGTAGTTATACAGAATCCCGAACATGCTATCGGTCTAAACTTATTCGGTGAAATAACTAGGATTCGGTGACGTATTGGTTATAATTGCCAAAATTCGGAAGTTACCACGAACCTCGAAACTCAGAGGAGGTCGAGTGAAGCAGTGGTCGCAGACAAAAGGGATGATCTGTGATATCATCGATAGTCATTACTTTTATTTTGGATCTCAAAAAGAATATCTAATCATAAATATTTCGAAAATTCCGCCTGCAGCACTTTTCGTAATATTCTCTATTTTGTGAAAGGGCGCGTCATTTGACGGGGGTTTTAAGCCAGTTTTAGGATTGAGATTTCGAAACATTAAAAGCTAGAATTCGGATAGAAATTAAATTTGGCAGGAAAAAGCAAAAAAATATATTTCTGTGATTATAGGTAGTATATTGACTAGACTACAGTTGCTGCTGCTGCCGGAACGTCGCTCCATCCGGTTTCTGGAACCTCTTAGAGTCTCGGTATTTAATCGACGGTAGTTTATAGAATTTGTAAGAGAAGCAGTTAAATTAGCCTAAACAAAAAAAAAAAAAATTTCGCCTGCGGCGCTCGATTTAATTTTCTATTAACTATAATAGATAGTATCTGTTACTGCAATCATACCCGGCAAGATCTTTTCCATGTGCGCTTCGCCAAAACGTCGCCTAATAGTTGGCTTATCGTCATTCATGCTGTCTTTTATTGTTACTCTTTCTATGTAATTTCTGTGCCATATTTTAAAGCTCGGATTCCTCGTTCTAGGATTCGGTAAACTTTTTGAAAGATTCGGTAAATTTTTGGCTCTGCACCCCCCCCCCCCCCCACACCGAAAATGCCCTTGCGACGCCCCTGCTGGTTGTTGTTTGTGGCTGCTACCAGAACGATTGGCCTGGCTCATTATTAAAGGCCAGTTTGAGATGACGTTGCTACGTTTTACACCCTTATATATTGGGTGGTCATTGGTCTAAAAATTGTTTAGGATAGCGAGTACTCAGTACCCAAACTCACTTCGTTGCAGACGCCTACTGAACAGATGGTACTTTTTCAGGAGTCATTGAGCCAGTGGGCGGCTCTGAGAGCTGTGCCAAAATGTTGGGCTGTTATACAACCCCTTCTTTGCTCTACCTACCTTCCAAAATGCGAAGAAAACCTGGTGGATTTGCCTTCACAGGTATGAAAGTAAACATGTTTAGCCATAATGACTAAACCGAAATATGTTTTGTTTTCAGTTCGCAAGATTTGTTAGTTTTTAGTGCAGTTTTAGTTAAAACATACTGATGTTAGCTCTGTAGCCGGTTTCTGATCTTCTTGGAGCTCATACTTCGTGAACTATGATGAGCATGACATTAAACTTTGGCATTCTTCTAGGTCTTAAATACTCCTTGAGCCCAAGCTGACTTGAAAACATATATTCATACAATAGATAAAAAACGTAACGGAAACGTCAGCTATGATGCTTTTGCAGAGACATTTCGGCCCTTCTTGGCTAGGGTCCCCGTCAGGCTGTCGAACGTCAGGGACAACGTTGGGGAACGGAAGAAACGAACCGAAATATCGCTGCAAAGGCATCGTAGCTGACGTTTCCGTTATAATATATTGATATCACGATATCCATTGTGTAAATTTATCTTGTAGGTCTTAATAGCTAATACTGCGGCCCCATTCTCCCGTTCTTCAAGTTGAGGGCAAGTAGGCCCAGATTTTCCCGTAACTAACTTTCATGACTCGAACACCGTATGTTTAAGAATTTACTAGTTGCTTGTTAGATATAGGAATCAATGTTACACCTCGAGGATACAGTAATGCTGACAGAGTGGACTGTAGGAGAGAAACCAGTGGAATTTTGCTACAAGGACAGTTCGTTTTTTCGGCTTTCTATTTAGGATTTTGCCACTGCCCCCTTCGCAGTGGTCAAGATTTCGTGATTGGTTGGTTGGAATTTAAGTGGTTGATTTAGATAGTTAAGTGTTACCAGTTAACATTGACAGCGGTGACAGAAGATTAAGCTTCGTAAAAAATGTTACTCCGTTGTTTGTGAGAGTAGTTAACCATTAAAATGGAAAATGATAAAAATCGTTACAGTCAGAGTTAGCGATTAGGGATCAGTTATGAGGTCATTTGATCAGTGCGCTTTTGGATTATTCTTTAATCACAAAGGGGAAGATTTAATGATCGTTCTAGAATAGTGTTGGAAGCAGTGACAGGTTTCTTTGTGTCATAGGTTATTATTACTGTTGTCATATATGATTCGCAGTCAGCTTGGGCTGAAGGCAATAAATTATTAATTTGATTCGTTCACAACTGAAGAGTCATATATAAAACTTTAAACAATGTCGTATCAGTCAAACTCACACACTTACATAAATAGAAACGGCTGATGAAGACTAGACAAATTAGCCTACTATATCCAGAATCAAATGCAAAGGAAAAAAGATCAACATTATACTAAAAGAATTTAATTAAAATTAAAAGAGGCGAAAGCCTTTTTATTGCAGTTATATTATTATTATTTTTATTATTATTATTATTATTTTTATTATTATTATTATTATTATTATTATTATTATTATTATTATTATTATTATTATTATTATACAATCTCGTCAGGACCCTTTTCTGTGAAAAAAGGAAAAAGGTTATGATGAACAAGAATATTGTCAGCCTTTCTACGAAAGTCTTCCATTTTACTATTCAAAAATTAAAAGTCAGGAGAGAGTTACTCGCAGAAATAGGGAAACCAAGAAGGAATTTAGAGGACTTACGCTTTTAATGTAAAAAGTTTAGAAGAATGAAAGAAGAAAAGAAAACAGAAGGAAAAAGGATGTAAGGAAGTGCAACAGCCGTATAAATAGAAACAAGAACACTCGATTAGTTGTATAGTGTTGACTCAATTACTTCGGTTCAGCTGTTGTTGAGACTGCAAGTTTGAGTGCTTGCTTATCTTTTGCTTTACTATATTTCCGAAGTAGGCTATACCTCCGCGGGGGCGTCACTTGCCTTTTACCTTCGGGGGGGGGGGGGGGCAAATTTGCGGCAATGGCGTACATTTCCGGCCAGCATAGAGCAGAACCGATGTATAACTAACTGTAATGCACCAGTTGAGATTATTCCTTTAATGTAGATTCGTATATATAAATTCATATATTCGGTTTTTCGTTCCATCTTTCGCTAACAAATGAAGCTTCCAGCGACTTTACCGAGCACAAATTAAACTAAGCGCCGCATGCGAAATTTTTTAATCTATTTTTTTTTCTGGAAAGATCGAATCTGTACTTATCATACAAATTATAGCTTTTAATATGTTTAAAACCCCAAGAATTTCAGCCTAAAACGCAAATTAAATGAAACACCGTTCTTCCAAATAGAGCCGCAGGCGAAATTTTTGGAAACCCTGATCAGTAGAGTGCCGTTTTGCCATCCCAAATAAAGTAAGGCTACCAGTGAACCGCCATGTCTTACCGCCAAAATAGAAGTGGCCTTCGACAGTAGATTAAGCACAAAGTAGATTTGTTCTGAATTTACAGCAAAAGAAGTAGTTTTCACGTTAAAAGACATGCGGGAGTACTGCGATCTTTTTTGCACTGCATCCCGTCATTCGAGATTATGACCACACCGAGAATCGACCTTGAAAAGAAATAAGGGTCCAAGGATCCCAGTTTTCCGACAATTATTTTTTCGATCATCGATATGCAGCCAGATCAACCAATAGGGCAGTTTATGGGTACGAACAGACAAACGACCCACAAACCAGAGATGGGCGAATGCGGATTCGAATCCAGATTCGTCCTTTTGGCCGGATTCGAATCTTCTGCTTGTCAGGCTGGATTCGGATTCAGACTCGGATTCCAAACCCTCAGTCTTACGAATTCACTGAAATATCTAGTCTACATCTTTCCAGTTACCGTTTCCCAAATTTTACACAGTGGCCTTAGGCAAGCCAACTTTTTTTTAATCTCCGCCACCAACCAACCTCAGAAATTTTTCACGTTATCCGATTACCTTAGATATCAGTGCTTTTTGTCACCTCTGATTTTTAAACTGTAACCTATGTATATGATTTGATTTTTGTTAAGGTCGGATTCTAATCCTCAGCATGAAATGGTGGATTCGGATCTGGAATCGGATTCGTACTTAGCCCTGGAGTTATTCGGATTCGAATCCTATCATCGTCGGATTAACCCATCTCTGCCACAAACGAAACAAGTGAATAGAAATGTGCAATTAAAAATGAAATAAACAGAATTGAACTTGAACTTGAAACAGGTTCGCCGAATTCTGACGACAAAGAACGGAATGGAACGAAGAAATGTTTGACGGTGCATTCAAAAAAAATATTCAACGACGATTTATAAAAAAATATCCCGATTTGCCAACGAGACTGCGACTAGTCTGCAGAATTTGGATAGGATTAACCGACGAAACAAACTTTCGCTTCGTTCGAGAAAGCTTTGCAGTCATTTGATTTCTTGTATGTAGAAGAATCTCGATGTGTCGACGAGACATAAACTCCCGGGATTGGACAAAAGTTTACGGAATTCGGTTTATTAAGCGTAAAAAGATCCCGATCTGCCGACGAGGCTTAATCTTTCCGGGTGCGCCCAACAAATGTTTGCAGAATCTGATTTATGTTCCTTCGGCCCAAGCTGACTGCGAATCATATTTGACGGTGCAAAACGGATAAGCCAGCTACATTTTATGTAGCTACATTTTATGTAGCTGGCTTATCCGTTTTGCACCGTCAAATAAGAATCTGATTTCTTACGTATGAAAAGAACCCATTGTGTCAACACAATACCAAAGCCCGACAAAAGTGTACAGGATTCGATATGTTTTGTGTTTTGCCCGACAAGACTGTAAACTTTAAAGTCACGCGTAAATAGAAGCCGATGTGCCGACGAAGCTTAAACTTCCGGAACGAGCCCGATAGACGTCTACCGAATTTGATTTCTTACATGTAAGAATAACCCAGTGTGACAAGACTTGGTCCCGGTTGCGACCGACGAATGTTAGCAGAACTTGATTTCTTACGTATAAAAATAACCCGATGTGCCGAAGACTCGACCGACGCCCGATAAAAGCATACACAAATTTGATTTCGTCTATATTTCTTACGTAGGCTATACAAAAGAACTCGATGTGCCGACGAGAATACCGAGGCCCTACAAAATATTTGCAGAAATTTATTTCTTGCGGATAAAAAAAAAAACGATGTGCAGGCGAGTCGACAGACGCCTGACAAGTACCAAATCTTATTTCTTCTTGTTTCTCCGGACGAAAGTACTTTCTCAAGACCTTTGGGCCCCCCCCCCAATAGTGACGCCTCTTTATCTCCGAGTAAGCAGCAAGTAGAGGGACCACATAGGTGTGACACTAATATCCTATTAGAAAGAGAAAAGAGCTCTCCCCCCTTCCATCATCCTCATTCACATATTCTGTGAGCATGCCGTTGAAATGTTCTCCTGTGAGCATGCAGTTTAAGTCTAACGGAAAGACCGGGTCTGCATCTGTGTCAAATCTGGAAGTTAGGAACCACATTGATGGCAAACTGCCATAAAAGATCCAGTCCTCCTGTGAAGTATGTCGACTTGAATCTCATTTTCTACATGGGTTTTTATCTCATAGGAGATGTGCAAAGCGACCAGGGGACCTTGCCGGATAGTGCAGATGGACCGAGGATGGCCAGACTTCTTAAAGTGTGACAACATTCAGAGATTCCCTGTTGGGTGTAAGGTAGGGATTTTGATTGCTTCGCTTGAATCACAGCATAGAGTGAGATACGAGTTGCGTTTTTGATCTGACAGTTCTCGCTTCTAAACCCTTGATTCTCGTTCAAACTACAATTAACTGTATATATGAAATTACTTACAATTACTACTAATTATTTACTATAATTTTTTACTATTACAATTACTCGCTCCTCAGTTCTCGCTTTTGACAAAACACAAATTTGGTCACCCGTTAATACCTGTGTATGCGGATCGAACATCCGCCCGTTGTTGACCAATCAGGAAGGAGAACGAGAATCGAGAAGTGACTATCGAAGCAACTTCTCGGTTCTTCAGACTTGCCAGGCTTTCCCCGTTCTCGATTTTGACAAAATCGCAAGAAAAGGAGAACTAGCTTAATCGCAGTGGTAAAATAAACGCGAAATAGGAGAATTCAGATAAAAAACGTAAGTCTTGATCACTACTCGATGGTTGATGTATGTGCAGTCGATTAGGTTCTGGTAGAAGATTCTGCTGCCTACTTTCACGGCTTTTCCTCCACTCAGCATCTAGACGACGTTTAAAGGAATCTGCAGCCATTTTGTCTTCCTTGAGGTTGCTCCACAGATCTTTTGCTTACGGCTTACTGCCAACGTAGCTGCATAGTTTTAACTAGAAAATAAATAAGTCGTGATAAGCCATTAGGCTTACCACACTTTGGTTTTGATAAAGGGATTAAACAAAACTAAAAAGTTTTTTTTTTGTTAAGTCCAAATGAAAAACTAGCCGTATGACCGATATTCCGGCGCTTCTCCAAGTCATTCACAGATCCTCAGTTTTTGGGCACATTGCTCCAACGATGGGGCACAGTGCCCTGGAGCAAGAGCACCTCGATAGACATCTGTTGGATTTAAAATCTGAAAGGAAAATTTGTCTCAAAATGCAAGAGATTCTTATGACGTAATAAAAGTTGTCCATCTGTCCGTCCATCTGTGAGCACGATAACTCTCGAAGGGAATGAGGTATTTGACGAAACTTGGTGTGAGAATTCTTTGGGTCAAGGGACATGTCAAATGGGCCCCAACGCTGAATATCTAGGGATGGGGGAGGGGTTTCAAATTAAGGGGCGAAAATGAATATTTTTTAAAAGCTAATCGAATAATCGATTTAGGGGTAAGGAAACATGCTGAATCCGAATATGAAAATTATTTTCTCGCCGGACAAGTGGTTCAGCTGGAATCCGGCAAAAGTTGGAAAATTTGAAAAAAGTAAAAGTTGAATCTGCAGTTGATCAGATGTTTGATTCTGGGGTAAGAGGACATGCTGAAGCCGAGTATGAAAATTATTTTTCGCCAGACAAGTAATTCGCCCGGAATCCGGAAATTTAGCAGGAAACTTTAAAACCCAATGGTATAATCGATATAGGGTAAGGAGACATGCTGTTGCAACTTTCGAACATATGCGATAAGTTTAATTTATCTCCATAGTCCCATTCGACAACTGCCTTGTGAACAATTTAATAAAATTTGTCGACGAATTGTCGGAAAAACCAAGTGGCAATACCAATTCCTACCCTACATCCATACACGCGAAAGCTCATCGCGCGTTGGGTTACGACACTCTTTTTTTAATCTATGGACGCCGGAGGGATAATGGCTCCGGTCGCGTGTACACACGCGCAATATTTCTTGGGTTTAATCAAAGACTATTTACACCTAGCGTATGTATCCTTTGGGCTTAGTCATGTCAGTCTGTCCTGTCGTGGGGTCGAAGGGTTGAGATACCTTGTTCAAACTTCGTATGAGGATTTTAGTGGCAAAGTACAGGCCAAGTTCGTAGATGGGTTCTGTAGCCTTGTATTTAGAGGCAGGGGAGGGGGTTTCGAATCGAGGGTAAAAAAGTATATTTTAAAGCTAATGAGATAGTCGTTTAAGGGGCAAGGAGGCCCGCTGAATCCATATCTGAACTCCGTGACAAAAGATTCACCCGGAATTCGTCCGAAACCGGAAATTCGGTTGAAGCTCAAAGATGTTTCTGAAGTCGATTAGAGATTCGGTATCGGGGCAAGGAGACATGCTGACCCAAATTTTGAACTTTATTTCCTTGACTGATAAGCTGGCAAAATTTGCCAAAACCGGGAAATTTGGATCGAAAGGTTCTCCTCTCAGCGTCACTAGCTCTTTTGCTCTGCATGCAGTTCGCCGGGAATGCTGTAAAATACGAAGAATTTGGTCAAAATAAAGGACCTGTCTGAAGTCAATTAGAGATGAGATATTGGAGTAAACGTCCTTGCTGAATCCATATCTGAACTGGGTTTTCTTATCTGATTAGTTGTTTGACCGTGAGCGGCCAAAAACTTCAAAAGGTAAAAAAAAAATTTTTTTTTTTATATATTCTAGCGGTCGATTATTTATAAATAGAAAAATGTTAAAGGGGTCTGACGAAGACTCGGAAATCTACAAGACTCGATCGTCTGGATCGAGAAGTCCAATAAAAATCAAATTCTTGGGATCCCATCGAAACCTTTAGTCTTGTTCAAACAGATTCCTATGGGGGCACTGTGACTTTGCTCCTGGGCATCGGGCCCCAGTGTATTAGTACTGTGCCCGAGTAATGAGGGCGTGTGCACGACTGGGAGAACCGCTGGAACATCAGTCCCTAACATTGGAGCACTGTTCCCCAAAATTGAGGATTTGTGTATGACTGGCTTCTCCCGTAACTGAAAAAAAAAACCCGGGGTTGGATGATTCTCGTATAAATCCTTCCTCCTTTATCTGTTGAACTGTGACAATATGAAAAGCTTTACAGACGAAATACCCTTACCCTACATATGAAAACCGTTGTCGAGATGGAAGCCGTGTGACACTGCCTTTCTTCCTTTCAGAACGAGTTCCAGAATACTAAGATATCACCAGGAAAATGTAAAGCACCACTTATCGAAGTCGAAAGTCCTCTGAGCATGCTAGATGGAGTTGATGGATGTGGACTCCCCTGCGAGCCGCCGCAGTACAACGCTGAGGAACTTGAGTATATTCGTACTTGGACATTTTGTGGGATCCTGCCCTCACTACTTGCTAACTTTTTTGTTTTGGTAAGTTCTGACGATGTTCCAATCCTGTACCTGTCATCTTAATTCGTGTTTGATATTGGTGAATTGTATTTTAAAATCGTCAGCTGTACCCTATATATAGAACGGCAGTCGATGGGCTGAAATTGCAAATAGACTACTAGATCTGTGGGCTGATTCCTGTGATTGTGATGACCTATCTCGTGCACTTTTTTGTTTTAAATATGTTGTACAAACTGAAGTGTAATTGTAATTGTAAAGTATTTGATGAACAAGACTGGATACCGCAAGGGGAAATTCAATTTAACTCTGGACGTATGTCCTATGTTTGCTTCGCCTTCTCAAGAAACTTCGGTCTTGTTAGAGCTAGTTACAGCTAGGTTTTACGGCGAGGGTTGCAAGCATATCAGTTGCTCTGAGGAGGAGACAGTGGAACACTTGATTATGGACTATGATTTCTGCTTTCTTAATAGATGAATATGACCCTGTTAGTTTGTACCTCATTCTTTGGGGGCCTAGTGGATGGTGCAAGGCAAGATCCTTTATAGCCGATGCTTTAGTAGCTCTGTATTGAACTGTGGTTTATTTAGATTTCCACCATTTTTTTTTTTAAATGAACCCCCTACGGAAATTTCACGCCTGAAATCGACTCAAAGCCTCGGGCAGAGCTGAGGCCGAAATTCCGATCGTTCCGAAGAAGAAACCAACCTGAAATCGGGTCGAAATCTGTTTCACTTTGTATAAGTCGATTTCAGTTGGGAAATTTCTTTACGTGACTGTTTGCGATTTTTGTGAATCAATAATCTTGAAAGCCTTTACCAGCATTATATTGATTTATTTTAACAAGGTTTCATCTTTTTCAGGCAACTTACGCACTGGATTGGAAGAACTCAAAGCGGTTTCCGTCTGTGATGGTTTTCTACTTAAATCTGTGTTTCTTTGTGTCAAATATGGTTTGGCTCTACTCCTACTATCCAGGAACTCGGGAGTCAATAGTATGCTGGAAGAACGGCGCACCTCGAAAGTCTGAACCTGTGAGGTAAAGACCTTTTAACATTTAGGAAAGTTAGTTAGAAAGTTGCACCAGTCGGAATTACCACGGTGGTACACTTTACGGTAGACCTTTACTACATGTGGCACTACTCTAATTACGCAGAACTCAGAACAGTAATTAGACATGTCTATACAAGTGAGAGTTCAATGGTGGTTTTCGTGATGCGGGGACAGAACGGCCTTTTCGGAAGGAGGCGGTAAGCTCACCACTCTGGACGCGACAAGAAACGTCCTCTGCCTGTCTTCAGTTCGGTTCCTAGACCCTGTCTGTTCCCCGACTCCGTCCCATCCTCCCCGAACCGTATTCACCCGTCCGCATCAGACCACAACGCGACAATATCCAATAAGTTCGCAAATTGACTACCGTCCCGACAAAGTAAGAAAGATATCGAAGGAGTTTTTGTTGTTGTTGAGCTATACAACAGCCAGTAAAACTAGTCAGAGTCATTAGGTGCGTTTTGCAGATACCATGATCTAAAGTCGTTTTTGCAGTTATCGTGGTATCTGATAAGCGTTAAGCTTTTTTGCAAAATTGGTGGGAAAGAAGTTTGACACTTAGTGCTGCGACTGAATATCAGTTTTTCTTTTGGGATGACTTCGAAAAGTGCAATTTCGGCAATTGTCGTTTTTGCAGAGCAACCGTATATCAGATACCACAGTTACTGCAAAAACGACTAATTGCGGATCCAGTTACCGTGGTAACAGTTACCATGGTATCTGCAAAAATGCAACTATTGTTGTCTTTGACCGGTTTATTTATTTTTCGATTTATTTTGTATACATATTCGAGTGAAATTATGTTTGACGTAAAGGTCAACTGTGCTGTGAGAGAGACCTAAGAATAAATCTCTCCCTCTCCGCGAAATGAGAATTGAAGACGAACGAAACTGGAATACTAGACCTCCGGCAAATAGCTCACATGCGATTCTGGTGCAGTATGAAAAAGAGTTTTGCTCTGTGTACCAACCTTTCGTTGACACGTGAAACTCTCATCCGATATTAACTTTCTCTTTTCTTTTGCAGTAGTGAGTCTTTCCACTGCACGCTCACGTTTATTTTATTCTACTCCCCGACCATGACGGCGTTTGTATGTTTGTCAGCTTTAGCGTATGCATGGTATCAGCTGTCGATGCACCAAGCCACTGGTAAGCTTCTGTTCTTGTTCATACAGTCTGTGCACATTTTCAAGACACATTTCATGCAGGCATATCCCCCCCCCCCCCCCCGACACCGGTTTCTAAGCAACAGGCATCCCTGCAGCCTAAATCAAAAGGACAGCGATTTTGGTGAAAGAAGTTGTTCGTGTATCTCTTTGTGTCCTGTGGGAATGCATCTGAAGCACAAACGTAGCCAGGAATGTGTGTAGGGGTCGGGGTCGAAATTTAGTCTGCATATAAACCCAGGGAATATTCTGACCTACCCCTTGGTCTGTTTTCCCAAAAGTCTCCTTGACTGAGGAGAAAAATCTTCTCGCATTTATCGATCACAGCAAGTTAAAGGGCACGTCGTATTTATGATAGTCATTCATTCTACTTCAGTAGTATTTACATCCGTTCTCATTCACGAGATTTTCTTTACGTCACCTATCATGCGCTATTGTTTCTGATGAGCTTACTCGTCTGGAGGCCGGTTATGCATATTTTGCCAAGATTGTCATCCAAGGCAAGAGGCATGGAAAGAGGCTAAAAATGGCCAAAGCCATGTGTAATTTTCTGTAATCATCGTTTAGTTTTAAAGTGGTCAACTATACCTCATAAAATCTGAGCAAAAAAAATATGTAGTGCGAGGTGTCCTTTAAGAGCACTTTAGGTGTCCCATTTCAGTTCCATTTCAGATTTCGCCTTTGTCAAACCCTCGGTTATCAAACTGACGGTATCTTTAAATTATCTTACTGTTATGCTTACCCAGGTTCCAATCGCGAGGTCGGGATAATTTAAAAGCTGTGACGATCAACTTAATAATCAGCACAAGCACTATAGGGTGTTTCTCACTCCGAACAGTCATTTAGTATTTGATTTTTGTTAATGTGTTAGAAATCTAATTTCGTCACAGTATCCGCAAAAAATAATAGCGTGTCGAAGTCGAGCGTTCAGACTTTAGCCAATTCCATTGGTGGACCATAAACCATTTTGCCACCCAGTCAGCAGAGCCTCTATCTCGGTGATTGCGGATAGCTTGAGAGGATAACACTAATAAGGTCGATAAATGGTTCTTATTGGGATCCCAAAACGTAAGTGACGGGTTACCTATGACTTCGAAAAGTTGTCCGTCCGTCCGTCTATCTGTTAGCACGATAATTCTTGAAGGGATCAAGAGAAAATATCATATTTCAAATTTTCCAAATTTCTCCTCGGGTTCCCCATTTCTTTCAGTAATTCGCAGTGGGTTTCAAATTTTAAAGTATAAGACCCAGTTTTAATTTTGAAGAAAAAGATGACCAACTTTTATAAAAAAAAAAAACTTCGTTAGCCCTCCAAACACACAACCCGGACCCATTTGTTAACAAGTGCTTAATATAGTACGTGAGTAATTGTAGTTTACTTGTCGAATCTTGTGTATTTTTTATATTATTTATGTGTCATTGAATGGACCAGATGGTGTAGGCATAGTTCTGTTTTATATATTATTTTGTACTCCTCAGTTCTGAGGAAATTAAATAAATAAATATTTTTTTCAAGCCTGGTGTTAGGATCCTTTGGATCAAAGTACAGGTCATGTTCGTAGATTGGCCCCATATGCGTGGATATTTAGGGGTGGGGCAGGGTTTTCAAATTAAGGGACGAACAGAATAGTATGAAAAGCCATTTGATTTTGGGATAAGGAGACATGCTGAATCCGTACCTGAAACTTCTTTTCTCGCCGACAACTAGTTCGTCCGAAATCCGGCCAAAACCGGAAAATTTTGACGAAAAAAAAGTTCCAATCCAGAGCTAAAGAGACATGCTAAATCCATTTCTGAAACTTACTTTCTCGCGGTACAACTAACTCGTCCGGAATCCGGTCAATGAATTTTATTGGAGCTACGTTTCGGCCCTTCTTCATTTTTCAACTTGAGCCTGAAGAGGACCATTGCCAAGAAGGGTTTGGTCATTCTTAAGTCGATTAGAGGTTCACATACGGGGTAAGAACACTCGGCGAATCCATTTCTAAAGTTTGTTTTCTTGCTGATAGAGATAAGTAGAGGGGTAAACATATATGTTGGATCCATATCCGGTTAGCCGTTTGGCCGTAATTTGTCAAAAACATCACTCGGTATGGTTTTGTACATTTTCTAGCGGTTATTTGGGGTAGAGAGTAATATGCTCACGGGGTCTGGGTTGTGTCAGAGTCGGCTACCTCCACAGATCTAGGACACAGGCTTGTCCGAGGAGTACGTGCCTCTAGCCTTGTCCTGAAGAGAGCTTGACATACGGCAGACTAGATCAGATTCGCTTAGACGTAAGATCTCTTTATATTTACTTTGTGAATTACATATTTATATTTTCGTGACATCGTTGATTATCCTGCTATCTAGCCTGACCACTCCACCAACTTGACACTTGCTAAGACTGGAAAAATTTGCAGGACCCGAATGTCCGGATCAAGAGGCCCAGTAAATGTTAAATTTTTGAGATCCAATCGAAACCTTTGGTCTTCTTTTTGTTTGCGAGCCTAGATCTTCGTGTGTTTGTGTGGAAAAAAGGTTTCACAAGAAACAGTTTTTTTTTATATTTGTGATCTTCTTCCGTACTAATCAACAACTTTTTTAAACAGGCTACTGTCGGCTCGAAGGATTAAAGTGAGGCAATGAACAAACGAAAAAACGAGACGCTGCAAAAAGAATGCTTTCCTATGTAGGATGCTTGTTGCTTGTTGGCGTTGTTAAGGCGTTGCTGCTCGTAAGAAAGTTGGTTCGAAAGAAACTTTAAAGCTTGGAAAACGTTATTGCAGGTGGGTGGGGGGGGGGGGGTGTAATTCCCTCCTCTGAGTACGACCTTCGGCAGATTAAACTGTTAAAAGTTTGGGGCACAAGGCAAAAGGAAAGCGTAACTTTGCCAGCTACCAAGTTCGTCTTTTTTCAAAAAGGTGAGGGGAAAAGCGAAAGTCGGCGTTTGGAGAAAAACGGCAAGTTCAGCGCTTAGGTCAATTTTACGAGCACGCAGAAAAGTAAAGAGCCGTCGAAACGGCGAGTGAGACGGCGAACAAAAACGGAACTATTGACAGGTCGACAAGCTGCTGTGCCGACTCTCGTGTACTAATATATTCCTTTCAGGAAGTCTCCGTGACCGTGTGGAAGGAAGGGACGCGTATTTCTACTTGACTGCTTTTACTTTCACCCTGGTGATGACCATCATTGCATTGTCAACTTTACAGGTAACCTTTTTACATCTTTATCCGTTTAGTTACATTTTACCAGAGCCTAAACTGGCGACTTCCACAGATTTTAATTGAGAACCATCTGGAGAAGTTGGATTGTAATTAGACTTAAAACTGGTAAATTTATTAGACTGCTATGTCGGACAGGCCACATATCGCTAGCGGCCACTCCTTTCGATACCGGTACACAATTTGACGTTCGTCTTTTCTTCGGCTGATCTTAACATCTTAACAGTCGCAAGCGCAACCTATCAGGCACTAGCGCAACTAGCTTTTACGCTCTGATTTCTGTTTGTTAGTCGTGCGGCAGGGCTGAGTTCACTGTTCTTGCTACTACCGTTATTTTTGATGGAAGAATATGACGAAAGCCTCTAATGGAAGAATATACCCTGCAAATTGGCCTGTGCTCACTCGTTAGTAGGGTAGCTGAACCGTGGAACAAGTTATTCAGGTAGCGACCAAATGTGTAAGCGTGGTATAGTCGACACCCCATCTCAGTAGCTTTTGTAGTGAGAAAATTCATTTGTATTTGTGTAGTGATGGCGACAAGCCCAAAGCTTGACGCCAAATATAATAACAAGACCTAAGGTTTCGATGGGATCCCAAAAATCTAATATTTGATCCAGACAAGTGGGTCTTGTCTTCGCCAAATCCAGTCTTCGCCAGGCTAATCATCTGTTAAAACCAAGTTCAGATATGCCTCTATCAGCTATATCTATTTTGACGATACTGACCGAAACTTCCTGCTTTAGTTCTTCCTAATTTCCGGTTTCGGCCGAATTCCGAGCGAACTACTTGTCCAGGAAAAAAAACAACAATAAAGCTCAGAAACGAATTCAGCGTATCTCCTTATCCCTAGAAAGAATATCTAATCAGCTTCAAATAAAACTTTAACTTATAAGAACATTTCTGGTTTCAACCGAATTCCGGACGAATTATATGTCCGGGTAGAAAATGCTTGTCAAATAAAGATTCAGCGTCTCTTCTTGTCCCTAAAATTAACTAACTTCAAATAATTAACTTCAAATAAAACTTTTTGCCTTTAACAGATTTTCCGGTTTTTGCCGGGTTCTGGGCGAACTAGTTGTCCTGGTAGAAAATGCTTTTCATATAAGTGTTCAGCATGTCTTCTTACCTCTAAATCGAACATCTAATAAACTTCAAATAAAACTTTTACTTTTAACCAACTTTTCGATTTTTGCCGGATTCCGGATGAACTACTTGTCCAGCGAGAAAATGGTTTTCATCACAGTGTTCAGCATGTCTTCTTATCCCATAATCGACTGTCATATTAGCTGTTTAAAAATATTTTGTTTGCCCCTTAATTTGAACCCCCTCCCCCACCCCTAAATGTTTCGAACTTCGAACTTCGAACTTGACCTTATACCCTTGACCCAAAGGATCTCCGTACCAAGTTTCATCAAAACATATCATTCTCCTTTGAGAGTTATCGTGCTGACAGATGGACAACTTTTGCGATGTCATAGGTATCCCTCCACTTACGTTTTGGGATCCCAATAAAAACAAGTAATAAGATGGTTAGCTGAAAACGATGGACTGATAATTTTAGTTATGATTAGGACTTGCTTGGTACCTTTCTAGTGTATTTCCTCTACACTGTGGGAAAAAAGCCTCAAGTCGGTCCCCTCCCACAATGGGTGTCTGTGATCGGATGTTTTGGTGCCGCTGTCTTCACTTGTTTTCACGATTCATTTTTTCTTTACAGGTTGATGCTGACCCATTATCAGGGATTTGTTTCGTCAGTTCGAATGCTGTTATTAGAAGTTTTCTGTTACTTGCGCCTTTGGGGCTAGCCTTAATACTAGTCGAGACATTTCATTTATTGGGTAAGGTGATATTTATATTTATATATTTATATTTATATGATATTTTTATCGTTTTTGAGTCTTCAAAATTTGTATCACCTGTGCTTCCACAATATTTTCAGTGTAATATTTATAATTTTCTTCCTTGCTCGAAAATTCGCGGTCAAGGAGACAGGGTGTGTATTTATTATGTATTTTTTTTTAAACCCTCATGAGCCATAGTACGGATATCAACACTAACAACAAAATTAAAGAATTAAGCTACTGTAGAGTCAGGCTAGCCTTAATACTGGTCGAGACATTTCATTTATTGGGTAAGGTGATCCATAGTCGACTGAATTTAGTAGATTGAGTTTTTCAAAACCTCCTTAATTTTGTATTTTTATCGTTTTTGAGTCTTCAAAATTGGTATCACCTGTGCTTTCACAATATTTTCAGTGTAATATTAATAATTTTCTTCCTTGCTCGAAAATTCGCGGTCAAGGAGACAGGGTGTGTTATTTTTGTTTAAACCCTCATGAGCCATAGTACGGATATCAACACTAACAACAAAATTAAAGAATTAAGCTACTGTAGAGAAAGAAGGTATGTCTAAGACTCTTTACAATTTAAAAAAGACCCAGCAGTCGGTGCAACCATCAGCAGATGATCTGTGCAATCCATCATAAGTTCATGGAGATCAACAATTTACAATCAAAAAATTTAATTTTGGTTTAACATGAATTTGATTACTCTCTCGGTCTCTCCTTCTCTTGCTCTCTCGCTAAAATAAACTGCCCCCCCCCCCCAGACACTATCCAATTGAGAAGAGGACTAGAGAGAAAACCACACAACACGACCATTTTAGTATCTCCTGTCATTTCAAAATCTTTCAAATTTAGCTACTGTAGTATGATCAAAAGATCGGAAGAGGTCTGAAAGCACTTTACTTATTTCGTTCCTTTTAGGCTTCTTAAACTTCCGTCGGATTTGCAGTCATGCCTCCGGAAGCGAAAGCAAGAAATTGACCTGGTATATCGGCCGCACGGCCTGTCAGGCTATAATATACCTTCTGATTGGTATAATTGCCTTCGGGCTTCATATATTCGAGTTTCTAATGGAGAGTCATTGGACCAAGGAGCTTAGAAAGTTTATCATGTGAGTGGCACTTTCCGATTCTTTCCCTAACCCCAACAAACCTCTCACTGGTCCATTGGCATACTGGAGTAGAAATACTCGATACTTCTAGCTATTCGATTTACACTAAATGTCTTTGTCGCGCATGTTCCTGTACGCACATGTTGTTACCTGAAGCTTATGATGGGTAAGCTAAAATATTTTTAGCATCCCAAGCCAACATTTTCATCAAATCTGGTGGTTATCGTTGAAGTGAATTAGTTAGTTTCGTCGCTATCGATTTAACGCTGAAGTTCTCAACCCCTCGAAACTTTAAAGATAGTATCTCCCATGAACAATTTTGTCCTTCGAGAAAACTGAGGACACATTCCTTCATCACCTGATCAAAGACTATCGCTCGATGCTGGGAAAAAAAAAAGGAGAATATCGGTAGAAGGTGGCGATGGGCCTTGCACCGCGGCGAATTGTGTGTTTGTGCCTTCGAAGCCCATCTTTCTTTTTGCATGCTTATTCATCGCTCTTGTTTCAGTTGTAGCACCATCCGTGAGGACCACAACCCTGAATGTTCTGTACCTGATCGCATGAATCCGTCTTTGGTGATTTTAAAGCACTGGCTCTTCTTTGTTACAACGATTCTGGCATCTTCATGTGCGTGGACAAGTGCTTCTGCAAACATTTGGATGCAGTTTTATATCAGGTATTGTTTTTCATTGTATCTTTATTTAATCACTCGTTTATTACAACAAGTGTGAAAGCGCTCAAACGGGGAGTGGGAAAGTAAAATATATATGTTAGAACCAAGACATTTTACATCCCCAGTAACCAAAAAAGTAATGAACTAACCTTGTTTGAAATCATCCCGCTTAGTGAAAGGTTACGATGAAGTTTTTCAGGCACTTTAAAAGCTTTTAAGGTAAACAAACCACATGTTCAGTTCAAAAGATCACCTTGCAAGAACGGTTTCAGTTTCAGTACTGGATGTCTTGCCAGCCAGTCTTTTCAATAAGCAAGGTTTACAGCATTTACAGCTCTTACAACTAAATCCACATCTATACATAGCCTATATATCCCCAAGTATACAAGAGTTGAATTTGAGACCTTTCATTCAGGAACGTGACTCATTGGAAATCTGGGTCGAGTTGCCCATGAATGGAAGGGTGGGGGGAGGGTGTAGGGACCCATCAAATGCATATCCAGACCTGTGCATCTTCAGGTATACGAACTTAGCTCATGGGCAATTTGGGCCCACTTGACGATGAGCGTGGATGGTGGTTCAGTTCCACATATATATTCCCGACCCTAAGATGTAGAAGCACAAGACATTTCTTCGTCTTATCTATCTCTAGTTATTGTCAAGTTAAACATATTAAAACTGGCCTAGTTGCCCCTGAACCAAGTGGGAGTGGGGTTTTGGACCTGCAAAAGGCAAGAAGAGACCCTAATTCTCACAAGCCTACAAGGTTTCAACTTCATACCTGTCGATTCCTGTCACAGGTCACGAACTTTACTCTTGGGCAATCAGGGCCCCTTTGCCCATGAACGGAATGGGTGGGTTAGGTGCAATTTAAAAGTATTTTCCCAGCCCTCGGATGTACAAGTACAAGGAATTTCATCGTCCTGTATCCAGCTCTGGTCAAGTTATGACTATCAGTCACCGGGTAATCTGGGCCCGACTGCCCCTGAACCATGTGTGTGTGGGGGATGGAACCCACAAAAGGCACAACTAGACCCCAATACCCACAAGTTTGAACTTGATACCTGCACTGGTCCATGAGTTATGAGCTCACCAAAAACGGTGAAAACCGAAAGCTGCTAGAGCGCTCGCAAGAGTGGGTAGAGTGGTCTTCAGCAAGAGTGGTTCATAAATCAGCACTACTAAAAACTGTAGCCGATAGTTGGTTTCTCCTTTTATAGAAATAAATACAGAAAACATAGCTGATCATTCTCGCCGGAAGCCGAATATACTTTTTGTGTAAATGTGCACTAAGCAGTGCGTTGCGTAAGAACTGCCATACGAGCCCGTAGTTTGTCTTGCTGGTACCAAAAATGAAAAGTAACGAAAATAAAGCTGAAAACAATGAAGCATTCTGGACCTGGATCAATTGCTTTATATATAATTGCAATAATAAGGCTTTCGCCTCTATAGCATACGTGGGAGGGGCAACCCGACAATGAAATACCACTACTTTCATGGTCGCTTCACTTACTCGGCGAAGCGGAATGTGTCTCTTCGGGGACTCCATTCTAGCGCTAAGTGAGCCCGCCCTCGGGTGGGCTCACTTAGCTTTGTTTTGTCTCTTGGGTTTCTGTTAGAAATCTTGCCAGCTATTAGTCCAAACGGCGATATTCTTGTTGTATGGATGTTTTCAGTACCTATCTCTATAGTCGATAACATTATTGGCCAACAGCTCCTTTTATAATAATAATAGTTTACATAAAAAAATAGTATTTCGCCTCTACAGAATATTTCCCACAAGTTATACAGTTCCTATATTATTGCATTTATGTATTATTTCGATATACGTAAATATCCTAGAGTTCCCACATGTTCTTGTTTTTACAGGAAATTTAAGAAAGTGGAGTCGGATGACGTTAACAGACCACAGAAACACAAGGTGATTGCGGAGGCATACAAGAAGCGGTTTCATCTTCAAGAAACTGGTCGTCTGTCCATCTCCATTGCCAGCGAACATCCAGACCCAGCAGGTGAGTAGTAATTTGGGAGCCATCTCTCGGCATCAGAAGGCAGAGCTGGGACTGAATTTTTAGCTACTGATCCGTAGTTTAGACCTTGACTAACGGACTAATTGTTCGGTAGACCTTGACTAATACGGCGATCAGCAAGAAGTAACCTGCAAAAGCCAGTGAAGTGGGTTGTTTAGTGTAAAGCCCATAAAACATTTCCTACAGGTTAAAGTTTTCGAAAGTTGACTTGAAGCTGGAATCCAATAGGTTCCGTGAATTTGGTACGATTACTCTGGGTAGTGGAACAAGACCTAAGGTTCGGTGGGATCCCAAAAATCTAATAAGTGATCCGGACAATTGGGTCTTGTCTTCGCCAGATCCAGTCTTCGCCACGCTAATCATCTGAGAAAACCAAGTTCAGATATACCTCTACAAGCCATATCTATTTTGACGATACTGACCGAAACTTCCTGCTTTACTTCTGCCAAATTTCCGGTTTCGGCCGAATTCCGAGCAAACTACTCGTCCAGCAAAAAAGAACAATTCAGAAACGAATTCAGCGTATCTCCTTATCCCTATAAAGAGCATCTAATAACTTCAAATAAAACTTTAATTTATAAAATTTCCGGTTTCAACCGGATTTCGGACAAATTAGATGTCTGGGTAAAAAACGATTGTCATATATAGACTCGGCGTCTTTTCTTAGCCCTAAATCTGTCATCTAATCAACTTCAAATAAACTTTCGCTTTTAAGAAATTTTCCGTTTTTTGCCGCATTCCGGACGAAATACTTATCCGGCAAGAAATGGTCTTCACCATCGTGTCCAGCATGTCTTCTTAGCCCATAATCGACTATCACATTAGCTGTTTAAAAATATTTTGTCTGCCCCTTAGTTTGAACCCCCACCCCTAAATGTAGGGCTACAGAGCCCATCTACGAACTTGAGCTTACCCTTGACCCAAAGAATCCTCACACCAAGTTTCATCAAAATATCTCATTCCTTTTGTGACGACCTAATACACGGTAAAACTCTCAAAGGTGTTTACTCTAACGAGACCAGATATATTCCAATAAGATCCAGAACAAAAAGGTATCACTATGACTAATTCATTCACTGTTTGTTGCCTCGGGTGAAATGATATGAAGAGGGGTTTGCCACTCTGAAATGATTATGGTCACACCGTGACACCCTTCGAGAGTTATCGTGCTGACAGACGGACGGACGGACGGAAAACTTTTGCGATGTCATAGGTGTCCCTCCACTTACGTTTTGGGATCCCCAAAACCTAACGCTTTTCGTGCAGGTCTGGTATCGGATTTTCTTGATGCTCCTGCGAATTTTAAACCTAGTGGTGACTGAAGCATGCCTAAGGCTAGCCCTGCTTCAGACACTGGGTGGGGTATGTCTGAGGTATCGTCGCTTTATTCCAAACGTGATTTCACCCTGAACCAATGTGACGCTTGGTTCGAAAGCCCGTTTTTTTTTCTCAAAAACTATGACCAGTCGAAAACCGTTTTATATTCTTTCTTTTTCCAACCTAAACCAAATTTTCTGTCAACAAAATACATAAAGCTTTTTAAATTCAAAATTTCATAACTGTATATATTCTTCCAGTTTTCTTTCAAAATCTAACTTGTATCTGGATTACAACAAATACTAATTTAAAACTAGTCTGATGTTATTTTTTATTTTATTTTTCATCTATCCAGTTTTTCCACATCCTCACCTTAACCACATTCACATACGCTCTTTATTGAAGGTCTAGCACTTGATTTCAACAACTCAACCAGCAACGTCAGCTCGGTATGGGCTGCTGCTCTACCGCACCTCCTAAGAAGACGAAATGCGGTCGTCGGACCTGGCGCTCTTGGACTCCGCCGCTCGTCTATGGATTCCGAAATGAGTAACTGCAGCCAAAAAAGGTAGGGCTGCAGCAAGGCTTCACCTTTCGGATTTTTTCTTCTAGATTCCAGATATTAATTTTGTGATTTTGCGTGACGTTACCGACTGGAGGATTCGTGCACCATTACAAATCATTCCGTTGGTTTTAAGATAAGTGGAAAGATGCCACGCGGAATAACAAAAAATCTAATCAGCTTTTGCCTCATGTAAGGGTTTATTTTACTTCATATTTTTTTATTTAATTTCCATCCATTTTATTACGCTCTGGTGTTGCATATGTTCTACGGAAGAAGGAGTTGCAGAAGAGGAGAAGATGCTATTTTAAGTATGCGAAACACCTGCTTTACTTGCCAAAGTTATACCACAGTCAAATGCTAACGGAGCGTTTCGAAGTTAAAGATGCAAGCGTCACACTTTTGAAAATTTCGTCGGCTCTGTCAAAAATCATGAACAACAGGGCCCAGCCAGCACATGGCACTCTACATTCTTTCTGGCCGATGAACGACAAATTGTATATTGTATTTGTTCTGTTTTATTTAGTTCTTTTATTTTCTTTTGCACACTCCGCTTTTCAAATGGCGGGTCAGAAATAAATACTTACTTACTTACTTTTAAGTCGGGATGGACCCGGAAGGCTAAACACGTCTGCAAGTCCGAGGCCTTGGTCGATTCCGGAATCTGGAAGGGAGTTGTATGGGGAACACGTTTCAGAGTAACAGTAAATATAGAAAGAACCTAATATGGAAATGGTTTGGATAGGAGAAAAATAAGTGATGGGGAGACAAGAGCTGACTGGGAAACAAATAGTAGACAATGGCTTAAAACGAAAAGTCAGCTACGATGTTGGACAGGTGTTCTTGGCTGCACGTTCGTTTTTTTTTTCAGTCCAGCAACGATGTGCCTGACGAGGACCCTTGCTAAGAAGGGCAGTAATAGCGCTGTCGAACATCGTAGCTGACTTTTCGTTTTTTGCCATTGTTTAATGCCAGCACGTCTACGAAAGTTCGAATAATAACGAAATTAGCTGTCGTCATTTTCATTGGTTCCGGAACGGTTGGCTTGACGGAAGCTGTGCCCTTCCTCCGTTTGGAAGTGGGAGAAATTCTCCTCCTCTCTTATTGAAGTGCCTAGTTTACTGTTTCTGGCTTCTATGCACTCTGATTAGATGTTTTCAGGGGTATATTGAAGCCTTTTTTGTACTACTGAATTGGTTCCCTTAGGCCCGAACGGAGACCAAGGCATTTCCAAGGGATTATATGCCATCATCAGTTGATGGCGAACCTCTGAGGCGTCTGCAGATGGTCCCCGACATAGAGAGCATGTTCCAGCCCTCGAATGATAATAACTATTAGTTACTATTTCCGTTCCAACCTCACGAAAAGCTACTACGCTGACCTTTTCAACATATTCGAAATAGTAACTACTTGCTTATTATGCTCGGGAGCGTTTAACCACGGATCTCTGTAACGTGATTGGCTGGATTACACCGTGGAGTGATATAGTGGCGAACATAGAAAAATACGTTCCAGCCTTGAAGCCAGAATTCGTGACGTCATGCGTAGTTACTACGGTAAGTAGGGTGGAACACGCTCAAGCCATGCGATCTGTACTTTCAGTATTTCCTTGGAGTCTGTTTGTCGAAAGAAGCTGCAACGAACCGCGTTTCAGACAGACTTTTTAGAGGCCAGAGGCTTATCTTTTTAATTGTATTGTTATCAGCTTTTCTGGCGTCTGTTTTTCTGCATTTGCTTATGGTTTTAGGAGAGAATTAAACCGAGATATTTTTTTTTCTGTTTGCTGAGCTGGGTTTCTTTTGTGTATGATGAACCGAAACTGATGAATGATTCAGCTGATTTATTAGTCAAATAGCTTATAGCTAGAAGAGTGCAGTCGTCCTAAGACAGTTAGGAAGCAAAAAGAATTAATGTTAACATAAATATAACATTTTGCGTCTTGTAAAATATAATATTTTGCGTCTTGTAAAATATAATATTTTGCGTCTTGTAATACCAGGTCACTTTTTTCAGGGGCTCATTCCTGGATCTCAACTTCTCAAGAAGACAATCGCTAGAGTCTCTTCGTTCAATTTTCAGAGGAAAGTTCAAATCAAAACGTCGCTCCAAGTTACAGCGTCATGGAAGTATCACTTCGAAGGAGTCAACCGGATCTCTGGTACGGTATCCTAGTGTACTGTATATTATAGGATATTCTTCGTTGCTGCCATTTTTCTGTTTAATGACTTCCTCGTATGGCTCCAATCATACTCAGCTTTAAGACTGTGGACTGGATGCAGTCCCTTGGTGTGACTTGGGGCAGTTCAGTGCAGTGCGAAGCAGTGCCTGGGATTTGCTTGGCCGGTGATTCGTTTGATACATCATTGCGTGAACATACTCGGTACGACTGTTTTATTTGAGCCATGGTGCGGATGCATGAGAACTACCATACAAATAAGACCGGGACTAGTGGACTTGCTATGGCTTCAGACTGGCTATGGCTTTTGGTCTAACTGCAGATCAAAACTCACGTATTGAAAGAATCCAAAAACACGCTCTCCGTATTATCCATAAAGGCCTAAAAGTACCCTACTCCCTTCTTCTAAGTACGTACACAATTGATACATTGGAGAAACGGAGACTAAACCTATGCCTCGAGATCGGTAAAAAAAAAAACTTAGTTCGCACCCCATCTACAATGAGTTTCTCCCTCCCCCATACAATGATGTAAGCGAAAGCAAGAGTGAGCAGTCTTTATCAAGGTTCCAATGTTCCAACCAGTAGCAGCCAAACACAGCCGTTACCAAAATAGTTTTATACCAAAGATTGTTGAAATTTTAAATAGCCTTTGTCCATTTGTACGTGGTTTTAAATGTATATGTTATACTGATAAATTTGTGCATGACAGTACTCACCAATTTTGGTTTTGTAACCGTGAAAGCGTGAGCGAATAAATTACTATTCTAATCTATAGAAATAGAAATATACCAAGGTAATGGAATAGCCGAGATCTTCAGTACTACTTTAGTGGGCGTAAACTCTGTTTGTGATTTTTGTGAATCTGTAACTCTCAAGACTCTATTTTAGGGAAATTCGTCTATCAAGATGAAAGGCATATTGGCTGGGAAGATCGACGCTTCAAGCAGTGACATAGCTGCCCCAGCTCATGAGCAGAAGAGTTTGAAGAAACGCCTTTCAAAGAGCAGGTCAGTTTGGTCGATATAGTGTACCATTTCTCTCCTGCGATTTTTTCCATAGAGAGATCTAGCTCTACTATATTTCACCAACAAGATGTCTCAAGTGTAGGCCTAACTAGAATGAATTTGGTATGGGACCAGAGCCTGTGATAGTATTAATTTCAGTCACTAGGTTCTACAGTGCTGACCCCATCGCCTGAGATGCCTTGGATGGGTTCAGCAGCCTGTCTCCCTAAACTCCTTTCAAAGGGCAGGTCAGTCTTTAGTCCCCGCTAAATTTGGTTATTGTCATTACAAAAAAAAGTGGGTACTGGACCAGAGCTTCAAGCAGTTGTTAATCTGCAAAATAGGTCCTCTAGCCTATTTGCCCCCGTCAGATACCTAAATCTTCTCCCTTTTGCAGTTCGGACACGTTAGCTCCCCGGGTCATTCGAACGAAGCGTAGCGTGATGACGTCTTCGCGAAAGCGGCGCCGCTCGCGTCGGAAGCAAAAGCACGACGTTGCAGTTCAGGTGGAGCCCTTAGCCATTCCAGCGGCGACCCAAACGTCACCGCAGACGGTTCAGAAATCTGTGCAGACCGTCGCACCCCCACAAAGCCTGGGAACTGGTAAAGTGGTAAGTACAGTTCATACTGATTCAGAGCGTGTTCCACCCTACTTACGTGGTCACTATGCATTTTTTTTTCACGGATTTTGACTTCTTGGGCTCACGGCCAACACATTCTTCTATTTCGGCGAAGATATCATGCCACGGGCTAATCTAGCCAATCACGTTACAGAAATTCGTAATTACCACGGTTAATACGCTCCCGAGCATGGTAAGCAAATAGTTACTATTTCGAGAAGGTTGGAACGGTCAGCATAGTAACTTTTGACTTGGTTGGAAAGAAAATATTGTTAGAAGAGTGGAACACGCTCTCAGCAATTTGCGGTTTCCGCTGCATCTGGTAAGGTTTGTGATCCTCCAACTCAACTCAGTAAACGGTTTTGGACGAGTTGGTGCTTCATATAGAAGAGCACTTATTTACTTCACCTCTTTAAATTATTTCACATGGAGACTATCATCAGTTTCTATAAAAAGTGATCACGCGGGAAGCGATGTGATGATTATAAGGCAATTTTCATCTAGCTCAGAGGAACAGAAAATTAGTAATTTTGAAAGCAGAGTTGTGAGTGTGCTTTCTGATTTGTAAGGAGCTGCACGATGGTAGATGCACAATTTGCAAGGTTCTATGTCATTTACTTAAGTTTGAAAAAGTAATTTTCCCAGTTCTCCGACAAAGTGGTCGATTAATTCTTACTATAAAATGTTTTTAAATCAGCTTCTGTTCGTTACAGCGTCCTGCAGATTGGACTACAACCGACGAATCGGATGATGAATCGACGTCTCTACTGACCTCCTCACCAAGGTAATACCAACCTTAAGATGTTTGTAAATCAACGTGTTTACAAAATGAATCGCCTAATTTATGGCAGGCACTGATCGGTAGTTCGGTACGGCCGGTACTATGTCCGTGCCGATAAAGGGATTACTGCAAGTGCCAGGGAGTGGGTAACCCCTCTGCTATTAGTTAATCTCAATTATCTGCTAGTCCGAACGTGGTTTACTAGAGGCGATATTTCCGCTACCAACGAGGTTTTGTGGCTCGCATCTTGGCTCAAATTTGACAAACCACTCCCGGGTAGTTTTCGACTTTATGGCTAGAAATTGAAATTTACCGGCAAATGCAAGACCATAATAAAATGAGTTACTTTTCTAAACAGGAGGACATAAAACTGAGAATCTTTCCAGTGCAGAATGATCAGCCCCTTAAGTTTACTGAAAATGCAGCTTATTTTTACATCTCGAATTTGAACGCACTGAAACATTTTGACCCATCTAAGTGATTTTGCATTTTCTTTTTCGTCCGAGGCTCTAAAAATGACGTTCAGAACCTCTGGTGCTTGTCCGCAGTGTTGCCAGATTGGGCTCAATTGCGCCATTTGTGCGCATTTTGAAATTCCGTGGCGCATATTTTTCCCAGAAATGCGCCTGCGCACTTTTGGGCGTAATTCTTGAACTCAACTGGCGCTTTTTCGGATGCCTGCTACAAACCCGTCAGAACCGGCATTTCACACTTCATGTCTTGTTTTTTCCCACAAGAACAACCGCGAGATTTGAATGTAATATGTCATTTCTGGACATAGCGAGCGCAGCTTTGTCGATGAACGCCTTCGTCGAACGGGTATTCTCAGTGATGAACATCGCAAAGACCAAGTTGAGAAACGGAATGCAAACTGAAATGTTGAAAAGTATTTTGATTGTTCGGTGCTGGTTTCATAACCAGGACATATTTTGCAAAGATGCTGATTTTCCTCCTCCACTATGAGGCGCTCCATCTCAAATATGTACGAATGTCCGGAAAGCCCTGCTGAAGCACGGGAAAATGAAGCCGCATTTAGCTGCTTCGATGATTAGTTTGAGCTTTTTTGAAGTTTGTATGTCTTATTTATTTAACTGTTATACTGTCATACCGCAATTGAAGAATCGCTGTATTTTCTACCGTATTTCCGTGAGCCTCTGGTTGAAAAAGTCTTTTGCAACAAGTCAATGGCAACTGGAGAACTGGGTAAATGTCGGTAGTCGACCACAACCTTATATACTAGAAGTTATATCACGTTTATAAAATTTAAAAAAATCGCATTTTGGCAAAAAAAAATTTCGCCCTTACGGACGAAATCAGTTTTACGAAATAATGCGCCATCGGGCGCAATTTTTGGAAGAGGCCGACAACCCAAAATTCATCCAGACGCGGATATTTTGAAAACAATCATTCATTTCCAGGAATAAAGAAGATAAGCGCCGGCTTATTTTTCGGCAATGGCTTACCTTTGAAGTTGGTAAATATTTCAAGCATAGAGGGGACAGGCGCGTTGAGTTACCACAAAATTTGAAAGATTAAATTCATGCGATGAAATCAATTACTTGTGGACAACGGACAAACGGAGTAACGCTTTTTGGGATCCCAAAACGTAAGGGGAGGGATACCTATGACATCGCAAAAATGTCCGTCTGTCTGTAAGCACGAAAACTCTCGGAGGGACCGAGGCATTTTGATGAAACTTGGTGTGAGGATTCATTGGGTCAAGGTTAAGGTCAAGTTCGTAGATGGGCTCTGTAGCCCTACATTTGGGGGTGGGGGTTCAAATTAAGGGACAAACAAAATATTTTTAAGCAGCTAATGTGATAGTCGATTATGGGGTAAGAAGGCATTTTGAGTACGACAATGAAAACCATTTTCTCGCCGGACAAGTAGTTCGTCCGGAATCCGACGAAACCGGATAGTTGGTTAAAAGTAAAAGTTGATTAAATGTTCGATGTAGGAGTAAAAGGACATGCTGAACACGATGGTGTAAACCATTTTCTCGCCAAACAACTAGTCCGCCCGGAATCCGGCCAGAACCGGGAAATTTGTTAAAAGCAAAAGTTGGATTAGATGAGGGATTAAGGGGTAAGAAGAGAGGCTGAGTCTTTATGTGACAATCGTTTTTACCCGTACATATAATTAGTCCGGAATCCGGTTGTAACCGGAATTCTTCCTCAAGTCAAAGTTTTATTTAAAGTTGATTAGATGTTCCAGATACGCTGGATTTGTTTCTGAATTTTCTTTTTTGCTGGACTTTCGGGCGAAACCGGAAACTTGGCAGAAGTAAAGCAGGAAGGCTTGGTCAGTATCGTCAAATAGATATGGCTTATAGAGGTATATCTGAACTTGGTTTTCTCTGATGATTAGCCTGGCAAAGACTGGATCTGGCGAAGTACAAGACCCAATTGTCTGAATCAAATATTAGATTTTTGGGATCCGTCGACACCTTTGGTCTTGTTTATCGGGTTTTCAGGTCAGTTTAAGTGAATGCGTGATGCTGTCAGCCCTTTCCGGTTAGACTTTAAACCTGCTCTTCTATATACTGGGGTTTAGTTGAAATTACAGCCATAGAAACATAAAAAAGAGAGTTTCCGCGAGTCTCAACTTGTGGTTCGAGGAACTGACAATCCGAAATATGTAGGACACAAATACGCGAGGAAAAATCCATTATGTCTTGCGTAACTGCTTGACATTCTGTGCGGTGCTTTTTCGGTAAGAATTCTAGCCATTTTAGATTTAGGTTATTCGCGCAAGACTTGTCTCAGCGATATAGAAGGAATAAGGGGGGGAGGTCTTTTAATTACGGTGTTCGTATGGTGCTGTGTAGCCTATGTGGTGTTGAGTCTGACTAGCTTACACTCTTTTTAGGACTACTGTTGCGCGTCCGGCTGCCTTCGCTTCTTGCCAGCATTGCCAGCCATCTACCGAGTGTCAATGTGCCATGTTTAATCTCCTTGGATCTCCAATTGCCAGCAATGCGCCACCCACTACGCGTGGCAGGAGGGACGCCATTGTTAGCGGTTACCACATGGAGATGGAAACCCTCAAATATAGCGAGAGCGCCAGTCTGGCGTCAAGTCTCACTAGCAGGGGCAGTGGTCTCAAAATGTCTTCGTAATTAAAGATATGCAACGTTCGCTTATCATATTAAGCGACATTCTACTGTGATCTACCGTGCCTCTTCGTATAATTTTTAATTTTCAGTATTATGATCCTGAATGTCAGCGTAAACATACTTTCAAATCGTGGGCTGCTGACATCACTAGAGTTGTCAAGTAAAGCTACAGAAGCAGATTTTGAGTTTGTGTCTGATTTGTATGTTCATAAGGCAAAATTTGTGTATTTACAACCTTGCAGCTAGATGCAGTCTTAGAAAGATCTGAAGTCTAGTACTCATTATGTCGAGTTTTTTAGTGTCTTTTTTCTACCTTTTGTAGTAAAATATTGACCAAAATCGAAATGCTTATGGTGTGCTACGAACTAATTTGCAAAAAAAGTTAGATGAATTTTTATTTTGTTGGTTCCGTTGTCGCAAAATACTTCTAACCAACGCGCAACGCCAACGCGAGAATTCTTGATCCGTCATGGTCTCCCGCTACTTCACTGGTTGACATGGAGGGCATTTATCCAATACATCATCCGGTCGGAGACACAACTAGCCTGCTTGTGGTATTGCGGGGATATAGATAATGAAGAGGGGTTATGGTGTCCTACTTTTCCCACGCACAACACCCCAAGTGCTTGACGGCACTGCTGTAGGAATTAGTACGTTATTCTAAGCCTTCATATCAGCCGAAAATCTACGCGCACTGGACGTACATCATCAAAAGGGCATCAAAATATGTGGCTAACCAGAACTAACCAAGCAAAACCAAGAACTGCATTTTCAGTGAAATGAACATGTAATTATTAGACATTATGCTGAATGGCTCATCATGACCAAAACACTTCGGATAACGGAAATACACGAATTAGGACACTTTAACCACAAATTAATACCTGAACCAAGTCTTCAGTTGCAGGTTCGCGAGCCATCCACTGAGTCAATTTCGGTTCACTCAAATCCACTCACAGAGCGTTCATTTACACAAAGGGTTATGCTTCGAACCGCGGTCATCACAGATAGCAAAATAACATGGGAACCTCGAAACTGTGAACGCCTTTCACGCTATTGCTATAACTCGAATCACTAAGAACACTTTTCCATCGTAAGACGCACGAATCACCGATCTCTCCTTGAGGTGGCTGTACGGGCTTGAGAGGCAAGCTGCTTGCAGCCAGGATGGTGACGTATCGGATCACAGTCACGTTTTCTTCTTTTACGTCAGAAGACGCACGTTTCCAAGGGAAGAAGCAACAACCACTGAACCCGCGTTAGTAGGTATATTCTGAAAGAAAAACCAATTACGTCACATTTCTGAGAACACCTGCGGGCGAGTGGTGGAACCGAGATACAATTTGCTGGCTCAAAATAAAAGGACTTTCATGTATAAATACTCCTTGAGCCCAAGCTGACTGGAAACATATATGAAAACAATGGTCAAAAACGGAACGTCAGCTAAGACTAACAGCGACATTCCTTTCGAAGCTGGCGTTCTGTTCTTAGCCATCGTTTTAATATAAGACTTCCCTGATGCGGTAGCATGGAAAAGTTCCTTTTAGTTCAAAATGGAATCACGAGATATTCTGGCACGACATTTTCAAGCCACGGATACAACATATTTGTTCGTCTTCGTCAAAAACGCGACAGATATGACAACAGCATCCCTTCTACCACTATGGGGACCGAACCGTCGCGATCCTGGGTGAAAGTCCCAGACGTACCTGCACACACAGTCCTATCTTCGCAGTTGGGTGCGAATCTCCTCCTTAGCTCCGAAATGTTGGAGCTTTCCCGATTTTCTCGATAGTAACGCGAATTTCGCAGGCTCAATCCTACCGGACTGTGCCCAAGTACCTCAAGAAAACCATCAAAACCATATAAATAACAAAAGCCGGTTAGATGAAGCTGGGAGATTGCACAAACTAGACACGTACGGAAGTTTCCTGCCAGAAATCGACCCAGACACCCCTTTCACTTTGCCTGGGTCGATTTCAGGCGGAGCTTCCCATATGGGAAGCGATGGAGTCAAGACTGTCTCCATGCAAGATTGGGGGACCTGAACTGCCTGTTCCTTTGAAAGTATCGGCAGACCAGTCGCCAGAGTCTTGGGTTTCAACTTGTTCCTAGCAACTTCCGAAGCACATGCACAGCAAATAGCCTCACCAGCACCACAGCGACAGGACTCAATATTTACCCCATGACTAATTACGACGAGCTGGAAGCTGCATTTCCACCCGAGGCAAAGAGCCCACCTGAGAAGGAACTCGGTTGTAGGAAAGTGCTGGTTGAGCTACTGCTAACGGTCGATGGTTGCTGTTGCTGTTGCTGCGCAGCCTGTTGAGCCTGTGCTGCCTTTGTATGCTTGGATAGCGGTGGCTGAAGGTATTCGTTCTTCGACAGGGTCAAGACCTCATCGCGGTCTTCTTTCCGGTAAGCCAGGCAGCGTCGAATGAAATTCTGGAATAGACGTTAAAAGTATAAGCTACTGTAAAGCTAGTTAATCCTTCCCATGATCACATAAAGTGATCGCCGCAGGCGAGATTTGTTCAAGTTCGATTTTTTCCTGCCAAATTCACTACTTCCAATCCAGATTCTAGATTTAATGACTCTCAAATCCAAGTTCTAGAACTGGCTTAAAATCCTAGTTAAATGACCCGCCCATCCAGAGAATATTACGAATTTTTCGAAACATTTATGATTAAACCGTGTTTTGGGGGAAACCGTGAGTTGGCTTTCTCGTGTAACTTCTCCAGCCCCGCAGGAATATAGTGATGTTCGGCGCTCTGGTACTCAAGTTCAAGTTAATCCGGTGAACTATCTATTATTTTCTTATTTCTCAATAGCCTAGTTTATTTCAAACCAAGTCGGTCTGTCATAGCATTATGATGGTATAACAGAGAATTATAATATACATGTAGTAAATGGCCATTGGCCTCTATAAGTTTCTCAGGACACTAGACTGAATGTAGCGAGGTAACCGTCCACGCCCCCCTTTAAACATATTTCTAGTTTCTCATAGTTCAACCCTTGCGGTGTTATGAGCATGAAAACAGACAAAACAGAGAATGGACTTACTATTCTCAAGGTTTCGAGAGAAAATGTGAGACAATTCTCAGATGTCCTATTTCCAGTCTGGACCAAATCCGATGAATGTGGGGGGGGGGGGGGTAAATCTTGTGTCACGCTTAGAGCGGAGCGCTCGGGATCAAGCTTCGTGGGAAGAACAAGCACAAGCCCTAGGTACATCATGGACAGCGCTGGACCGGATTCGTCGACTGTGGGGGAGTTGGGGGGGGGGGGGGAGGTCCAGAATTCCAGTGGTCCGGAGTTAAGTTACTTCCAGGTGGGCTAGGCCAACGAAACTTGGCAGGCAAATCAGGGACCCGATCAGATCAACCTGGAAACAGCGAGCTTTCCGATCCGACCATCGTGGGAGCAAGAATAAATAACGGGAGAATTGAGAACTCACATAACCTTGATGTCAGCATCCGGAATATCTTTTGGTCCGATATTATTTACCGGGGGTGGACCCTGGGTGGAGCTTCGCGTGTTGCCTCTTGCAGTATTAAGTGTTACCTCCAAGGAAAAGTGATGAAGCAGTCAGAAAAGGCGGGAAATTCAAACAGTGCTGATTTTGAGGATAATACAAATGGAAACGACTTTTCAATCTCGGGTCAGATTTGCAATATGAAGCTTATGGTATCACGACCCTTCACAAAGACGGTGAAGCCCTAGGGAATGCGGCGTTTGATGACTCAGGGGAGCAATTAAGCAACTTGAACGCTGAAGCGAAGACCTAACAGGCATGCATTTAGTTCAGATTCAATAGGATCGGTGTGATCATTGTAATTTTATTTTGGTCTTCTCAGGACTGTAAAGAATCGCATCTAGAACAGGTATTAAACTTGGACAATTTAAGGTATTTAGTTGTCGAAATGTACTCAAGGAGTTATTATGTTTTGTTTTTAAGTTGTAGTGTCTGCACAAAATTTAGTTCATATCACTTTCTCGTGTAGTTGCAAAACACAGTAGGCTGTAAACTATTTCCTAATTTTAAATTAACGATTGCTGATTGTAAGATATCTTTTAAGACGTCTCAAATTGTGGAAAGGACTTATTATTCTTGGTCAAAAATGTGTATCATTATCTCGGATAGTTGCAGTTTACATCTGGCTAAATTTGTCGTTGCCTATGCTAATAACAAACCGCTTTTTCATAATCGTTTTTTTTTACATTATCATGTTTTTGCATCAATCAAACTCGAATTTTGGGCATAGCTGACTAACTATACCCAAAGAGTTGTTATGTTTTGTTTTAAGTTGTACACTGTACACAAAATTTAGTTCATACCATTTCTCGGATAGTTAAAAGTTGGTAAAACAGTTGGATTGAAGTATTTCCTAATTTTAAATTAATGACTGATTATGGAAATTGACAACTATACGATTTCATTCAAAACGTCTAAATTTGGGATACAACTTATTATTGTTGGTCCAAATGTATATCATTATCTCGGGTAGTTGTCTAAATGTTTCATTATCTATCCTATTAAAACTCTTTTCTTTCATCACGATGAACCTGCCAGCCATGGAGATTACATGAATATTTTTGTGTGGAAAAAAGAAGAAGTAAATGTTACTTCCCACTTATCCGGAGACGGATATTCTACCTGACTTTCTAAGCCTAGAGTAAAAACATTTGGAAACTTGTCCTTCCTTCTTTAAACTTGTAGTATTCAGTCCAAATCGGTCCTTTTCTGCCTGATTGAATATCACTTCTATCATATCACTGTACTTTAGCCCCTTATCTCGTCTTTTAAACTAGTGGTAGCTGCGATTTAATTGTAGAGCATAAGGCAAAATGTCGGCCTTTTTCTGTATAATTTGAATTCGGCGCACTTTCTTGACAGGGAGAACGGCGATCAGAAGAACCAGCGCCAATAATTACTCTGTGGTCGGGACAGGCGCCGAGTAGGCTCCACCCGCGATACTTGAGAATCGGGCGGAAAGACGCGTCGCATGATTCAAGTCTTCTCAATTCTTCCCTTATTTATTCTTGGTGGGAGGGAGGAGGAATCCGGAATCTTGAGGTATGTTTAACCTTCGAACGGGTGACCGGATCATAATGAAACTTGATATTTTGAAAGACCGAATGTATCGGATGTGCCAGTTCAAGTCCCGACCGGATCCAATGAACGTGGGAGGGGGGAACCGGAAACCTCGTGACACGGTTGGAGTGAAGCGATCGGAATGAAACTTGGTGGGAAGAACAAACACAAGCATTAGATAGATCAGTGACAGAATCGGATAAGGTTCGGGCTATGTGGGGGGAGTTGGAGGGGGGGGGGGGTCGGCATTCCGGTGATCGCGAATTAAGGTACTTCCAGGAAATTGGCTTGGAAATTAGACACTTGACACGGTTGACTTAGAAATTATCAGTTCCCAGATCCGACCCTCCCTTAAAGTACTAATTCTAACTGCAAAGCACAAAAAAATACTTTTAAGCATCCATTTTCGTGGTCCCTATTGAGCCCATGATAATTTTTGCCTCAAAGGTTTTGCTTACAACTGAATTCCTTACAGTACAAACGATGCTTCTGAGTAAAATATACATTTTCGTGCTCACGCATCATCATTTTTGCTTTAAAATTTTTGATTACAGATGAATTTCTGGCGCCCTTAAAGTGCGCAACATCAGTCAAATGCATTACCAAACGATACATTCTCGTGATTTTCAAGGACCCATGATCGTTCTCATTCTTATCTCAAGGGTCTTGCTTACAAATGATAACAACAAACCCACGAATTGACAAATTCCTACTTTCATCCTCTGACCCATCCTTACAAGTGCCATATTAGCTTCCAGCTCTTGTTTAGTTTGACTTTATCCCTTTTTTTCATCAGCAGTTCACTGCTTGCGCGGCTTCCGAAAAATCGTGAAACTATCGCAACGACGTGTAACGTCTGCAGTCAGTCAAGACAGACAGACAGACAGACAGACAGTCAGTCAAGACAGACAGACAGTCAGTCAAGACAGATAGACAGTCAGTCGAAACATACAGACAGTCAGTCAAGACCGACAGACAGTCAGTCAAGCCCTTCGATTTCATCATGCGACAAACTTACAGAGGCATACATAAAACTGACCTTAGCTTCCGGAGAGACGACGGGCTTGGCAGCGAACTGCACGTCGGTGGCTTTGAGAATTGTGTTTTCTTCCAGAATAGTTGCTTGGGACTGATTATGGCCGAAGGGTTTTTTGCCATATAAACACTGATAAAAGATCACTCCTACACTCCACACATCCACTTTGGAGGAAATTTTCGGTGGGGTCTTGCCGACCACGAAACATTCTGGAGGCAAATACCTGCAAAGAAAGTGAATTAAGTTCGGTATAATACGGCACACAACCCAAATTGCTTGTAATTTTTTAGATTTTAGGTATGTCTTTCCCTACCAACCGAAACAACAAAAAAGATACAGAAAACCGGGCAACCGCTGACCCTGAAAGTGTAACAAGAGCTACGAGCTCATATGGCACTCGTACGAGTAGACTGTACAAGAAAGTAGATGAGAACGTCACAAAACACACCCGCCATCCAAAAATGCGGTTCGGAAATAGAAATAGGATATTTAGTTTCACTCATTTCTGAGCAGTTCCGGCATCGTCTCGATTATCTGTAGCAAATGCACATGACTGTTGAAACTTTCATCCCAATGAATCCATTTGTTTGATCCCTAGACGTGCTACACGATTTCCGGTACTCCCTCTATCTCCACCTACCGTGGCCGAATCTGGTTCGGAATAAAAAAAATCGACCACCTAAAGCATCTTCTTTTATACCATCTATCAAGTTTCACTCGAATCTGAGCATTTTTGGAAAGTTCCGGTACCCTCCCCCCCTCCCACCAACGTTGTCGGATCCGGTTCGGGACCGATCTCTTAATTCCCTGTTCTTGTCCATCAAGTTTTACTGAAATTGGAGCATAGCCTATCTGCAAGTTTCCAGTACCCCCCCCCCCCCCTACCTTGGCCGAATCCGGCCCGGACGCCAAATAACAAATCTAGGCCGCATAAAATCGGCACTGTCGAATTTGCATCTAATTCGGTCCACCCGTTTGGTTTTAGTGCATGTCAAAAGTCCCCCCCCCCCCCCAATTCCCCTAATCGTGGTCGCATAATATATATATATATATATGTTTTACATATCGAGGCCATCGATTCGTATCACCCATGAAGTTTCACTCGAATCAGACCACTCGTTCGCAATTTATAGAAGTCAATTTCCATATTTCTCTTCTCTTGCTCCCCAAAAAATGCTCGGATCTAGGAACGGAAGTTTCCGGGGGTATGTTGTGTCAGGTTCTTAAGTCAAGATAATTCGGTTCACTAATATGCCTGCAAAGTTTCTTTGTCGTTTCACATCTGGAACTATTGTAACTCACGACTACCGGAATTCCAGGAAACCCCCTCCAACCCCCCCCCCTACAGAGCCCCGAAACCATGTGGATCCGTCAATTTCATTTAGGCCTAATGCTTGTTCCATCCATTAAGTTCCGTCCCAATCCCTCTGCTTTTAGAGTTTCTTCAGTTTTCCGCCCCCCCATCCCCACAGGTATCGGACCCGACCCGGACGTGACACTGAACGTCCGAGGCGATAGCTCACCAGACAAGTTTCACTCAAATCCGATCACCCGTTCAAAAGTTATGCACGCCACTAGATTCCGGACTTCCCATCCACCCACTCCCCCCACGATGGTCTGATCGGGGTTACGGCTGTTCTTAAGTCAATCTGTTCGGATCCCTGACATACCTGCCAAGTTTCATCGCCCTAGGACATCAGGAAGTATGCCGTACTCGCGGGATCGCTAGAAATCCGGACCCCCACCCCAACTCCCCCACAGTGCCCTGATCCGGTCCGGTTATGTCAATGACGTGTCTAGGACTTGTGCTTGTTTTTCCCACCAAGTTTCATCCCGATCCCTCCACTCTAAGCGTTTCTCAAAATTTCAGGTTCCCTCCTCCAACTCCCCCCAGTGTCATCGGATCCGGCCCGGATCTGAAGTGAGATGTCTGAGACACGAGGTCATCCTAAATATCAACTTTCATCAAGATCCGATCACCCGTTCGCAAGCTAAAAATACCTCAAATTTTGGCTTCACCCTCCCTCCACTCTCCCCCCAGATGGTCAAATCGGGGAATTGACGATTTCCGATTTAATCTGGTCGGGTCCCTGACATGCCTGTCAATTTCCATCGTCCAAGCACATCAGGAAGCACCGAACTCGCGGGATCACTAGAAATTCGGACTTCTCCCCCCCCCCCCCCCCACAAATCCCCCAAAGTGAGCGGATCTGTTCCGGTTATATCAGTCACGTATCTAGGACTTTTGCTTGTACTTTCCACCAAGTTTCATCCGGAACCCTCCACTCTAAGTGTTTTGCAAGATTTCCGGTTTCCCCCTCCAACTCCCCCCAATGTCACCGGATCCGGTCTGGATTTAAAATGGAGGGTCTGAGACACGAGTTCCTTCTATATATCAAGTTTCATTAATATCCGATCACCCGTTCGTAAGCTTTAAATATCTCACTTTTCCTATTTTTTCCGGATTCCCCCTCCCTCCACTCCCCTCCAGATGGTCGGATCGGGGAAGCGACCATTTATAATTTAACTGGTCCAGTTCCTGATATGCCTGCCAAGTTTCACCGTCCTAGCTTATCTGGAAGTGCCCGAACTAGCAAAACCGGGACCGACAGACCGACTCACGGACATAAATTACAATCGCTATATGGCACTTGGCCGAAGGGCAAGTGCAATAAAAACCGTCGAAGTTAAGGTAGAAATCGCGGATGAAAGGGGAAGGTTTGGCTAAATTCCGGGCAACGTATTAGTCCAGGCAAGAACTGCCAGCACTTCTCTATTCAGCAGCATGCTATGTGAATCTCCGGATCAATCTGACCAGAGAAATTTCATCGTCCGTAAATTTGTAAATTCCCTCTTATGAGACACATAATCCTTCTGACGAAATCGCCTTCACTACTGATCCACAAACTCACTCTCAGTGAGGAGCCGCGCCACGGCACGAGGACCTGAGATTCAATGAACACAGCCAGTTCACATTTCGCGTTAGTGTCAAAGCTTTTCATATATTTCTGGAAATGTTTAGCCGGTTAGATTCACTTCATTTTATTTTTTGGGTTTTCTTTCGCTTTATTTTATATCTTTTGTAACCCCCTTATCCTCTTGTAGTTCGATGGGTTACAAAAATTTAGCATCCATTAAAGGTTGAAAAAAATAGTTGAAAACACATACATTAACTTTCATTAAAATAACTCAATTCGTTCGGGGGTACCGAGGTCACATGACAGACTGGCGGACGGACATCTTTAAGGTGTCATAAGTTACGTTTTCTGGTGTTGACTAAACTTTAGCCGATTATCTACGGGTCGTGTCGTGACGCCACACAAAAAGTCTATATTTTCCATTTACTAACCGAACTTATTGTCCCTAGAACAGTTTATAAGTGTAAACGCGTCCGGCGCCTCGCTGGCCGCTCGGCTCTATATATAGATACAAATACATATTATTTAACACTAATTTAATCGAATTTTCTATTTCTTTCATGGCGTCGTGAAAACGTCACAAGCCGTAGATAATCGGCTAAAGTTCAGTCAATACCCCATTTCTCTTGTTTGGGTCACAAAAAGTTCCAGAAGCTTACCAGTATGTTCCCGCTCCCTGGGACGTTAAATCCATTCCTTGGTCGGGGTTGTAATTATCCTCATCCATAATCTTACTCAGTCCGAAATCAGTTATCTTAATATCACCACAAATACTCCCACTCGTCAACAGAATGTTTCCAGGCTTCAAGTCATAATGAATCACGGGTGGTTTGATCTCATTGAGGTATTTCAAAGCCGAAACCACTTGCATCACAATTGTCCGTGCTTCTCGCTCGGGAATCATCTTGTGCTGTAACAAAAATTAATAAAGCTATTAAAATTAAAATAGAAGACAAAAGATCGACTCCAGCCTCTGGAAACTTCACTCTCTCAGAAGCCTATCACATCAGACGAAACCTGACAATTTTTCAAAAAAAAATGTAATTACTTTCTCTCCAAAATGTATTTTTTCTATTATTTTCTTTCCTTCGCGTGAATTTATTTTTTTGTGAAAAAGGAAGCTTCCAAAGTCTTCTTAGCTTAGGCTCGTACATATTCTAAATATTTGATTCCAAAGCAGATCAGAATAATCCCAATAAGTTGTCCATTAAGGATAAAGGATGAAAGTTTCTCTTTCGACTGAAAAAAAAACAGATTTAAAGCAAAAAAAAAGGCCAGGGGATTTGGAATGGGTTTGCCTGTAGGAGAGGTTGGGGCCATTTCTGTAGAATCTGGAAAAAATTTGCAGAAGCGGAAATGAAAGTCAGTGCGACTAGGTATGTCATGTATTTTTTGAGAATTTAACTTCAACTCGTTTTGGCGTTTTGTGCGTTTTTCGTGCGATTCAGCCCCAGCCCGAACCCGTTGGTTCATAGTCTGAACAGGACATGGTAAGATGAGCTCTGAACACGACAGAACAAGTAGCACCACAAAGCTAATCAAGTTTACATTTACTGGACAATAGCTGGACTACGCAAACATGCCATTGAATTAAAAACTTTTAAAAGTTAAACTCAAAAGAAAGCGCTTGTTGGACACGACTTGTTCCACCAGAAGCAGTCGATTTTGGAAGCCTGAACACAACACTTTACCCTGCTTTTAAAACTCCAGAAACTGGTAAATATTTTGATCTGGACAGAGCAGGATCGAATCAGACCTCTAAAATAATGTCCAAATCAAACCCCCTAGAATGTGTCCGGTTCAACCCTACAGAGACCATTTCTACAAATGAACACCAAGAATTGTTTTTTATTAGGAACCCCATGATAGGCTAGTACGATGCAGAACTGAACCTACACTGGACTAAACTATCACGCAAAATAAATAACTTCTTCTCTAACTGAAAATGAGATCGCAAGTCCGAATTTCTCGATAAAAAGAAACTAAGTCGCCAGGTTGGGAATCGGTTCGCAACTGAACCTTATAATTTCGTGCCGTGAGTCAGGACACTGTTTCGAACCTCAGATAATTATTCCACGAATTTATAACTTTGGGTCTCCTCACACTTAAGACTGTCCGGTTCCAACCCGCGTCCTGTTCAACCTCGACCTTCTCTACTTTTGTCAAGAGTTTAAAGAGAAGTGGCCGAGTTTGACGTATTTTCAACGCATAACATCTTCCGTCAACATTTATTGTTATTCTCTGACACCCCATTGGTAGCCACATTTGCCGAATTGAAGTAATATTCCCGGCAGGGGAAAAACGGAGTTACAATCAAGAAAGTCAAATAACTCTTCTGGCCTGTTAGATACTTTGCTGGAAAACAAACAGACTTTAACCCTGGTAGAGAAATCATCCATACGAACCAACCCCTCCTCCAATGTCACACCCCTCAGATAATACGAATGTTCACCTCCCCACCCTCTCCCGAACAGAAGTGAACAGAACTAAAGAGAATTAAACCCACCTGTTTCAAGTAGAAATCCAAGTCATGGCCATCACAATACTCCAAAACAGTACAAAACGAATTCGCATCAATCTCAAACACATCATATAACTTGACGACACGAGGGTGGTCCAACGCCTTGTGAATATTATACTCCCGCAAGGCGTGCTTGATATAGTTGGCCTTCTTGTCATCCTTCCAGTCTTTGTTCAGCTGATGCACTTTACACGCCACATACCGCTGCTCCTTCAAGTCAAAGGCCTTATGCACTTCACTGAAACCACCTTTGCCTAAAAGCATAAGGAGCAAGTACCGCTCGTTCAACACAGGGTGAGAATTAAATCGGCTCTGGTCCTCGTTGTGGATCCTTTTCAGTTCACGGATGTGCAGGTTTCTCTCCCGTTCCAGCTTTTCCACTTCCAGCTGCAGATCAGCGTCTTCTTTCTTGAGAGCGTTCTGACGTAGCTGGAAAAGACGGATTCATTATACATCGGTCATCAGTCAAGCTCAGAACTTTATCCTATATTTCTTTACAGACCACCACCTCGTGTGATGAAATACGTATAGTCGACAACAAATATTTCACCACGATTACTCTCAATTCCCTACAGTTATTTAGAGGCGAAAGCATTTTCTGTTGACTTATATTACTATTATAATTTAAAGATGGCGACACAAACGGCACCGAGTGGAGTAGTCGTTTCCACACACAACCATTCAATCGGTAGTTAGAAAGGTGAAGAGGATAGTAAGCGGCATTTAAAATAGTAAAAAAAAATCAGGAAACAAGCATTGTGGACACAAGTTCATCACTGAAATATCCGTTGCTAGTAACCCATTACCCATTTATTTTTTCTCATCCAAACGTTCTTCATTTTCCAGCGTGAGCGGCTTCAGCCTGAAGAGGATCCTTGCCAAGAAGGGCCGAAATATAGTTCTAATAAAATGTAGCTGACGTATCTGTTTTGCAGTGTCGAATATGATTCGCAGTCAGCTTGGGCTGCAGCAATATTTAGACGTCACCTATAGCCACTGCGTCTCGGTCGACACTAACAGCAACCCTTGATATGAACTACTGGCAAGTTTCTCTGCGAACTCTCGTTTCAGACTAGCGGCTGCGCTGAAATAAATGGATTTGGAGCTGAAGTATGATGTACTTTCGCAGACCTTTAAACTTCTTGACTACCGACTCTCTCCCATGAATTATTCATAGTAAGCCTTCCCAAAACCTCTAAGAAAGCAGAACACACGAACCTTAAGGATTTCGTCCGACTCGTAATACTCTTGCATTGTCAACTCCCTGTTCGGGTCCAGCTTGAGTACGCCATCTGTCCCGTTGAGGACGGTGGACGCGTTGCTTCCGGACTGGCTGCCAGTGGTCGACAAAGCGCGCTTCCGAGCACTGGTGGTAGATGACTCTGTCGGTTTCCGCTTCCCAAGAATTTTGCGGTGACGCTCAATCTCTTCCCGCATCTGAGCAAGCTCTTCCTGTTTCCTAGGGACACAGAAGCACGTTTAAAACTGACAGTAGCGAACTGGTTTTTCTGACCCCTCTACAGGACCTCCTGGTCGATATCGGAATATCGATTGCTGAACGTCGTCTGAAGCCAAAGTTGCAATATTTCTTATATATTTTCTGGATTCTGAGAAAATACAACAAAAAATGGGACAGCCTCTCTCAACCCGTTTAACAATCAAAGTAAAGGTCACGAGACTGCACACAGCCTTGCGAACCACGGACATGAAGGCTAAGCTAAGAAAAGGTTAACAGCTCATACCCCTCTTATTCATACCCCTCTGACGTACCCGTTTCTAGCCATTGCGTGAACACATGGTTAACACCTCGCACACGAGGTCAATCACTGAGCCAAATGGGGATGCATGAGTGAGAATTAATAAGAGGCGGAAGATATGGGTGCAGTTAAGTGTAAAAAAAACAACTGCCATCCGATTAGATGATGTGACTGACTCATCTATTTATTCATCTAGGGGATAAGCATATTATAAGGACAGAGAAAAGAAAGGGACAAACTAATGTTAAAGGAATGAAACATTACAAATACTTTTACTTGTTAAAACAGTAAAGAATAAAGCGCACATAAGTAGGCACAAACTACTGAACTTCCTTTACGGGAACTACTGACTACTAGAAATGCATGCACTAAATGCACTTGGGCCCGAACAAATACAATTTCAAGACCCTGCATTAGTACTGAAAACAGGAGAGTAAAAATAAAGAAAAAAAAAATAATTATGTACTTTGTAGTGTACGTAGGATGGTGTATCGGTAGTAATCCCCCAACATGATAGCTTCAGGAGATCTGTAGTATGTGTCGTACCAACAAATGAATGAATAAATGATTTACTTACTTGGCGAGCTCCTGGAAGGCATAACCATCCGTCCAGTTTTCTTGGAACGTGGCTCCCACTCGCTGGGTCACAAACTGACCTAAGCGCAATCGATTCTGCATGCAGCGACTGCGGGCATCCTGGAGGGAAGATAGAAGTTGAGCTGGGTTTTAATTTAAAACAAAACAAAAAATCCACCTTCGTTCGGTGCCCTTTCTTCTTATTTTAAAAGAAACCTCGCACTACTTAGTGTTCAAAACTAGGTAAGCTTACAGAAAATTACAAAGGGCTTCGGCTGTTTTTAGCTTCTTTCCATGTCCCTTACCTTGGACGACAAAATTGGCAAAACTTGCGTATCCGGTCTCCGGACCAATAAGCTTCTCCGAAACAGTGATCGGGAGCCAGCCTGATACGTCACGCAAAGAGAACAAACGTGGCAAGCGTGCAAATCAGTGTAATGCTAGTAGATGGGAAAGGATACACTTATGACGTGTAAAATCTCGGGAACAAAAATATATGAAAACACTATTGAATTAGAATGACTTATATCATAAGTACGACGTGTCATTTAAGCTTCTATTACCTGCTTTTAATACGGTTAGCTAATAAGAGTTTTTTTTTTACTTCTTACCCTGGCCCTGTCCAAATTTCTCCCTTCTGTAAGTTAGACTAGACGTACCTTTTTTTCTATCGTCGATTTTTCGACGAGAAGCCTTTTAACAACGTCAATACATTTGGTCACGTTGTTCTTGTGGGTATCAATTAACTTCTGTTGGGACTGAAGCTGCCGCTGAAGTTCTTCGTTTAGCTAAAAGAAAAACATGTATTTTAAAGCACTTCGACCAACGCATTCAAGCCGTGTCAGACTAAATCTATGCACGCGTTATCCTGAAGTCGCTCTGAAGCCATGTCCAATTTTTTTCAAGGACCGGGACAACAATTCCACCGACATGTGCTTTACAGTTCTTCAACATTTCAACACGAAATAAATAAGTCGGAAGAACCGTTAACAGCAACAGCTAACAGCAAGTTGTCAATAATCATTTTTTGTTGACTTTTAAATATGCGTCTACTTCCATTGGGGTATGCTATTTAGTTTGAACGCGTGGAGATGTAAAATTTGAACAAAAGGATGGGAAGAGGAAGTATTTCAAAATCCAGCTCAGATATGATAAACTGGACACGAAATATTTAGCCGTAAAAATTTCATGCAATGAATTTTAATGTTTTATTCGGCAATCGTAGAAAGTTGGGAGGACGTTCAAATAAGCATAGGCTAGCTCTGATGTAGCATACTGAAGCTTACGGCCTACCTTAGGAAAACAGTTATTTTGTCAACTATTATCGAAAAGAGTACAAAACTCAAGAGTTTCGGCTTATATTATGATGCATAGGATTTGGGTAGGAGGTATAGGATTTTCGACTTTGAGACTGTTCGACTGTTTATTTTTCGCCTATAATGTGTGAATGTAAGTTCTTTATAACCCGTTACATTCAAACTGAACAAGGACGGAGTAAATGGAAGACAAAACAAATAAAATGTGTATGGGTGGCACCAGTGTAGGCTTTACCCTTTACACTAGGGTTGCGTTCCGGGACTTAACGATCGTTAACGAATTGTTAACAGTTGTTAATTTTTTGCATTCCACGTTTCTGATTTCGAAATTTAAGCTCCGCCCACCTACAATTTCCGTTCCAGAGCTTAACGATTGTTAACTGTTTTGTAACGACGGTCGGGGAGCATCGTTACAAAATAGCTAACAATTGTAGAACTGGGAAGTTAACGATTGTTAACAATTGTTAAGTTTGTGGAACGCAATCTAGGTCTGTGTAGAGTAGACTTACCCGCTGTAACTCTTCTATCCGACTATCTCGCGCCTCCAAATCGGCACTTGCTTTTGATTCTAGCTCTTGCAGTCTCTGACCAGTCAGGTCAGTCTGAAACGAAAGGAAACCGTTCAACAAAACACGCGAGCCATCGTTCAACACCCCTAGGGTAAAACCCAGGCCTCACATTCACTCATCCCAGGTATCTAATTCAGCCGGGATGGCTATGGAAGGTCAAACACGTCCGATTATCGGGGAGGCTGACATTCTAGGTTTCAGGATGAGGTACCTGACTTTAGATGTCGCAGAAAAGACTTATGCCTGGAGAGGCCTAAAGAAATATAGACGGACGTCGAATTTGACATCGTTGACCAGATAATGAGTTGTGATTGGAAAGTGGGCCATCAAGGAGGAGGACCACATAAGAAACAATTGATGAATACAAATTACGAATTTGTATATTAAATGATTGCAGAAAACGGAAAGTCAGCTACGATGTTTGTCAGCGATATTTCGGACCTTCTTGGCAAGGGTCCTCTCAGGCTGTTGCTGGATTGGAAGAAATGAACCTGTAATAACCAATTTGCTTCTTCCAATCATACAACAGCCTGACGAGGACCCTTGACGAGAAGGGCCTAAATATCGCTGACAAACATCGTAGCTGACTTTCCGTTTTTAAGCCATTGCTTAATATATGTTTCCCAGTCAGCTTGGGCTCAAGGAGTATTTATGACGAATGTTTTCAATATCATAAAAAAAATAGAAGGGTAGCTTGTCTGTCGGTCTATCACCTGTGATATCTGGTCATGAAGCTCGGATTTTGAAACTATGCTTCGATAAATCAGTTCTTTCTCTACATCTGTGGCACGTTCCAGCCAGCAGACACGATAAGCGGGAGAAGTCGTTCATAGACATCAGTAAGACGTGAGATGGGGCGAATGTCTTTCGGTACAGGCAGGAAAGAGTCTCCAACAAAAAAGGTATGAATCGAGCTAAGGCCTAGACGCACCTCATCTGTCGCCAGCTTGGCTGGGGGTGGCTGAGCTACTTGGGGCAACTGGCCAGGCGGCAGGGCTCCAACGACCGGTGGTCCAGGCCCCTTGCTCGCGACTGGTGCTCTGTCAGCTTTGCGGCGGCTGCAGGAATCCGCGGCAGGGGAAGCACGGCTCTACAGAGAGAATAGCTCAGTAAAATGCGCAAATGACTGGTACTGGGCGGATTATCTCCGGGTACGTACGTACCTACTACACTTTGAAAAAAAATCTTGCAGTATTCGCTACTAGGATTAATCTTGTCTTTATTGAGGTAAGATTATCCCTAGTTCTGATTAAATGTATGCGACTGGACGGTATGCCTAATCCATTTGTGGCTCTGAACCAACGCCACGCCGAGTTTATTTCTTCTCTAGACCGGAGCCGCCCCTATTATAGTGTTTGTATTTGGTTATGTAGTTTAGTCAATCTTTTTCTTTTATTGATATGCAAATGCTCCACGTGGGCACCCCTTGTGCCACTCCTTATGTGAATTAATAAATTTACTGACTGGTATAGGACAGAATATAACGAAATCAGGTGAACGTCGGACCGTAAAAGCTGTGTAAAGCGCCAATACCGATTTCTCTCATGCACGGTTAACAGCTAAGCCCATATGACCGGTAATGAAGCGAGAATGGAAGGACAGACCAACGGTGGCGTTGTGGGGCCCAACACCAAGCGAATGCCAGTATAACATTAACATAATTTTTACTACGCTGTCAGAAGTTTCATAACAGGTAACATAAAGATGCGCGGTTTCAACAAATAACTTAGGATGTTAGCGGTTATGATTTTCAAATGTTTTGCGTTAAAACGTTATGCATATAAGAGGCCGAAACACCGCAGGATTGCTGACTTTTTAGTTTGTCTATAAGAGGCCGAAACACCGCAGGATTGCTGACTTTTTAGTTTGTCATCATGATATCGGAAAAGTCAGCAGACTCTTTTTCGGCTTTCCCGGCAGTGCTTGCTGAGAATAACGTTTGCAAAATCCTACCAGATAACATCTCAAATTTTATCTGTTGCAAGTGCGCATCCTTGTGTTATCTGTTATGAAACTTCTGACAATATAGTCAACTAGACCTGGTCCCAGCAAAGCCAGATACTTACGCGACGGTGGTAATTCCTGGGCTAATCGATAGAATTATACATCAACCACAGGCAAGATCCCCTAAGCATAATGACCTGCACTTTGACAATAAAGGCATGCGAGATTTTACCACGACTGTACTCGCCAGCACGACTGTTCTGTACCGGTAAAAGCGCAGCGACATGCACTATAACCGAAATACTACTGGGTAACAAACAGAGGAAAGGTCACGTACCTGAGCCGTTCGAGCAGCTGACGGCGCTGGGAGCCTTGGCGGCTGCATCATGCTATAGTCAGACGATTGCTGTGCTGGGTTTGGAATGACAGGAACCGTGGTCATTCGACTAGCGGGATTCGAAACGGCCACCAGCAATTCAGGAGGCTGAAAAATACAAAGTAGGCTTAAAGGACCCCTCTTGCTTATTCTGCCTTTGATAATATATGGAATTATAAGCTTCTAAAATCCCCACTTTTCCATTTTCTTTTTGTACCCAACACTTTCTCGGCCGTGTCGACTATTGCCGGCTGCACAACGCAAAGTTTACCAGAATCTTGATCGTCCGCTGGCAACTTTTTCACACAAAAGGATATGAGAATCTTCTGTTCTTGACTTATTTTATTTGCTTAGTTTTCCTACTTTTTAACCACGGCGCGTTCAATTTTCAAATCTGTTGCGCACAGCCGCCGCGTCGGAGAGCAGGAAAGCTGGATAGAATCGACAAGCGCTAACAAGAAAATCGCTAACGCAGACGGAAAGTACTGACATTTTCGAGAAACATTTTTCTGATCCGTTTCATAATGAAAAGATAATCTCTAGTAAGAGTTGGGCTTTAAGACTTAGCGTTAGCATCGCCATTCAGGTACAGAAACACTCTTCACTTTAGACATTAAAGCAAATTTCAGAAGTGCAAACAACATGGAAGAGAAGAAAGCTTTTCAAAAGAAGAAGGGCTTGCTTCAAGCTAAAACAAAATCCAGCATAGAATAACTCCAAAATTCGGCTTCAGCCGACTAAGGCAGCAGGTACTCTTGAGAGCAACTTCTGGATCCTTCGTTCATGGTAATGGCCAGTGTTGGAACAAGTACTAAAAATCTGTACTTGAGTAAAAGTACCATATACTTCCAAATTGTGTATGAAGTACCTGACAACAAACGTACTTAAGCAGTTCTTGAAATGTTTTTAAGTAGTGCAAATGGACGGAACATAGTCTTTGCAGCTTTGAATGGATCTACTGCCGTCACTAGTCTTCCCAACAGTGGTGATGGCTAGGTCTCTAGATAGGTCTTCTGAACAATATCACGAAGTACTAAATATAACGCGAGGACCCTAGCCCTCTCTGTCCTGTCCTAATCAAGTTGAAGCATCTCCGTAACGTCCTACAGTGTGAACGATCGATCCCATCGGAAACTACGAGTCACTTCCACTGTAAAACAAACTCCCTTCTGGCAGGAAACCTTGACACGCTAGCGTCTCACTTCACCCAAGTGGCGTTGTCAGAAGAAGTGAATTTTGTATAGTTCTATCCGCTGGAATCCAAGAAGATTTCATTGATTTATTGCTCCGTCCATGGCTGACGTCGCCCGTTATACTTTAACAGAACAAGATTTTCTTTGTCGCTCGCACAGTAAAAAATCAGACCTAAACCACCAACTGCTTCAAATTCTTTACCTTAGTCCCTGAGACGCTGGCAATTTCAGGTGACGAGAAAGATGAAAATAAGTAAAGCATATCAAAAAAGGACTTGGTTCTTCATTATATACAACCGGAATATCGTGCTTATGCAGCGACATTCCGTGCGCTGGACCAATAGATAGGATTTGTCTTACACGTGTTGACCGTACACTTCAGGAGAAGAAAAAAATACACAGCAGTCCAACTGCAAAACCCGTAAGTAAAAAAGATAGTGAGTTAATAGAAACGCGAATATTTCAGCAAATACTTTCCATCACGGCGACGACTACAAGAGATACCGACCCCTTGCACACTGGTCACCACACAACTAAACTATGGAAGGAATCCCTTATAACATACACATATGACCCAGACGTTTCAGTAATTATTTGCACAGATAACTAGAGCATACCTGGTACTGCTGAGGTGAAGGCGACTTGGCTCCACTCCCCCGCCCAGGACTAGTTCCAGGCTTGGGGAAGTATTCGTTAATTTTTTTACTATCCTGTCTCCCCTTATCCCCTCTTGCTGCCTTCGTGGCACTGGACGGCTGAGGGTCGTCGTTTTTCCGCCGCCGCTTTCTCTCGGCCGGGCGACTTTTTTCCGGTGTGATGGCAGCCCCGTCCTCTCGGTCAGACGATCCTACGATACAAAGCGCACTATGAGCATCAGACAAATGACAGGAAAAATATTAAGAATACTTAAAGTTATCTAGAGCGGTACTGGTTTCTAAGCTTCCAGTATAAGTTGTTTCTTTGCTTAGAATATAATACCGACTATTTCATCGCTTGCTAGATTAGCTGAAAAGCCTTAAGGTGCCTACAGCAAAAATGAAAACCATTCCCATTTAAACCTTGGGTCCACGGATCCCGGATCAGGGTTGTGCGACTAATCCGCTACCGTTTTGTAGTAGTTACGACTCCAAGCCGAGTTTTGCCTTTTCACCTCTATCCACAGCTTTATTCACCATTTGCTACGTAAAATTACCGACTTCTCGTTGCATTTGTCGAGCCTGCGAGTTAAACCTGCCGCTTTCTGAAGCTGAGGTTCGACACAAATATTTGACAACTGTGCGGGCAGTGGTTACAAAGTGGGGCTAGTCAAGGAAAAAACAGGAGTCCGAAATACAAGACTTAGTAAAATCTTGAAGCTTCTTATAAACTTTTTTTCATAACCTTGAATCTTGAGATTGTGCTGCTTGAACGGCAACTTCGGCTCGGCGATAAACCGCCAAACAGTCATATGGGCTAAACGAAACAATGGCGAAGGGCGGGGATTTCTAAAGCCTATAGTTGCGTTTTTGCAGTTATTGTGGTATCTGATATACGGTTGCTCTGCAAAAACGGCAATTGCCGAAATTGCGCTTATCGAAGTCATCCCCAAAGAAAAACTGATATTCAGTCACACCACTAAGTGCGAAACTTCTTTCTCATCAATTTGACAAAAACTGATGAAAGTGAGATGACATTTTCAGATACCACGATAACTGCAAAAACGCCTTTCCACCGTGGTATCTGCAAAACGCAACTTACATTTCCGTAGGGAAGCCAGGGGAGCTAATGATAATACGAAAAGGAAGGATATGTACAAGTGGTACTTTAGGAGTAAGAACTGATGCAGGTTACGATTATTTTGTTTTTTTTTGTTACACGGCAAACCGCGTTGTCTTTGCATTAATTACCTATCGGTCGGTCTGCTGGAAAGAGACGGTAACACCACAGATTCCTCCTTTACTTTAAGCACATACTGTCCGTAAGTTCAACCGCATAAGAAATCCGACGACCTTCTTTACGCCAACACACAACTCCAGTGCAAAACTAGCCATCAACAGCCACCCAAACTGCGAGCCCTAACAATAAAAGAGAGGGCATCACCTGTACTCAGGTTTGAGTCCTGTTTCATCACTTCTCCTTGTTCGATGGCCGTGGACACATATTGAGGAACGCCACCACTTGAGCTACTCTTAAACGGAGGAATGCCTTGGTGAGATAGTCCTAAGGAGAAAGGGCTGGGATTCGGGTCCATTTTCATCAGCATATTTCCATCAGGCAATCCTACCGGGGTTGTCGGGGTAGATGGCGAATTCTGAAGGGGCATGTAGCCAGCCACGTTAGTCTGAAGGGTGAGGCTGGGGTTCTGTTGCGCAAAGGAACTTCCCTGAGACGAGCTACCGGCCGCAGGCGTAAAGCCCTAAAACGAAACAAGAAGTTGGTGGATATCCTTTTGAGCGAGACTACTAAGTACTAGCTCCAGGTCGAACCGAGAGAGAGCAGAACTAAAGAACGTAGACATGATTATCTATTTTGCTTTGTTTAGTGTTTTCATTCGTGCCTTTTACTTTGTTTACTATTACTCCGCTGTAACTAAAAAGTGTGTCATGAACAAATAAATAAAAATTAAAGTAGATAACGGATCGGTGACCTAGAGCGGTCGGCCTGTCGCCAAGGGGTTGTGCGTTTAACTTCCGCTCCAGCAGCACCTTTACTCAACTGTTTATTAGCCTACATCTTTTATCTGAGAAGGGGTAACAGAAAAAGCCGCGATACAAATCTAAGGACGACAAGAAAGGTCGTGTGCGATTATAAAGTGGTCACTGTCTCGGATTGTTGTCTATTTATCTATGTCTGCGCTGGGCCACTTTTCACAAATTCTCGGAAGCGGCACAAATACCACGCAAAATTTGGATACAGGGGAAAACCCGCAGGTTACTACGAAATATAGTAAAACAGGCAACCTATCTACATGGAATGATTGATTTAGACTGAAACACAGGACGGCTCAAAAACAAGCAAATAGCCTACTGGCAGGGAGTGCTTACCCGGGGCCCGAGAATCCTCGCTTCAAGTAGCTCCTGCTTCCTTGGATCCAGGGCTTGAAGGTTGTCCATCCGCTGAGCTGAAAGAGAACGGTATTGACTGGGAGACAAACTATTCAGCCTCTCAAGTGTTAGTCTCACTATCACTTCTCATTATCGAAAACAAAAAAGGGACAGTTAGCTTCATATTAGAGGCATTCATACTCGATGCGAATCACCGTGCTCCGGAATTGGCAGCGATGAGATCGTCCTTATCCTCCTGCCGGCTGCGGCCAGCCTCCGGCTATTGATCAAAGCCAACGAAATTCTTCAAAAAATACACACAGACAAAATACTATCTCTCTGAGCCGCACACGAAAACAAATCAGGTCCCCAGTAAAAATGACTGACTGTGACTATACTTGGCTCGGAAACAGTTTGCTTCTCAGCTTGCACGTCATTACACGATTCTCTCGCACATGAATGCAAAACAGCTGAATCGATATGCAAGGAAGACGGCAGTCGGTGCACCAGTCACTCGGCCAAGAGAGTAGGTAAAAGACAAGGGGCACTGGGGAGGGAGTCCCATTAGCAAGTTCCCAGGCTCTTGCTTCGCCACTGAGCGAGTCAGCAACCGATCTTCTCCTAGCCCTACTAGCCGGAAACATCAATGCCACCGCGGCAATTCGGCGTTCTTTCGACGTATGTCTCGATCGCGTTCCAATGCCGTGTGATAACAATGAGCGCAAATCAAAAATGCGTGCACGGGGGTCAGCTCTTGGCGAGTGGGGAGGATGAATATTGCGTCTTCTGACAATCCGAGTGAGCAAGCACCCTCCAGGCAAAAGGGCAGATGGTTGTTTAAAGCGGGGACACGAGCAAGGTACAGAGGAAGTATTAAGATTATCGATGAGGTGTTCAACAGAATGCCAACGTTGCATCACAGATTATTTTCTTATCATGCAAAACTTCGTGACTGTCGGCTACTTTTCTGAAGCAACAATCTCATGAAAACAGAGAAATTACGGAACTTTCTTTAGTTTCTGGACAGGAGGATAGGCTTGACCTAAACCTTGGCACTGCGTAGCTGTAGACTGTGGTTGGATTTATAAATCCAACCCTGTTATATGCCTCGATAATCTTTGGACCACACCTCGATCCATCTTTCGTAGGATATGAGTTCATGAGTAATCAATCAATCAATCAATTTATTTAATTCGTGATATTACACATCACATAATAAAATTACACTAACACAGGAAATTTCTTTACTAAATATATACAATCATTTGGGGCAATAACACAGTCGACGGAAAAGTGCCAAGCTACTGAAAAATTGACTCAACAAATCTCGAAGGGACAAAACGAATTGCTCAACTAACCCAAAACAGGGTTCAAGATCAGGTAGGATTCGTGTGTTCAGTTGTACGGTACCAGAAAATATCGAGGAAAATATCCCATAGCCGACTGTAAGAAAAACCTCAACGAGCTTTTATTCAAGTCGGTGAACTTAAAGATCGTCGGATTCGTGAAGCACGCTTAGATGATCTGGGGGAACGTGCAACCGCGTCTGTTGTTGTATAAGGTCAACCACATCCCAACACCCTCAGCGTCACTCGCTATACACCAAGTCACCGATTTGCATGCCCTGGCATTGAAGAAGCCAACCAAGATACAGCAGAGATAACTTATTCTATCTCTGTGCTATACTATATCCGCTATATCCTATAGATATGTTGCCATTTCTTATCCACTTGCTGTAATAGGGTCAACTTTTGGTGAGTCAAAGTAGTTATTGCAGGGTAGACTAATGATCATGAATGACGATGTTTGTTTTATGATTTGCTCAAAAACTTAACCATGACAAGCAGGCCCGTATCCAGTAATTTATTTCAGTTGGGGTGCCTTTCGGGGGGGGGGGGGGGGGGGTTGCCTGCGGGTCGCACAAAAAAGACATAAATCAGAGGGAAAAGCATATAAAAATTAGTCTTTTTGTGTCCCCCCCCCCCCCCCCTGGATACGGCCTTGGTGCCAAGTAACATGCATCTATTTAATAAGGAATTCTTTACTTACTCTCAAAATCCATAATTAGCACCCTGTAAATCTCATCGAAGAACTGAGCCTCATTAGCAGCCAGAAACAAGTTCCCTTCGTCGCTTCCCACAGAATCCTTATTGAGAAGAGTCTGACGCTGCATTAGCCTTCACTCTCCCCCGATGGGTTTGGTGCAATCCTTTAACTCAAATCCTTTAACAATCCACTCTTTACGTCTAGGAATCTCTGACACACATAAGGACTATCACCATTCACAATGAAACCGACACGGTTGTTCGATGCAATCAAACTGGCAGCCTATATGGTGGCACCTTGCCAAACACCTAGCGAGAGAGAACAAAAATGACGCGTAGTAGTAAACCAACGCGGTAATCACTCTGGTCGGGAACAGATGAAGACTAGACTAGTTCCTCCTCGTGTGTGTTGTATGCAACCGGCGAGCCACCATTTTGAAACGAGATACAGACATTAGGCTCAACGGGTGTCGCCCCTGAAAAGAAGAGCTCTTGGTCCGCTTTTCCGCTGATGTGACGCAAGAAACCCTACTGAAGTGCGGACATTGATTAGACTGGAAGACCGGGACGTTAGACACAAGTCGGAACACCAGTACGGGCGTGGGGACTGTCGGGCTAATGACGGCGTTCGTAAACCTCTTCAAACCTTTACGACAGCAGACAGGAAGATTAACCTTTTTCGTTAAGTTGGAGAGATCCAAACAATATTGAAAATGTGGAATGAGGAAACTGACAAATGCTTAGATGATGAAATATGGTTTATAATAAGGTCGAAATAATTTCGACAATAAATCGCCACAAAAAATATTCGAAAAGCTGAAGGTTAAATTCTCGTCTAAGCGGCGACAAACTTTACGGAACATACTTCGCGAAAAACTTCCGGAATCCTATGAACGCCGTCTGAGTCGTCCTTAAGCAGAAAGTAAATGAAGTTCCTTATAGGGCGAGGATACAGAAGGCGTGACCGGGTTGAACGCTACTCAGCCTTTGGCACGGGGTCATAACATAACCTTCGTAAAAAGGTATGGAATTTAAAAAAATCTAAAATAATGACCCGTGTTGGTTCAGCGCTTTAAGAACAAGAATGCATGCAAAAGACAGCAAGCATTTCCAAATCACCGAAGGCTCTGAGCTGGAATTTGAGCAAGTGTTAATCGACACTGAATCTAGGCGGAACTGAAAACGGGACTTGAGCTTGTGACTGAGTCACGAAATCCAAGCTCAAGTAAGACTCACATGGTTGAATTCAAACACTACTATCTCTTTTTGGTACAAAATCACGCCAGTTGCCGATTGGCTTCACTTGGATCGATCCAACGCAAATATTGTAGCCTCAAGTCAAACTACTTACTAGTTGACTGGTAGTGGACCAGCTTCAGACACAACAAGCAGATAAAATACCGCGACCAGCTTCGTATTTCTGCTTGCACTGGTGCTATTTCCAAGGCAGTAAACATAACAATAGTATGAAAAATCTTTATTCTATACTGGATCAAGCCCTTACGAAGATGACCAAGGAGACAGCTAGCGGCTGTAGCATGAATACTTCGCCGGAGCTAGAGGCGAAATGCCAAGAGATTCCTTGATCGGCAACAATCTGGTTCACGAAATGAACCGACGAAGAGAAAGGGGCAATAGGAAGCAATGTGTGTGTGAGCTCAAGAGAAAATCAATATTCCTAAGGCATCCGGTCACTTATGCAGCGCTACTACGGTCGAGTCAAGCTGGATCCGAGGCTGGATCTAAAAGAAAGAAAGCTGCGAAAGTACCGAGAAACTTTAATGCAGAGCAAGAGAAAAGGCTTTCGCCTCTAAATAAGGAGTACGAGCGAAACAGAAGGGCAAGTTGAGTTGAGCTAAGGCTAAGGTAGCCTATAAGTTAGGGCTAAAGCTATAACACACCTTTACGGCCTGTTCAGAAACATTAATTCCCAGTCACACGACAGTCTCACGTCTTATTCCGCTTTTCGTTCGAAGAAGGCTTAGACCGGAACCAAGACTATACTTCAGGCCGTACTAGGCATAAGCGACCACAGCACTAGTTTAAGTGAACAGAAATCAAGAAATCGATACTCTTTACAAAATCTGAAGCAACAGTCTTAGACCTAGTACAGACGTCAAAACCTGACACCCAATCTATAATAGTTAAGCTTCACAGCTAGACTGACTCGCAGTACAACCTCACCGAAAAGATCCTTCAGAGAATGTGCAAATCCTCAGTTCTGCCGCGATGCAACTTCAACTGAAGTCCTATCCCTCCCTCTAAGCAACGAAGGGGAGAAACTTTTTGCCCGGAGACAATATTCTAGCTATCTGCAGGTCCTAGTTCTGCCACTGCCCTACGTGCACAAGACTAGTCAGACCTTTTCCTGAAACAATCAATACCGCTGACGCGAACAGGGCACCATACTGCTAAACTGAAGCCACAACTTTCTTTGAACAAATCGGCGTAACCGAAGAAACGAAGATCAACGACGCATCCCCGGGAATATTACAAGGACTGGATACGGCTGCTTTCGTTTCATCCGGCCTTAGACAGTGGACTTGGAAACGCCAATACTCCGTGAATCTCAGGTTGTCTCCAATTGGAGAGAGACCTGCTTAACTGCGACATGCTGAAGACCGATTTTTGCCGTGGCTAGTGGTGTACAGGAAAGAACTATAGAGGTTAACTTGCGCAGGAAATCTGAACTGACAACATTCGGCAACTAAGAAATAAATCGATCACCGATTCGCAAAACAAAAATTCTGAATACAAAATGGTTTATGCTGATTTGTTTTCTCCCCAATAGGGGAGAAACCTATATATAGTATAAATAGGGAGCTACCTATTAACGGACGCAGTCGAAAATTTCTTTTCCCTTTATTAAAAAAAGTCGGCTACCCTGACATGATTTTTTTTTTCTTGAATTTTATTGTAGATTAAGTATTTTATTTTATTAAGTGTATTATGTTTGTAGGCTAGGTCAGTTGCTTTATATCCGTGTAGCTGTTTGTAAATGGGTTGTCTTCTAAAATCTGTACTCTTCATTTTAGAAATCAGATAAATAATAAGCCTAATAATAAATAGCTTTACGTTTAAGCATTTTGTAGTGGCGTCGTGAAGCAAACAATACGTAGGTTTCCGGAACTAACCCTGCCGACTCGCCGTGCTCGGCTGCTGGCGCTTGGCAGCGCAGTGGTGGTGGGGGGGGGGGGGGGGGGGGGGGGGGGGGGGTCATCAACTGGTCAATATAGGTAAGGCCAATAGTTATAGCCTCACGAAATCACCGCAACATTCTTCCGCAAAAGTGGCGTACTAAACTAGATGAAGTTGGAACTTACTTGGGAGAGTTGATCCTCGTCAGACTTGGCCAAATCGGAAGCTCCGAGGGAGACACAAAATACTTCACTTTAACATTTAGGCAGAAAATCACTTTTGCTATTCAACGGCCGGAGAGATAGCTAGCCGGCTGGCGTCCTGCACAGAGGTTCTTTGCTTTCACGTTAGAGAAAAGATCGATTCCACTATCCAAGGCAGAGAGAAGTCTTCTCTTCCTGTCACTCCACTCCACGATAAACCAAGATTTGTGCCAGGGCGAGATCTGTAGCCTCGTGACGACGTTCCTTAATTATCGATTCGGCTCCAGCGAAAACCCAAGTCCGCTTAATAATCTGCAAAACAGAGAGCAATGAAAGGTTTGATGACACCTGCTTTCAGAAGGGAACAGAAGTAATATTATTTATCGTTAGAATAGGTAGACAGTAATGGTAAAAACTCGCGCTGCAGGGACCCACATCATATCCGATCCATCCCAGATCAACCCTCTCTATCCAACTGATAGAATCACTACACTTCGTCAAAAATTTTCCACCAAGAACAACTGGTTTTCGAATTTATCCAGCCTTCTTCACTGGCCTAAGCCACTGAAATTTCTAAGCAAGTGACAGCTAGGAAGCTTAAACCGACACAATACAAGCGGGACGGCCAGTGACTTTCAACCTAGCCACCAACCCCGTGCCAGTTGGTGAACACCTATTTGGAAACTCTCAAAAGATGACGCTTATCCGTCGCAAAGAAAGTTGGCAAATTAACAGAATAATATTCGAAACATGACTATCTGGAAGACTAACCCGACAACTTTGACAAGACCAAAGGTTTCAATGGTATTCCAAAAATCTAACATTCGACTCAAACAATTAGGTCATGTCTTCGCCATTCAAGTCTTCGTCAGATTCCTTTAAGATTTCTACTCTTAAAATAAAGTTCAAAATTGGATTCAGCAGGTCTCCTTGCCCCGATACCGAACCTCTAATCGATTTCAGAAACAACTTGGAGCTTCAACCAAATTTCCAGTTTCAGCCGAATTCGTGATGAACCATTTGTCCAGCAAGAAAACTGTGGATTCAGCGGACCTCCTTACCCCCTCATGAATATCTTATTAGCTTATAAAAACATACATGTTTTTACCGTAAATTCGACACCCCTCCTCTGTCTCTAAAGATGGGACTAAAGGACCCATCTACGAACTTGACCTGTACTTTACTAGCGAATCCTCACTGAACAACTTATTCCCTCGTTTGAACATTATATATCAATCCCTTCGACCATTACACTAGATCTCCCGACGTCCATAGAATAAACAAATGAATGTCGTCATCCACAGCACAGAGCTATCCTGGTTTGAGAATAAAGGGGTAGGGACTACTATAGCCGAAAATTGGTCGACAAATTTTGTGACCGGTTTTCGACAGATTCCGGATGAACTACTTGTCCGACGAGAAAATAACTTCCATATTCGGATTCAGCATGTCATCTTACCCCTAAATCAACTATCTCAATAGCTTTTTAAAATATTTTGTTTTGCCCCTTAATTTAAAACCCCCTCCCCCACCCTTAAATATAGGGCTACAGAGCCGATCTACGAACTTGACCTTACTCTTGACCCAAGGATCCTCCCACCAAGTTTCATCAAATATCTCATTCCCTCCGAAAGTTATCATGCTTACGACGGACAAACTTTTGCGATGTCATAGGTATCCCTCCACTTACGTTTTGGGATCCCAAAAAGTTAGCAAACGTACCATCTTTCGGCGTTCCCCCAAAAGGCCTTTCAAGTAAATGAACAGTTCTTACACGTAAGCTTTCATCCATGAACTTACAAATTATATTGCGTACCTAATGACCTGGCGTAAATACCACATAAGTCATAATCCGCTCCGACGTGACTGCATCTTTCACGAGAAGCGTAGCAGCAGTTCTCCAAATAACTCCAGGCTTGCATTATCTATACCGCCATCTAGACGATTCGACTCACTGTCAGCATAGTGTCCTATAGTAGCTCCAGATCTATTTGCCATGAAGCAAAAACCAAGCACAAGTACCTCACTTGCTACATACTTCGACCCAGAGGCGTTACTAACCAAAATGTTTGGGGGGGGGACGAGGCATTTACCGACTGGCTGGTAATTTTCACCGAATTTTTCTGCAAAAAAAACGACTGTTTTCAACAATAAAATTCCGGGCGAACTAGTTGTCGAGCGAGAAAATGATTTTCACCATCGTGTTCCGCATGTCCTTTTACCCATAAATCAAACATTTAATCAACTTCAGATTAAACTTTTACTTTTAACCAACTTTCCGGTTTTCGCCGGATTCCGGGCGAACTACATGTCCGGGTAGAAAATTGTTTTCACATAAGTGTTCAACATGTCTTCTTGCCCTGACATCTAATCAACTCGAAATAAAACTTCTAATTTTAACAAACTTTCCGATTTCGGCCGGATTCCGGGCGAACTACTTGTCCGTCGAGAAAATGGTGTTCACCATCGTCTTCAGCATGTCTTCCTACCCCTAAATCGAACATCTAATCAACTTCAAATAAAACTTTTACTTTTAACAAACTTTCCGGTTTTGGCCAGATTCCGGGCGAACTACTCGTCCGATGAGAAAATAGTTTTCACCATCGTGCTAAGCATGTCTTCTTACCCCATAATCGACTATCACATTAGCTGTTTCAAAATATTTTGTTTGCCCCTTAATTTGAACCACCTCCCCTACCCCTAAATGTAGGGCTACAAAGTCCATCTACGAACTTGACTAGTCCGACGACCCAACGAATCCTCACACCAAGTTTCATCAAAATATCTCATTCCCTTCGAGAGTTATCGTGCTTACAGACGGACAACTTTTGCGATGTCATAGGTGTCCCTCCACTTACGTTTTGGGATCCCAAAAATGACATTTTTGAAAAAAATCCACTGATTTTCAGAAAAACTGACTATTTTCCTGAAGAAAAAATTAACTGTTTTGACGAAAAATAACGGCGCTTCGCGCCGAGGCATTTTTTACCGACTGGCCGACGGCTTTGGGGGGGGGGGGGGAGCGCCCCCCCCCCAGTCGTGACGCCTCTGCTTCGACCATACCAACAATAACAAGACCAAAGGTTTCGATGGGAACCCAAAAATTTAATATTTACAGAGAATCGGCCATCTGAGAACACGAAGTTCAACTATGGATTCAGCATGTGAGTTTACCACTATAGCCTGCGTCATGTCTAATTTGACGAAATTTCTTGCCTTACTTCTGTCAAATTTCCAGTTTCAGCCGGATTCCGGGCTAACTACTTGTCTTGCAAAAAATTGAGGTTCAAAAAGAGATTCAGCGTATCTCCATACCCCTATGTCGAACCTCTAATCAATTTCAGTTCCGATTTCAGCAGGATTCGTGGCGAACTATGTGTCCAGGTATAAAATGATTGTCATACACGAATTCAGCATGTCTTCTTACCCGTAAATCGAACACCTAATGAAATCCATATGAAACTTTTACTTTTAACAGATTTACCGGTTATGGCCGGATTCAAGGCATCTACTTGTCCGGCGACAAAATAATTTTCATATTCGGATTCAGCATGTTTCACTATCCTTCAATCGAACCTCTAATCAACTTCGGATTAATCTTTTACTTTTGACAAACTTTCGGGTTTTGGCCGGATTCCGGGCGATCTACTTGTCCGACGAGAAACATTTTCATATTCGGATTCAGCATGTCTCCTTACCCCAAAATCGGATATCTAATCAACTTCAGATAAAACTTTTACTTGTAACAAACTTTCCGGTTTTAGCCGGATTCCGGGTGAACTACTTGTCCGGCGAGAAAATGGTTTTCATATTTGTGGTCAGTATGTCGTCTTACCCCGTAATCGACTAGCTCATTAGCTTTTAAAAAAGATTTTTTTCGCTCCTTAATTTGAAACCCCTCCCCTAAATATGCAGCTATAGGGCCCATCTACGAATTCACCCTTCCTTTGACTCGAATGAGTCCTCACACCAAGTTTCATCAATATATATCATTCCCTGCGAGAGTTATCGTGCTGACAGACGGACGGACAGCCGGACGGACAAATTTTGCGATGTCATAGTTATCCCTCCACTTACGTTTTGGGATCCTAAAAATTACAACATAAACATCCAGAGATTAATAACAAGTGAACTATCGAGAAGACTACAGTAAAAATTTACAGTACACAAAGTTAAGGTAACTGAAGAAATCAGTTTACTATTTCACATTCAGTATTTTAATACCTCACATCTTTTGGTTTGAAGACAATCCTGAGCTACTGTAAAGTTAGGGAATACTGCGATCAGAATTCCCAGGTTTCAGCAACCTGCGCCCAGATTGTAAGAGCTTTCTATACATTCAGTGACAAATTACACCACTTAATCGTGTTACTACCCAAACTACCCATCTGGTAGTTTTTGCTAGCTGTTCCCAGTTGATTCTTCAGCCAGTTGATAAAAAATAACAAGAGCTACGAGCTCATATGGCACTTGTACGAGTAGGCTGTACAAGAAAGTAGATGAGAACGTCACAAAATACACCCGCCATCCAAAAATGCGGTTCGGAACTTTCATCCCAATAAATCCATTTGTTTGATCCCTAGACGTGCTACACGATTTCTGGTACCCACTCTATCTCGACCTACCGTGGCCGAATCTGGTTCGGAATATAAAAAATCGACCACCTAAAGCATCTTCTTTTATACCATCTATCAAGTTTCACTCGAATCTGAGCATTTTTGGAAAGTTCCGGTACCCCCCCCCCCTCCCACCAACGTTGTCGGAGCCGGTTCGGGCCCAATCTCTTAATTCCCTGTTCCTGTCCATCAAGTTTTACTGAAATTGGAGCTTAACCTATCTGCAAGTTTCCAGTACCCCCCCCCCCCCCCCCTACCTTGGCGGAATTCGGCCCGGACGCCAAATAACAAATCTAGGCCGCATAAACTCGGCACTGTCGAATTTGCATCTCATTCGGTCCATCCGTTTGGTTTTTGTGCATGTCAAAAGTCCCCCAACCCCCAATTCCCCTAATCGTGGTCGCATATGGTTCGAACTTATGTTTTACATGTCGAGGCCATCGATTCGTATCACCCATAAAGTTTCACTCGAATCAGACCACTCGTTTGCAATTTATAGAAGTCAATTTCCATATTTCTCTTCTCGTGCTCCCCAAAAAATGCTCGGATCTAGGAACGGAAGTTTCCGGGGGTATGTTGTGTCAGGTTCTTAAGTCAAGATAATTCGGGTCGCTAATATGCCTGCAAAGTTTCGTTGTCGTTTTACATCTGGAACTATTCTAACTCACGACTACCAGAATTCCAGGAAACCCCTCCAACTCCCCCCACAGAGCCCCGAAACCATCTGGCTCCTTCAATTTCATCTAGGCCTAATGCTTGTTCCATCCATTAAGTTTCGTCCCAATCCCTCTGCTTTTAAAGTTTCTCGAGTTCCCCCCCCCCCCCCCTCCATCCCCACAGGTATCGGACCCGACCCGGACGTGACACTGAACGTCCGAGGCGATAGCTCACCAGACAAGTTTCATTCAAATCCGATCACCCGTTCAAAAGTTATGCACGCCACTAGATTCCGGACTCCCCATCCACCCACTCCCCCCACGATGGTCGGGTCGGGGAAACGGCTGTTCTCAAGTCAATATGTTCGGATCCCTGACATACCTGCCAAGTTTCATCGACCTACGACACCAGGAAGTATGCCGAACTCGCGGGATCGCTAGAAATCCGGACCCCGACCCCAACTCCCCCACAGTGCCCTGATCCGGTCCGGTTATGTCAATGACGTGTCTAGGACTTGTGCTTGTTTTTCCCACCAAGTTTCATCCCGATCCCTCCACTCTAAGCGTTTCTCAAAATTTCCGGTTCCCTCCTCCAATCCCCACAGTGTCATCGGATCCACCCGGATTTAAAGTGGGATGTCTGAGACACGAGGTCATCCTAAATATAAAATTTCATCAAGATCCGATCACCCGTTCAAAAGTTATACACGCCACTAGATTCCGGACTCCCCATCCATCCACTCCCCCCAGTATGGTCGGATTGGGGAAACGGCTGTTCTCAAGTGAACCTGTTCGGGTCCCTGACACACCTGCCAAGTTTCATCGCCCTAGCACATCAGGAAGTATGCCGAACTCGCGGGATCGCTAGAAATCCGGCCCCCCCCCCAACTCCCCCAGAGTGCCTAGATCTGGTCCGCTTATATCAATGACGTATCCCTGCACTCTAGGCGTTTCTCAAGATTTCCGGTTCCCTCCTCCAACTCCCCCCAGTGTCATCGGATCCGGTCCGGATCTATAGTGGGACGTCTGAGACACGAGGTCATCCTAAATATAAAATTTCATCAAGATCCGATGACTCGTTCGCAAGATAAAAATACCTCAAATTTTGGCTTCCCCCTCCCTCCACTCCCCCCCCCCCAGATGGTCGAATCGGGGAATTGACGATTTCCTATTTAATCTGGTCGGGTCCCACAGATGCCTGTCAATTTCCATCGTCTCAGCACATCAGGAAGCACGGAACTCGCGGGATCACTACAAATTCGGACTTCTCCCCCCCCCCCCCCAACTCCCCCAAAGTGAGCGGACCCGTTCCGGTTATATCAGCCATGTATCTAGGACTTGTGCTTGTACTTTCCACCAAGTTTCATCCGGATCCCTCCACTCTAAGTGTTTTTCAAGATTTCCGGTTTCCCCCTCCAACTCCCCCCAATGTCACCGGATCCGGTTTGGATTTAAAATGGAGGGTCTGAGACACGAGTTCCTTCCATATATCAAGTTTCATTAAGATCCGATAGCCCGTTCGTAAGCTAAAAATATCTCATTTTTCCTCATTTTTCCGGATTCCCCCTCCCTCCACTCCCCTCCAGATGGTCGGATCGGGGAAGCGAGTATATCTAATTTAATCTGGTCCAGTTCCTGATATGCCTGCCAAGTTTCATCGTCCTAGCTTATCTGGAAGTGCCCGAACTAGCAAAACCGGGACCGACAGACCGACAGACCGACTGACGGACAGAAATTACAATCGCTATATGGCACTTGAGTAAGCTCAAGTGCCATAAAAATGCCCATAACGATTGTCAAACATTCACAGCTCCAACAATTCTTTAGCTCAATACCAAATCAAGTGCAAACTGGAGAAATTCGAATGCCACTCTAACCACTCCTAGGGATGTCCAGATCGAAAGGGGTGTTTGATGGTGCAAACCGGCACCAAAGGGGTGCCGGCTGAACCCCCCCCCCCCCCCTGAAAATATATAGTCCTTCAGAGCCAATGAGAAAGTTGTCTCAAAATAGTAGTATGAAGTAGTACGAACAAGAGCAGGAAGCTCGTTTGGCACTTGGAAGGCTGGGTCAGATGGTGAAAGTAGGAATTCGTCAATTCGTGGGCTTGTTGTGATCATTTGTAAGCAAACCCTCTAGATAAGAATGATCATGGGTCCTTAGAAATCACTAGAACGTATTGTTCGTAAAAAATATTTTATTTATGCATTTGGCCGTGATGATGCGCACCTTAAGGGGGACAGGGAAATATCTGTAATGAACACTCTTGAAGCACAAATGATGATAAGCTCACTGGAATCATGAAAATGTATATTTTGTTCAAAATTATTGTTGTTATTATTCACTTGTAACCAAAACCATTTAGGCAAAAATGATCACGGGCCCTTGGGAATCATGAATATCTATCGTTTGGTTAAATTATATTTACTCTTGGGTTCAGAAAAGCACTTTGCTAAAAATTAATATTCGCACAAAATCCTTGAGTTAAAATGTATACTTCCCTCAAAAGTATTTTCGTACTTTGTGGTTAGGATTAGTAGCCTACTTAAAGGTTAGGATTAGTACTTTAAGGGATGGTCGGATCGGATCTGAGAAGTGAAAATTTCTAAGCCGATCTTGTCAAGTTTCGAATGTTCAAGCCAAGTTTCATCACTCTAGCACATCTGGAAGTACCTTAATTCGCGATCACCGGAACCTGCCCCCCCCCCCCCCTCCACCAACTCCCCTCACAGTGCCCGATGTCACTGATGTATCTAGTTCTTGTCCTTGTTCTTCCCACCAAGTTTCATTCCAATCGCTCCACTCTAAGCGCGTCACAAGATTTCCGGTCTCCCCCCCCCCCCCCATATTCATCTGACCCTTTCGGACTTAAAATGGGACAACTGAGACACGAGGTCTTTCCAAATGTCAAGTTTCGTGAAGATCCGACCACTCGTTCAAAAGTTATACATACATCAAGATTTCAGATTCCCCCTACGATGGATGGGTCGAGGAACTGACTATTTCTAAGCCAATCATGTCAGAGCTCTAATGTTCAAGCCAAGTTTCATCGTCCTAGCACATCTGGAAATACCTTACCTCGCGACAACCGGAATTCCGCCCCCTCCCTCCAACTCCCCAACAGTGCCCAAATCCGATCCGGTTCTATTACCGACGTATCTAGTTTTTGGGATCCCAAAACGTAAGTGGAGGGATACCTATGACATCGCAAAAGTTGTCCGTCTGTAAGCACGATAACTCTCGAAGGGAATGAGATATTTTGATGAAAGTTGGTGTGAAGATTCGTTCGGTCGTCGGACCAGTCAAGTTCGTAGATGGGCTTTGTAGCCCTACATTTAGGGGTGGGGGAGGGGGTTCAAATTAAGGGGCAAACAAAATATTTTGAAACAGCTAATGTGATAGTCGGTTATGGGGTAAGAAGACATGCTGAACACGATGGTGAAAACCATTTTGTCATCAGACAAGTAGTTCGTAGTAGTTTCATGCATATCCGATTACCCGTTCCAAAGTTATGCATGTTACTAGTTTTCGGATTCCCCATCCCTCCTCTCCCCCCACAGTTGCCGGATCGTGGAAATGATTATTTCCAAGTTAATCTGGTGGGGTCCCTGATATGCCTGCCAATTTTCATCGTCCTTGCTTATTTGGAAGCGTTTCACGAGATTTCCCCCCCTCAGTTATCAAGTCCGGTCCTGATTTGTAACTGAATATCGGAAACATTTGTTCTTGACACTTGTTAAGTTTCATGCATATTCGATTACTCGTTCCAAAGTTATTCATGTTACTACTTTCCGGATCCCCCATCCCTCGAATCCTCCCACGATGGCCGGATCGGGGAAGTGATTATTTCCAAGTTAATCTGATCGGGTACCCGATACGCCTGCCGATTTGCATCGTCCTAGCTTATGTGGTAGCGTTTCTCGAGATTTTCGGTTCCCCCTCCAGCTCCCCCCCCCCCCCAGTTATCAGATCCGGTCCAGATTTGAAACTGAAGATCTGAGACACTTGTTCTTGGCACTTGTCAAGTTTCATGCACGTCCAATTACCTGTACCAAAGTTATGCATGTTACTAGCTTCTAGATTCCCCATCCCTCCGTTCCCACCACGATGGCCAGATCGGGAAAGGGATTATTTCTAAGTTAATCCGGTCGGGTCCCTGGTACACCTGCCAAGTTTCATCGTCCTAGCTTGTGATACACATCGTGTGATACACATCGAAGGTAGCAAAACACGGCGAGTGAGAAAATCAGCTGGTTTTGTTAGAGGGGTTAGTACAGTACGAAATTGAGGTTTCCGGGTTTACAAATAGTGATTATGGAAGTAGATTACGTTAGTATTACAGGTAAGACAGGTCCTTTAAATATATAGGATAATACGATTTTTTAATATATTTCTAATTCTGGATATGTGCCAGACATAACCTAAATACAGAAGTTGCTGCTGACTCTACCAAAAAGGAGTTGCCATTGATGGTGGTTGATGGCAGGTTGAGGGTTCCATAATATGGAAGTCAACCAGTAGAGCATAAATTTTGGGGTTGACTAATAGCCTGGAATATTTTAGTCAAACCCCATTTCCATTTCTCTCCTGACAGAAGGAAAGTCTGCTCGAAAATTTGGGGCAATGGTCAGAAGATACTGCTCTTAGAACTACAGGCTCTACTGTCTTTGATGGAAAACGGCGTAAATAGGTCGATCATATTGGCCTTAAGATCGTGGTACTCGAAATGCAAGCTGGTAGTCAAATGGCAAGACAGGCTGAGCCACCCTATTACAGTGAAAAAGGGAGTCCCTCAGGGCAGGGTCCTATCGCCCCAGATTTTTATATGTGCAATTGCTCAGTGCCTAAGAAAGCTTACGCCAACTTTTAACTTCCGTGGCATCGATGTTAGCTACCTGGCCTATGCTGACGACGTCCTCCTTATCAGCCGATCCAGGAAGGGCCTTGAAACAAACGTTGCTAGCCTGAACCAAACGCTTGGCGAGATTGGCCTATCAGTCAACGCTAGTAAAAGTCAGTACGTTTGTTTCAACGCTCCTGCTACTCTTCGGAAGCCCTCTCTGAATGTTGGAGGCAATGTTTTCATAACCGAGGAAAAAATTCAATGGCTTGGTATAACAATTGCGCAAACGATGCGAAAGATTTGTGAGGAAGCAGTTAAATCAGCCGTTAAAGGAATTAGATATGGCTACTGCAAAATTGTGCCGAACCGTTCGAGGTATAGCAGACCTGGGCTTGGAAAGTTATATACTGCCTTTTGCGCACCGTATGTTAACTTCCTTGCTGGATTACATACTATACTCAGAAGAAAGGACCTTCGACGCATACGCTCGACATACTTCAGATATCTGAGATTTCTTCTCTACCTACCCCGGCGCACACGGAATCGTTACCTGATCCGACGTTTGTTAATTTCTGACCCGTTGTTGACACTTGAAGCCCTCTCCTCTAATTTGTGTTCTCCGACTGGAAAATTACCTGTCCATGATCCCATCAACGTGATTCTAAATTAGTGAACCTTTACTGAAAATATTTTTTGCGATTATTTTATATTTCTTTATCTTTTTTTACTGCACTTACGCCCTTGGGCAGTGCGTCATAAATTCATTCATTCATTCACTTAACATTTAGAGAGCACTTTTCTTCTAAACTAGTTTAAAACATCGAAGTTCAGAGATATTTATGTTATTTTTCTTCTTTAAAGTTTGCAAGGACAGCATTGCTGTAACTGCTTCATGAATTAAGTTTGATGTAAGAGCAGAATGTTGCATGTTTTCTTCTCCTCTCCTGGGATTTTACTTGCTTATGAAATAAGAATGTTCAGGCATGAAAACCATCTCAGACAGCTATCGGATATTCAGCAATGGTAGAACAAACTAACAAACATGGTCAAATGCTTGTTTCTTATGGTTTTAGTCTTGGACAGATGCAACAAAGTTATTCAAATCGGTTTATGTTATTGAATACAGATTAAATAGCCTACAAACAGTAGAGGTATGCTTATTTGAATATTTGTTGATTTCGAACTTTCGCATTTGCATGCACTTGCTGTGTCTAAAGTTAACTATCAGTTAGTTAAAGTCGGTAATTAAGGGCCTCTGAAAAAATCCTGAATAGGTATTTTGGATCTTCATTCTAGCATTTAGCTAAAAACTGCACTGTTCACATTTAAGTTACTGTTCAAATATGCATACCTCTACTGTCCTATGTCTGAGTAAATAGTTTTAACACAAGTATTCGAACAGAAGTCATTGCCGGATATGGCTGAACTAGTGTGATATGCAGTTTTGGCAACTTTAATAAATTAGCCCTTTTCAACAGAAACATTGACCTTTTCCCAGCAATTTATTGCTTTGCAGTTCTGCAAAGCAATAAATTGCCCAAAAATTTAAAAGCGAAACTTGGCCAACCTTTGATAAAAATTTATATCATCAGAAGGTTAAATTGTGCCAAAAGCTAGCTGCAATTTAATATTGGGTTCTTACTAGTCAACCACAAACCCCTGATTTTTTATACCCTATGCCAAAAGTTAGATATGTCTAGAGTTTGGCATCAGAGATAGGCTATGCCAAATGCTAGATATACCCAGCGTTTGGCATAAGGTCCCCAAAAATCAGGGATTTGTGGCAGACTTTTCCCTATTCTAGTTATTTGCTAGTGCAAACACTTTGCCAAGAGAAATAAAATAAAGTATCTGATTCAGTCATACACAAATCCTCAGTTTCTGGGCATGGTGTCCCAATCTGTGGGCATACCCCAACATGTGGATATGGTGCCCATATGTTGGGGTACCATGTCCTGGAGCATGGGCATGGTACCCCAATGATATTTGTTTGAACTGAGACTGGTTACATACAAAAATACCTAATTTTATTTTCTATCCAACCTCATTCTAATTTTCAAAATATCAAAGCACTCCCAAGACACATAAAGTTTTGTTGAAGCCACTTTGTTCCTATTGAGTTTACTCTATCCTTTTCAAGAAAATCGCTGCTAAGTGATGAGTCAAGATTTTCAATCTGCTCACTCGATTGAATATTTCGTTTTGATTGTTTGCATTTTAATGAATTTATTCTGAGTGATTTTTTTTAAGTGTTAACAGACTGTTATAAAATATCACTAAACTCAAAATACAATAAAAGGCAAACCATCTAAAGTAATTTGGAAGGAAAGAAAATTTTCTACCTAAAGGGAAATTGTCAAGCTTGTCTTGTCCACTCTACCTAGTGGCAACTACCTGGAAAAAGACAAAGTAAATCTGATAGGAAAGCAGTGGCTTCCACAAAAGGCACTGTCTAGGGAACTTGGAGCCATACTTTATATCGTCCAGGCTATGGAACCGGTAGTTCTCACAGAAATCAAACCATATGAGCTATGATTCCGCAATCTGATATTGACTAACAGAAACTAGTATATGCTAGCTCCCATTCTGGTAGTAATAGAAATAATAGCTCACAGAAACTTCATTGTACCAGCTTCTCATCCAGTAGTCTCAAAGAATTATGAAGTCAGAAGCTAGGGAGCGGGTAGATGATACCGAAACTACATATTTGGAGCTTCTCTGGTAGTGTCTACATAAAATATAGAAACTCATAGAATAGTTTGAATGAGAACTAGGAAGCCAGAGTTTTCACCTGACTTAGAGAAAATAACATGGGAAAAAATAAACTACCGGAACCCATATATTGAGAGCTAAGGTACCAGCAGCAACAACATTGCACAATAACTAGCTCACAGACACAAACACAATTTTAATTTTTGAACTCACTGACCCATGTCAGTGCATACTAGGAAACTGGGAGTGAATACTGTTAAGTCACAGAACCAAATTCCATGGACCAGGGTTCCCATAGTCGTAAAAATTAAAATTTAATTAAAATTACAAACTCACAGACGTGTCAATATAGTCTTTGAGTCCGGTAGTATATATTATCAGCTCACGGAACCCATCTTCTATGGGGCCCGGACATAGTTCCTCAAGCTTTTCGCATGAAACTGGCATTTCATCAACCCAGCTTAAGGATGATTCTTATATTCGGGCGGTGATTTAGTGGGCATTTCTCCATTTGCTCTCGGCCATCTCAAGAACTGTTGCCCTTACTGCCCAATGCTGCAAGTGTTGGTATTTGGGCATTTTAAGGTGGCTGGGTGGCACGCAAGACCTTCAAACTGGTCAAAACTACTCTGTGAGTTCTATATACTATCTCATGTAGATATTACCGTAAGAACTACCAGTTCCATAGCATGTAGAACATAAAGAACAGCTCCCCAGTCAACCACAAACCCCTGATTTTTGGATACCCTATGTCAAATGCTGGATATGTCTAGTGTTTGGCATACCCTATCCTAACGCTGGATACACTATGCCAGGTGCTGGATACTGTACCCCAGTAAAATACTGATGATTTGAATGAAGCTAAAAAATCAACCAATTAGAACTCCTTTATATTGAGGCAGGTCAAGGTTAGGTTACCAACAAGTATCCAGCATTTGGCATAGGGTATCCAGCGTTAGGCATAGGCTATGCCAAAAGCTAGATATACCCAGCGTTTGGCATAGGGTATCCAAAATCAGGGATTTATGGTAGACTGCAGCTCCCGGTTCCCTAAACAGTGCCTCCCCATAAGTCAATGTATCTTGGTAGTGCTCTTACATTTTGAAAATTTGGAAACGTGGTTAGATAGAAAATAAAATCAGGTATCTTTTGATCTAGGACTGGAAGACAGCCCTGTTTAGGTATGTAACCAGGCTCAGTTCAAAAAAAAATTGTTTTGCCTTGATTAACTTTGTTAGAGCAAAAAGCAGCCAAAAATTAGCAAAGTCAAAAGACAAATTGTTCTTTTGAGGAAGATTGTTAAGTGCTCTAATGGTTTTCTCAAAGTGATACTTCCAGAAAAAATATTAATGATTGTGCTACCTTTGCTCTGCAGCCAAGCCCAAGGCCCAAAACAGAAGAGTCCAAGACTGGCAAGACAAGCCAATACAGGCGATTCGAAATTAAATGCAAAGCTTACCTTCACAGTGACCGGCTTCTCGGGACAGCTGTTAGCCTACTAGTGCGTATCTCTATGACTTTGTCAAAACACATGCCCCAAAGAACTTTCGACGACAGAAAACCAGTTATAAAATTCTTTGGAGGATTCACTTTTATTATGCTCTTTTCATCCAAAAAATTATAAATAGTGATGATGCTGACGATATACTTTGACAACTAGTTTTTTGCGCCATCTAGCGAATATTTTTTAGTGTTAATAGTCTAGTGTTGTTAAGTACCGGTAGTGGCGTAGACTGCACGCGCAAAAACTGAACGACCAGTCGTTTGGAGGTAACGGCGCTTCCCCACCTTAAAACTGGGACGTCAAACTTTTTCGACTTGGCTTTGACATAGCGTCTACACAGGTAGATGTTCGTACGGCCCAAGCTGACTGAGAATCATATGATGATGATGATTTTATTAACGCACTTAAGGAGAGGAAATAGTAAGTAATAGTAATAGTAATCAAGCCGCTCAAGGAAGTTTATTTTCCAGCTTGAGCATGAAGAGGACCCTTGCCAAGAAAGGCCGAAATATAGCCCGAATAAAATGTAGCTGGCTTATCCGTTTTGCACCGTCAAATATGTCTACACAGGTCTCGAGGGGTTGCTCACTCCCAAAAACGATGTACACCAAGTGGCGCGTGCCGCGGTGCCGTGTCGGTGCCGTGCCGTGCCGGTGCCGTGCCGGTGCCGAGCCGGTGCCGAGCCGGTGTCGTGCCGGTGCCGAGCCGGTGCCGTGCCGGTGCCAAGCCGGTGCCGCGGTTTTTTTTACTTCAAATTACAGTATTGTGATAAAGCACGATTTCTGATGTACATGTAAACAAATTTCATCAGATATTGGCCGAGAATGAAGTCGGCAATGTGTGTTGAATACAAGAGCTAGCAGCTCATATGGTACTTGCAAGGCTGGGTCAGAGGATGAAATTTAGGAATTTGTAAATTCTTGGGTTTCTTGTGTTTAATTATAAGCCATACCCTTGAAATAAGAATGATTGTGGGCCCTTGGAAATCAAGAGAATGATCTGGTGAAAAGTATTTTATTTTTGCACTTTAAGGGCACTAGAAATTCATGTGAAAGCAAAACCCTTTAGGCAAAAGTGACTATGGGCTCATGGGGATCACGTAGTTGTATATTTTGCTCAAACTAATGCAACCTATAATACTAATGCAACCTACTTCCGTAATCATTACATATATTTCTAAACCCGGAGACCCACGTTTCGTGCGGTACATTCTAACCCCTCTAACAAAACCTCGCTGATTTTCTCACTTGCCGTGTTTTGCTACCTTCGATGTGTATCACGCTGTCGACGGTTCGAGACGGTTGCGCGACGGTTGTCTGCGAGAATTTTTTCCATCAGGAAAATCGGTTATGCAAATTGTTTCCCTGTTTCGCTAGAAGTCAACGGGTCTCGGAAAAGGCTTAAAACAGCCAAAACAGTTAGTTATTTATTGAAAGCACAGCATAGTTAAAGTATTCAAATACTTTAAAATACTGTAAGTTGAAGAGTGATTAGTGCGAGGGGTTCTTTAAGGGAGCTGGAAATTCATTTTGAAGCAAAACCCTTGTTTCACAAATAATCATGGGCTCATGGGGATCATGAAAATATATGTTTTGCTCCAAAGTATTTTCTGTACTTTGTGGTTATGATGAGTACTTTAAGGAATGTGGTTGACTCTATAAAAGAATTTATGAACCAATCTTTTCCTTCCTTGACTACCTACTTAGGCTAACTGGTACATATATTTAGCCACAGCAAGTGCATGAAAATGGCAAAGTTCGAAGCACGAACGTTCAAACAAGCATACCTCTATTGCACTTCCAGAGTGTCTGATGGGGAAATTGACTTTTTCCAAGTTAAATATGCCTGCCAAGTATCATTCTTAGCACACTCTACAAATATGAAAAAAAGATTGGTCGCCACTGAATTACCTTCACCAGAAGCAAAATATACTGAAGCTGACTCAAGTTTTGGGCGATATTCGATACCGATAACGATATATCCATGTATCTGACAAAATATCGATATCGAAAGTAAATATCGATATCGATAACGATATTTGTTCATTCGTAAAGATTGCAATTAATCCAACATAACCCACACTTATATATACGAAATTGGAGCAATGTGTATTCCGCAATTCCTTTCTTATTCATCCGGAGTTCGACATGATCCAGTATGCGATATATCGGATATCGATCGATCGATATATCGCACCAAATATCGATATCGAAACGTAAATATCGCCATCGAAAACGATATTTGTTCATCGTAATTATTGTAAATAATCCGAACTAACCTACACTTATATATCCGAAATTGGACACTATGTTTTCCCTAATTCATTTCTCATTTATTCTGAGTTTGAAATGATCCAAGATGCTATTTAATGAAAATTTGGTTCTTAGATTTTGGCGAAACGAAGCATGGTAAGAAAATATCAATATCGATATATCGAATATCGAAAGTGAAAATATCGATATATCGATTGTTGAATATCGAAAGCGGAAATATCGATATATCGATTATCTAATATCGAAAGTGAAAATATCGATACATCGAAAAATCCAAGTATCGCCAAGCACCAGTACCAAACCATGGTTGACCACTTTGCGCATTTGGTCAACAGCATCTCCTCATATCTAGTTCAGCTTCTTCTTCGGTTGCATGTTTTCAATAATTCTTTCATTCAAGTACCTTCGTTATTGGGCGCCAGATACCAGATACCAGATGGCGAAGAGTAATCTGCAGAAAATTTGTCCGTGGCCGGCGTATCGTGCTAGAGGCGCGCCGGTGCCGTGCCGTGCGGTGCCGGTGCCGTGCCGTGCCGGTGCCGAGCTGGTGCCGCGGTGTTGCGCCGTTGCCGTGCCTTTGCCGTGCCGGTGCCGTGCCGGTGCCGTGTCGAGGTGTACACCGGTGGAGAGAGAGCAACCCCTCGACAGGTCTACATCTTACGGTTACCGGGCAGAGGTAAAATCAGGGGCAAAACTAATAGTGCGAACACACGATCAGGATTTCCCTGCTGGATTTCTCGCACTGTCATCATCAAGTTGAACAAATTTCAACTTTTCCATATGGAAGTGATGATGGTGCCGAAAATCCGGGTAGGAATTCCAGTCCGGGAGCTCCCGATCCTGATCGTGTGTTTGCACTGTAAGGGAGAAGTAAGGGAGGAGGTGGTTCGAAACCGCCAAGAGTTAGTGCTCGAGTTGATTGGCTGACACAAAAGTAAAGAACATAAGAGTATATGGTTATAATTCTTATGTTTCGGGGAACAGTTAGTCCGAAATCTGGATAAATCCTTGCTATACTGTAAAACAAAATCTTACAGTATTTGCTACTCGGATTAATGTTATCTTTATTGAGATAAAATTACCCATAATTCCGATTAATTTTTTACCAATAGAGATAAGACTAATCCCAGTAGCAAATACTCATCCTTATTCGGAGAAACTTTTTACAGTGTATGATGGAAACAAATATCTGAAATCCTTCACCTGAGTAGACTTGTGCTGGACAAGGAAAGACTGATGGCCTTTACCCGATCGATCGAGAAAGTAATAACGACTCTACTTGCTTGCAATCCCACCAAGACAAGGGCGAGAGGAAAAGTGGTCGAGCCGGTCGAGGTAATGGACCCATGAGGAGCACGGCCTTACGGAATCAAACCAATTTCCTATTTTAACGAGGAATGAATTTTGTTTTATTGCTTGGTGGTCCTGTACGCAGGCTTTTTGCCCTTTCCATGCAGCTGTCTTGAGATTACCTTTCCCCCAACCTTAGCTAGTTCCCCCTCCCACTGGAGACGAACTTCGCTTCCTTCAGTCTGAAGGTGCATGACAAGGTTTCGTAGTAACGCACTTCCATCGTTTTTTTCAAACTTGATCAAGAATATTAAAGTTTAAACGAAAAGGGCTGGGATAGGACAATCAAGTTACCTATCACTTATTCACTTAAAGGAACAGAAAACTTGACTCAAACTTGACTCGGGGAGCTAGCTGACATATCAAGAATGTACCCTGAGTCGATATTGAGTAAGAAAAATTCTCGTTACGACCATTGCAGTTTCCGAGAATTCGACTTTTGAGTTAGTAGAAAAAAAAGCAAAAGGTTTGTGCCGGGAGTAGCAACCGAACGCACGACCTTTTGACTGCTATCCCGATACTATGCCCGAAACACGGCCAAAGGCGAACTTTTTAGTGCATAAGTGCATAATTACAGTGCATAAGGGGCAAGGGCCTGCCAGCTAGCTTTGGGAACACTAAGGAGGGGTTCGAGATAACAAAGAACAATAAGTCCCTGTATTTTTATCTAAGCCCCCCAGGTCGGTTTGATGGCCGAAAGTTGTGTAGTCAAGTTTTCTGTGCCTTTAAATTGGCTTGAAGACCCCGCTGAAAATCGTTACTTCGTTGTTCCGCTATTCACCAATAATCGATTTTCAAATAGTGGGATTCTGCGTGATGTGTGGTACCTCTATGCGCTTGTATTTTTGTTGTATGCCTTACGAGAAAGATTTATGATTTATTTTTTTTTAGTTCAGCCACTTCAGGCACTAAGCAATTTTCACCAATCTCACCAATTCAGACAGAAAAGCCGCGTTTGTGTTGAGATTAAAATTTCACGCGACATAGTAGAAATCGTTGTGGGGACAGCCGTAGATATTCTGAACGTCATAACTGGAGCAGACAGTGTAAAATAAAAAAAATCCCTTCGCAGAATCCAAATAATTCAATGTATTCAATTAAATGACTATAAAATAAGCTGGCTTTTCAGTTAAACTTTAACAACAACACTTCCGTATTTCGGCCCTGTTCAATCAAATCCAATTCCAAGGGCGAATTAAACTTGCAGAGTGAAGTGAAACTTGTCTTCAATGCTCCTGCTAAAATTATCTTATCTGTGTGCGTGTTTGTTTTTGTTTAGCTGTTAATGACTAAGATAGGATTCTATTATCTATATATAGATCAATCATTTTATTAACTAAGAGCCATTTTTATATGACACTGGCATGGGCGGTTCGAAGGGGCTTGGGCATGGGGGTTTGAGGACTTCAAAATATACGACTGGCTGAAAATACAGAACCAGCAGGCTCAACAAATATTAACGTTATAAGTTCTAAAACGTTACGGAAAATGCCAATGTAGTAATAAAATAATAAGCAAATGAGAAACAGGAACTAGACGATGCCGTTCATATCAAATTTCCCTGGAGAGAAGACAAGCCTCGGTACCAGCTTCTGACCGCAGGCTAAATTTTTTCAATCCTAGCAAAATTCAAGAACTCCTTTACAAATTCCACCTTTTAACGTAGCTTAGACCCCAAACCTCAAGCTTAAAACCGCACATAAATGATGTACACTTCAACTAAATAGAAATAGGGTAGGACTACGAAAGAGCCGCAGGCAAATTTTTTTAAATCGGCCTTTACTCGGCAATATTCGCCTACTTCCCACACAAACTCTTGCTTTTAACAAGCAGCAGTTTTACCGTATGTACCCAAGACAAATTTAAACTCAGCGCCGCAGGCGGGTTTTTTATAGTCCGATACGACCTTTTTCTGGCGTTTCTACTTTCTAGCTTTTAAGGTGGCTGAAATCTTAGGCCTAACACATCACCTAAATTACGGGCCATTCAACTAGATAGCGAGTAGGCGACTATGAAAGACGGCGCAGGTAAAGTTTTGCTGCACATTTTAAAGGCTGCCTACGATATCACATATCTGTCCGTGCCCCGATAACTCGGAAACGGAGTGGGATAATCTGTCCGTGCCCCAATAACTCGGAAACGGAGTGGGATATTTTCCCGGAAGTTGGTACGTGGTAGTGCTTTCACTTTGAATTTAGACTACAAAAAAACAAATAGTGGAATCATCAGGCCCACCATGCAGTGCTTACAAAGCTTGTTTATGTGCAAACCTTACTCCGCAAGCCATTTAAAAATAAAAATAAAACCTGTTTCTTTTTAAGATAAGGAGACTTTTGCACAAAACCAGATAGGATAATGTTGAAACGTCGCGCCGCAGACGAAATATTTGGAAATCAGTCTGTTTTCAGCGCCATAGAGTGAACATCATGATCTGGCAATGGAAATTATGTCCCTCTGACAAGTTCGAAACATACGACTGTCACTCTAACAAGCTCAAAACACACGATATTTCGAAACGTAATGGCTTAAGCAAAATCTATCAGTCATTATAGACGGGTGGGGGTGGAAGGGGGTATTTTGTGACGTTCTCGTCTACTTTCTTGCACCACCTACTCGTAACAAGTGACATATGGGCTCGCAGCTCTTGTTTGTATTATATTATTATTATTATAACTTTCAACATAACCATTTTGCTGTGATAAAAGTAGTCAAAGCAGTTCCTTAAGTGCTCCTCAGATTGTATCGTGTTTTATTTTTTTATTTAGCAAAAAACTGCACTAATCAAAGTTAAGTAACTGCTGAAAGAATTATAACTCTACTATAAAACAGTCTCCCCATTTTTTCAAACCTGCTAAGTATGTAAGTGTTTCGTCACTAGATTTCAGTACACTATCCAGTATATCTTGAAGCGAAACAAAATTCTAAGAGCGAAACGGAAATCGTCCCAGTCGGAATATGCTTAGTCGGAAGAAGATGCAATTGCTAAAGCCTTTATCCAGGATGTTTCTTTATGGTCGGAACGTTGATCGTCAAAGAAACCATGAACTGCGGTAATTCGATGTATGATAGGAAAGGAAGATAATTAATTAATCACTGGTCGGATCAGAGATCTCATCAACTACCAAAAGCTGCTCTTCTTCTTGCGTCAGCTCCAGTGGCAGTCTGTCGCCCCACTTTGATTTTCGAGCAATGTGATACAAGGCACTAGAAAGAAAATTGGTTAGTGTCTTGCATCATCGTACAAGTTGCGTTTAGTTCTTGTCTGACAAACCCTAAACAACCCCCAAGATGTGAACAAGAGAACTTAAGTAGCTACTATCAACCGATTACAGTTTCCCTTTACCACAGCAGGTGGATGAAAATGGTACTCCACACACTTGAGTACGTCCGAAGCAAAATAGCCCTACTCTGCTGATTCCCAATCACGAAGCAAACAATAACCGTACTCCCAGATTTTCACCCTACCGTCAAGTTTTCAAAACTTGTGCGAAGCTTACTCGCTTCAAACTAAGCTAAGCCCCCCCCCCCCTCTCCATCAGTTTCTTTCTAACAATTTAAAATAGAGCTGAAGCCCCGAACTTTCGTTTTCGGCTATTTGCCACCACACTACTCTTGGTGCCATCCCATCTAGCCCGCCCCCACCTAGTGGCCGCGGTACCCCTCGAACTGAAATTCCCAACAAACTTTCCTGCATACTTTTCGAACCACGGACAGAGGCGGCATAAAGCTGCCCGCTTCGGTACAGCTCGAAAAAGAAGAGCGAAGAAACAGATGCGCGTTTTGTACAGATAGGAGGAGATGAAGTGGCCAGACTTCAGGCCATAATTCAATACTTCCCGAAAAAGCTGTTTTGCACTGTCAGAGTTTCTTAACAGATAACACAAGGATGCGCAGTTTTAAAAGAAGGCACTTGGGATGCAATGTGTTATGATTAAAAACGTTATGCATTATATGTTATGTGTAACAAGCGTTGCCAGGAAGAGCCGAAAAATAATTTGCTGATTTTTCCAATATCATGACGACAAAAAGTCACCAGATACTTTTTTGGCGTTTTTTTCAATGCTCTTCCTGGCAATATGCTTGTTATGCGTAACATGTAATGAATAATGTTTTCAAAATCACAAAAGATTACATCCCAAGCGTTGTCTGTTGAAGTTGCACATCCTTGTGTTATCCATTATGAAACTTCTGACTGTGGTTTTCAGAGCAAAAAAAAAAAAAAACACAGCGGAAAGCTCTGCGACTTTCCTTAACAACGCGAAAGCTAACTGAGAATGATCCTGGCTTTGCTTTCAACCCTTAGAAAGCCCTCTCAGCTCTAAAGAAGTTCATGGATAAGAAATACCTTACAAGATACTCACCTATCGGAGTGTTTTCCTTTCGTAAAGGTAAACCGCTGCAGCGAGCCTTGACTGGTGCAAACTTCGCAGATGACATGTCGCGATCGGATTTTGCTATCACGAACAAGTCGTGGCCACCCTATGTCTTCCGACTCCGGTAGCTTACCTAAAAAAGAAAATGGAAAGTAGAAAATACAGATTCATGTACTGAAGAAACACACAAAAAGGCGAAAGCGATACCTAATTATCGTACAGTTTTACACATGGTCTTCCTTATATATAAACACTCCTCTTGAAGTTTTTGGAGGGTAGAAAGGCAAGGGCCGTGGCCGTGGTTCATAGCACAAACTTTAAAGAAGACAGGCGAAGGTGACCCCACATGAGGTGCTTTGACTCCCACGGGGAGCCAATATTCCCCCGACTCAACATGAGTCTAAGACTCGATCTTTCTCCCCTGGCTTTCAGTTCAAAAGGACGACCAATTCAACGTCTTAAAATTCAATATGGTCAAAAGTTCTTCATACCTAGATGGTATGAAGTTTTCGGGGTAATTTTTCAATTTGTTAGCGAGAAACTGTACGCAAGACATGATTACATCCCTTAGGCTTCCAATTATAAATCGTTCTTCATACCTAGATAGTAAGTAAGTAAGTAATTTATTTATAACCCGCCGTTTTCAGAAAGCGGAGTAAAGGAAGATAGTAAATAAAACACATAAACATACACAAAAAGACACTTAATTTCAATCGTCGGCCAGGAAGCAGTGTAGAAGGTCGTGCGCTGGTTGGGTTCTGTTGTCAATGATTTTTGATAGCGAAGAAGAAACATCCAAAAGGGTAACACTTGCATCTTGAATTTTGAACTTCTCCGTCAAAGTATGGTTATGGCATAATTTCGACAAGTGGAGCAGGTGCTTTGCATATTTAAAATAACATGATTTCATCTTTTTTATCTCTTTCTTTCGCAGAACATGAGTGACACCAGAACGAAATAGTATAGAAGGAGCGCAGAAGGTGCTGTACAACTTTCCCAAAGCTTTACGATTATAGCGCCCCCGGTTGGGGACGATGCGCCCATAGGCGGTACGGATTGATCTAGAAACTTCTTGAACAACCGAAGAGCAAAATTTTGACAACGAGGATTTGAATGTTATGCCAAGCCATCGTAGAGATTCTGTTGTTCTGACGACGAACGATCCAAGAGAGATAGAAGCTTTAGCATTCAAACGATTTGACGAAGGGTTGAAATGCAGGTACTCACATTTTGAGAGGTTAACTTCAAGACCGATTTTGAGAAGTTCCGACGACGGCTTACAGACACTTTTGGTGAGTGTGGATCGGGTTCGGCTTACTAAGAGCAAGTCGTCCGCGTAAGCTATGTAGCTGAAGGCGTGGTCTTTATAAAAGTAAGCAGGATGCAAAGAATCAAGACAAGAAGATATGGCCGATTTGAAGATGTAGGGAGATAAGACTCCCCCTTGACGAACACCAGTTCGGACTGGAATTATCTCTGACAAGCTACCTTGCCATTTGAACCTTACTGAAGAATGACCATACCAAAATTTTAACAGATAGACAACAGACAGATTCACGCCAGAAGTAATGAGAGAAAATAGGGCCTGAGAGTGCGTTATATTGTCAAAAGCACCAGCTATATCTATAGAACATATATGTATAGCAGACTTGTAGTATGAAGTTTTCGGGGCAACTTTCAATTTGTTAGCGAGAAACTGTACGCAAGACATGATTATATCCCTTAGGCTTCCAATTATACCCATTAATTCTAGTGTAGACACATCAACGACATAATTGACATGAACACTCACCAACGCACAGACCGATGGACTAGAAGCCATCCAAAAAAGGGATGATCGGCCCGGGTTATCTTTCTTACGAGGATGGCCTGGTCAAGCTTGACCTGCCAAAACTTGCTGAAAGGCGGAATCAACTGACAATAGCGTTCGGGAGTAGGTGTTTGTCATCCCATGCGCATCGTGCCATTCTACCTGACTTTGAGACCATGGCAAATAGCAGGCCCAATACGCGACACAGACAGAGGACGCTGCTTCCCAGAGAATAGAAAGACCACTCATAAACTCGACTGATCTTTACCTGAAATCCTTTGTACCTTATTTTACCCAATATTTTAATTCTACTTAAGTTAAATTATATTTTTAAGTTGTACGTATAGATTAAATGTCTACTTAAGTATTTTTCATGTGTTATTTGCGTGAATGACGATCCAGTGCTAGTAGAGTGATATAGGCTATTAAGGAAATAAAGTACATTATTATTATAAGTGCTAAAGAGTTTCATAATGTCAACCCGGCCAGGTCTACCAGTAGCTTGAACAGTGCCAGAAATTCAGTCAGTTGTTTCGTAATGAGTGAAGTCATGTTCCATATCTTCTGGAAAGTTATGCTGGCTGGATCGCGAATACAAATATCACGAAGAAAGATAGCCCCTCACCTTTATGCAATATCATGTACGTGTACCGTTCTTCGGAAGGCATCTTTGAAGTTCCCAGACTTTGATACCGAACAGCAAAATTGCAAGGCGTTCCATCGTCAGCTTCTACCCTTGGACACGTGAACTGATGAGGGCACTGAAACAAACAAAAAGTATAAAGGGTAAAACTAGACATCTTGAAACAATAACGAGCGATATACGAGCAGTGTTGCCAGATCGTGGTGAAAAAAATAAGCCGCGGCCTTTGAAAAATACGCCAAAACTGCGCCAGAAAAACTACACCTCCAATATCTCAATGACTATGAACACAGAACTACAAAGATTTTTCCGGCCTTCGGTCGCGACGATTAAAACGACGTAAAAACAGTCGAAAACGGAAATTTTTCTGAAACACAGTCGTTTTTTCGTAAAGATAGTCAATTTGTCACATCACGCCAAAAAATACTCCCGTTAAAAAGAAAAACAGCCACGTTTTACGCCACACGCAAGTTGCAGAAATATTTACGCCAGACTCCGACAAAATCCGCCCGTTTGGCGTAAAACCCGCGTATCTGGCAGCACTGTACACAAGTCTAGACGAATCCATTGAAAGGCGATCCGGTAAAATCCTACTCCGGCATTGAAACATTCCTACACATCTTTCTAGCCAGACAGGACCTACCAAGCAAGTGAATTTGATTGTCCGAGTCATGCAGTAAGTAAGTAATTTAAGTAAACTTACCGGAGCTAGCACCTGGCATATTTCGTCACTCTCCATGTCCTTGGTAGCGTCGATCAAAAAGCTCCGTATTTCCATTAGTATCTGAAACAAATATCCCTTTCATTAACTTGGTAAACGCTGACTCATGCTTACAAAACAAGAACACTCGGGAGTAGCGCCAAGACACACTAGCGACAAGAAACGTCCCTACTGAAACTCAATTCCTCATGCACCAGCACTGGCTCCGAAAACTCCGCATCCTAATCACAGCAAAAAAAGATAACGCTTCTTAGCCATCCAAGAAATTTTGTAAACCCGCAAGTTAGTCTAATTTTGAATGTCTAGATCGTAGTTGTCGGGCTACGAGTAAGGCCCGTTTCCAATGCACGGGAAGACTAGGTTTGGCACTACTTCTTAGTCTTGTTTTTCTCTGATACAAACAAACTCATAAAACTATTATCAGATGACAGCTTGCAAAGGCTCTCATGCGACTTAGCTCCTTCATACAAACAAATGAGAACCCGCTATGACAAATAACTGAGTTTAATGTGGTTTTCTTACAGCATAACGTTTTGGGACTAGGGGTCCGTGCGATAAAAACGACAAATTTAAACGGAACAGACACAGCAATGGTGAAAAAAAAACAAAAACATTTATGTTTTTCCGTTTTTGCCAAAGACTAGCAACGACCTGTTTTTACAAACAAGAGCTAAGAACTCCTATGGCACATGCTCCGAGTAGGTAACGGAAGGAAGTAGATAAGAACGTCACGAAATACCCCCTAGAAATAGGATATCTAGTTTCACTCGAGTCTGAGCATTCCTGGCATCGCTTCAGATCATTTTTTGTGGTGTTTAATTTTTTACAATCCTCCAATTACCCTTCCCCCCCTTGGTGGTAGCTATCACTTTATGTTACAGCTGATACCCCTTCAAGTGTATAAAACTAATTACTCAGTTTCTAAATTTTCGCACCGACCATTAACTAGTCAAGGGCTTTTAGATTTTGGATCTTGGATCACGGCTGAGAGTTGGGAGGATGTTGTTTCTTGCGTTGATCTTGATTCAAAGGTTAGTTTGTTTCAGTCTAAATTAACGGAAAATTACCAAAAGTGTTTCCCAGAGGTTGTTAAGAAGGTATGTTCTTCAGACAAACCTTACGTAAATGAAAAAATTAAAGAGCTAATCCAATTAAAGTTAAAACTTTTTCGCCGTGGAAAGAAAGACGAAGCGATTGCTCTTAGAAAACAGATAAAGAAAGAAATAAGACGTGCTGCTTCTCGTTATGGTAAGAACAAATTAAATAGTTTAAAACAAAGTAAACCTCAGCAGTGGTTCAGGAAAGTGAAAGAAATTGCGGGTCTTTCGCCCAAAAACCTAGATTTTCGACTTGATGAACCGCCGTTTCAGACAGCCAATGAGCTTAACAAACATCTTGCCACGATTGTTCAAACATTCCCTCCTCTCGCAGTCAACCAACACATCCCCGAAACTCCAAAAGAAAAAATTCCCGTAATTTCAGCGAAAGAAATAATTACAAAAATACATAGGCTGAAGATTACTAGTATATGTCCGATTGATATCCCAGTGGATCTAATAAAAGCATTTCCTGATAAGTTAGTAACACCCCTTGCAAACATTTTCAATGATATCAGTACATCCGGAAATTACCCGTCTTGCTGGAAGCTGGGTTATATCACACCAATCCAAAAGAAGGGGGGTTCGAACGATTTTAGTGGTGTTCGACCAATAACACTGACCCCAGTTTTTTCAAAAATGTACGAGGGTTTCTTGGCTGATTGGTTAAAGGCAGAGATTCTTGATCTTATTGATTTACAACAATTCGGGAACCTCAAGGAGGTATCTACTTCGCACTACCTTGTTAGTCTTCTTGACACTATTCTGAAAAATCTTGAAAACCCTGATACTTGGTTGAATCTTTTATTAATAGATCTCCAGAAAGCTTTTGACCTAATTGACCATAATATCCTTGTAAACAAACTGTTGATTGAGTTCCAAGTGAGTCCTTTTTTAGTCAAAATTGTTGCTTCTTTTTTAACAAATCGTTCTCAAGTGCTTAAATACAAAAACGTCTTTTCTGATCCCCTCCCTATTTTTTGTGGTGTCCCCCAAGGAACTCTAATGGGACCAATTTTATTTTTAATAATGATCAATAGCCTATTGACTGACCACCCAGATCGTTGGAAGTACGTGGACGACCTGTCTGCACTGGAGGTATGTCGACGGAATATAAAAAGTTCAATTACGGCTCTACTTGAGGACGCTACTAAGCAAGCGTCTTTGTCGAAGATGAGGGTTAACTCCCAAAAATCATCGGTCATGACTGTGAATTTTTTAAAATCCGTGCCCTCTTTCACAGACCCCATTCCTCCCGAAATCTCCGTTAGTTTTATTAAATTACTTGGAGTTACTATTTCAGCTGACATGAAGTGGGATGCCCATGTTCAAAACATCCTCAAACAAGCTTCCCCTTCGGTTACCATGTTAAAACTTATGAAAAATTTTTCTTGCCCCCCGAAGGATCTCCTCCAACTGTACTGTTCGTTTATCCGGCCAATACTGGAGTATGCTTGTCCAGTGTGGCATTTTGGGCTTACCTCTGAGCATGTTTATAAGATTGAAAACATTCAAAAACGAGCGCTTAGGATCATTAATGGGGAGGGTAAGCTTCCTTACCATTATCTGCTTGGCAGGTTCAGGCTCACCACCTTGGACGCGAGAAGAAACCTCCTATGCCTTAATTTCGGCACCAAGACCCTGTCTGTTCCCAGATTGCGTCCTATTCTCCCCGAACTCTACACACCCATCCGCAATAGACCGCAGCGCGACAAGGCTCAGAAAGTACCCAAATTAAATCCAGTCCCCACAAAACATGAAAGGTACCGAAGGAGTTTTGTTCCAAGTTTTGTTGAATTGTACAACAGCCAGTAAACTTAGTCATTATTTTTGTTGAATTTGTTAGTTTTAGTTTTTGACCCTTTTAGAATGTTTTATTTTGTTTTATATATATTTTTAAGTGAAATTACTTTTGACGTAATGATTAAAAATTTACTCTGATTGAATTTGAAATTTTTTTTTTTTTTTACCATTTCTTTAAAGTGATTTTTATTTGTTTTAGAAGTTTTTGGCAAAATGTTCGCCGAATGAGCCCATCGTGTAAATTGTGGTAGTTAAGTTTTGTATCGACTGATGAATTTGTTACGAATTATGTTGCAATTATTATTTGACTGACAAATTGATTCGAGTGTTTAGTTATGTTTGGACGTAGAAGTCGAAGATTTTAGAAGATTTTTATTTGTTTTAGAAGTTTTTGGCAAAATGTTCGCCGAATGAGCCCATCGTGTAAATTGTGGTAGTTAAGTTTTGTATCGACTGATGAATTTGTTACGAATTATGTTGCAATTATTATTCGACTGACAAATTGATTCGAGTGTTTAGTTATGTTTGGACGTAGAAGTCAAATTCGGCGTTCACGCTGTGAAAGTACTTTTTAGAATTAAAAATCTACTACTACTACTACTACTACATTTAGGTCAAATGAATTTTCTACATTCCAAGTTTAGGATGGTCGAAATGGATCATTCCCCCCCCCCCCCTGTTCTCGGCTCCGGTCTAGACCCTAAAATATGTCATTTACGACAGATGACCTATCTATTTTCCAAGTTTCATTCAAATCGCTCTACTCGTTTGACAACTATACGAGCCACACAATTTCCGGGACTCCCCCTCCAACTCTCCACACTGTGGCCAAATAAGACTCGGACGCCTAAACGTCATATCTCTGGCATCTCCTATTCCCGTCCATCAAGCTTGACTCTAATCGAAGCATATCTGTAAATTCTCTCTCCTACCGTGGCCAGATCCGGTTCGGACGTCAAATAACAAACCTAGGCCGCATAACCTCGGTAGTGTCCAACCTGCATCCCATTCGTTTGGTTTTCTGCATGTCACAAAGTTCCCAGACCCCCGCCCCCCATCCACCTACCTCCAACTGCCCCAACCATAGCCGCATGTGGTTTGGATATATGTTTTTCATACCTAGCTCATCTGTCCTTATCGCCCATAAAGTTTCAATAGAATCGGACCACCCGTTCGCAACTTACGGAAGTCAGTAATGATCGGATCCAGGAACGGAAGTTTCCCTAGGGCATTGTGTAGGGTCCTTTGGTTATTTGGTCGGGTTTCTAATAGACTGCCATGTTTCATCGTGCCTAGCACATCTGGAAGTATCCTAACTCGCGATCACCAGAATTCCGGGAAACCCCCTCCAACACCCTCCATAGGTCTCGGATACGATCTAGTTCTATCAAGAACATATCTAGGGCTTGTGCTTGTTTTCTCTATTAAATTCCATCCCGATCCCTCGACCCGCTCCGGCTTGAAATGGAAAATTTGAGACGAGACGACAGATCTTTCCACTTGCCAAGTTTCATTCGAAATCCGATCACCCGTTCGAAAGTTATGCATACCACTACATTCCGGATTACCCATCTCTCCCCCCCCCCCGATGGTCGGATCGGAGAAACGACTATTCTCAGGTCAGTCTGCTCGGGTTCCTGATAAGCCTGTCAAGTTTTATCATCCTAATACATCAGGAAGTACTGAACTAGCGGGAACACCAGGATTCTGGACCCCCCTCAAACTCTCCAACAGTGCCGGAATCCGGCACGGTTATGTCAGCGATATATCTAGGTCTTGTTCGTATATTTTCCACCAAGTTTCATCCCGATCCCTCCACTCTAGGCGTTTCCCAAGATTCCCCCCTCCAACTCCTCCCGGATTCCGTCCGGAATTAAACTCGGTCGTTTGAGACACAAGGTCTTTCCAAATATTAAGTTTCATTAAGATCCGACAACCCGTCCGAAAGTAATGCACGCCTCAAGAGTCCGGATTCAAGTTCTCAACTCTACCTCCACTCCCGCCCAGATGGTCGGATCAGGAAGTGACTTTTTCTGAGCTAATCTGGTCGGGGTCCTTGGTATGTGTGCCAGGTTTCATCGTCCTAGCTTATGTAGAAGTACCCGAACAAGCAAAACCTGGACCGACGGACGGACAGAAACTTCGATCTCTATATGGCATTTTGCCGAAGGGCAAGTGCCATTAAAAACGGCCGTTTTAACAGGTATTTGCGTTTTTTGACGTTCATTAGGTTTTTGATATAAAAGTAAAGTGAACATTTCCTGATATGTTTTAATGAAAAAGATCACTTACTGAATCACGCTTAACGCAAATGCTGATTAGTATTTATCACACATTTTATTTGAAGGAGCCCATGCCGTTCTACCTTTTAAGCTCAAGTAGTAAGTAAGTAAGTAAGTAATTTATTTATAACCCGCCGTTTTCAGAAAGCGGAGTAAATGAAGAACTGTGCGGCTCGAAACTTCAATGACCCTTTTTGGGCACTTCTGGATTTGGGGCCACCTAACAAATTCAGGAGAAGAAGCCCACTTATCCTGGTACACACCGTCAGAAGTATCATAACATATAAACACAAGGATGCGCGGTTTCACTTATTAATGTTAGCTGTTATATTTTTCAAACATTACCCCTTGGAACGTTACGCATACAAGAAGCCGTAACATCACCGAAAAAACAGCTGCTGATTTTTTGTACTTGTCAGAAGGATGTCAGAAAACTCAGTTCACAGGAAAATTGTATATCCCTGTACTTTTAAATACAGGCAGCGTCCATGTTTTTTATAAATTTTTTTATTTTTTTTTTAGTTTTCGGTGCGATGGCTTTTATGCATTAAATATCTATCTATATGCTTTTTCGGACTGTTTTTTCACTGATCAGTTATTAAGAATCTGGCCTGATTTTTCTGTCACCTACCGCAAATTTCAACCAGTTTTTCGGATCCCAAAACGTAAGTGGAGTGATACCTATGACTTAATTCATTCAATTCATTTATTCCCAATATTCCGATAAAACAAAATGCACGGGATTGTCAAATTACAATTAGGTTAATTCACATTAAAACAAAGGATAAAAAAAGGCACAAACGAGTTAAAACAGCGTTCAGTGCTATGAGCGGGGGGGGGGGGGGGGGGGGGGTCATTAGCTAAGCTTTCTTAGCCGCCCTTGAAATACCCCTTGTTGGGCGAGAATCCATTCTTTTTTCATATTCGGGTGGCAGGATCTCACGGTGCATTTCCGAGGCAAGGCACTTGAGGTCCGAATTTCATTGTGAGATCGTGCCGACACGAAGCAAGGGTTTTCATCCCTAATTCTTCCAGTGCTTGTTGATAGGATTTGTATTTATCCGCCAAAATAATTTTTAAAGGCCTTTTTTGAATGGTTTCCAGCCGATCGGTTTGCTCCTGGTTCAGCCCTGGATGCCACACGGGGCAGCAGTATTCGAGTAGTGGCCGTATGTAGACCGTGAAGCACTGGCCCATGACTTTGCACTCAGTCCAAACCTTTTAAAGCACAGTGGACACTTCTAATGCTTTATTTTGTATTAAATGCTTCACAAATAGACATTTCCGACTTCCTTTAGAAGGAGCTACTAAAACGGCCGTTTTCTTGTTATCCCTGTCTTTACCTCTCTGGCATTTCGGCTATCCAAATCTTAGGAGCTGGGATATCGTGGCAGGAAATTCAAAAACTCCCAGCAACGCTTGATAGAAAAGGATATATTTGAGATGTCACCAATAAGTCAAGCCGCAGATGCAGTTTACTTAAAGTGCCTATCGAAAGTTTTTCTTTGTGGAATAGTGTTACCTTAATTACCTTAATTCGCACTTCGGAGCGAATTAAGATCAGTGTTGATCTGTTGAATCGCTCCGTCATTGATGATGTGATGATTTGTTAGGCCTCAGATGCATCCCAGTTGTATTTCCAAGGCACATCATTCCACTCTTCATCTAGCAACTTTTTGAAGGCTTCCTCGTTGGGTGCTGATACCGTGTCGTTGGTCAGGCTGTTCCATGTGTTGACAACTCGACACGAGAAGAACTGTTGTCGTTGTCGGGTTCTGACAGAAGGCTTAAACAGCTTCTTAGAGTGTCCCCTTCTATCTGCGCGAACGCTCTGGACAATGGGCATACAAATTGGGGGTTGTTCTTGAGAGGTCAGCTTATATGTCATAAGCATGTCAGCTCGCCGTCGTCGAAAAACAAGTGTTGTTAGTTTCAGCTCCTTCAGACGTTGTTCATAGGTTTATCTTTCATGTTTGTTATTATCCTTGTGGCTCTCCTTTGCACTCCTACTAGGAGCTTTACGTCACCCTTAAACCCTGGTGATACTAAGCATACCAGGTTGTGAAGCTTGATTAACTTGCTTTATAAAATGTACCAGAGTATGCAACAAGTTTATACAAAATAACATAGCTACAAAAATCATTCAACAAAAAATAGCCTATTCAAATCTGAATTAGACAAGCTGATTTATGCATAAAACTGTCCACTGTTTCCTGGCTGAAGATTAAAAATTAAGTGTCTTTTTCTGTGTTTGTGTTTGTATGTGTTTTGTTATTTTCTTCATTTACTCCGCCTTTCCAAAATGGCGGGTCAAAAATAAATTAATTACTTACTTACTTACTAAAATAAAGATCTACTAAGTGTTATAAGAAACATCACTTTTATCTTTGACCAAGCTAGTAAACTAAGCATGTATACTGGCCCAAAATATGACGCTTTGAAATATAACAAAGAGGAAACTGTTGAAAAAGCTGCTGAGCTAGGGGGTAAGCATTGTTCCTAGGTTGTTAAAGAGTGGGATTGGAGTAGTTTGATGTGCCCATTGAACTTTAAGGTTTGCAAAACCTTTAAGGGCGGCGGCTGCTTTGCTAATCATTGTGGATACATGGCTATTCCTTTAGATCTGAGTCAACTGTAAACCCCAAAATTTTCCCTGTTGTTGGAGATGGTACATCTGGACAGTCGACTGGCGATACATCACGACGGAGAAAGAAGACTCGAAAACTGCACACTTCTTCAGGTTCAGTTGAAGTTTTATAGCCGGACACTGTTAAAGCTGGGTCATGGACGTGTAGAGTCGTGAGTAGTAGGACGATTTTTTTTTCAGTGTCGCCATTTTTTAGTCAGATTATTGAAACCATCAGGAAGCACAGTTTCCCAAGACGGGTCCTTGGGGTGCACCAGAAGTAATTGAGGCTGGGTCTGATATCTTAGAACCGGGCGATAGTTGCACCGTTTGCGTTCTTTCTGAAAGGAAGCTGGCGAGAATTCTCAAGAGAAATTCTCTCGCTCCCATAGATCGGCCGTGTCCAATGATTTCGGTGTGGTCAAGGGAATCGAACGCTTTTGTAAAGTCACTGATGATACAGTCTATAAAAGCGTATGTCTGTCTGTCTGTCCGTCTGTCAGCATGATAACGCTCGAAGTGAATGAGATGTTTTGATGAAACTTGGTGTGACGACTCAAGGTCAAGGGAGAGGCCGAGTTCGTAGACGGGCTCTGTAGCTCAACATTAATGAGTGGGGGTTCAAATTAAGGAGCGAACAATTTTTTTTTTTACAGATAATGAGACAGTCGATTTAGGGGTAAGAAGACATGCTGAACATGAATATAAAAACTATTTTCACGCCGGACAAGTAGTTCGCCTGGGATCCGGCCAAAATCAGAGAGTTTGTTAAAAGTCCAAGTTTTATTTAAAGCACGCCTTGCACTTCATACTGCTCATGTTCCAATATGCAAAACTATCTGAATACTGTAAAACTAAGCTCTACTTTTAACAAAACATATACGACTTTGTCTGTTCTAACCCTTTTCCCAGACCCATTGACTTCTAGAAACAAGACCATAAGGTGTCGATGGGATCCCAAAAATCTAATATTTGATTCAGACAATTGGGTCTTGTGTTCGCCAGATCCAGTCTTCGCCAGGCTAATCATCAGAGAAACCAAGTTCAGATATACCTCTATAAGCCATATCTATTATAACGATACTGATCAAGACTTCCTGCTTTAATTCTGCCAAGTTTCCGGTTTCGCCCGAATTCCGAGCGAACTACTAGTCCAACAAAAAAAGAAAATTCAGAAACGAATCCAGCATATCTCCTTATCCCTATAAATAACATCTAATCAACTTTAAATAAAACTTTGACTTATAAAAGAATTCCGGTTACAACCGGATTTGGACTAATTATATGTCCGGGTAAAAAACGATTGTCATATACAGACTCAGCCTCTCTTCTTACCCCTTAATCTGTCATCTAATCAAACTTTGCTTTTAATAAATTTTCCGGTTTTTGGCCGGATTCCGGGTGAACTAGTTGTTCAACCTGTTCGTGTTCCGCATGCCTTTTTACCCCTAAACCGAACATTTAATCAACTTCAAATGAAACTTTTACTTTTAACCAACTTTCCGGTTTTCGCCGGATTCCGGACGAACTACTTGTTCGATGAGAAAATGGTTTTCACCATGGTCTTACCCCTAAAGCGAACATTGAATCAACTTCAAATAAAAGTTTTACTCTTACCCATTTTACAACTTGTCCGGCGAGAAAATGGTTTTCACTATCGTGCTAAGAATGGCTTCTTACCCCATTATTGACTACTACATTAGCTGTTTAAAAATATTTTGAATGAATAAAAGAATGAATTTTATTGACCCAGTGCACTACAATGAGGACTAGTGGAGTATAATAAAAGAAACTGGAAAAGGAACAAGACCAAAGGTTTCGATGGGATCCCAAAAATCTAATATTTGATCCAGACAATTGGGTCTTGTCTTCGCCGGATCCAGTCTTCGCCCGGCTAATCATCAGAGATAACCACGTTCAGATATCTATAAGCCATACCTATTTTGACGATACTGACCGAAACTTCCCGCTTTACTTCTGCCAAATTTCCAGTTTTGCCCGAATTCCGAGCGAACTACTAGTCCAGCAAAAAAAAAAAGAAAATTCAGAAACGAATCCAGCGGATCTCTTTATCCCTGTAAAGAACATATCATCAACTTTAAATAAAACTTTGACTTCTAATCAACTTCAAATAAAACTTTCGCTTTTAACAAACTTTCCGGTTTTGACCGGATTCCTGGCGAACTTGTTGTCCGGTGAGAAAATGGTTTTCACCATCGTGTTCAGCATGTCTCCTTACCCCTAAATCAAACATTTGATCAGCTACAAATGACACTTCTACTTTCACGAAACTTTCCGGTTTATGCCGGATTCCGGACGAACTACTTGTCCGACAAGAAAATGGTTTTCCCCATCGTACTCAGCATGTCTTCTTACCCCATAATATTTTGTTTGTCCCTTAATTTGAAACCCCTCCCCCACCCTCAAACATAGGGCTACATAGCCCATCTTCGAACTTGACCTGTACTTTGACCCAAAAGATCTTCCCACCAAGTTTCATCAAAATATCTCATTGCCTTCGAGAGTTATCATGCTTACAGACGGACAGACGGACATTTTTGCTATGTCATAGGTACCCCTCCACTTACGTTTTGGGATCCCGCCCCCCCCCCCCCCAAAAAAAAAAAACCCCACAAATTACATGAACAATAACAATAACACTTAAAGGACGGTAACTAATCATACTCGATCATTCCTGGCCGCACAGACGGGTGATCCAGGGGTGGCTGCACGGAGATCTTCCACCGCGGTAACAGGTTCATTAACTTTAAATCTGTTGATTAAATAGGTGTTCCTCGCCGTGTCGGGACATCTCGCCACAAGACAACTCGCCACAGCGACAACTGGGAACCGACTACTCGCTACAGTGACATCTTGCCACAGCGACATCTTGCCACAGCGACAACCTGCCACACCGACAGCTCGCCACACAGATAACTGGCCACAGCAACAAGTCGCCACACAGACATCTTGCCACAGTGCGACATCTCGCCACATTTATAAGATAAAGCGCTTAGTCAATTTATATTTATCCGAACAAAATTTTTACTGTAGCAGATAATTATAGTCAATGCCTCTTAATAAACCAATGGCGCTACTACGGTTATACCTACTGACAATTCTTTCGATTCTCTTGTTAACCTTACAGTATTGTCTCTTCGGCCGAGGCGGGGCACATCCTGCCTTGATTCGGTCCACGTCCACCTACCGCAAATTTTCTTCAGTCTTGAAACATTTCAGGCAATGCCAAAGACTAGGATGGCTTGATCCTATCAGCTGGTTAAAGCTCCTCTTTGAGTCTGAAAAGTCTCCATCTTAATATCATACTTAATTCCTCACAGCTATGTGTTTATATTTAACTGCTACATAGGATTATTATTGCGCATTAAAACTGAAAGGATTTATTACTTACAGTATCCCAATTCCCTTGGGTCAACTGAAGCTAAATGTCTACAAGAATTCAGTATATTTTTTTTTCTAAAACAATTTTTTTCGCAAGTTGTCCCTGTGGCGAGTTGGTCGTGTGGAAAGTCGTCTCTGTGGCGAGTCGTCACTGTGGCAAGTTCTCAGTGTGGCGAGTCGTCGGTGTGGCGAGTTGTCAGTGTAGCGAGTTGTCAGTGTGGCGACATGTCTGTGTGGGGACTTGTCGGTTCCCAGTTGTCGCTGTGGCGAGTTGTCATGGAATCGTTCCGCGTCCATAGTGGCAATTTAGCAAAATATAAGGTAACAAAAGAATAGTGAACGGATATGTTTGATTTCAAACGGGTACAAAATTTCCAGAAGAGGCTGAGTTAGAGGACATAGGGAAGGGCTACAGTATTGTACAAAATAGCAAGATATTTCCGACAGAATCGACGCTTATTTGCCACTATGGATGCGTACGCCGTTCGGAGTTTTTTCCCCAAATACTCAATAAGCAAACAACGAGTTTCGCGGAGACTCCTCCCGATTGGGACACCAAGGTAAATGACCTGATCAGACGGTTCAAGAACGGTGCTCCCCAGTTTAACAGGTTGGCTAATAGATAAACGATCATTCAACAAAATAGATCAAGAACAAAATATTTGATTTCCAATTAAACCAACTTTTTTGTACTCCTTTCCGAGGATATCATAATTTTCAATAAGTGTAGGGACGAGTCTGCACAGGTTAAGTAGATCATCTGCATACGTTAGCAAGGACAAATCCAACCCTTTCAAAATACACGAAGTACGGATTTTAGACTGTGCTTCTAGTACATTACTGTTGAAGAGGTCAGGGGAAATAACTGATCCTTGGCGGACACCTTTCTCAACGGGAACTTCAACAATCTTATGAGGATCATTTAGGACCTTGATACAAGCCTTAAGCCGACGGTGCATATAATACAAAACCTTCTGTACGCTAATTTAAATCCCCCTCCCCCACCCCTAAATGCAGGGCTACAGAGCCCATCTACGAACTTGACCTTACCCTTGACCCAATGAATCTTCACACCAAGTTTCATCAAAGTATCTCGTATCCCTTCGAGAGTTATCGTGCTTACAGACAGACGGACATTTTTGCGATGTCATAGGTTTCCCTCAACTTACGTTTTGGGATCCCAAAAACTCGGCAAGATTGAGATAACCGGTTTTACACATCAGTAGCATGATACGCCAACACTCGTTGGGAGCATATGCGCATGGAAAAACGTGAATCACAGCAAGTGCAAAGATTAGTGTGGTGGCGTTAGCGGGTTTAGAATGTAACATATGGAGTTTAGATATTCCGGTTTAAGAATTAATGACTGTAATTCGGAAGTACGTTGCATTGGTACTATAGCTACGACGGATCCTTAAAGCTGATTAGATGTTCTATTGAGAGGTAAGAAGACATGCTGAAAATTTATATGAAAATCATTTTCTACCCGAACAGATGGTTCGCCCGGAAACCGGCTGAAACCGGAAAATTTGTTAAACGTTCAAGTTTTATCTGAACTTGATTTCGATACTGGGGTAAGAAGATACGCCGAATTCATTTTCGAGCTTTAGTTCAAGGCAAGTCGTTCGCCCGGAATCCAGTCGAGACCGGAGATTTGGCAGAAGTAAGGCAGGAAGATTTGATAAATTTCGTCAAAGTAGATATGACATATAGCCTAGGGGTAAATACACACATACTGAATCCATATCTGAACATGGTTTTCTTAGATGATTAGCCATTGGCCTTGTTCTGTTTCTAAATCGTAATAGTAAAAATGTCCAACGCGTCTGGCGAAGACCGAATATCTACAAAACCCATTTGTCTGGATCAAATATTAAATTTTTGGGATCCCATCGAAACCTTTAGTCTTGTTCTGTTTGCTGGCCAGATTCTGAAGCTGTGATTTTAAAATTTGAGTCTGTCGTTAGGATATCAGTTCCAAAATTGGGTACTGGGGTTACACTAAACAAAAATAAAAATACATGAACGGTGGGAACCAAGGTCTAAGACTTCTACTGTTGTTGCTATCAGAGGACAACAAAGTATACTTGTAATGGCTTACCCTATGTCCCGCTTTGGTTCCCAGTTCGCAGAGAACCAAATATTTTTCTGTTTTCTCCCATAAGGAACGAGCGGTTTTTAGACGATCCTTCGTGGATGGTACTTCGAACATACTGTGAGCAGAGACAACCATGTCGAACTTCGTCTATAAAGAAAGAAACGACCAATACATCGACGGAAATTACGACATTACTGTTGTTTTTTACCCACGCATTGTTTTATTTATGCTTGACAAGTCTAGCGTTCATGTTTGACAACTCCAGAGCTTTTTTTTTTCACGAAGAATTTTTTGAAAAATAATAAATCTAACTGAATTGGGCGAAAATCCTGTACACCTGTTTAAAGGAATCCGATCGGAAGCACTTAACATTTACATTGCCTACGATCACCTGTGACAAACCAGGACTCCGTATCACCGTGGGACCATCTAGTGGCGCAATACGGAAACCCACGACTAGGCAAGTTCAAATAGATCCATACAAGAAAATCAGACAAAAAGAAAAACATTTTAACTGGTTATATGACCAAAAAAGTATAGTTAAATATTTCTCAGTGCTCATTTATTCTGATAGTTTTATTTCTTTATTTCATTTCAACGGAATAATCCGGATCATTCTGACCCATGTAAGCTGCGGACGAATGACCCGATGCGAATGAAACTTGATTTGTGGTGGTAGCAGATGCCATATATTGCATTTGTTTTTCCGGAGCCGCATGAGACCACGGAGGGGGAGCCGAAGAGGGTCCATGAAATTTTATAACACGCCTAGGGACCAAACGTGGATTTGGAGTTTTGAGGGTTAGGTGAAGGTAGAAAGGCCGTATTCTAGATGAAGGTGGGCTATCCTCCATATCCAAATCCCCCCGGCCGGGCTGACCAGGATTCGGATTATATTACTAAGCCGAGCACTGGGAGGCCAGGCCGGGTTAGTCGCTCGGCGAAGCATGGCGTAGGCTAGCGTGAACGATAAAGGGTAACGACTGTAGTAGAGAGGAAAAAAAAAAAAAAAAAAAAAAGAGATGGAAGATTAAGAGGTGTCCATCTTGGTTGACCCGATCGGGATATGATAGCCCTCAACTATTCTTCGGTGGGCTAGGAGGGACTTACAGTACAGCGTTCATTGGTCCCAGATATTGTAAGTTGTGGTCAAGACCGGGTCTGGTTTCCCTAGAGGAGTTGAGGATGTGAGCCGAACATTATCCGCAAGTGCTCCTACAGGAGCGAATGCACCAGATCCGACATTCATGTGCAACCACGGATCAAATAGGGGAAGAGGAATCCGGAATCTTGCGGCACACGTAACTTCCGAATGAGTTATCCCACCTGGATGAAGCTTTGATAGAAGGCAAGAGCACATGTTCAATATATTCCATTTCAGGTCCGGAACAGCTCCGACAACTACGGCAGGAGTTCGAAGGGGGGAGAGGGTCCTACAAATCGTATAACATAAGTAACCGAACGAGGGAACCGATTCTTTTTAACTTGAAAGTTGGCAAGAGCACACGTCCTATATGTCATGTTTACAGGTCCTACCACATCTGGCCATCGTGAGGAGAGTTGGCATGGGGATGCCGGAAAAAATCTGATTCTCGGGGACATATCTTATTCTCCAACGAGTGATCCGATACGGATAATACTTGCTAGTTGGCAAGAGCACATACTTCAGATTGTACGTGTCCAGGCCACTAGTGGCCGAACTGTGGAGGAGTTACAAAGGGCGTCCCAGAATCTTTTGATATGCTTAGAGTGGAGAGATTGGGATGGAACTCGGCGGACAGGACTATAATATGCTTCGGCCGGACTGGCGGGGATCTCGAAAGAGGCATCCGACCTTGCCAGTACGAACTTCAGACGAAACACATGCTAACTGATTCTAGGACAATTCGTCACAGGGACAGTTAGTCACAGGGACAATTGGTCACATGACAATTGGTCACACGAACTATTCGTCACAGGCCAATTCGTCACTAGGACAGTTCGTCATATTTTAGAAAATTTGCTATTACAAAAGGTTGTTTGGATATAATAAAAAATGCCACCCCTTCACAAGAGGTTGTTTGAATCAAAATTTGAATCATTATTTTTAATCCTTGCTCTAATTTCTGAGATTTAATCATCAGTCTTAGCGTTATATATTCTCGAGGTGAGTCAAGGTGTAATTAGTTAAATATGGAGAGACTGAGAGAGGTTGTTAAAAACTCTATTATTATGGATTCTCATAAACAAAACACAAATTCAATCAAACAGCAATGTTCTCGAGAAGTATTCGTCTTGCAGCGATTTTGATCTCACCATGAGAATGCTGACGGCGTTGTCTTTTCTCCCAATGGTGGATATCCCATCAGCGTTCGACCGCTCTGTTCAAATCTGTCCATCTGAAGTATATCCAATCGTCGACTACTTTGAAGACACTTATATAGGAAGAACATCACAGGCCATCAGGGCAAGCAGAAATACTCTCTTTCCTATCCCTGTCTGGAACGTCTTTGAGCGCGTCGCGGAAGACCTTCCTTGCACTAACGACAATCTGAAGGAGGGCATTCAACGTCAACAGCCATGTTGGAGCAGCTCATCAAAACATTAGTAAATTCATTTCTTTTCTGCTGCCGGAGCAGGGCAAAACAAAAATGACTATTGAGGGATTTGTTACTGCCAGTTGCTGGGTGCCCGAGCCCACACAAGTGGAAGTACGAAGCGTAACCTGCGATTGAAAACCATAGTAGGGAGATATTGGTCTAGTGAAACTGACGTACTCGAATCGAATATATGCGGGAAATTGCTCATATATAAATTTTTTAATGAAATATATAGCCATGCTATTTTAATTTAACTAAATATTTAATTTTTTTTCCTAATGACGAATTGTCCGTATGACGAATTGTCCTTGTGACGAATTGTCCTTGTGACGAATTGTCCTTGTGACAAAATGTCCGTGTGACAAATTGTCCTGTGACGAATTGTCTGTGACGAATTGTCCTATGACGAATTGTCCTGTGACGAATTGACCGGAAACCATGCTAACTACCCTTCCAAGTGCCTTCGACCATTCAGCCCTTGTCTTACGGTTAGTGATAATAAAAAAAAACAGATGGAAACTTACCGCGTGAGTAGCTGGAAGGTTTTGCCGGAAGGATATCCCCTTGAAGTTTTCCGGCTTGGAGCCCTCCAGACCTTTTTCTAGTAGCCGCGCAGCCAAGGTACTCATGACAGTTGATGCCTCGATGTTTACACATTCCTTTAATGGCTTGTCAGCCCAAACATCAGATGCAGCCCTGTAATCCATCAAAACGACGTGAGAAATAACCACGAAAGAAAAAACAGTTATAGCAAAAACAGAAACAGTTGACAGAATAGACCATGTGGGAACAGCATTGTCAAGAACTGATGGTTAGCGCTACAGCCCTGAGCAGACAGATACTAGGTTGAATATCAGAAACTATTATCACAAGCTCCTCAGTAGCTCAATTGGTAGAGCGGTCGTCTTGTATACGAAGGGTCCTGCGTTCAAATCCCGGCTGAGGAACGTTTTTGTCTTTCAGTTCACGACTTAAATGAATACCAGATACATACCAGAAGGCAGAGCCAAGCCCAGAACCAAAATCCAGAATCGCTTCAGGTACAAAACTCCCGTCTCTCAGTCTGATCTCTTCAAATATTCGTCTGAGGGTAGCGTAGTTTGGTGCAAAGCGCGTTACGAGATACACCAAGCCACTAGAAAAAAAAATCTGGCATAAAAAATAAGTTTTAGGGTTGAAACTCATCTGTGACAGGCTGGAAACCTTAAGCGTTTATCCATGTGACTTTGTTCCGACCGGTGTTCAAGTTTTCCGCAAATGCCTATCGAATTTTCGAGAACAACAGGCGTATTCTCGCCGTTCCCCGAGGACTCCTCGGGGACTCGAAGGGAACGGCGAGAATAGAGGAAGTCACTCCACGCGGACTCCGCTTCCGGAAAACAACGAGAACACGGGGAATGCTTCCAAAATGAATTTTCTTCTTAAAATAAATATGATGTTGACGAAATCAGTCTGGATCCACTTTACTTTTGGTTTCATTTATACTAATTGTTTTTAATTCATTTTACATTGCACCAACACCAGAACAAATTGATTCCCCTCTGAATCTGAAAGGAAGTCCTTTTCGATGATGGTGATGATAATCGGAGCATTCCCCATCCGTGGGGACTCGCGGGAATACGGGGATTGAGTCCCCTGGACAAACAAAAACGCGAGGACTCCTCAAGTGGAGTCCTCGGGAAACGGCGAGAATACGCCTAAGAGCTCAGCGGTTCAAGCGACTCAACCTCCAACCGCCTGAGGATTCATTATGAAAGGTCTTCGAATCCTTGATAGGCGCCCAGGGGGGGGGGGGGGCGCGGGATCCAACTTTTGTTTAGTCTGAGTCGGTTTCACCACATTCAGTACGTCCCTACGTAAATTTGGTGATTTAACGTATTTATTTGGTCACACTGACTTTTCTCAAGTCTACATCTGTTCTACCGCATTCGGTCAGTCAATTTCATAATTCGGTAATTTATCAGATTCATTTGGTTTTGATTCGTGACCAAAGTCGACAATTCATCCAACTTTTGTTCGGTCCGAGTCAATTTCACCACATTCGGTATAGTGATTTAACGTATTTCTTTGGTCTCATTGTCGTTGGCGAATTCGATTGTTCACCGGACTTTCCTCAAGTCCGTATCTATTCTGTCGCATTCGGTAAATCCATTTCGTAATTCGGTGACTGATCAGAATCATTAGGTTCTAATTCGTTACCGAATTCGGTAATTCGCCTGATTTTTGTCTGGTCCGCATCTGTTACCAGACTTACCACATTCGGTTGTTTTAGCTGGTTCTACCAAGAGTTTTATTCGATTCCGGAATTCGGTCGTTATACTGCCCCCGATCTGCTCCTTATTTTTTTAGTTAATTTTTCTGTATTGCGAATTCATTATTTGGTTCACCCCAGTTACTGTGCTTGGTAATTTAAGTGGCATTTATATAGCTCTTGTTCTTTACCATTTAACGGTAGCTTCAACTGGTTTCTATTCCTTACTTAACTTATACTTCTAATGATTGCAGAACTTCAGGAATACGCACGTCTCCTGACGTGAAAACTAGCCTATTTTTGTTTGCTGTAAATTCAGAATAAATGTACTTTACATCTACTTCACCCTGGATGGACCCTTTTTTCGCCAGGCAGCTCTGTGGTTTAATAGGTAGTCTTGGGATCACAAAAAGACACTTTGATCATGAGTGTTTTCAAAAACTTCCCTGCGGCACATTTAGCACTCTTCACTATTTAGAAGAAGGGTACGTCATTTTGTTGGCGTTCGAGGCTTAATTTTGGGGTGCTTGAAACACGTTAAAAGCTAGAATTTGCCAGAAAAAAGGCGGATTCAAAAAATGTTGCCTGCGGCGCTTTCATTTTCCTGGGTACAGCCGTTCACGACGTTGTCGTTGTCGCATATTTGCTGGCAAAACTGGACATCCCCCGAAGGTAAAAGGCTAGTGACGGCGTATCCTTGAAAAAAAAAAAAAGTGGATGAGCGTGAAAACACGCCAAATTTTCTCTTTAGTCTTACATACTATGCAACTTTTTACATTATAGCTTGTTGAAGGCAACTCGCTGTGTTTTAGAAACAAATTATAAATTCGGTCAATATCAGGTACGGATTCGGTCAATTTTTACCAGGTTCGCCCCCCCCCCCCCCCAATGAAGAAAGGCTCGAGACGCCCCTGTAGGCGCCACCCATTTTTGGGATCCCAAAATGTAAGTGGAGGGATACCTACGTCATCGCAAAATTGTCCGTCTGTCGGTCTGTCCGTCTGTCTGTGAGCACGAGAACTCTCGAAGGGAATGAGATATTTTGATGAAACATGGTCTGAGGATTCATTGGGTCAAGGGTAAGGAAAATTTTGTAGATGGGCTCTGTAGCCCTAAATTTAGGGGTGGGGGGTCAAATTAAGGGACAAACAAAATATTTTTAAACAGCTAATGTGATAGTCGATTATGGAGTAAGAAGGCATGCTGAGCACGATAGTGAAAACTATGTTCTCGCCAGACAAGTAGTTCGTAAGGAATCCGGTGAAAACCGGAAAGTTTCATTTGAAGTTGATTAAATGTTCGATTTAGGGGTAAAAAGACATGCTGAACACGATTTTCTCTCAGGACAATTAGTTCGCCCGGAATCCGGACAAAATTTGATAAAAGCAAAAGTTTGATTAGATGACAGACATAGGCGTAATAAGAGAGGCTGAGTGTATATATGACAATCATTTTTAACCGGACATATAATTAGTCCGGAATCCTGTTGTAACTGGAATTTTTGTTTAAGTCAAAGTTTTATTTAAAGTTGATTAGATGTTCTTTATAGGTATAAGGAGATACGCTGGATTCGAGTTTCTTATTTTGCTGGACTAGTAGTTCGTTTGGAATTCGGGCGAGACCGGAAACTTGGCAGAAGTAAAGCAGGAAGTCTCGGTCAGTATCGTCAAAATAGATATAGCTTGTAGAGGTATATCTGAACTTTGTTTTCTCTGTTGATTAGCCTGGCGAAGACTAGATCTGGCGAAGACAAGCCCCAATTCTCTTTATCAAATATTAGATTTTTGGGATCCCATCGACACCTTTGGTCTTGTTTCTCAAGTGAAGAGCAAGACAATTTAGCATGAAAAACAGTGATTTTTTTTCTAGAATTCTCCATGGTGCGCTCACATAAGACTAAAGCTACGTACTGAGACAGTCCGAGAAGATTTACAAGCGAAAACACGCATGTGCAATTAGCTCTAAGACCCACTTTCCGTGTATATCCACGACGTATATGCTTATACATTCGCCAGAAAGCAGACCGCAAAAAGCGGCATGGACAAGAATACTACCAATCTCTCAGTACTTCCAGTCTAGTTCTTTGCCCGTTTTTGTTCCCATATGTTACATTTGGAATACGCTTCTCTCTTCTTTTACACTTTGAAGAAACCCCCACCCGATGCCTCAAAACCTGCGAAGAAAGTCGCATCCTACTGCGAAAATCGAGCTAGTGTGCACGTACCTTAAAGGACACCTCGCACTACATAGTATTTCAGCTCAGATAATCTGAAATAGTTAACCACTTCACAACTAAGATATACTCATAGAGAATTACACACGGTTTTGGCTGTTTTAGCTCTTTCCATGTCCCTTGCCTTAGACGACAATCTTGGCAAAATCTGCTCTAATATGCTCCTCGGAAACGATAATCGGGCGTATGATATGTCATGTAAAGAGAACAAACTTGGCAAGTGTGATAATTCCTAACAAGTTAGCAAAAGTTAACAAGTTAGCAACATCTTTCGATCTTTTTCCGATCCGCATTCCAACGGTCCCGTGAAGACCTTGCTGACGGAGATCAACTCTCAATCAGCTAACTCTATGCTGACATTAAGCATCGAAAAAACCACCATCTTCAGTATCAACTTTCTAAAACGTGAGGTCCCTGAAAGTGCTGGCACCAACTTCAAAACTGTGAAAACAGTAAAGTTACTTGGCGTCCGCATCGATGATGGCTTAAAATGGGGATCCCAGATAAATGCAGTTTGTACACAGGCATCTCTACTTCTACGGTCCTTCAGTCAACTCAAACGGTTTGGCTTTACAACCAGTGTTGCCACTCGACCGGCACCGCTGCAAAGGCATGCCCAAAATTCACGGAAGACTCGATTTTTCTATTTTGGGTAAAGAAAGGGTAGCAAATTTTATGTGGTGAACAGAGGCGTTACTAGCCAAAAGGTTCGGTCGGCGGGCAAGGTATTTACCGACTGGCTGGTCATTTTTACGACTGTCTTTAACAGAAAAACACCTTTTTTCATAATAAAATGACTGTTTTGATGAAAAATCGACTGATGCTCAGAAAATCCGACTGTTTTTAAGAACTATTATTTTTACGAAAAACCGACTGTTTTTACGGAAATCAGGGCGCTTCGCGCCGAATCGGTTATTTTTTACCAACTGGCCGAAAACATTCGGGGGGGGGGGGCCCCCCTCCCCCCACATATCTGACACCTCTGGTGGTGAACATCGAGTAAGTGCGAGAAAACATATGCTGTCTACCCCATTGACGGCACTTGAGGCTTTTTTTTAGTGTATGCGTCGAACTTCAGCATTTATCGGATAAGGTTAGAATAACAGCTGTATGCTTTTGAAAACGGATATGGTATGGCGGGCTCTGGCCATTTGCTAAGGAAGGAGTGGTTATCACTTGATGACCGCGCATGAGCCATACTACCCCTCCGAACGTCGTATACCAACACATCATACCCACCAACACGTTATTATTTCTGATTTCCACTGGCGAATTAGAATTCAAGCAGCATATATATTGCCGAAAATATTTAGCTCTATACCATCCCAGAGTAGGCTAGATTATAACCCAAAGCACTTTCATACTGACTACCCCTTCCACGCATTTGTACCACCCCATTATATCCACTCACAAGGTACCATTTATAATTTTCACTTGCGGATTAAAGCTAATGCATAACACCGATGTCTGCAGACAAAACGTGTCCCCCATAGCAGCTATGAGCTATGCCCTTTTTGGTTTCTGGTGTCCTACATCAAAATCCAGGGTTCACTTGTGTTTTTAGCCAAAAGCTAACAGGGCATGAGCCCCCCCCCCCCCCCACGAGTCAAACACAACCGTATACAGCAGAAAAGCCGCCTACGCCCTAGGATAGGTCAGGTCCTTTTGGGTGGCCCACGTGTAGTATATGTCATTATCTAATAAACTCTTTCCAACCTGATGATGTATACGTAAATATAGTTTCCATCAAGAAATCCTGTCATGGAAGACAAGCCAGTCTCTTACTGTTAACCACAAAACAAAAAATTTCTAATGGAAATGGACTGTCTGGGCTGACAGACGTCATCAGAAGAGCTGAGAAAGAGAATCTCAAACCGGCAATCTCAACCCAGTGTCGAGAACAATGGTCTCACACGGGACAACCTGCCGACTAGGGTCAATAAATAAGGTCATAGTTGACTTCCGTGAATCAACACGGTTTTGAAATTCCTATTTTTCTTGCCAGACAAAAGACAAGCAACTTCAGCTGAACAAACTAAGTAGGGAAACGAAAGCCGTATAAAAAGCTATTTCGCGGCATAATTGCGGTATGCGGCATAATCAAAATTTTAAGCAGCATTTCCCTCAGAATCGCGGCATTATGCCGCGAAATGCGGCATAAGTGGCAACACTGTTTACAACAAATGTTCTCATTATTTGCTATAAGACTTATGTGCGCCCTGCAGTTGAATACTGTTGCCTAGTAGGGCACTGCGGTCTGAGTCAAGAGCAAAATGACAGAGAAAACGTTCAGAAACGGGCCTGCAAAATAATACTTGGATATGAATATGTTAATTACGAAACAAGCCGTGAACAACTCGGATCACAACTCCCATCAGAATGTCGCCGTGACTTAGTCGTGAAATTCGGAAGGAAGTGCTTGTCAACAGAAAAGCACAGGGGTATTCTGCCTGACTACGCAGCTAATGGTGTACAAGCACGCACCAGAACGGCACAGAAATTAACGCTACAAAACCCACCTAGTCTCTCTTCTGATAGATTCCTTAAGTCATTTGTGCCATATTTTATGTTTTTTAATAAGTGAAGACACATATAATCTTTTGACAATTAGTCTAGTATTACATCTTTTATATTTTTTATGTTTGACATACAGTTTAATATTGTTACAAAGTTATGAAGTCGTACAAGTTCTAAAATGAATTGTGTATATTAATCATATTTTGTTTAAGTTGACAGTCCTATGTTGTGAAACATATTCAGGAATCAATACGCTGATTGACTGAGATAGGATATAATAACGAAGGGAAGAATCTCGGGAACGATAATGGATGAAAATACTACTGACACAGAATAAACTACTATCCGAAGTATGACGTGTCCTTTAAATGTGAGGCAAATGTTTTGGCATAAGGAGTGTCTCCCATTCTATCGCACTTACCTGTCTTCGGTGAACTTGAGAGGTTCCCAGTGATACACACGTCGTTTTACTTTGCGTAGGACTTTTCGAACCACTTCAGATTCAAAATGATGTCTCTCTTCTTGGGAAAGATATTCAGTATTGAGAGACGATCTTGCAAATTTGTCCTCATACTTCTGAGCCAGTTCTTTCACGACTGAGTCGCTAACGGGCGGATGCCTTCCATGAAGGTACTTTGCAAGTTGGTCGCTTTTCTTCTTTAAGTCTTTCGTCAATGATCCTGAGGAGATTCAGAAGCTGACTTATCCAGAATAATTTTTACAGAAATGGATTTTAAACTTTTTTTATATCACGATATGGTCTACTTCACTTGCTCAGATAAGAAAGTTATTCTTTATTCTTTTTTTTGTTGTTGCCTCGGGCTTAGAAGACATCATGTTTTTCTTGTGTAGTGTAAACAATTGTGTGGAAATTTGCCACAAGTTTTTATAGGTAGGCGAATATGCGACAAATGCACGGTTTCACCCTCTTATTCCTTACTTCAATTTTTTGTTCAATCTTTTTTGTGTTCCCTCGATTGTTTTGTTAATAAAACTATTCTACTACTACTACTAATGCTTACATTTATTTTCATGAAATAGGAAGTAGTCAACAAAATGCTACGTCACGAAAAGATATTCCACTGAAGTTGAGTGAGGTGAACAAAAACATGATATTGGCAGCTAAAGCAGTAGGAAGAAAACAAAAGTTTAATGCCGCCGAGAAGCCCGGAATTCTCGGCAAAAAAGCAGTGCGAGTTCGTGCGACGATGCTAATTCGCAAACTAGAAGTAAAATAGAAGTTCAATTCCTATTCTGGGTGCCCATAAATTTGCCACAAGTTTTTATAGGTAGGCGAATATGCGACAAATGCACGATGGTCTAACCGACAAGAGCCGACAAGATCTGAATTCTCGGCAAAAAAGCAGTGCGAGTTCGTGCGACGATGCTAATTCGCAAACTAGAAGTCAAATAGAAGTTCAATTCCTATTCTGGGTCCCCGTAAATTCGCCACAAGTTTTATAGGTAGGTCAATATGCAACAAATGCACGATGGTCTAACCGAACTGAAAGCAGATTATTTATCAGGGTTCAGCAGTTCTTACAAATACTAAACGTTTTGGCGTACGACCCTTTCCGCGTACAGACATGCTAGTATCACTAACCTTGAAGAATTTTTTCTACAGCTGATACAGCTAGAGCTGGAAGATCGACCATCCGGTCATCTTGCCTTCCTGGATGTCTTGATGCTAGGTTATATAAATCTTTTGAGTGAGTAAAGTTTTCAGGGCTACTGCTGTGGTTGCCGTTCCCAAAGTCCAATTCTGAGGATGGCTTCTCCTGCGACTGAGATACAGACTGGAAAAGAACATAGGGTGGGGTCAGGAGCTGGAAACACATGGACGCCTACTTGTTCTAGTTGAAACAATGCCATGTAAACGAGTGCCAAGGCTAGGTTTTATAAAATTGTCTTAAACCACAGATATAACAAGACCAAAGGTTTCGATGGGATCCCAAAAATCTAATATTTGATCCAGACAACTGCGAACGAACTACCATACTTGTCCAGAAAAAAAAGGTCAGAAACGAATTCAGTGTATCACCTTATCCGTATAATGAACATCTAATCAACTTCAAATAACAGTTAAAAAAAAAATCCGGTTTCAACCGGATTCCAAACGAACTATATGTCCAGGTAAAAAAAAAAGATTGTCATATACAGATTCAGCGTGTTTTCTTACCCCTAAATCTGTCATCTTATCAACTTCAAATAAAACTTTTGCTTTTAAAAAACTTTCCGGTTTGGCCTGATTCCGGCCGAACAAGTTGTCCTGGTAGAAAATACTGTTCCCATAAGGGTTCTGCATGTCTTCTTACCCCTTAATCAAACATCTAATCAACTTAAAACACAACTTTTACTTTGAACAAACTTTCCGGTTTTGGCCGAATTCCGGGCGAACTACTTGCCCGGCGAGAAAATGGTTTTCACCATCGTGTTCAGCACGTCTTCTTATCCCTTATTCGAACATCTAATCAACTTCAAATAAAACTTTTACTTTTAACAGACTTGCCGGTTTTGGCCGGATTCCGGGCTAACTACTTGTCCGGCGAACAAATGTGTTTCACCATCATGTTCAGCATGTCTTCTAATCCCTAAATCGAACATCTAATCAACTTCAAATAAAACTTTACTTTTAACAAACTTTCCGGTTTTGGCCGGGCGAACTACTTGTCCGATGACAAAATGGTTTTCACCATCGTGTTCAGCATGTCTTTTTACCCCATAATCGACTATCACATTATATGTTTAAGGATATTTCATTTGCCCCTTTAAACCCCCTCCCCCACCCCTAAATGTAGGGCTACAGAGCCCATCTACGAACTTGACCTTACTCTTGACCCAAACTATCCTCACACCAAGTTTCATCAAAATATCTCATTCCCTTCGAGAGTTATAGTGCTTACAGACGGACAGACGGACAACTTTTGTGATGTCATAGACCCTCCACTTACGTTTTGGGATCCCAAAAAGTAGTGATCCATAGTCGCAAGTCTTTGATACAAGATTACTGGCTCTGTCTGTTACTCATATCGAGATGCGTAACTAGCCAAACTGTTTTGGGGGGGGGGGGGGGGTCTTTAGAGACTGATCGGTCATTTTTAGTGACTTTTTTGCAAGAGAAAACGACGGTTTTTAAGAAACAAGACTTAAGGTTTCGATGGGATCCCAAAAATCTAATATCTGATCCAGACAACTGGGTCTTGTCTTCGCCAGATCCAGTCTTCGCCAGGCTAATCATTAGAGAAAACCAAGTTTAGATATACCTTTATAAGCCATATCTATTTTGACGATACTGACCGAAACTTCCTGCTTTACTTCTGCCAAATTTCCGGTTTCGGCCGAATTCCGAGCGTCTTCATTACATAATGATTACAGGTTTGTTTCCTTCCTCGACGTTGACCAAGAAGATTGACAGCCTGAGGAGGACCCTTGCTAAGAAGTGCCGAAATATCGCTGATGAAGAATCGAAGCTGACGTATATCCGTTGTAAACATTGTTTGAATATATGTTTCAAAGTCAGCTTGAGCTCAAAGAATATTTAGACGGACAACTTTTACGATGTCGCAGGTATCCCTCCACTTACGTTTAGGGATCCCAAAAATAGACTGTTTGACGAAAAATCGACTGATTTTTAGAAGTGCCCAAGCGCTCAGACGTGGAGTGTAAAATAAATGTTTATCACATTTATATACAAAAAGCTTTCCAAGACATTTCTCTTCCCCAATAACCAAACAAGTATTGAAATAACCTTGTAATCACCCCCCTTTAAAATCTTTAAATGTAAAAAAACCGCCAATATAAATCCAAAGAAATGTTGAAGATCTTGCATGAATAGCATTTGTTCGAACACTGAATGGTCTGCCTGCCAGTCCCACCCTTTAAACCTCTTGTTCATTAGTGAGGTAATAACAAGTGCAATAAACCAATTCGTAGCAGACTAATGCCCCCTTTGTCACAATTCATTAAGAACGGCATATCATCGATCATATGACAAAACAGTTCAGTTTCCATTTGTTCATTAAAGATTAAAGTACGTCGCGTCGTCTTATTTGTTGATGTTACACCAAATCCTCATCCATAGATATATCACCCAAATATGCAAGAGTCATAGACGAACTTAACTCATTGGAAATTCGGGCCCAGCTGCCCATGAACGGGAGAGGGGGGGGGGGGGGGGGGGGGTCAGGACCCATCAAAATGCGTACTTACACCTTTTTTCCTCAAGTATGCCAGCTTAGAGTCACGGGTCAAAAACTTTTTTCATGGGCAATTTTGGGCCCACTTGCCACTTGGTGGGGTGGTTCAACTCTCCCCGGTCCCTATGATCCAAAAGCACAAAGGAAATTTCATCGCCTTATCTCCACTTATTGTCAAATTAAAAACATTAAAAAATGGGCAATTTGGGCGCAATTACCCCTGAACCAAGTGGGAGTGGGGTTTGGGACACACAACAAGTAAAAAGAGACCCCAATGATGACAATCCTACCAAGTTTCAACTTGATACCTGTGGATTCCTGTCAAGGGTAAAAGCTTTACTCCAGGGCAATCTGGGCCCAGTTGCCCTTGAACGGGGTGGGTGGGGGAGGTGCAACTTTAAAAGCGATTTCCCAGCTCTAGGAGCTACACGTCCAAGAAATTTCATCGTCCTATGTCCAGTTCTGGTTAAGTTATGAATCTTAGTCACTGGGCCATCTGGGCCCATTTGCTCCTGAACCGGATGGGTGTGAGGGGTGGGACCCCCAAAAGGCACAACTAGACCCCAATACCCACAAGTGTACCAAGTTTGAACTTGATACTTGCACTCGTTCACGAGTTATGAGCTCCACAAAATATGGTGAAAACCGAAAACCGAAAGCTCTACTAAAACAAGACCAAAGGTTTCGATGGGATCCCAAAAATTCAATATCTGATCCAGACAACTGGGTCTTGTCTTAGCCAGATCCAGTCTTCGCCAGACTCCTTGAACATTTTTACAATTAAAATTCAGAAACAGATTAAGGCCAAAAAGCTAATCACCTGAGAAAACCAAGTTCAGATTTGGATTCAGCATGTGTGTTTAACCCTATAAGTCATATCTGTTTTGACGTAAACTTCCTGCCACTTCTGCCAATTTCCCGGTTCCGGCCGAACTCCAGAACTACTTGTCCGGCGAAAAAAGAAAGCTCAAAGACGAAATCAGGGTATCTTCTTTCCCCAGTAATGAACATCTAATCAACTTCAAATAGAAATTTAGCTTATAACAAATTTTCCGATTCCAGCCGGATTCCGGTCGAACTATATGTCCGGGTAAAATACGATTGTCATACAGGGACTCAGCATCTCTTCTTACCCCTAAATCGCTTATCTAATCAACTAGAAATAAAACTTTGACTTCCAACAGTTTTCCGGTTTTGGCCGGATTCCGGACGAACTACATGTCCGGGTAGAAACTTGTTTTCACATATGTGTTCAGCATGTCTTCTTGCCCTAAATCGAACATCTAATCAACTCCAGATAAAACTTTTAATTTTGACAAACTTTCCGGTTTGGGCCGGATTCCGGTCGAAATACTTGTCCGTCGAGAAAATAGTTTTCACCATCGTCTTTAGCATGTCTTCCTACCTCTAAATCGAACATTTAATCAACTTCAAATAAAACTTTTACTTTCAACAAACTTTCCGGTTTGGGCCGGATTCTGGGCGAAATACTTGTCCGTCGAGAAAATTGTTTTCACCATCGTCTTCAGCATGTCTTCCTACCCCTAAATCGAACATCTAATCAATTTCAAATAAAACTTTTACTTTCAACAAACTTTCCGGTTTGGGCCGGATTCCGGGCGAACTACTTGTCCGTCGAAAAAATAATTTTCACCATCGTCTTCAGCATGTCTTCCTACCCCTAAATCGAACATCTAATCAACTTCAAATAAAACTTTTACTTTCAACAAACTTTCCGGTTTTGGCCGGATTCCGGACGAACTACTTGTCCGATGACAAAATGGTTTTCACCATCGTGTTCAGCATGTCTTCTTATCCCATAATCGACTACCACATTAGCTGTTTCAAAATATTTTGTTTGTCCCTTAATTTGAATCCCCTCCCCCACCCCTAAATGTAGAGCTACAAAGCCCATCTACGAACTTGACTGGTCCGACGACCCAACGAACCCTCATACCAAGTTTCATCAAAATATCTCATTCCCTTCGAGAGTTATCGTGCTTACAGACGGACGGACAGACGGACGGACGGACGGACGGACGGACGGACGGACGGACAGACGGACAACTTTTGCGATGTCATAGGTATCCCTCCACTTACGTTTTGGGATCCCAAAAACCGACTATTTTTACGAAAAACTGTTTCCAAAACAATATCGACTGGCCGACAACATTGGGGGGGGGGGGGGGGGGGGGGGTCCATCCTCCTCACCCATACGTGCCGCCTCTGCCCAGCCTATTCCCAGTAATTGCAAAAAAAGAAAAACAGACAAATCGAGAAAACATTTCGTGATCATACAACAAACCCTGCAGCTTTACTGACGATAAGTTCCCTGATTTATCAACGGAGCTTTTACGGTACCGGAAACGGAAATAAGGGCACCGACAAACTCTGCCGATTTACAGACGGAAACAAAATCATTTGTTCTTCTATTTTATTTTTATTGTATTGGTTGAGATCCCAAAATGACATCGCAAAAGATGTATATTGTTTGGTCAAATGTATTTTTTTTACTTTTCGGTTAAGATACGCACTTTACAGGGCTAAAAATAATTTTTTAAGCAAAACCCTTAAGGCAAAAATGATCATGGGCTCATGGGGATGACAAACTGATGTATTTAGGACTGCTGCATGTTCTTCCAACCAAGTTTCATCCCGATCGCTCCACTCTAATTGTGTCACAAGATTTCCGGTTCCCCCCCCCCAACATTCATCGGATCCGGTCCGGACTCGAATAGGACATTTGAGACACAAGGTCTTTCCAAATATTCCAAATATTTGGGAACTGGCTATTTCTAAGCCAATAATGTCAAGTCTCTAATGTTCAGGTCAAGTTTTATCATCCTAGCACCCCCCCCCCCTCCCACAGTGCTCAAATCCGATCCGGTTGTATCACTGATGTATCTAGTTCTTGTCCTTGTTATTCCCACCAAGTTTCGTCCCAATCACTCAAGTGTGACACAAGATTTCCGGTTCCCCCATCCGACTCCCCCTCCCCCCATTCCTCGGATCCGGTCCAGATTTGAAATGGGACGTCCGAGACACAAGGTCTTTCCAGATATCAAGTTTCGGTAAGACCCGATCACTGGTTCCAAATTATACATTCCTCAAGACTCCGGATACCCCTTCCCTCCACCCCCCCCCCCCCGACGGTGGTCGGGTCGGGGAAGGGAAGTGACTAGGCTAGTTCAAGTTAGTTTGGTACCCATCTTTGAAATTACATAGCCTTGAAACTGGTCTCAAAAATGTTGATAGGCAATTTCTTTGCAGTCCTAACTAGGTTCCAACTGTCAAGAAGAAAAATATTATGACCGATGACCCTGGGAGCAGAGGCGTTACTAGCCAAAATGTTTTTTTTTGTGAGGGCAAGGTATTTATCGAATGGCTGGTCATTTTTACCAACTGTTTTTTGCAGGAAACTGGACTGTTTTAAGAAAAAATGACTGTTTTGACAAAAATCACCTGATTTTCAGAAAAAGCAACTGTTTAGGAGAAAAAATGACTATTTTTACGAAAAACAGACTATTTTTCAGAAAAATCAACTGTTTTAAAGAAAAAAATTGACTGTTTTTACGAAAAATCGCGGTGCTTCGCCCCGACTCGGCTATTTTTTACCGACTGGCTGACAACATTGGGGGGGGGGCGTCCCCCCTCCCCCCCCCCTATATGTGATGCCCCAGCCTGGGAAGACCTAGTTAATACTCTAAAGAAACGTTATAAATTACTTTTAAGCTTAGCAAGGTTTGATATACATACCTGTCCAGTAGATGAAAGCAGCTTTTCTCTTCTAAGTTGCTCTTTCCTATTTTTTTGTTAGATGTTTCCTTAGCATGTTCAAACAAATCAAACACCAAAGAAAAATAAAATAAAACACAAATTCTGGACTGAGATTTTGTTCTTTTTTGTTATTTGTACCCTGCTATTCATATTCTTTTTCCAGTGCCATTATACAAATAAATATAATGGTAAAGATCCGCATAGATTCAGTCTGGACCACATTCTCCTCCTGCACCAAGGAGAGTAGCCAAGCAAACCGACCGTTTTCTATCAAAAAGTATTTCGCGGAAAAGAGACTCCCCACTGTCAGGCACTATCCATCGCAATAAGGCACACTGGTGCAATTGATCTGCCCAGTGAATCCTCTGAGTTGTAGAGTCTCCGGCAAGCAGCATCCTTCTTGATGGAGTATAGTTGCTTTACTTGGCTACTCTCCTTGCTGAAGGAGGAGAATGTGGTCCACACTGCTTGGATTTCCTTCAGATCAGCCCCAATCACCAACATAAAATTTGTAATAAGCAATAATCTGGGATTATGACAGGCTATGCTTGTGTTCAGATTGCAAAACAGAAGAAGGGCTGGCATGTAAATACTGGAATAAATCTCAACTCAGCTGACTTACAGGATACCATACTATTTGCACCACCAGTAAACTCCTATAAATAAAGACTGAATCACAAGGATCATGTGAGGAACCTCAAAATACATCCATCCATCAGTTTCCTAAAAAAAGACATTCCCGAACTTCCCTAATTTCGTCCCAAAGTACAAAGATTCTTGGTATCCACATCAATGGCAGACTCCTGTTAATTATCTAGTCAACAGAACAACTGGTCTACTGAAATCTCTTGCATGTTTACAAAGGTTTGGGATCAGCAGAAAAGCCCTCTTAAATTGCTATAAACCCTTTGTTCAACCAATAACCGAATATGCTTGTGTGGTATGGTATGGCACAGTACTATCTCTCAGGATCAAACTGAAAAGACTGAAAGTATTCAAAAACGTGGATATCAAATAACACTTGGCCCTTGGGAGTGATTTAAAAAACTATGAGACGAGTCTGTGATGAGTTCAGACACTTGACATTTTGACACAAAGTCAACAGAGGCATGAGCTTTGGCAAGAAGATGCTGTGTCAAATATACACTGGGACATACTTACTGAGTATGCCAATGATGCCAATAATGTTGACTGACAAGAAACTCGGCTAAATTTACCCCATCTCACGCACATTCAACAGTACTTCAACTCTTTCGTATTGTATTTTACTAAACATTCCAACCTCGATTTCAAAGCCGTTTGAAAGTTATATACCAAACATTCAGCATTTTATTTTGTTTCATTGTTGTTTTATAAATAATTTTTACAATTTTACTACAGGTTTCAGACCACTAATGAGGTCACAACCAATTTCAAAACTCAAGGCAATTCTACTGATTCATTTAACTAAGGCAATCTACTTACACGAACTAAAACTTTGAAACCACACACAATCCTCAAATCCTTGGAAATTGTTCGTAACATGGTGGGGAGGATTCAAACTGGGCTTAAGAGCTATAAGTAGCATAGAGCTAATATGGTCAACCAAAGAAGATAGTTCATGGTATATAAGGCGTATTCTCGCCGTTCCCCGAGGACTCCACTTGAGGAGTCCCCGCGTTTTTGTTTGTCCCGGGGACTCACTCCCGTATTTTCGCGAGTCCCCACCGACGGGGAGTGCTCCGATTATCATCACCATCATCGAAAAGGACTCCCTTTCAGATTCGGAGGGGAAATCAATTTTTGCTGTTGTTGGTGCAATGTAAAATTAATTAAAAACAATCAGAATAAACAAAACCAAAAATAAAGTGGGTCCAGACTAATTTCGTCAAGTACATATTTTTTTTTTAGAACAAAATCGAATTTCGAAGCATTCCCCGTGTTCTCGCTGTTTCTGTACGCGGAGTCCGCATGGAGTGACTCCTTCTATTCTCGCCGTTCCCTTCGATTCTCCGAGGAGTCCTCGGGGAACGGCGAGATGACGCCTCTAGTGTTGTCGTTGTTGACTGTGTGCGTTTTACTGCAATTTTCTCGAGTTTTTTGTTAGTCCTATATAAAAGTTTTACTCTCACTCTTCCCTGGAGATTCGTTGAGAAGCCGAGGGGAATCACAATGATGGTAATGTCAAGGGCAGGGGCGGTTAGAAGTACTTGGGCTTGGGGGGCGACCTTAGACATACTACTGGATAATGTCCGTCAATTATATCTATTAGAAACAAATAAAAAAAAACAAAAAACGACAGATTCTAGCGCGGAGAACCAAGGCAAAATAAAAATTAATCCGACTTTTGTCTGGTAATATTTAACAGTTTCCTATACAAACTCTAGCTATTAATGTGGCTTAGTAACCATACAATGCAAGCCTAAAGCCCTAATTAACGACGTACCCTTCAATTAAATACAGAATGGGGTATTGTAGAACAGGCGACTTTCTCAATACGCCTCTTTTCTAGCTGTAGTGTAGCCACTTTCCAAAGAAACTTTAGCTTTTAACGTGGCTCAAATCTGGAGCTAAAATGACAGCGAGGGTTAAGTCTTTCGAAATATTTACGATCAGTCTTTTTTGGATTCCTTTTCTTTACTGGTTGCACAATTAGCATTACTGATACCACGACAAAATAGACTAGTCTATAGAGCTAGAAGACATTGTCCCCCTTGCAGGCAGGGGCGTCCTGAGCCTTTCTTCATTGGGGGAGGGGGGGAGGCACCTGGTAAAATTACCCCTAACCCTCGGAATCTACGAAATTCGGCTCATGGGATCTACCGGAATCTGTGCGAAATCTTTCACAAGGAATCTACCGGGACTCGTCTCATGGAATCTACCGCAATTTGTGCGAAATCTTTCACAAGGAATCTACAGGAATTTGTCTCCAGAAATCTACCGGAATTCATCCCATTACATCAACCTGAATTTGGCTGAGGGAACCTACCGGATTTTGCTTATGTAATCTACGCTAAATCTTTCACAAGGAATCTACCGGAATTATCTCAGGGAATCTACCCGAATTTACCCCACGGAATCTACCAGAATTCGGCTCAGGGAATCTACCGGAATTTGTGCGATATCTTTTACAAGGAACCTACCCCTCGGAATCTACGAAATTCGGCTCAGGGAATCTACCGGAATTTGTGCGAAATCTTCACAAGGAATCTACTGGAACTTGTCTCAGGGAATCTACCGGAATTCACCCCACCAAATCTACCAGAATTCGGCTCAGGGAACCTACCGGATTTTGCTTATGGAATCTACGCTAAATCTTCACAAAGAATCTACCGAAATTGGTCTCAGGGAATCTACCAAAATTTGGCTCAGGGAATCTATTGGAATTTCGCCGGAATTTGTGCGATATCTTTCACAAGGAATCTACCGGAACTTGTCTCGGGGAATCTACCGAAGTTTACCCCACAGAATCTACCGGAATTCGGCTGAATCTAAATCCAAGAAGTGTCAACAGCTTTCTCAACTCCTTTCCGGTGATACGGGTGAGCCGAGAAGAGTTCAACAAGACCAAAGGTGTCGATAGGATACCAAAAATCTAAGATTTGATCCAGACAATTGGCCATATTCCTGTTCAGCGCTTCCAAGCGGACTAGTTTCTGTTAATCCCCCCATACCTCACCGTCATTATTTGGATCAGACATGGTAAAATAGATCCACAGGTTAGTAAGTTGAAAACCTGTCATCTCTGTCCCAGGTATTGGAGGTTTTGCATATGTTTCAGCAATGGAAAGTGAAAGTGACCTACTACCCTATGGATTCGACTTTTTACTATGTCTTAACCAACACTTGTGTAGACATAGTAAAAAGTCGAATCCATAGGGTAGTGGGTCGCTTTCCCTTTCTGCTGCTAAAACATATGTAAAACCTCCATTGCCTGGGACACAGATGACACGTTTTCCACTCACTAACCTGTGGATCTATTTTGCCATGTCTGACCCAAGTAATGACGGTGAGGTATGGTGGGATTAACAGAAACTAGTCCGCTTGGAAGCGCTGAACAGGAATAAGGCCAATTCGGTCTTGTCTTCGCCAGGCTAATCATCAGAGAAAACCGAGTTCAGATATTCTATCTACCTATTTATACCTCTATAAGCCATATCTATTTTGACGATATTGACCGAAACTTCCTGCTTTAATACTGCCAAATTTGCGGTTTCGCCCGAATTCTGAGCGAACTACTAGTCCAGCAAAAAAAGAAAAATTCAGAAACGAAGCCGGCGTATCTCCTTATCCCTATAAAGAAATCTAATCAACTTTAAATACAATTTTGACTTATGCGGGTACAACCAGATTCCGGACTAATTATATGTCCGGGTAAAATATGATCATTATATACAGACTCAGCGTCTCTTCTTACCCCTAAATATATCATCTAATCAACTTCAGATAAAGCTTTTACTTTTAACATATTTTCCGGTTTTGGCCGGATTACAGGCGAACTAGTTGTCCGGCGAGAAAATGGTTTTCACCATCGGGTTCAGCATGTCTTCTTACCCATAACTCAAACATTTAATCAACTTCAAATGAAACTGTTACTCTGAACCAACTTTCCGGTTTTGGCAGGATTCCGGACGAACTGCTTGTCCGGCGACAAAATGATTTTCATCATCATGCTAAGCATGTCTTCTTACCCCTGAATCAAACATTTAATCAACTTCAAATGAAACTTTTACTTTGAACAAACTTTCTGGTTTTTGCCGGATTCCGGACGAACTACTTGTCCGGCGAGAAAATGATTGTCACCATCGTGCTCAGCATGTCTTCTTACCCCATAATCGACTATCACATTAGCTGTTTAAAAATATTTTGTTGTCCCTTAAACTGAACCCCCTCCCCCACCCCCAAATGCAGGGCTACAGAGCCCATCTACGAACTCGACCTTACCCTTGACGCAAACTATCCTCATACCAAGTTTCATCAAAATATCTCATTCCCTTCGACAGTTATCGTGCTTACAGACGGACAACTTTTGCGATGTCATAGGTTTCCCTCCACTTACGTTTTGGGATCCCAAAAACGAATTAGTCATGATGGAGAAAGTTGCCGGGAGAGCCTCGAAATAAACAGAAGTTTGAAGGCATAGTGGAGGTCTCTCGTCAACTGAAAGACGTCTTACCACTAGCATGGAAAGCGTTCAAGCTGGCCTATTACCTCAGCAAAAGGGGAAGGAATGTTTTAGCAAGATGAAGCTGGTTAAGACCACCTTGCTTTCAACAATGGATGACCAGTGTCTGGAAAGTCTGCTACTAATAGCATGCAAAGCAGATCTAGTTGATGAGTGTGAAATAGGTTGTGTTGTGGACAAACGGAAAAAGGTTAAAACGTGACGAGTAAATGTAGGGTGTGTTGAATGTCAGATTTTTTATTTGTTTCAAGTGTTAACGAGCCTTTTTTTGTTTGGTCTTGTTTACAATACATAATTGAAGTCAGAACAATAGTATTCTAGAGTTTCTGCAGAGATTATCGCTACGGAGAATTTCCGGTAAAACCTCAAAAAATTCCGGTAAAATTCTGAAGCTGCACCCCCCTCATCAGGAATGTCCCGGGACGCCCCTGTGACCACCACAGCGGTTGGTCAAAGGTTACAACGAAGGTAAATACATGTCGGCTCGCCTGGTCTGGGATGAAAAGCATAAATCTAGTTAACAGATGTGTAGTCAATAAGGAGAAGCCCATCGTTGAGAGGAAAACAGTAAACGATTTCCCTGGGTGATTCGACATTAAAAGCTAGATTTTGTTGGTGGGAAGTAGTGTTTTGCCAGAAAAGAGTCATAGCCTACTTAAAAAAGTTCCGCCTGCGCTCATTTTCATTCTATCATCATTCATATACAGTCATTAGAAACTGCTGCGGGTCGTGGTATTGTGGACGCGAATTCCTGTTATGACGAATGACGTTCACCTTAACCTTACACATGCTAGCTTTAATGTTTCTTTAAAATCGCGCAGTCTCCCGCATGTGGTGCTGTGTTTCTTGGCTATTGCTTCTAACTGGTATGGTTTCTTGGCTACAGTTTCTAACAAGTATGACTCTTGAGCCTCGCCGGATATCTGTCAGTCATTTATTTTGAGTTAATCACCTCCCACGACCAAGCCCTTCAAACCGCCGCTGAGCTCTTAGATACGACTAGGCTTCTTCAGTCTTCAACGCTTGCAGGTATCACGAGTTTTAGTATTACATATGCGACGAAAAACTGAAATGGGCTGCAGGGCGCCGGCCTGCCCCCCCCCCCCCCCCCCCTCCCTCTCGAGTTTTGGCTACCGACGTCCCTGGTGGCAAGACAGGTCGCTGAACTTTTTTCTTCGAAACTGTTTATTATCAGAAATTTACTTATTCTTTACAATAGCTTACAGTAAGGAACTCAAGTAGAAAACAAGAAGATGCAATTCAGTACTTCCAATGATAACCAGCACTCCCATACCAACGAAGGGCAGATAGAGTTCGGCCTTAGCCCCACAAAAGCAAATACAAAGAAATGAATATTCCGAATCCTGTAGTATACAACTTCCTATGAGTCTGATTACAGCATTTCGTTCAAGCTACCGAATTAATTATATAACCTATCATAATCATAATACCAACGACATGAAATCTGCCTCTGTCGCGCAAGAAAAGGAACAGATTCCTTTCTTCCTCGGACCCCGAGTACGACAAGTGCAAATGATACACTGAACACGCATGCATTCATCTTTCTGCATAAAAGAAAACTAAAAATGTCCGAGTCTCTGACGACAAGTGCAACAAAAAGAAAACTAACTACAAGGAGGGAGACCAACTATAGGTAACTGACAAGTGACGTAACTTCGAACAAGGAACTAGACGAACTTCACTATTTTTGTGTCTCAGCTCAAAAGGCAGTTCCGATATTATGTCGCTCCTCTTAACGGGAAGACTATGCACGGAGATTTCTGCTCATAAGGGGTTTGGTGATAGCCCGATGTCCATCACACATTTGTAAAAGCAGTAGCACCAAATCAAGGGTACGGTTTCTTGGTTGAGAGACAGATGCTTTTGGTACTAGACGGTACAGGAGAAAATATTCCCAATACACGAATGCCGACAAAAGGAGGAAAATATCACCCGCTTACGATAGTCAGTCTGAAGCGCAGTGTCAACATTACGCTTTCTCTTTGTCAACTCCGTTCGCGGATTTTTTTGCGGGCTGCTCGGCGTCTTCATCGTCGTCTGTAAGGTTAACCGATACAGGAGTTAATGTCACACCACTTGGTAGTTTGGGCACAGAAAGGAGGCCTTTCAATAAATTCGGTCGAGTACCCAGCACTTTCGAGGATGGAACTGCAACTTCTGTTAGCCTAGTTGGGCCAGAGTTTGAGGCTTTTGCCGGGAGCCGGACAGTCGTCCTTGCCCCAGAGGGGCCAGCTTCATGAGCGCTGGAAGCCCTAGCTCCGCCGCTTGGTCGGCTGAAAGAGGATCCTAGGGACATCATTTGCTGCAGGGCCAACATACGTTCTCTCTCTGCGATGGCCTGCTGTTGTACCATAGCCTATAAGGAAATGTACAAATTAATATGTCAATAAAATCGTGATTAAGCTTTTTGCTGCCATGGCTCCTGCAAATTCATTTGACGACAGATAATGAAGAACAGGCTAAGCTTTGACGTACAAGCATTTGGCAAGCGTTCAAGCTTGTAAAATCACGTCTACAAGGTTGTTTAAAAGTGATTATCTGCAAAAAGAATTCTTGGTCGTTGGAACAACCTCACCAAAGAGACTGTTTCGAATTGACTAATAGATTCTGGTATCTTAGGCTAAAGATCACACTTGTAATTGTGCTTAACATGGCCACTCCTAATTTCTTCGGGTAATGTGGAGGCGAAAGCCTTCTTTGATACATTATATTTTGATTTTATTTACTTTCCGAAAGAAAAGTTATTTTGATAAAGATTTGTTAAACAAAGGAGAAACGAAGTAACGCATTTTCATCTGGACTTCAAGCCTATTTTAATTGAAGAAATGATGGGTAAATATAATGTCGTATTTCATCCACATTCGGTTAGACTTTAACCATGCAGTTGCTTGTGCTCCTTTCTTATTATGGCACTTGCCCTTCGGCCAAGTGCCATATAGCGATCGCAATTTCTGTCCGTCCGTCGGTCTGTCCAGGTTTTGCTAGTTCGGGCACTTCCACATAAGCTAGGACGATAAAACTTGGCAGGCGTATCAGGGACCCCACATGATTCAGTTGGAAATAGTCACTTCCCCGATCCGAGCACCGTGGGGGGGAGTGGAGGGAGGGGGAATCCGGAATCTTGAGGTATTTTAACTTTTGAACGGGTGATCGGATCTACATGAAACTTGATATTTGGAACGACCTCATGCCTCAGGCGACCAACTTAAAATCCGGACCGGATCCGGTGACTTTTGGGGGGGGAGCTGGAGGGGGCAACCGGAAATCTTGGGAAACGCTATGAGTGGAGGGATCGAGATGAAACTTGGTGGGAAGAGACCTAGCAAACACTAGATACATCATTGACATAACCGAGCCGATTCGGGTACTGTGGGGGGAGTGGAGGGAGGGGGAATCCGGAATCTTGAGGTATTTATAACTTTTGAACGGGTGATCGGATCTCGATGGAACTTGATATTTGGAAAGACCTCGTACCTCAGACGACCCACTTAAAATCTGGACCGGATCCGGTGACTTTTGGGGGGAGCTGCAGGGGGCAACCGGAAATCTTGGGAAACGCTATGAGTGGAGGGATCGAGATGAAACTTGGTGGGAAGACATCTAGCAAACACTAAATACATCATTGACATACCGAGCCGATTCGGGCACTGTGGGGGGAGTGGAGGGAGGGGGAATCCGGAATCTTGAGGCATTTAAAACTTTCGAACGGGTGATCGGATCTCGATGGAACTTGATATTTGGAAAGACCTCATGGCTCAGACGACCCACTTAAAATCCGGACCGGATCCTGTGACTTTTGGGGGGAGCTGGAGGAGGCAACCGGAAATCTTGGGAAACGCTATGAGTGTAGGGGTCGAGATGAAACTTGGTGGGAAGACACCTAGCAAACACTAGATACATAATTGACATGACCGAGCCGATTCGGGCCCTGTCGGGGAGTGGAGGGAGGGGGAATCCCGAATCTTGAGGTATTTATAACTTTTGAACGGGTGACCGGATCTCGATGAAACTTGATACTTGGAAAGACCTCATGCCTCAGACGACCCACTTAAAATCCGGACCGGATCCGGTGACTTTTGGGGGGAGCTGGAGGGGGCAACTGGAAATCTTGGGAAACGCTGTGAGTGGAGGGATCGGGATGAAACTTGGTGGGAAGACACCTAGCAAAAACTAGATACATCATTGACATAACCGAGCCAATTCGGGCACTGTGGGGGGAGTGGAGGGAGGGGTAATCCGGAATCTTGAGGTATTTCTAACTTTTTAACGGGTGATCGGATCTCGATGGAACTTGATATTTGGAAAGGCCTCATGCCTCAGACGACCCACTTAAAATCCGGACCAGATCCGGTGACTTTTGGGGGGAGCTGGAGGGGGCAACCGGAAATCTTGGGAAACGCTATGAGTGGAGGGATCGAGATGAAACTTGGCGGGAAGACACCTAGCAAACACTAGATACATCATTGACATGACCGAGCCGATTCGGGCACTGTCGGGGGAGTGGAGGGAGGGGGAATCCGGAATCTTGAGGTATTTATAACTTTTGAACGGGTGACCGGATCTCGATGAAACTTGATATTTGGAAAGACCTCATGCCTCAGACGACCCACTTAAAATCCGGACCGGATCCGGTGACTTTTGGGGGGAGCTGGAGGGGAGAACCGGAAATATTGGAAAACGCTATGAGTGGAGGGATCGAGATGAAACTTGGTGGGAAGACACCTAGCAAACACTAGATATATCATTGACATAACCGAGCCGTGCCTACTCGTAACAAGTGCCATATGAGCTCGTAGCTCTTGTTTTTCTTTTCTCATGGTCTTGTCTGAATGGATGCGGTATAACTTGGTTTGCGTTACAGAAAAAGTTACTATTGGCTTTGAGTCAGCCATTTCTGTTAATAAATGTAGTTATAATAACAGTTGCTAATATTCCACCTTACGAGAAGCGAAAACCTTTCGGTACACTACAGATTTTGGAACTTGATCACCGGTGTGATTCTGAATCTCGACAGGGCAGAGCAATCTGAACCAGTTTTAGACTGTGTTTACATACAACGGATACAAACGGAAACGTCAGCTATCGTGCTTTGGCAGCGATAGTTCGGCCCTTCTTGGCGAGGGTCCTTGTCAGGATAACGTCAGGAAACGGGATAAACGAACTTGAAACACTCCTGAACGGATTGCAGGTTCGTTTCTTCCGTTCCCCAACGTTATATAATTAGAAGTTATCTGAGGCTCGAGGAGTATTCATATTATACTCTGACCATGCTTAACCATACGCTGGTTAAGGGATAAGAATACAGAAGCTGAGCAGACGACAATCCCAATCCCAAAATCTATTGGGATTTGGGACTAATCCCAAAATCGATTGGGATGCAGAGAAAAATACCCTACCGTTTTCCTTCAATTCATCTTTGGTATTTCTGGTCTATGAGGCCTATCTGTAGGGAGCCAGAAATATATCGTGTTGGAATGTACGGTCCGATGCCCTAAACTTCGTCACCCATCGCTTTAACAAAATGACACGATTTCTGGATCAGAGCCCTTCCTTGGCTGTGACTCCAGTTGAGGTACCATCGTCAGTCCCACCACCCACAAGAACAGGATGTTTCCTCGTCGGCTATGATCCCAGTTGAGGTGCCATATGCCGCCCCATCAACTTAGAGGAAGATCATATGGAAGGCGAGAAGGAGCGCGCTCCTCGGCTCTCCCGAAGCCATATCTGAAGTGAAGAAGAAGAAGTCGACCTCTCTTTCTCCGACCCAAATGGTCAGGAGTGGCAAGCCGCCTTAGTGCAAAACGGTGTTATAAATAAATATTCTCTTCGTTTTCTTACCCTGTACAGGCTAACGTATTCAGTTAGGGCAATTTTCGCACGGGCATCCAGCTCTTCGTTGCTCATATCTGGCTTCTGCGCCTTCAAATACTCCCTCAAAGTCTCGTAGGAAGGCATAATAGGGTTCATATTCATAGGCAACTGATAGCCGTAAGCTGCATATGGATCAAAATGAGCAGGCATTTGCTGAGACACCAGACCTGGAAAAAGAACTTCACTTAAACAAGACCAAAGGACGTGATAGACCGCGCACCAGATAAGACATGACACACACGCGGTTGCTCGACAGCCGCACCGGCTCCTCGGTTGCTCCAATGCTGTCCTAAGGCAGCACCCAATAGAGAGAGCTAACGGAGCCTCAATCTAGTTCTTCTAAGCTGGCATGTTTCACCCGAAGGAGCCCTAAGTCAAGTGTGAGTCTTCACTCACATGGGAACAGTCCTCTAGACTAGCAAATCTGTTTAACCCAAGAAATGGCGTATTACAAATATAGTAGCCTATGAGAGAACATTCCGGTTCAGGGTCAAGAAAAGCAGACGCGTTTCCCCAACAATACACGACCGCTACAATCTGCACTAACGAAAAACCCACCTTTCTTTTCGTTCTCATACTCCTCCCACGCGGCTTTCCTTTCTGCCTCGTTGAGATTCTCTTCTTCTTTGCTTTCTAAAAGGGAATCATGCTCGTGATAGCTGACAATAAGCTCTTTGTGAGATTGCAGGAGTTCGGCGAGGAGCCTGTCTTTTGGTAGCTTTGGTATTGGCCTCTCTTTACTCATCTCAGGGTCGAACATATACAGTTCTTGGAGATCTGACATGCTGAAGTGCCGCTCGATCTGCTGTTCGTCCACAACTCTACAGGCCAGCGACTGCTTAGCAACCTACAAAAACAAAAGAATGTCATAACTCGCAAGGCCAGGGATAGTCCTCACTGGCAGCAGAGGAAATTTTCGGTCGACTTCCATGTTCTACACTGTCAGAACTTCGACAAAATCGAACAAATAGGTAATCACCCATGATATCAAGGATTTTAACAAGTAAGCGCTGAGTAAAATGTTACAACCGTTTCCCGCGGTATGTTTTATGGAAAGAATCATAATCTGTTATAACATACATTGAACTATTCACAGTGCACTTCCTATGGGAGGAGACGATGACTGTCCAACAAGGTGTTCAACAATTTCTGGTACTGGCTCACAGTAATGACACATGCATACAGAACTCTTTCCACGACGAAATCAACTTCTTCGGTTTAATACCAAGTTGTTCCTACTTTTATAAGCCCAGATGCCCCAGTGTATCATTAGAACTACCGTGCGACAAAGTTGGACTGAGCACCAACAACCGAAACCATACGGGTGTCCAACATTGAACTAAAGTGTCCCAGCCGTGGATCTCTTGTGGACATGGTACAGACATAGACATGTGGAATTATCCCATTCCACATTATGACACCGCATACAATCTCTAGGTCACGACCTAATCAATGAAAGAATTTATGACGCACTGCCCAAGGGCGGAAGTGCAGTAAAAAAGGATAAAGAAATATAAAATAATCGCAAAAAACTCAACAAATATTTTCCATATTTGTTCACTAAGTTAGAATCAATAATTAATGTTCCGAGTGGCTTCTCCAAAATGGAAAATAAGCATTTGGGTGGACAGGACGAAGAAGAAATTTAGAAAAACAGATTTCCGGCTTTTCGATTTTTCGTAGGCCGCATCGTATTCAATAACCCAGACTGCGCAAATGACAGCCTCCTTCCCCAAACAAACCTAATTCGTAGCGCGAGATTACATATCCAATGTCTTTTCCTCTAGTCCATTACCTAAGGAATGTTTCAAGCCAATACGCAAGGAACACACAGCACCACAAAACTCTGAACTTCCCGGCCAACAACTAGCAATTAGAACATATCATAAAGCTGTTGGTTGATGCATTTGTTGTGTGCGGACTGCGGATGCAACCTACTGACACAATATGAGAAACATAGAACCCTTAGCAGCTCTCGGTTAGCTGCTAAGCGAGGTCCGCTCGAGAAAGAGTATTTCACTTATAATCGCCTATGAAAACTTGTCTAACACCGAAAAGGGTACTAGAAGCTTACCTGTCTCTGGTAGATCTTTTCTTCCATTGTTCCCTGCGCCAGAAATCTGTACACATAACACGGTTTTCTCTGTCCAAACCTATATACACGGAAAATGCTCTGGATATCATAACTGGGATTCCAACTAGCGTCAAATATTACTACACGGTTAGCACCAACTAAGTTGATACCGAGACCACCGGCCTTCGTCGAAATGAGGAACAGACGTGCACGGTGGCTGTCATCACGGTTGAATCGGTTGCAAAATGTCTTCCGTTGGTCAGCTGCCATTGATCCGTCCAGTCTGCAAGGGACACTATAGCTTTAGTACCTCGCCTAAAAACACACGGCGGCAGAGCCACTGCAATTAAAAGACCAAATTTAAATTCATGGGCCCTTCTATCCTTAAAGGTCAGAAGAAGTGTTCAGAATTTCTTGAATCCTGCGCCCGTGACTTTCTACGATGTAACTGAACAAAACACCAATCTGTCTCTTGTATATTCGCTTGCGAGTTATGCCGGCTATACCGCAGCAAACAGTTAGCATCCTGATCTGGCTGTGTCCAGCAGAAGAATCGACTCAAGTCGAGACGTAGCATAGAGAGGGAGTCGCCAACACCCTAAATATAACAGTTTAGGTTGTAACATGATTTACACTCAGCCAGACCCGCAGCAAGCAGTCAGGAAGCTTGTCAGCTTTCCAGTCAGGCCGTATGCAGCGACTGAACGTCTCGCCAAATAACGTAACAATACTGATGCAAGGTCGGGTGTTCATGCAATTTTTTGAGTTATGGTAAAGTTAACGATAAAATAAAACGATCGTTTGTAGTTACTTGTCAGTTGGATAATTCTAAATTTGTAATCTCTAAATGGGCAGTGAGCTTTGTTTCTTGTAAAGTAAACGTAATCAGAATGTAACAATAATTTGCTAAAGCTAATTTTTCTTTTTTTTTCTTTTACTACGTTTAACACGATTAGAACAGAAAGGTTTTAAGAACACTAAAACCGCACACTACAGATTTCCAACTGAAACTTGTCCGTAGCGGCCTACTCCTAAACATAACAGTTATATGTCAGCACGCAAACACTAAATGAACCACAGAATAAATCTTTATTTTGGCCTCGTTTTGGTTTGGTTACTGTTCTGGACAGTCTTAATATCTATCTTTTATTCAAGGACTTCACCTTCTTATAATTAAGAGGGAGGACCAAGGGTCAAAGTCGGGCCCGTCCCTGAATCTAGTTTGGAATATGGTAGTATATGGCGTAAAGTAACAAATGATCAACAAGGTTCTTTGAATTCTTGGCAGAGGCGCCATTTCGCGGAAACTCAAGTGGGGGGGGGGGGGGCTAAGGCGTCGTTCCGGACCCACTTCACGTTCGCAAATCAGGCGAGACCGAAAACACTTCTAGAGATTAACAACACACAATATGCTCTTAGGAGCATTTTTGTCTATCAGTTCACTACTTATAAAATGTTATTGAAGACTGATTTCAAAAATATATTGGATTAACAGTAAAACACATATCGATTTTGCGTGTCGTCAACTAGATTTTGTAGCGGTTTCTCATAAGTTACTCTGGGACCCCTTGGAAAGCTAAGCTGTATCAAGCTAAATAACCAAATTATGTTCAATATAACGTATAACACTTTCAAGAATAACACCTTTTCACTTAGAAATAAAGTGTTGTGACCAATTAAGTTTACACTATTTCGTGCCTAGATCCCAACAACACCTTCAATTGGTAAAAATACTAATGGGAACGAAAGAAACATAACAGATAACATCAGAAAAGTGTTATCTGTCGAAAGCACGCATCCTTCTGTTGTCGTTATGTAACTTCTGACAATGTAGTATTTTTACCTATTGAAGGTGTTTTTGGAGATCTAGGCACGAAATAGTATAAAACTTAATTGGTCATAACACTTTATTTCTAAGAGAAAAGGTGTTATTCTTGAAAGTGTTATGCGCAATCTGTTATGAAACTTCTGACAGTGTAGCATTCATGACTAACCTGAAGTAATCATAGCCTAATTTCCATGATCCAAAGTAAGATCCGTCCTTCGATGCCAGCTCGTACTTCTCGTCCTCAATCTTCAGGAACTCTTCAATGACATCAAGAGTGATCAAAGACTGGCTGAAGACGAGGATCTTGTCTCCGATCATCTCACACTCTCGAAGGATGGCCCTCAACAAGACAAGCTTCCCACTCAACTCTATGTTCGCCATCTCATCTTCGGGGACAAATTCTGCCCACCTTCGGAAGAAAAGAAATTTCAAACACTGGAGGCCAGATCCTTAACAGGTTTATGCGGACCCCCTTATGCCCGTGCTGAGTTAAAGTCTTCTGCGCCTTGAAAAACCCGATCTTCCAATACACCTACACGCTTCACTGCTTTCTCACTGGCGCTTGCAAAACGGTCAACTGAAATGATCAACCCTGCAACGTTGTCTTCTTTCCTCTCTAAGAATTTTGACATTTTTGAAACCATGTAGATTGTCCTTCGTGTTCTAACAACATAACAGTATTGTTAGTCCCTCGAGTACAACTCTCGTGCCGACTTATGTTGAGGTGAGAGTATATTTCGATGAATAGGGTTAGAGGGTATTCTCTTACCAAAAAAAATCGGGTAGTTTTACACAACGGGAATGAAGAAGATATAAGTATGAACACTTCGTGGCTCGACTGCCATATTACGGTCTTTTAATCCGGTCAGGCTGTTCTTTGGACAGCCTAAAACACAGAACAGCAGAACTCACCACAGTACTCACTCACCGGCGGACCGAGTAAAAGAAAAACAGATGCAAAGGAGAACTTGCGAGAGCTGCCACTTTTGTCTGACGGAACCTGTGACTTTTGGCCGCAAAAACCTACGACATTCTGGCGCCTATGATACTGAGTCTTTCTTCTTTCTTTTTATATCAACTATTATCGCGATAACTCGCATTTTCATCTTCATGATTATACGCATCAACTTGCGTGTTTTTTTTACTTTACTGGTAAGGAGCTGGTAGCAGAATTCCGGCTCGCTTTGTCGAACAAATGAAAATCTGTGACAAAGCGCAGAATTTTGCGGCGAGCGGCAACACTGGACTCGATGAAGGGATATCATGGCCAACAAGCAACGCCAGGAACCTTTCTATAACATAGCTTCAACCCACACAAGACCAGAAGTAATGTGGACATTAAGTTACCTGATCTCGGTCACGTGACTAGCATTAGAAAAAAGCGGTAAAATGATGTAAAGAAACCCTTACCAGTGCTTGTCTTCCTTCTCGGCCACCTCTGGTTCGTCCTCCTCCGCGGCACCGTTACGGGCTCCTCTCGTCCTTGTTCTCCAGTTGATACCACTAGCTGCCAGTTTGTCGTCGTCCAGGCACTGAATGTCGTCGTCTGACTCCTCTTCGTCATCAATGAAGTCGGCCATTTCGTCCTCCGAATCTTCTTGCTCTTTTCGAAGATCTTGCCGCTGTTTCGCGATCTAAGGAACGATTCACTGGTTAAAATGTTAACCTACGATTCAAAAGCCTAGCCCAGAAACTGTAAACTTCCACCCTCAAACTTTATATTTAAGGTATAACTGGAAAGCCAACTTATGTTTGTATCACTTAATAAACTGTATTATTTGGATCGTGTTGAGAGATTTTTTATATTTTCCAGCATTTGCTCTAGTATATGCCGTTCAGAATATCTAGTGCCGTCCTCACAGCGCAAATTCTACTGTTCCGCGGAAAATTCGAATCTCGATACAACCGTGGCTTTTTAGTGCCAGTGATCATCTTGCGGAAGGTAGCTCACTGCGTGAACACTTATTTGTGTAAATCGGTTTTGTCGAGCATACAACACAGGTACAAGTGCACAGAGGTACAAAAAATCCGACAGGGAAATTCCACTAAATGAAAATCTATTATTCCTGAATAGCGGAGCAACGAAGTAACGCATTTTCACAAGGTGTTCAAGCCTCTTTAAATGAAAAAGCGATGGGTAACTAGATTGTCCAGTCTCAGCCCTGTTTGGTTAAACTTTCAAGAACCCGTCGTACAACGCCAATGCAACCAACTTCCGTAACTTCATTCATTAATTCTTAAACCCGGAAACCCAAATTCATGTGTTAAATTCTAAACCCGCGAACGAAAGCTCATCAATCTCTGCACTTGCCATGATTCACTATTTTCTAGGTACATTAGTCTCCCGACAAGTGCTCGCGTATCATGTTATCTATGCGTAAATACAGTTATCCGAATTTTGCCCAAGTCAATCGGCCTGGGAAGGGCTTAAAACAGCCAAAGCGGTGAATAATTTTTTAAAAGTAGGGTCTATTTTACAGTATTCCGACAGTTTGAACACTGGAAATTCAACAGTAAATGGTGCGAAGTGTGCTTTAAGAATATAGTGTACCCAGCCATGAAACCTGCAACTTTTCTATTTCTCTCTATCAGACCAGACCCAACACATCGGAAGTTTGGGAGAAAATTAATCGGAAAAACTATAGAAATCCCGAGCTAACATTGATTGATAACTTCCTTCCGAGGATTTTGATTTGAAATGAAGTATGGCGTGGCAGCGGGTCGGAAAGCCATTTCAACCAACCTTTATTACACGAATGTCGAAGGAATTTCCTGTTTGTTTCCGGTCGCGCTGTTCATACTATAAAATGCGTCACACGCTTTGTACACTATTTACGGGCCCCGACCCCTCTTGCTTTCCACTGTTTACACACCACCAGTGGCGAACCACGTGGTCTACTCCTTTGACATATCCGTCTTTCCAAAATCCTTTTGCTTTATTTAAATTTTCACTTCTGAGCGTTAGTCAAGATTTTAATGGGTTGCCAGACCCATTTGCTTTTATCTTGAGACGTGAGCGAGGAGGCACTGCCAAACCTGATTCGCCGGCGCCTACGGAGGGAGTCGCCGGGGTTCGCTACGATTTCTCACCAGCTCACTTAAAGAAGTACACCATCATATTCGTTTGTTGGCTCTCACATTATGTGAAAAGTATGAGCAGTAGTCGCAAATGGCCTGATAAGATGGATGTGGAATGGTTGATTAATCTGCCTCTATGAATAAATGTTGAAGGATTGAAAAATTAGTATTCGAAGTGTCAACATTATGTGTTTTAAAGTTTAAATTAAAATTATTATTTTCTTTGAATTTTTAATTATGTAATAGTTTTTTGTTTTTTTTATTTGAGCTGTAATATTATAGCAGCGAAAGTAGCTGTCGTTTAAGTTTAATTTAGTAAAAAAATTCATGGTTGAAATGTTTCTTATTTTTTGGTTTTAAAGTTGTTTTTTGTACACTCAAAAAATCCTCCTTGTTGTAAAAGTAGGATCCTTTGAGCGTAAATCATATTCTTTTTTTTTTTTTTTTGGTTTAAGTGGACTTAAAAATTAGGTTAAAAGGTTACTTAACTAGCGTGTTTAATAAAAACCACTGTAAGGAGGGGTTCCCTAGGGCGGAAGGGCACCCTTCCTGCGGAAGTTGCATTTTTTTTTTATTTATTGTTTTGGTCTGTCATTGTAAGGTACCTGATTGGAAGGTCTGCTTTTTCGCTGTTATAACTAAAAGATAAATAACATTGGTTTTAAAGTATAAGGGAAAATAAAGAGGTTTTAGAGAATAATCTTATTGTGAAATTTTTTAGAAATGAATTATGAAAATTAAAGTTAATTGTTTAGAAAATGTAGAAAATAAAATAAAATTGGTTTAGGGGCAGATTGGAAGTTTTTGTATTTGTTTCAAAATATACAGTAGGCTAAAGATTAAAGTAAATACAGTGGTTTGCAATTATGGATTTTGGAGTTTATTTTTAGGTTATAGGGGGGACTCTGTCTGGTGGTGATTGTTTCGTTTCTGTTTGTACAAGTTCTTTATGTGTAGTGGTGGTGATTCGTAGAACAAGGTTTATAACTGTATTAAAATAAGAATAAATAAGTATTAAGATTGGCAGATTTAAATTAAAAAAATTAAATTAAAGAGTGGAAATGGAGAAGTTAAAAATTATTAAAGTTTAAAGTGTGTATGTTTGTTTAGAAAGAGTAGGTGACGTTAAAGAGATCAAGGAAATATTAACGTCACTCAGTGGAGGAGGAGTCGTAGCCCAAAAAGTAAATAATCAAAATGTCTGGAAAAGATGCTACGCAGGTAAAAAAAAAAAAAAAAAAAAAAAAAAAAGGACACCTCTCACTACAGAGTTTTTCTGGTCAGATGTTCTGAGAGTTCTTCTTAAGCGTTTGGTCCAAAACAAAAAAAAGTATTGCTATTATATAAAAAAAAGTTTTTGCAGAAACCATGGTATCTGTTACCACCGTAACTGGATCTGCAATTAGTCGTGTTTGCAGTAACCGTGGTATCTGATATACGTTTGCTCTGCAAAAGCGACAATTGCCGAAACTGCGTTTTTCCAAGTCATCCCAAAAGAAAAACTGATATTCAGTCCCAGCACTAAGTGCCAAACTTCTTTCCCACCAATTTGACAAAAATTGGTCAAAGTGAGAGGGCTTTTTCAGATACCACGGTCGGACCATGGTAGCTGAATATCAGATACCACGAGAACTGGCCAGATACCACGAGAACTGCAAAAACACCTTTTGACCGTGATATCAGATATCACGATGACTGCAAAAACGACTTAAGACCGTGGTATCAGATACCATGGTATCTGCAAAAACGTAACTAATGATAGTCCGACGTCGTTCCTGTACTCACATACGAGACTTCAGGCCAAACATCCCCCAGATTATTTGTTTAATTTTCTGATCGAAAAATATTGAGACGAAAAATATTGGACAGTCCGCATGGGTATGCGGTAGTTTGCGAACGTTGAAGAGGCACCGGGGGGGGGGGGGGGGAGGTCAACTTGCATTAAACTTGCGAAGTGTCACAAAGAAATCTCGGGTTACCTTCATTGCCAATGGATGAGTCCAGAGCCTCGCGAGCGCCTGGAAATCAGCAAATAGCCCTCGTCCTCGACCGACACCGCCCTTGCTGAGGTTATCCAGGTAATAACGGTACATCTTGATTTGCTGGTCGCTTAAGGAGACTGACAGCACGTATTCCTGTTTAGGAGGCAGAAACGGTGTGAGGACGTTGTAGTCTTTCCTCTGAACAGACCCTAGAAGTAGAGAACAATGTCACTTTGGAATTTAGAAAAGACCCGGATGACCTCCGCGAGTCATTTCAGAGCCATAATGTAACTTGTAATTCAGTCTTGTATCTAATTCAGCTCAGTGTATTATATTTTTCATGTATGTATTGTGGACGTTAAATCAACTAGTCGGCTTAGCACTTTTTCAAGATTTTTAATGAATACAGTAAACACAAAATATTCAGATCGATATACAACTGATGATGTAAGTTAAAAAGGTTGACGAAAGCGGGAACAAAACTTCTTAGGTAACGAGCCGTTGTATGTCTAATTGGCTGCAATCAAGGTATTGGCTGGGCTACCACTCTCTCAAGCTTTTCTCTTGCCGCTGAAAAATCTGGGGGGAGGATATCACGTAGTGCTGGTGTATTCTAGATTTTAGTTCCAAACACTAAAGAAAGTTTTTCACGGCGCTTCAAAAGAGTTTTTAAATTATAGGTATTAAGGAGGTCTATATACGGTGCTTTAGGGGACCTGGAAACTACAAGGAGGGCTCTAAACTGTGTCCTGTCAAGCGAGTCGGACTGTTAACGAGTAATTCCGAAGTGCCAAACAGGGCAACAGTATTCCAGAAGCGGGCGTGTGAAAGAAAGCAAGACAGAGGTGCTTAGGTGGGACTCCATAACGGGATAATACTTTGAGGGGAAGGATGGACATGTTACCTCTCCTTGGCATAACTTCAACCTGTCTATCCTACTTCAGATCCGCCGCTACGTGTTTAAGTTCCTTAACATGCTGAGAGTGAGGAACTGGAGGGAAAAAACAGGGTAGCTTTTTAAAAAGGACATTGTTAGAACCACTGATTTCTCCATGTTAACAACCATTTGCTCAGCAGCGGCTTCAACACAAATATTATCTAACAATAACTGGGCACTGCTTGTTATACCACTACGACATATCTCTAAAATTGACAAGTCGTCTACGTGCTTCCATCTGTCTTGGAAGGTTACGGCAAGCTCGTTGACCATCACAAGGAAAAGCAAAGGGCCAAGAAGAGTGGGTACACAACAAAATATGGGGAGGCTATCCGAATAGGTTGACTTATAATTTAGTATGTTGCGTCCGATCTGACAGGAAATTCGCAATAATTCGTACAAGGAAAACGTCAGTTTTAAGTTTATTTAACAGTTTCTCGACGAGCTTGCTATGGCTAATCAAATCGAAAACTTTTTTTCATGTCAATTGCAATTAAATTAATCCAATTGCCAGGTGTATCTAAATTTTTTAAAATTCTATCAAGTAAACTAACTAAGTAATGAGCCGTTGAAGTCTTTGGCAGATTACCAAACTGCTTTGGATCCACCTGCTTCAAGATTGTGTCCTTCAACCACGATGAAAGGAACTGTTCATAAATTGTACTAAAACAGGGGTCATCGTAACGGGACGAACACCGGTGGAATCATTAGGTGAGTCCTTCTTGGGGATAGGTGTAACATACCCATTTTTCCACACAGAAAGATATTGCCCAGTTTTTGTGATTTTATTGTAAATACTACAAAGCGTTATTTCATCAGGGAAAGCCTTAAGGAGATTTACTGGGATATCAAAAGGGGTTATATTTGCCCTCTTGAGCTTCTTTAACTTAATACTAACTTCAGCGGGACTTTTTTAAGGGTAATCCAAGAAGTCTGAGGTATATTGGGTATTTCATCTATAGGGAGGGGAGGGATGGTCTGAACAATTGTTGCAAGGTATGTGTCTTATTTGCAGTGTCCGGTTCACTTTCATCGAGATTGAAGTCCACACCCTGTTGAGTTTTACATGTAATCTGCTTAATACAACGGAACCATTGGCTGGATTTAGACTCGAAAAGGTGGTTTCCTTTCTTATCAACATAGGCAGCAGGCCTCGTAATTTTTCTGATTTTATTTTTGAGTCTATTGGCTTGAACCGGATTGCCTTGCCGGAACAAGCATCTTTTCTCAAACACCAGAGATTTGATATTTTTCGTTATATATGCGCGATCCGAAGAGAAGCGTTTTGCAGTTTTCTCGGGAAAGGAAGTTTTATACTTGTCTATAGTAATGTTTCCTGGAGAACCAGGAATAATCTCTCCCACTTCTCTTCACAAAGCCATTCACCGAATTTCAGCAGTCCTTCATCGGTGATGGGTCTACTTGTAGTTGTAGTAGTCGTATACTCAATTTTTATCTTACTCTTAGGATTAAGTTCTAGCGTAAAATGATAGCTGCCGCCGAGTGGGGGGCCAGCTAAGGGTTCACTATAGAACTCGGCCATGTTTGAAGAAATAACATCCAGGGCAGTCCCGACTTTAGTGGTCGGAAACTTAAGCTGTAACGGAATCAATACGTAGCTCATTAGCATCTCCTAGCATTTAAGGAGAAATGGCCAGACAAACTGGGATTTGATAGAAGAAAAAACTGGCCGGATTTTAAGAGATTTTCAGATTTTTAGATAAATTTTTAAGTAAGACAGCCTTTCCTCATCGAGTATTCTGGGAAGAAGACTTTTCACACGGAGAGAATTCAAAGTTACGGGCCAGAATTTTGGGAGCTGGACAACTTGAAAAAAAAATGGCGCATAAGTCTAGGGTCACATGCCCGATTTTGAGCAACTGTGAATTTTTTATCCTGCTTTTGTGCGCAACTGGTAGCGGAGATCACCAGTGGATTATGTTTTCTTCATTGTAACATCTAACCACGTCACTGACGACTGAAGTCTGGCCGAAGAGCTGAGTTATCTTCCGAGCCTTTTCTAACAAAAATATAACGAAATGTTCTTTCCCCCGCATTTGATGTCGCTCTTTCGACCACAGTTACCCCTGGCTAACCGTTCTAAAAAATTCCAAATGAATCTTTTACGCTTTTTAGTCCGATACGCCGAGAATTTCCATCAGCGTCCCGTCAACGAGTCAAACAATTCGACATACGCTCCAAATCGAATAGAAAAGTCACTGTTTGAAAGTATCACAATTACTGAAGCTGTAGCGATGGCGAACAATTTTATTTTTGGAAAGCAGTGGGAAAACGACTACGATTACTAATCGCAAACGTTCAAGTATGTTACTTAGTTTAGCTATTCCAATGACGCAAAAATTTGAGAAAGTCCACTCACCCTCCATCATTGAATGTAGTACGTGGGCTCTCCGTTTCATGATTTTGACATCACGCTCTGTGGCATCAGCACACTGCCCATTCATAATGGGATTCACGAATCGATTCAGGAACTCTTTCTTCGTACCAAGCAAATTAGGTTTTACGAAATTAATCATGCAGTGATACTCCTTCAAATTATTCTGAAGCGGAGTTCCAGTTAGAACAACTCGTCTCTTAGTATTGATTTTCATCATTGCCTTGCTCAACGCAGAGTTTTCGTTCTTTAAAATGTGCCCTTCGTCGCATATGACTATATCCGGTCCTGGGTCAACAAGGGTCTTCTGGAAGGTCTGTTTGTACGCCCCCTTGATTTTCTTGTTCACGTCATTCGTATACAATCTGTAGGCATCATACCCCATAATCATCACGCCTCCCGTCCGAAACCACGCGTCCAGCTTGATCTTTCTCATTGTGTTCTGTTTTGCACTTGCCAACTCATAAACTTCGAGTTCCAGCTCGTCTTTTAGCCACATACTAAACTCATTCACCCAATTGAGCACAGTGCTCAGAGGACACACAACCAGGGCAGTCCTTGTATTACACTCCTCGTGCGTCAGCAAAGTATGCACTAATGTCACAACTTGCAGGGTCTTGCCTAATCCCATACAATGGGCAAGGATACAACCAGATCCCTCACGTTTCTTTGCAAACTCGACAGTCTCATAGCAGGCATCCCACATGAACTTAATGCCGGAGGCTTGATGGGGCTTTAAGCTTTCACAGAGTTTAGGATGCACTGCCACAAGTTCCTTCTTGGTCTCTGGGTCGAAATCAAGGACTACTTTTGTAACCTTTTTGTTAGACTCGGCCTCGGGGCCTTCGAAGACAAGGTTGTACAAGTTTTGTCGTTCAGCGATTCGACAACGCCTTTCTTCTTCCTCCTTTGCAGCGATACGAGTCTCATCCTACAAAAATGAACGAGCATAGTTTAAACTTTTTATAATGGTCTCCTTCCTGAAAAATAAAACTTTTCCGCATCTTAATTTGCCCCCCCCCCCCCAATCCTAAATATTGGGTTACGTAGCGTCTATGAACTTAATCTATACTTTGATCTAAAGAATCCTCACACCAAGTTTGAACAAAACATTTCAACCCCTTCCGAGTTTTCGTGCTAACGATGGACAAAGATGGACAAACTCGAGGTCATACGGATCCCGTAACTGACGTTTTAAGATCCCCAAATCGCTAAATAGACTGTTACGAAGCCTCCATCGAGACAAATTCATGATCCAGATTTCAATCCTAGATCCAAACCGTCACAAAGTCATATTACTCGATCTGAATCTAGTCATAAAGTTGACCTCCTCACAGACACAACTCAGCCTATCCTTCAGAGAGACCCCAGCTTCCCGTTGAGGAACCGTTGCTAATTCACAGTAAACCATTTACTCAGTAAATATCTCTGTAATTAAAGCACATGAGTACGCAGTGAAATGATCAATACGGTGTTAGCCGGGAGGAGCCCTTGTTTATTTGACGCCCAAGCCGTCCTATTTCAGTATCCTCGGCTTTCTTGTCGCTGATACTGGGAACGACAGATAAGGGATAAAGACGGGGTTGGAGGGTCTATAACAATAATTACTTATATTCATCAGCAAAACAAATGATGATATTAATTAATATATTACGGTTATAATGTTGAGTGGCTTATTACCTACTCAAGGTCTGTAATCCCCCATGTTGAGTATTGAACATTTATTTACGATTCCCCCAGCGCAAAAAGATACTCTGAGTCTATTTGTAGTGTTGAGATATTCTTTGACGTTAATTAACATCGGACAGCGCCTCCGCCACTCAGTTGTTGCCAGAAACATCCTGGTCTCATCGTTACTTCTTTAGGCCTGACAACACCTTGGTTGATGTATATTTTTACTGTATCGGAGTCAAAACTGTACCAAGGTTAACCCAGATTTATATTGCCCGCAATGGAACCGAGAAGTGCACGACCTTTGTCCGACTTCGCCAGTTAACTCTGAAGTTGCCAACCATTTACCCCAGAATTATGTTTTCAAAAAATGTATGACACATTGCTTGATTACCTTACCCAGAGCTATCGCTCAGTGTTAATCGTGGACATTCTGACGGAAGAAAATTTGCAATATAGTTTGTTACTGCGGCAAGTTGGACAATTAAGGAGGGGAGTTTTTGGTAAAGAGATGTTTCAAGGTGGGTGGATAGTAAAGTTTTCAAAAATGTGCATAGGTTAGGTATATATATATATATGGCCTATAGAGGTATATCTGAACTTGGTTTTCTCTGACGATTAGCCTGGCAAAGACTGGATCTGGCGAATACAAGACCCGATTGTTTGGATCAAATATTTTTAATTATTTTTTTAATATTTTATATTCAATTCAATTCATTTATTTGTATCCACTAAAGCTGGCGAGTAGAAAAAAATATAATAAAATTCACACAATCGGTCTACAGACTAATAACTAGACCATATACTTTCATAAAAACACTATCCTAAATGAAGTCTACCTAACACTTTAACCAAAATACAATCAACGCAACGCATCGGACAAAGTGTGCTTTATGGAATAAATTTTTGAAAAAAATGTTTCCCGTTTCTTTTTCAAAAAGATTCCCATCGACACCTTTGGTCTTGTTTTCCCAGTATTGATATCGGGACGTTTTTCACGAAAAGCAAAAGTTGATTGACTGACTGTCTTTATTGATGTCAACCATAAATATTTCGTACGACTCCAATGCCACGTGCACGAACAGTCCGACTAGATCTCGGCAAAATTCGCCTCACTATGGGGAAACTTGCATGCGATGCGTTAAAATTCCGGTACTAATAAGAAAATTCGCATCCCGGCTGCGGGCTGCAAGTGGGAAAACGAAGCAAAACAAAAGAAGTAAAAAACAGAAGAACGACTTGGTGGCCTACCATGTCTTCCAAAAAGAAATAACACTTCAAAGTATCTCGTGACCGAAAACTCGGCTTTACTTTCTCGTTTTTACTCTCTCTTTACTTACTACTCTCTTTACTCTCTCGTCTTTCTTGTTGTTGTCTTGTTTAACAGCATCGGTTTTCTTGTTGCTGTCTTGTTTAATAGCACATCCTCGCAAGCAGTGCTTTTGCTATGCTATTTATGAGATGTTCGAGTGTGTTGTTAATAAAACTATTATACTAATACTAAAGAAAACCTAAAACGCAGAATAAGCAAGAGGGGTTTTCAAGATAATTTCGTAAACCACAATGGCCTGACATATCACAAGAAATCAGAAGAAACATTTTTTTTAATACACCAACGAAAATACTGAAAACAAAGCGAATATTTCGGAAAGACAACCGCCTCCCTTCTTCGGTACCGACGAAAAATTTCTAAGAAAATTGCAGTAAGGGATTCAAAACCATCCAACAAAATAACACCAAAACAAAACGGAGAACCAACAAACAATCGAAGATGAATATCAAAACTGAAAGAATTCAAAAACCCTAGATTTTTCACTAATAAAACGAGCCACACACCCAATACACAACCTACGAATAACAATTACAAAATCTTTTCTCGCTTGGGACTGGCTATCCGGTTTGCTTTTGGCTTTTAAAAAAACATTTTCGTATGTATTTCATCTGGTTTATTGTGCCAAATTGCTTAAAGCTAGAAGAACTGGGTAAAGTATTATTACTTTAAAGTGGTTATAGTTTTATTTAGTATTTAACTGCCTTTTCTAGCTATAAGCTATTTGGCTAAATAAATTAATTGATAGCTGGAGAGATAAAGAACAAAATAATCAGAAAAAAGTAGCATAAAGTCAAATATTTTCCCTAATTAGCTACAACTTAAGATTAACTAATCTAGATTTTCTTTCTAGCCCCGAGGACAGCATACTCCCAAAGAGTCTGAGAGGTTCTGGAACCTTATTTGGCAACCTCCAATGCCTAATTTAGGGTAGAAAGCTCCGCATACCTGCAAGTGCTTGTCCTTGATAATTTTCTTGATGTTCTTTCTGCCTTTGGCGTCTTTCTTCTCAGCGAGATCATCATCACTGTCATCCGAATCTTCGGCTTCCTTGACACGCTTCAGCCTTTTCCTCTTTTTCTTTTCTTCCTTCTCACTTTCATCGGACCCCGGTTCGGAGCTTGATCCTTTCGGCGAACGCTTTCTTCGTTTCTTGCGTACGAGCTCCTCGCTCTCATCTGAAAAAATAATAGACACTCTCAGGAAAGATTTCTCTCAGCAGTTCCGTTGACAAGGATGACACCAGTCTTTAAAGCTAGATAACACGGAGCGTGTTCCACCCTACCTACCGTAGTTACTACATATGACGTCACGAATTTTGGCTTCTTGGCGTCAAGGCTGGAACACATTTTTCTATTTCTGCAAAATACCATGCCGCGGGCTATTCCGGCCAATCACGTTAAGGCCCATTCACAATGGGTTTTAGCTAATACTCGGTCCCAGCCAGTTCCGGAAATCGCTCTGAGGCAGAGCATTAGCTGAGTTTCTGCCGTTGGCAATACTCTTGATGACTATCTCTCCCTTCCGATGCAAAATCTCCGGGTACCTGCGGAAGAAAGGAAGAAACGGTGTCACAGCTGCGCTGACTCAGGATTTGAATCGTTGGGTTTGAGTCGTTACGGACACGTTTGCTCCTTCTTCCTGAGAATCACTGGCGTGTTTTGGACTTAGTCATACAGTGTATTGATATTGGTGCCAGTTTCGGATACCAGCTAGTCTCGCTCTCAAGTTATCACTTCAACTTTCGAGGGTACTAGCCAATCAGATTATTTTGGGGAATATTGAGGAATATTCTGATTGGCTAGTTTCGAACCAAGCCCGATAGATAAAATTACATCCTCTCCTTGCTGTCTTGAAAACCGAAAGTGAATTCAGGTCATTGTACTCGGTCTGGTTAGCCAATCGGGATATTCCTCAGTATTCCCATAAGTGTCTGATTGGCTAGTACCCTGAAAAGTTGAACTGATTTCAACTTGGGTGCGAGACTAGCTGGTACCCGAAACTGGCACTAATATCAATTGCGAGCGGCAGAAACCCAGCTAATTCTCGGTCTCAGAGCGATTTCCGGAACTGGCTGGTACCAAGTGTTAGCTAAAACCCATTGTGAATGGGCCTTTACCGAGGTTCTACTATGCTTCAGAGCATGGAAAGCAAGTAGTTACTATTTCGTGAAGGTTGGAACTATCAGCGTGGTAACTTTTTACGAGGTTGGAACGAAAATAGTAACTAATAGTTACCGTTGTTGGAAGGTATATATTCATTATAGATTATACAGGCGAGTTAAACCTTCTATTCTCTAACAGACTCAACTGAAAACGAAAGTGTTGTAAAATAAGGCCCAACTGATTTGAAATACCTTCCGCTTGAATGAGTAACTGGGCGTTCTTTTGGGGCTTTACTTTTTTACTTCTCTCTAATCGAGATTTCATTTTGTTCATCAATGGCGACGAACTCCGTTAAGATCTGTCGATGCAAAATAAACTCCATTCTATTTCCGAAGTTCATGACTATTACGTCACCTTTCTTTAAGCGATTGAAGATTTAAAAACTCAAAGTACTTGCGAAGTACTCGGTTATATGTAGAGAATAAGAATAAGATTTCTGCTCCTTTTAGAAGGCTGTCCAGGTGGACATTCTGTTCCGACTGTGAATTCACCTTCCCAGACAGTACAGCACCATTCAAGAAGTGGACTTAAAGCTGGGACTTGGTTCAAATTCAAATTCAATAGCATAGGACGTCAGAGAAATAATAAAATAATAACCCTGTTTGATTTATCATTTACTTATGGCGGTTACATTTAAATGGTACGTATAAATATAAATAAACTTCAATACATAACTATAAATAAAAAATCACCAATTCATAAAATATTAAACTAACCGGTAACTATATTTCTACAATTATGAAATGACAATATATACAATTAGCCTAGGTCAACAATACCTCAAAATATTTACCATTATAAGTCATTTTGTTGGATCGAATTAAAATGTGTCACAAAATACGGCACGAAAGACTTGAGAAAACGATCCGACGAAGCAGCTGGAGGCATTTCTAATAGTTGGTGGTTGAGATTCTCCGATCCCCAGGTTTTTTTCTCTTGTCTACTGTTTTGAAAACTTGGAAGTATTTCACGATGATGATCGGAATTCAACAGCCATCCCAAAATTCATCAAGAGCTGATGTCTTCGCTGGCTCAGTGTCAAAAAGATTCAGTTTTGAAAGACTTGTATTGTAGTCAGTGTACGAGGGTCCAAGAATAATTTTGCACGCCCGTTTCTGTATTGAGTCAATTTTGTCACTCTGCTCAATAGTTAGAGATGCATGCCATAGACTACAAGCGTACTCGGTTACAGGCCGGACGTAAGTATTGTAACAGCTTAGGAGTGACTCAATTGAGAGTCCAAATCGTCGTAAGTAGCTAAAAGCGTTCAAGAGAGCGGAGACTTTGCCTGTTATGTAATCCACATGGCTATGCCAGCGTAAATCGTCAGTAAACATGACACCTAGGATTCTGACGGATTTACTCGATGACAGAATGATGGTCTTCCTCGATGGGTGGTACTTCTCGTTTCAGAAAACTGATGCGGAGGGTGGTGCTCTTTTCATGGCTAATACCAAGTTTAAACTGATCAGATTGTGACCTTAGCTCGTCAAGGACCCGTCTGACAGGATTTTATGTCGGAGAGTCTGACAGAAGCCTCATTACAGGAAGTGAGAGGTCATCAGCGAACTTGTTTCGATACTGAAAATCGACCATCAACATGTTTATGACCATTAAGAAGGCCATCGGTCCAATTTTCGTTCCTTGAGGAGCTGCATATGTAATCGCTAGAAGTTCAGACACTTCCCCGTCCTGAAGCCGCACAGACTGCCGCCTCTCAGAAAGGAAACTTGCCAACATCCGGATTAGAAACTTTTGTAGCTCCCATTGTCTCGGCTTCGGTAATGATTGTGAGATGGTCGAGGTAGTCGAAGGCCTTGATGAAATCAGCTATGATGCAGTCTGCGAAAGCTCCATCATTCTCAAGGTGGGCAAGTATGTCATGCAGAAACTTTACAACGTAATGGACTGTGCTGAATTCGGGACGGAATCCGTATTGTCTACGGTCAATTTTAGTTTCAATCTGTTCGCGCAAGCACTTAAAAATAAAACTCTCAAAGATTGTTGAGAAAACCGACGTAACAGATATGTAGCAGTTTTCAGTCTTCTAGGAAGTTTACCCTCAACCAAGCACTGGTTTATCACAGCTGTAAATGGCGCTGCTATATGATCGGCACACAACTTGACTAGTTTGGCTGAGATTTCTCCGGGGAGTGAAGCTTTTCGATCGTCAAGCTTCGATAGGGCTTCGAAAACTTCGCCAATTTCTACGACTGGGATTTCAGAAACGGGTGGGAGGTCAGGCAAACGCTGAAGGCCAGGATGCTTTCGGCAAATTGTTGCAAAATGCAGGTTGATGGTGTCAGTCTTTTCTCCTCCTTCGACCCTTAGTACCAGTATCTGCTTCTCTTTGCCCATCAGCTGCTTGACTGCACCATGGAATTTACTAGGTTCAGTTTTATCAAGTTTTTTAAGTACAACAGAACCATATTGATTTTTTTTTTTTTTTTTTAGTTCTTAATGATAAGGTTCCTTAGCCGTTTTGCTTTCTCTACGAGCCATTTTTTATATGAATCATTTCTTTCCTGAATCAAGGACTTGATCTCGTCGCTTATCTATGGCTTAAGGTTTGGAGTCACAAACTTAGTTTTCAGTGTAAAATAAGCTTGAAACAGCAAATTTTATTGATCGCAGAACTGGTCTGTCATGGTTTCTGAATCTGTAGATTTATATAACTGCGTCCAGTTAAAGGAGGACAATGCGGACCTGAAGTCTTTTTGGCAGTTCACTGTAAGAACAAAATGATATTTTTTTCTTTTCAGGAACTGGCATGAACGACTTTGGTCTCCAAAGAACCGTTAGGTGATCACTCATTCCAACAGAGCTTGTGGTTTCAGGTGCATCATATAGTTCACTTAGTGACGTAAAAATCAGATCAAGCGTGTTCTTTCCCCTTGTCGGTACTTTAACCCCCTGTTTCAGTAATAAGGTTTTTTCCACCCACTCTGGTTTGACGTCATTGAAATCGCCGGTTAGAATGATACCTGCTAGTGGGTATTTAGTCTGGAAGTAGTCAAGGCAGAACTGCAAATATGTGATCAGGTTCTTCCGAAACGTGCCCTTTGGTGGGAAATAGAGGACTCCGACGATCAATGAGGACGTAGATTTGGGTAACCTTTTTGGTCTTGCCCACAGCCCGATAATTTCGATCTCCCTTTCTTTGTAAATAGGGGGAAATAACCGTCTTTTCGGAATACTTGTTTTGCAGATTATTCCGACACCGCCTCCGAGACTGACTGGTTCATTTTTTGCATCAAGTCTAGGGTGAATGAAGCAGTCGTAGTCTTCGAAGCTCACAATCCGGTTGGGCGATCCAAGTTTCAGTGATACATGCTATATCGATTTGTTGTTCAATAAAGATAACGTTCAGTTCTTCGATTTTAGTAGAAGCTGAACGTACGTTTGAAAGCAGTATCTTCGGAAACGAGTGTTCTGTTGCATTTGGTTTTAGTTGTGAATTTCTGAGAGCGGTGAGAAACGGTTCGCTACGTTCAGTATGGGTGTCGTGGGCGGCAATTCCGGGCAGTACGCACTGTTTCTGATTGGCTGTTGAGTACTGATCTGGTGGTGATACTTTCCTGTGTGCCTGTAACCAGCATTGAAGAATACGCGACTTTTCGCTGTTTTCGTTGCACCCATCTGATCGCATGCTTGTGGTGGATCGTGGGTATGTAAACGGCGCTGATCGTTTTTGTTCCTGGTTTTGGTAGTTGTACTTGTGGTATGTTTGTGGTGGATGGATTGTGCAAATAGGGACAAGCAGCGTCCCGAGCCTTTTTTCATTGGGGGGGGGGGGCGCACCTGGTAATATTGACCGAATCGGTACCTCATTTTTACTGAATTTATATTTAAAAAAAAAAATGCCTTCATGAAGCTACAGGGAGAAAAATTGCCGCGTTTTCACGCTTTTCCGCTTCTGTTTTTTTTTTTTTTTTTTTTCCATGGATACACCGTCACTAGCCTTTTACCTTTGGAAGACCGTTCCAGTTTTGCCAACAGGACTTAAAATAATCGCAAAAAAGACGGTGTTGCTGCATAGCAACAACGTCACTAACGGCTGTGTCCATTATAAATTAAGGCGCCGCATGCGAAATTTTTTGAATCCACCTTTTTTCCTGCCAACATTTTAACTACTTCCCTTGCAAATTCTTAGCTTTTAACATAGTTCAAGCCCCCCAAAATCCCAAGCCTCAAACGCCAACTAAAAGAGGCAGCCTTTGTCTAACTAGTGAATACTGAAATGCACCGGAGGCGAAATTTTGAGGAAACACTAATGATAAAAGTGCCCTTCTGAGATCCCAAGAGTATCGATACAGCCCTGATTAATCTGATTAATGACCGAATTATGAAATGGACTGACCGAATCATACGGACTTGAACCGAATTCGGTAAATAATGAGACCAAATAAACAGGTTAAGTCATCGAATTGACGCAGGGACGGAACGAATGAGGCGAAATCGATGCGGACTGATCAAAAGTTGGATGAATTATCGAATTCGGTCACAAACCAGACACAAATATACCTGATGTATGCCCGAATTATGAAATGGACTGACCGAATGATACGGGCTTGGATCGAAATCGGCAAATAATAAGACCAAATAAACAGTTTAAATCACCGAATTTAGAAAGGACGGACCGAATGCGGCGAAATCGATGCGGACTGAACAAGAGTTGGATGAATTATCGAATTCGGTCACGAATCAGAACCAAATGAATCTGATTAATGACCGAATTATGAAATGGACTGACCGAATGATACGGGCTTGAACAGAAATCGGCAAATAATAAGACCAAATAAACAGTTTAAATCACCGAATTTACGCAAGGACGGACCCGATGCGGACTGAACAAGAGTTGGATGAATTATCGAATCCGGTCACGAATCAAAACCAGACGAATCTGATTAATGACCGAATTATGAAATGGACTGACCGAACAGAGACGGACTAGCTTCGCCGCGATGCCCGTTTTGACCCAAATTTTCGCCTTCGGCGAAAATTTGACCGAATGCCCAAAACGTAGGGGGGGGGGGGGGGGGCGCTGCGCCCCCCCCCCCTCGGGACGCCCCTGGGGACAAGTGATTCCTTTGTAGCATCTACCAAGCATCTACCAGGTTCCCTCTATTGGTTTGCCGATCCTCAGTAAAATCAGACTTTTTGGGAACCCAAAACGTATGTGGAAGGATACCTTTGACATCGCAAAAGTTCGGACAAAGTGTTTGACCCCCGAATCAAACTCTAATCTGGTATTCTTGAGGAAACAGAGATGTAAATACGCATTTTGATGGGTCCCGACACCCCCCCCCCCCCCTAACGTTCATGGGCAGCTGGGCGCCGATTTCCTATGAGTTTAAGTTCGTGTCTATGACAGGTCTCAAGTCCAACTCTTGTATATTTGGGGGACATATCTATGGATGAGGATTTTGTTGCAACAGCAACAAATAAGACGACGCGTCTTACTTTAAACTTTAATGAACAGTTGGAAACTGGACTGTTTTGTCATATGATCGATGATATGCCGTTCTTAATGAATTGTGACGAAGGGGGTATTGGGCTGCTACGATTTGGTTTATTGCACTTGTTATTGCCTTGCTAATGGAAAAGAGGCTTAAAGGGTCGGACTAGCTCAAGCTGTTCGGGCAAGATCTTCAAAATTTCTTTGGATTTATATTTGCGGTTTGTTTACATTTAAAGCTTTTAAAAAGGATGATTACAAATTAGGATATTTCAATACTTATTTGATTATTGGGGATGTGAAATGTCTTGGTTCTAAAGCTGTTTGCATACAAAATGTGAAGCCCGTTTTACTTTAACACTCCGCGTCTGAGCACTCGCGCACTTGTTGCAGTTAACGTGGTATTTGGCCAGTCATCTTGGTATCTGAAAAAATCATCCCACTTTTATCATCACCAACAATTGAGCCTACGATTTTGTCAAATTGGTGTAAAGAAGTTTGGCACTTGTGACTGGATATCAGTTTTTACTTCGGTATGACTTCGGCAAGCGCAATTTCGGCATTTGTCGTTTTTGCAGAGCAACCGTGGTATCAGATACCATGGTAACTGCAAAAACACAACTACTATCTTTATTATTACATAGCACATTGGCAGTAAGCTATCTTTTTTCCCTCGTTAAGAACTTCCAATGAATTTAGTGGCATAAATCCTTTCCTCACCAGAACTAAAAAAATAAGGCCTTTTCTCCAAGCCAGTTGCGAGTTTTAGATCGACATCTTGCGCTTGCAGGTAACTGACAACGGTTTCTAACTCATCGCCAAGTTCCAAATTACTTAGAAGTCTTCGTGCTCCAAGATTCAAGCGGTATGCAAACTTCAAGTGGTTCTTTCAATCCGTTAATCGTTACATGATATGCTAAAAGCCCAAGCTTGTTCCTTGTTTGGCAACACATACAATGTCGAATGGTGCCGAAATTCATGTCGGTGCTATCAAACATCACATGCTATTTCACGTGACTTAAGAAGTTGCTAGCATCCTTGCAGCGATTTTTCTTAAACCTATCAGCGCAGCCTCTTCGATTACAGTGGCGTCTTCAAGCACATCAAATGCCTCCACAAAGCCCACTAATGAAGTGTCAATGAAGTTTACGAAGCTTTAGTAGATCGTCAAAGAAGTTGACCAGGTAATGAGCGTTGTTGCAGTCTGGGCGAAATTCCTATTGTTTTGTCTTGGATCTATTTTGTCGTTGATGTCCTTGTAAGGTCATGTGAAAATTAGTACTCCAAACACCTTTCCCAACAAGAATCTAAAATCAGCCACCTACTATGGGGCTTGCTTTTTGGGATCCCAAAACGTAAGTGGAGAGACACCTATGACATCGCAAAAGTTGTGCGTCTGTCAGCAAGATAACTCTCGAAGGGAATGAGATATGTTGATGAAACTTAGTGTGAGGATTCATTGGGTCAAGGGTAAGGTCAAATTCGTGGAAGGGCTCTGTAGCCCAACATTTAGGGGTGGAGAAGGGGGTTCAAATTAAGGGCAAACGAAATATTTTTAAACAGCTAATTTGATAGTCAATTATGGGGTAAGAAGCCATGCTGAACACGATGATGAAGACCATTTTCATCAAAAAACGGAAAGTTGGTTGAAATTAAAAGTTTTATTTGAAATTGATTAGATATTCGATCATGGGTAAGCAGATATGCCGAACACGATGCTGGAAACCATCTTCTCGTCGGACAACTAGTTCGCCCGGAATCCGGCCAAACCGGAAAATCTATTAAAAGCGAAAGTTTTGTCTGAAACTGATTAGATGATAGATTTGGGGCTAAGAAAAGACGCTGAGTCTGTATATGACAATCATTTTTTACCAGGACATATAGTTCGTCCGAAATCCAGCTGAAACCGGAAATTTTTTACAAGTTAGAGTTTTATTTGAAGTTGATCAGATGTTCTTTATAGAGATAAGGAGATATGTTGAATTTGATTCTGAATTGTTCTTTTTTGCTAGTCAAGTAGTTCGCTCGGAATTCGGCCAAAACCAAAAATTTGGCAGAAGAAAAGCAGGAAGTTTCGGTCAGTATCGTCAAAATAGATATGACTTATAAGAGGTGTATCTGAGCTTGGTTTTCTCAGGTGAATAGCGTGGCGAAGACAAGACCCAATTGTCTGGATCAAAGATTAGATTTTTGGGATCCCATCGAAACCTTAGGTCTTGTTAGAAGTGGAGTAATACAAGCTGTTTTAAAACATTTCAGAAATGGAACTGACCGAAGATTGCAGCCAGAGGTGGTGCAAGTTCGCTTGCACACAGTTTACCAAACCGTGGACAAATCTCATCTGTGTATGTTGCCTTATTCCGGTCGAGTTTATTTTATTTGTTTATTTATTCAACTTTATTTCAGCTTTCGCCAATACTACACTACAAACACAAAAACACTAATTATGCTTTTTCTGCTGCGGAGAAATACTGGTTTCATCACGCTTTTTGGTGGTGTGGCGGGATACCTATGTCATCGCAAAAGTTGTCTGTCAGTCCGAGTGGCGAAGACATGACCCAATTGTTTGAATCAAATGTTAGATTTTTGGGATCCCATCGAAGCCTTTGGTCTTGTTGGCTTCAGACACGAGCTCTATGAAGCTTTCCAAAATGCAATGAATGAATGAACCTATTCCCAACAAAGCCCAAGGGCCATAGCGGGAAACATAACACAATAACAAAATATCATACACTCCAACAACAAACCAAAAATTCAACTTCTATAAAAATAGTGCACGGTGGGCCATAGCTAGCTTCAGGAATCTACCCAGCCTTCGGATCTCATCAAAACACTTACTTCCCATACTTGAAACCAAATCCCTGTCCTGCCAAGCCTCCCGACCTTGGTGTCCGGTGGAATCCGTTTTCAACCGGATTCCAAACGAACTATATATCCCGGTAAAAAAAAAAAATTGTCATATACCGATTCAGCGTCTCTTCTCACCCCTAAATCTGTCATCGAATCAACTTAGATAGAGCTTTTGCTTTTAACAAATTTTCCGGTTTTGGCCTGATTCCGGGCGAACAAGTTGTCCGGGTAGAAAATACTTTTCACGTAAGTCTTCAGCATGTCTTCTGACCCCTACATCGAACATGTAATCAACTTCAAATAAAACTTTTACTTTTAACAAACTATCCGGTTTTGGCCGAATTCCGGTCGAACTACTTGCCCGGCGAGAAAATGGTTTTCACCATCGTGTTCAGCATGTCTTCCTACTCCTAAATCGAGCATCTAGTCAACTTCAAATAAAACTTTTACTTTTCCAGTTTTAGCCGGATTGCGGGTACCGCATACAAAATAAAAAAAAATTCCAGCATTTCTGATATTTTGTGAAATAGATGGAAAAAAATACGATAGTTGAGTTTTTGCAGATATCATGGTATCTGATACCACGGTGTAAAGTCGCTTTTGCAGTTACCGTGGTATCTGATACCACGGTCAAAAGGCCTTTCTGCAGTTATGGTGATATCATCCGACCGTGGTAACTTATCGTGGTATCTGAAAAGTAATCTCACTTTCATTAAATTTTTCTAAACTGGTGAGAAAGAAGTTTAGCACTTAGTGATTAACTGGATGTCAGTTTTTCTTTTGGGAACAAAAAGTGCAATTTCGGCAATAGATAGATAGATAGATTTTTAATATTCAGCTTTCGCCATAAACATACGCAACAAAAAAAAAAAAAAGATAAAAAGAACAGCGCTAAACAACAACCTCCCAGCCATCACTCGAGCAGTGCTTGGTTAATCTTTAGGTTTGAGAAAATTGCAATTGCATGTTTAACTAGCATATTATCCGATTTGACGAGTCTCAAAAATAGGCTTAACCTAGGCTTACGGTTTATCTCATCAAATGTTACGACAACACCTTGAGACCATTTCACCAGAGACACTGCAAACGGTGAGCTGTCGGAAAAACCACCGAAAAATAGCTCTTTTAAAAAGGCTTTCTAGCGACTTCTTCAGGTGTAAATCATCACACTGGGAGTCGGTAAGTATGTAGCCACAATAACGGAATTCAGAGACAAACTCTATTCCTCTACCTGACAAAAACCCTGGCTGCAGACCAGCTCTGATCCCACGTGGGAGGAAGGCCATACAGTAAGTCTTTTCGTGTTCAACAGGACACCGAATTCGCTTCCATATTGCTCGCATAATTTAAGCAGCTGGTTAAGACCGTAGATTGTTGGTGCGAGGATTGCAAGGTCGTTTGCAAATAGTAGGTGGTTCTACATCACTCTACCCACAAAGCAACCAACCTGTTTCTCAGCTAGTCTCCTAGATAGTTCGTCGGCGTATGGAGTATAAGAGGGGTGAGAGAACTCTTCCCTGCCTTAAACCGTTCTTAAGGAGAAACAACAGCTACGAGCTCATATGGCACTTGTTACGAGTAGGTGGTACAAGAAAGTAGATGAGAATGTCACAAAATCCCCCTTCACCCCCCCCCCTAGGATTAGACCTAGAAACAAGGTATCTAATTTCACGTCAGTGACGTATGTAGGACTTGTGCTTGTTCTTCCCACCAAGTTTCATCCTGGTCCCTCCACTCTAAGCGTTTCCCAAGATTTCCGGTTCCCCTCTCCAACTCCCCCCGAAGTCACTTGATCCTGTTCGGATTTTATGTGGATCGTCTGAGACACATGGTCTTTCCAAATACCAAGTTTCATTAAGATCCGATCACCCGTTCAAGAGTTATAAATACCTTAAGATTCCGGAATACCCCTCCGGCCACTCCCCCCACGATGATCGGATCATGGAAACGACTATTGTCAAGTCGGTATAATTCAAGACCCTGATATGCCAGCCCCGTTGCAACGTTCTAGTACATCAGGAAGTACCGAGCTCACGTTTAATCAGAAATCCGCCCCCCCACTCCCCCATATTGCTCGAATCCGGTCCGGTTATGGCAATGATGTATCTAGGACTTGTGCTAGCTCATCGACCAAGTTTCCTCCTGATCCCTCCACTGTAAGCATTTCCCAAGATTTCCGATTCCCCTCCCGAACTCCCCCCCCCCCCCGAAGTCACCGGGTCTGAGACACGAGGTCTTTCCAAATACCAAGTTTCATTAAGATCCGATCACCCGTTCAAGAGTTATAAATACCTCAAGATTCCGGATTCCCCCTCCGGCCACTCCCCCCCACGATGATCGGATCATGCAAACGACTAGTGTCAAGTCGGTTTATTCAAGACCCTGATATGCCAGCCCCGTTGCAACGTTCTAGTGCATCAGGAAGTAACGAACTCACGTTTAATCGGAAATCCGCCCCCCCCCCAACTCCCCCCATATTGCTCGAATCCGGTCCGGTTATGGCAATAATGTATCTAGGACTTGTGCTTGCTCATTCGACCAAGTTTCATCCTGATCCCTCCACTCTAAGCATTTCCCAAGATTTCCGGTTCCCCTCTCGAACTCCCCCCGAAGTCACCGGATCCGGTCTGGATTTTTTGTAGATCGTCTGAGACACGAGGTCTTTCCAAATACCAAGTTTCATTAAGATCCGATCACCCGTTCAAGAGTTAAAAATACCTCAAGATTCCGGATTCCCCCTCCGGCCACTCCCCCCACGATGATCGGATCATGCAAACGACTATTGTCAAGTCGGTTTATTCAAGTCCCTGATATCCTAGCCCAGTTGCATCGTGCTAGTGCATCATGAAGTACCGAACTCACGTTTAATCAGAAATCCACCCCCCCCCCCAAACTCCCCCCATATTGCTCGAATCCGGCAAGCATTTCCCAAGATTTCCGGTTCCCCTCTCCAACTCCCCCCGAAGTGACCGGATCCGGTCTGGATTTTATGTGGATCGTCTGAGACACGAGGTCTTTCCAAATACCAAGTTTCATTAAGGTCCGATCACCCGTTCAAGAGTTATAAATACCTCAAGATTCCGGATTCTCCCTCCAGTCACTCCCCCCACGATGCTCGGATCGGGGAAGTGAATATTTCCAACTTAATCATTTGGTGTCCCTGATATGCCTGCAAGTTTCATCGTCCTAGTTTATGTGGAAGTGCCTGAACTAGCAACACCCGGACCGACAGAAATTGTGATCGCTATATGGCAATTGGCCGAAGGGCAAGTGCCATAAAAACACGGCTTAGTTCCGGCAATAGTAGTTCTTGCAGAGCAACCGTGTATAATATACCACGGTAAGTTCAGAAACGACTAATTACAGATTCAGATACCACGGTAACTGCAGAAACGACTAACTGCAGATTCATTTACCGCGGTAATAGCTACCATGGTATCTGCAGAAACGCAACTACTGACATCAGCTTTACGGCGACACTCCCCCCTTCTCCAAAACCAAAATTTAGTTGTCTGCATGAACTGCTTACTCGCTCTACCAAGTCTTCAGAGGTATTCAGCAACAGAACTACCACGGACATGACGAAAACAGACATTAGGAGGGCGAGGAGAGAGGTATGGTAGGAAAGATATATCTTCTAGCTTTTAAACATCTAGGGTGTTAAACCAACAACCGGTCAAATAAAGTAAACAGACCCCTTTTCTTTTTCTGGTCTATGATCTTACGTCAAGATCTAGAAACCAACTGGTAACTTTTGTGAAATCTCCCGACTTATTTCAGATATTACTTGATCCTCAACGATTACAGACTTTTTCTAATGAATTCCATTTCGTCCTGAATGTTGTCCCATGGTTAGGCAGATATGACGTAAACAACGCACAACAAATCATAGAAATGAAGAAATAGCTAGTTGCTGATTGTGTCAGATTGTAATCTCTCTGCTGCGTTGGTTTACTGGGTGGACAAGTAATAATAGTGTTCGCAAATTTGGTAATGTACCGACTGTATGTTTTTGATGGTCTTATTGTTGGTGTAAAATGGACTTTCGAGTAAGATACTAAAGATGATGCATTTTTTATAATCACACTATTAAGGCCAAAAATAAGAGGAATGCTACAGGGGTTGGTTAATGATTTGATACCCGAGGTAAAGAAAGCTCTTGACCGCCTAGATTCGACTCGGAGAGAGGGGTAACAACTTACCTGAATCAAGCTGGACTTCGGGGTCGCTTTCCTCTTTCTTCTTCTTTTTCTTCTTTAGTTTAGGATCGGCAAAATCGCTGTCACTGTCCTTGAGTAGTTTTTCTACCTCCTTGTCTTTGGATTTCTTTTGCTCTTTATCTGATTCACTAGCGCTCAGAGAAGCGCTTTGTTTCTTCTTCGACTTGCTCGACTCTAAGAATGAGACAGAGGGCTATAACAAAGAGCCATGCACACTGTGCTTTTCACACTGTTCCACCCTACTTAGTTACTACGCATGTCGTCACGAATTCTGGCTTTTTGCCGTCAAGGCTGGAATGGTTTTTGGGATCCCAAAACGTAAGTGGAGAGATACCTATGACATCACAAAAGTTCTCCGTCTGTTAGCACGATAACTCTCGACGGGAATGAGATATTTTGATGAAACTTGGTATGAGGATTGTTTGGGTCAAGGCTAAGGTGAAGTTCGAAGATGACTCTGTAGCTCTACATTTGGGGTGTGCGGGAGGGGGATCAAACTAAGGGACAAACAAAATGTTTTAAACAGCTACTGTGACAGTTGATTACCATTTTCTCGCCCGGCAAAAACCGGAAAGCTGATTAAAAGTAAAAGTTTTATTTGAAGTTGACTAAATGCTCGATTTAGGGGTAAGAAGACATGCTGAACACTTATGTGAAAAGCATTTTCTACCCCCACAATTAGTTCGCCTGGAATCCGGAAAAAACGGAAAATTTGTTAAAAGCAAAAGTTTTATTTGAAGTTGATTAGACATAGACATTTTTTTAATTTCATCAAAAACACATAAATTAAGCAAACAATTTACCATTAGCGGCCACTTTTAAGACAAAAAGTCCTGATTGTGGCCGTAATTCTAACCACCATGAATCCGCTATACAATTCACTCATTACCTCTCCCCCTTTGGGGAGGGGGGGGATATTTTTTTTTTTTTTTTTTTTTTTTAAATAAATATGACAGATTTAGGGGTGAGAAGAGATGCTGAGTCTGTATATGACAATCCTTTTTACCCGGACATATAATTCGTCCAGAATTGGTTGTAACCGGAATTTTTTTTTATAAGTTAAAGTTTTACTTGAAGTTGATTAGATATTCTTTATAGAGATAAGGATATACGCTGAATTCGTTTTTGAATTTTCTTCTTTTTTTATGGACTATCAGTTCGCTCGGAATTCGGCCGTAACCGAAAATTTGGCAGAAGTAAAGCAGGAAGTTTCGGTCAGTGTCGTCAAAATAGATATGGCTTATATAGGTATATCTGAACTTGGTTTTCTCTGATGATTAGCCTGGAGAAGACTGCATCTAGCGAAGAGAAGACCCAATTGTCTGGATCATATATTAGACTTTTGGGATCCCATCGAAACCTTTGGCCTTGTTTTTTTCCATCAGAATACCATGCCACGGGTGAATCCGACCAATCACGTTACACAGATGCGTAGCTACCACGCTTACTTCGCTCCCGAGGATGGTAAACAAATAGTTACTATTTCGATAAGGTGGAACGGTCAGCGCAATAACTTTTTACAATGTTGGAATGAAAATAGTAACTAAAATAGTTACTATGGTCCGAAGGGTGGAACCCGATCACTGACTCACGTTTTTACGGAACTTATCTTGACATTCCCCTTGAGCAGAACTGGTTTCTATAATGCTTCTGTTTTCCCTATAGATAACATTTCTCACCCCCACTTTACCAATAACCTCTCACTCTTTTTGAAGGATGAAAGAAGAATATTCCGTAAAGTTCATAATCGCTCAGATGAGAGTCTAACCCTGTTTAACTTTTACAATTATGTCTGGCAAATTATTATTTAATAAAAAATCCTCAAATTATTCCACCTGATCATCATTTTTGTCGACCATAGCGTAGTTTCAGTTCCCTGATTCCAGACTGGATCTCTTCTCCAACTGGTCAACCTTGTGAGAAAAGCTAACTGAACTTCTTGCCTACTACCGTGAACGATTATATATCTCGATATACGATATTTCGGAACATCTTTTACGAGCTTTGCGAACGACTCTACGCACTTGACTAACGCCATCTGAGCGGTCATTACTGAAAAATACGACCGCCGAGGCCGGTTCGCTCTTCCATCGGTAAGAGGAAAGCTCAATCCCGCTAAATCTAAAACATGCGGTCTATAAAACTTACCAACGTTTGCAAAACCTAAATATTTCAGATTCACAATTTCTTCCAGTCCAACAAATAACCGAAGAGCGGTTTGTTGGTAAGCCCTCGAAACACTTTGTTTCTTAGGAAAGGAAACTACAAACAGCTACTCCGTCCATAAATCGATTCTCCATATCCAACTTGGTTGAACTGTTTTCACACTGATGCCGTATGGTCTTAGATAACATACCATGAGTTAAGTTTTGTTTTTTCATGTAAAAGCTGTTCCCCCAGTTTGAAAGCAAATGAACGACTGTATTGAAGGTGGTGGTAGCGATCACGCTCAAAGCGGAAACAATAATCAAGTCTGTGGGGCTACCTGGACCAACTGTCAGTCGGACGATTGTCCGCGGGGCTAACTGTAAGTGGTGTCGACTTTCATGGGACGAATTATCCAACGTATCTTCTACTTACAACCAAGAAAAAATTAGAAAATATAACCTCTGTCTTTGGTCCATGCACTGACTATGGATACGACAAAACTGAGCTGGGCTAGAGGTATTTGCTGAGCTTTGAGTTGCCGCCCGTCTACTCCCTCTTCGCCGCTGCGCATTTTCAGAGGAATTAGTGCAAGAGGCGCGCTGACACGCTCTGCAGCAGGTCCAGAAAACCAATCGGCTTTTACTTTGGAAATTTCTTCTTCAGGGTTTTACTGCGATGTATCTGTTTGGGCGGTGTACCTGTTTTGGTCGACACTAGAGCTACAGGTAATGACACTGATTTTTAAGAACATAATAGTAACACAGTAAACTATTTCGGGTTCTTAATACCTTGAGACTGCTGACAAGAGGCGCTACGGACTGACAACGACCAATCGATTTATTTTCGGCGAAGTAGGCCGCTTGACGTAGAGCAGACGTCTTTCAGAAACTAAACCTGTAGTCCTTGAGCAACATAAACATACAGCTTTACATCACACTCACAGACCAAATCTGCTGAATCCCGCAAAAAATAAAATTTCAAAGATGGCTGGAGACAGCAACAACGCTAGGTAAAGGGAACAGCAGTCATCTAAAAAGAAAGAGCACGCGCACACTGAAGAAGTGCCAAAGGAAGGCAACCAATGAGATAGAAAGACATAATCTGCTCTTGGCTACCAGAGCGAGGCATCAACCTGCCGAAGTACCTCATTGGTGCGCAGTAAACTCAATAAATTCAAAACTACCTTTTCTGACTTTCTTCACATCCTCGTCCATTGCCTCTTGATCATCATCAGTATTGCTTCCATCGTCCGACGACATGAGCAAGGCGACCCTATCTGCCATGTTCTGGTCAAAGATCTCTTCCTGTTTCTCGTCTTGAGCCTTTGAGTCGCCATTCTGCTTCGGCGGTGCGACCTCTTCGTCTGACGAAAGAGCCACCACGTCACTGTCGTCGCTCATGATTATTCTTTTTGGTCTGATTCTCTTAGAGCCTAGCTTTCTTTCCAACCTTTGTCTTGGACTAAACTTGGTCAGTCGGCTGAGTATGCGGTCGAAGTCACTATCATTGTCTTCCGACTTGACCGTAAGGTTTGAAAGTTGCGAATACTTGGCAACGCTAGTAGCAGTGAGTCTTCGGAGAGTGACTACACAGTCAGGAAGAGTACGTTTTCCTTGATCGATATCCTTCTGGAGCTGCCCAACGGAAATAAAGTCTTTCAACGATCCTTTTTTGCTATTTTTCTTAACAGCTATATTTATTTCGGGGATGAAGTTGCTTTCGTCACTTGAAGAAGCTAAGAGGTCACGTCTATCTTGTAAGTTCTTTCTCCTCTCCTTTTCTTTCTCCTTGTTCCTTACTAGCTTTCTTTTCAAACCACCAATTCCAGAGTAGCTGGTTTTGTCTTTCGAACCTTGGTGGCTTAAAGTCAGTGAACTTTCAGAGACAGATGGGGTCTTGTGGTTATCTACAAGTTTTTCTGGAACTGCAGCTGCAAGACTTTCACGGGTTTCACTCTCACTACCACCGGAGAATTCTCCGTCTTGCCTTGCTGTGCCGTCTGTATCCGGGTTGACAACTTTCTCAGGACTTTGTGCGGCAGCGCTGACCTTTAAACTGTCGTTACTTTCTGGGCTTATTTCCTTGACACTCGCTGGTGGGAGTTCTACGCGTTCGATTAGCACTACAGGAGATTGCTGCGACACTGGCAGGACCAGTATGGGTACAGGTTGTGCTTGAGAAGAAAGAATACCGTGCCCAGAAACGTCCTTTGAAGTACTCTGTGCGCTTTGCTCGGTCGAAATCCCAGTGGTATGGTTTACTCCAAACAGATCCAAACGAACTTTAATTACAGAGTGGCAGTCACTCTCTGTTTCAATTTTCAGCGGGCTTGTCGCAGTGTCAGACAGGGTTCGAGGGGAATCAGGATGAGAGGGACTACTGTCTGGCTCTGCTACGGCAGCAGAGTGATTAACAACCAGATCACTTTCGGAGTCGGAAGTCTGATGGCTTTCAGAACTCGGGGCAGGTGCGTTTAACTGCACCGTACTTTCAGTGTCCACGTCGCTCAAATCAGTCGCAAGTAGAGTAGCTTCTTCTGCTATGCTCTCCTTTATGTTAGTAGGATAGACTGGCTCTGCCAAATCGTTTGTGTTTCGCGAAGCGTCTAGAACAGTAGTTCCTTTTGAGCTGCCACTGGCTAAAGGCTGACTAGAACCTTCCTGAGAATCAACTGAAAGGTCAGCTCTGCTTATTACCAATCGGAAGTCTTCAGGGGGGTCTCTTCCGTTTTCATCTACTTCTCCACTACTATTTTTCTGTTGTGAAATGCCTACCTGTGCACTTAAAATTCCTCGACCCTGATTTTCCTTTGCTTTGGAAGATGATGCTTTCGAAAATAATTTCAGAGTCCTATTTGACTCATCACTGGAGGAAGTCTGCTGATTACTGGCAGCAACGGAGTCCTTTTCCGACAGAACAACCTTGGCTATCCGTGACCTGAGTTGTCGTAAGTGAACAGAAGCTTCGTCCAGAACAATTTTCAGAGCTTCGCTTGAATCGGGCTCAAGTCCTTCCACGAATGAACACAGTGATCTAAAAAGCTCCAATGCCTCATCACGGATCACTCCGGTCTCGCAAGGTTTAGCAGTATCGCTAGAATGAAAGATCGGGATTACGAAAATTCAGTTGCATATGAAAGGTTACGACGGTGTCGTAGCTGATGGAACAATGAGTGTCAACTCCCCAGCTCAGGTATACATGAGCGTCACGTCCGGGCCCCCATAGTCACACCTGGTAATAGCGCCATTTTTCGATCGAAATTTTGAAGAAAAGACGCTGAAAACGTAATACAGTCGAGATGGAAAAATCCATCTCCGCCATTTTGAAACGTATCTTTGGACCAATCACAGGCCACAGTCACTTACTTTTGTTAATTTGGTTTTCCCAAGAATCATGATGTTGGTAATATTTCTTGAATTTCTTTGTTCCAAGTGTGACCAGGATGAAACGTAAAAAGTCGGTAATAAAAAAAAAATTAACGAACCAAATTACGTACAGACGTGACTGAATGTGGCCCGGTCATCACCGTCCCTACCTCCAGGCGTAATCCAACAAGAAGCAATATTTGCGCAAATGTTACCTATGTCCCCAGCCTTCAGAGTCCTTCTCTTTTATATGAGGGGTGGTATTGTTACTCGTATAGTATCTTTAAAGTTCAATGGGAACATCAAACTACCCCAGTCCCACTCTGTACCAACCTTTGAACAATGCTTACCCCCTAGATAAGCAGCTTTTTCAACAGTTTCCTCTCTGTGATATTTCAAAGCGTAATTTTTTGGGCCAGTACATGCTCACTTTGCTAGCTCGGACAAAGATGAAAGTGATGTTTCTTATAATACTTAGTAGATCTTATTTTATGCATAAATCGGATTGTATAATTCAGATTTGAATAGTTTATTTGTTTTTGAATGATTTTTATAGCTATGTTATTTTTTATAAGCTTATTGCATATTCTGGTATATTTTACAGAGCAATAAGCTAATCAAGCTTCACAACTATTCCACAAAGAAAAACTTTCAACAGGCATTTTAAGACATGTAACTTCTGATGAAATACTAGAACAATCAGGTAAACTGCATCTGCGGCTTGACTTTGGTGACATCTAAAATATATCCTTTTCTATCAAGCATTGCTGGGAGTTTTTGAATTTCCTGACACGATATCCCAGCTCCTAAGATTTGGATCGCCGAAATGCCAGTGAGGTAAAGACAAGGGATAACAAGAAAACGGCCGATTTTCGTAGCGCCTTCTAAAGGAAGTCGGAAATGTTTATTTGTGAAGCATTTAATACAAAGTAAAGCATTAGAAGTGTCCATTGTCCTTTAAAGCACAAGTCGCAGTAGCCCTCCACCAAGCCTTTAGCTCAGACGTGGCAGAGCATCGAGAACACCGTAAGATCAAATGATCTTACACCGTACACCTTGGAAGCAGGAAATTGAATTTAAAAACTCAACTTTGCACCAACAAACTAAAAAAAAAACAGGTGTTTGTAGAACCCGTTGTAGTTTATCTTTTGTTTATTATTTTGTTTGGAGTCTTTTATTTATCTTTTTGAGAGTACCGTCGTGATTATTCAATCAATCAATTTATTTATGACCCATGTCATAAATAAATGTCCTAAAGATAGGAGTAACAAACAAAATAAATAGAGAAAACAAACACTACCAATAAATACAAAAATAGTAACAAGTCCGATTAAATAAATATCGCTGACCATGGGTGAGACAACACTGACATAGTAGAACAATCCTGTGGCAAATTATCAATAATAGAACTTGGAGAGATTAGGCGGAATTTACTCATCAAATAACTATTTATAGTCCTATGTGGATAACTAAGAAGAAATTTCGCAAAACGAAAACACACTCTACGGACAGATAATTTCTGAGATTCAGTAAAAAAAAAACAAAAAAAACTGCCAAAATGGGACCAAAAGAAAGGAGGTATTGAAGCGCAAATGATTCTAAGTTTTTCTTCAGATTTTCAAGGGACAACTTAACAGTTTCTTACAGGTTCTTGCCTATGGGCATTATTTTTGCTATTTGTAATGGCAATAACCTTTTGGCTAACCGGGTTTTTGGGATCCCAAAACGTAACTGGAGGGATACCTATGACATCGCAAAAGTTGTCCGTCTGTCCGTCCGTCCGTCTGTCCGTCCGTCTGTCCGTCCGTCTGTAAGCACGATAACTCTCGAAGGGAATGAGATATTTTGATGAAACTTGGTGAGAAGGCTCGTTGGGTCGTCGGACCAGTCAAGTTCGTAGATGGGCTTTGTAGCTCCACATTTAGGGGTGGGGGAGGGGATTGAAATTAAGGGACAAACAAAATATTTTGAAACAGCTAATGTGATAGTCGATTATGGGGTAAGAAGACATGCTGAACACGATGGTGAAAACCATTTTGTCATCGGACAAGTAGTTCGCCCGGAATCCGGCCGAAACCGGAAAGTTTGTTGAAAGTAAAAGTTTTATTTGAAGTTTATTAGATGTTCGATTTAGGGGTAGGAAGACATGCTGAAGACGATGGTGAAAATTATTTTCTCGACGGACAAGTATTTCGCCCGGAATCCGGCCCAAACCGGAAAGTTTGTTGAAAGTAAAAGTTTTATTTGAAATTGATTAGATGTTCGATTTAGGGGTAGGAAGACATGCTGAAGACGATGGTGAAAACAATTTTCTCGATGGACAAGTATTTCGCCCGGAATCCGGCCCAAACCGGAAAGTTTGTTGAAAGTAAATGTTTTATTTGAAGTTGATTAAATGTTCGATTTAGAGGTAGGGAGACATGCTGAAGACGATGGTGAAAACTGTTTTCTCGACGGACAAGTATTTCGACCGGAATCCGGCCCAAACCGGAAAGTTTGTCAAAATTAAAAGTTTAATTTGGAGTTGATTGGATGTTCGATTTAGGGCAAGAAGACATGCTGAACACTTATGTGAAAACAAGTTTCTACCCGGACATGTAGTTCGTCCGGAATCCGGCCAAAACCGGAAAACTGTTGGAAAGTCAGAGTTTTATTTCTAGTTGATTAGATAAGCGATTTATGGGTAAGAAGAGATGCTGAGTCCCTGTGTGACAATCGTATTTTACTCGGACATATAGTTCGACCGGAATCCGGCTGGAATCGGAAAATTTGTTCTAAGCTAAATTTCTATTTGAAGTTGATTAGATGTTCATTACTGGGGAAAGAAGATACCCTGATTTCGTCTTTGAGCTTTCTTTTTTCGCCGGACAAGTAGTTCTGGAGTCCGGCCGGAACCGGGAAATAGGCAGAAGTGGCAGGAAGTTTTCGTCAAAACAGATATGACTTATAGGGGTAAACACACATGCTGAGTCCAAATCTGAACTTGGTTTTCTCAGGTGATTAGCTATTTGGCCTTAATCTGTTTCTGAATTTGAATTGTAAAAATGTTCAAGGAGTCTGGCGAAGACTGGATCTGGCTAAGACAAGACCCAGTTGTCTGGATCAGATATTGAATTTTTGGGATCCCGTCGAAACCTTTGGTCTTGTTGTTTTGGAAAGACAAATAAAAATATTTTACATTCCAACATTCCAGTAAGAAACTTACCATCTAACATTTAACTTTATATCTAAGTATATAGTGTCTATCGAAGACACTGCAAGTGATATTGTCATTCAAGTTGCGAATTAAGCTAACGAAAAAGTTTGCGATGCAGCTTGGTGAAGGCACGGAGAACATCAAAACCCAACACAGAAACAGGCTGACAGTAGAAAAAATATGCCACTAAGACGTCGAGCCGAGATTTGACAACATTTTTGCTACAAAGCAGCCTCTAGTGATTGCCTCATTGTATATATTTTTACGCATGTATGCCGTATCATTTATAATAATAACTATCGTCTTTTTCACGTTTTGAAAAGGGGGTACGCAATCTTTTCGAACCTTGATTAGGACTACGCGGTACGGAAAAGGTTGGGAACCACTGCTTTAAAGCTCTCATGACATCAATTTTCGCTTTGAGCCGTTTTGTATTACCGTTCAGGCAATCTTCATGCGTAAACCGCTAGTAGAGAATATTACACTCCCCCGTAAACCATGTAGATGGCTCCCAGTCGCTCTGAAAAATGTAGCGTTATATTCTGAAGGATTTTTCAAAATATTGTGTTGTAGAAATTCTTGGCACTACCTAGAGGGCGAGTCTTGCCATCTGACGGGTTCGTTTTCCCAAAGAAAGCCAGAATCCGCCAAGCGCCAAAATTACGGAAAGCGTTTGCGCTTTTGTTGCGCTTTACAACTTCGCACAGTTTTCCAACCTTCCACGTCACTTTCCAAAACCAGCCGAGCGCAAGAAGAGCTTAAGAAAGCTAAGTGAGTTGTCGCAAAGTCTCAAGAACACACGGCGGATGAACCAGCGGAGCTTCCCAGACCGCCAGAATCGCCCATAGGTTGCGCGATAAGCAGCTGAAGGATATACCTGATATACCTGCCAAGTTTCATCGTCCTAGCTTACCCACTAAAATACCCATGTTTCAAAAGTTTGCAGTATTTTCGCGTTAAACAGTTCGTTGAGCTTAACCAGGTTGAACAAAACTGTTTTGGCGTCAACCAGTTTCGCCACTTGAGCTCAAACCGGTTGACGCCAAAACGTCCCCTAATGCTGCACTATCATCAATTCGATAAGGCAAGTCTCGTACCTTTGCTTGATGACAGTGCAGAATACGGACAGAGAATCGTCATGTCTCTCGCCGGTGTGCCTGCATTGTCCACCAGTAAATATGATCAACTACGCACAAACAAAGAAGGATACAAAGGACCAGGGGCGTCACTATAAGGGGGGGGGGTACCAGCCCCCTCGAAGAAAGGAAAAGATTAAACGGGCGCTCGCGGAGCGCCCGATCACAAAAGTTTAGCAAAACGGGCACTCTACGAGCACCCGACCACAAGAATTCATCACAACTGGGTGCTCACCCAGAAAAGCTAAATGGGGGGCTGGCAGTACGCCCAAGTCAATAAGGCCAGTTACTGAGGCGTCGGCTGTTCTAGGTTCTCGAGCGTTTGAAACTTAAGGAATTGCATTCTCAGTCGCATTTTTTTAGAGGCAGGCTACTTCTAGTCGTTCAGATACGAAGAGGTTTTTTAATCATATTTTGTCGGAATGAGAAGTATGATCGTTAGATCTAAGCTTCAATGACCGACAAAAGACAGTTGCCAAATCATTAATTTGACCCTGCAGCACAAAGTTTTAACCCAAGTTTTAACATGATCTGTTCTGTACTAATAACTCTCGATTCAAGTAAAAATCAGGCTGATTTTGCTTGAGGCGTACATTTCCAATAATTTGTTAGTTTCATGCAAAGATCCCTTGCATTTTAGTAGAAAAGAATTTACTGATACGAATTTTTCTCCAGTCCGACGTTTAAAAATAAATTGACTTCGTGAGCGATGAGAGAAGATTTAATGACGGGTCTGGTTATTGCAACACGTCATTTATTTTTATTTTTGTGTTTGGAATCTAAATTCAGAACAAGTCATTAATTAACTTTTTTTTTCTGGATGATCAGTACTTCTTTTTTGGAAAGGCTCGAACTGAAGCACATTATCCAGCTTCCAGCTAAATGTCCCACATTTTTTTTGGATTCGTCGTGAACAAAGACAGATGGGCAGATCCTGCTAAGTGGCCCTTACCTTCATTGACAGAATTTGCCTGCGGCGTCTTCCGTATAGGCTCTATTTGCTGGAAAGTCGCGTCATTTCATTCGGGTTTAGGCTTGAAATTTCGGGGCTTGCCCCGCATTAAATGGTGTACAGATTTTGTTGCGGGGAAGTCGCGTTTTGCCCGAAAAAGGTCATGGCCTACTTACAAAATTTCGCCCGCGGCGCTCCTTTTCGGATAGTGCTGTGTTTCTTGGCTATAGTTTCTAACTGGTATGACTCATGGGCCTCCCGACATCTGCCAGTCGTATATTTTAAGACACTCACCTCCCATGCCCTTCAAACGGAGACACAACTAGGCTTCTAATCTTCAGTCTTGAACGTTTGCAGTTATCACGAGTCTTATTATCACATATGACAATAAGACTCCGCCGCCCGTTTTTAAGTATCAGTGTGATTTTTGTATCTGTTTTCTTTTCTGTTTTGCTTAATTGCGCGATGTTTTTCTTTTGTATTTACTTTACTATATTCATAAATTCGATCATTTTCTCTTTCCTGTGCGATGGATGAAAAACAATCACATTACATTACATTTAGAAGGAATAAATACAACTCTCCAACAAACCTCAAGCAACCGCTAAAATCTAACAATCCAAGTAGCACCAGAGGTGAGTAACAAACATCACATTTATTCGGTACTGACTGCAAAGCATCCATGAATAACGTCACGAAACCTGAAATTTCGCTAAGCATTTACACTTTACGCACAAAAAACTGCACAGTCGGATTCCCTCCCTTGCTCGTTGTCTCGACAAGTCAAGCTTTTTACAAAGATCCGCACACGCATTCCAACGGCTGCCTGTAGATATACGAACGAGGAAGAGAGGAACCGTTAAATCAAATTCGTTATTGATTTAAGAACAATTTACCTTCCAATGGAGAAGCCTAGTGGAAGGCACACTGATACCGACGACCTGGACCAGCCATCCAAGACCGTAAAACCATAGGTCTCAACCAAGCTTAGAGCAATACGAGAGAGAGGTAGAATTTAGCAACAGCGAAGAACGTTATTTTTATTTTCACTAAGGTTCCTAAAGGATCGAAAACGAGCACACGAGCAATAAGTCAGACAGCGAGCAAATCAGGTTGTCAGTAAGGTATAACTACTGTTTTCGCTTATTCCAGCAATGTTTTCTACGGATACGTCAGCTAAGATTCTTCATAAGCGATATTTCGGCCCTTCTTGGCAAGGGAAAGAAACAAACCTGTGAGACAGGTTTGTTTCTTTCCCCGAAGTTGAACAAGAGGATTGGAAGCCTGACGAGGACCCTTGCCAAGAAGGGCCGAAATATCGCTTATGAAGAATCTTAGCTGACGTATCCGTAGAAAACATTGCTGGAATAAATGTTTCAAAGTCAGCTTGGGCTCAAAGAATATTTACTGTTTTTGCTATTCTTCAATTACTTAACTTTTACTTCTCTTTTTATTTAGCCCACCATGTTAGAATTGCGGTTAAAGGATTAAGGCTGCTGAGATCTTATTTCGGCCTTTCCTGGCAAGGGTCCTCTTCAGACTCTAGCTAACAATGACAACCTCCTAGGAGCCGAATTAATGTCTGAGCTAGCTCATTAGTGAAATCAAATATGATTCGCAGTCAGCTTACGCAGAGGGAATACAAGAATAAAAAAAAAAAAAAAAATGAGAAATAGATACACTTAATGTTCCATTATGCAAAAGTATCTGAACACTTTAAAACTAAGCTATGCTTTTAACAAATTATCCACGGCTTTGGCTGTTTTAAGCCTTTTCCCAGACCAATTGACTTCTAGCAATGACTTGGCAAAATTCAGAAAACGGTTTTACGCATCAATAGCATGATAATCGAACACTCGTCGGGAGCATAATGCCAATGGAAACTAGTGAATCGTGGCAAGTGCAAGACTAGTGAGGTCTCGTTAGCAGGTTCAGAACGTAACAGATAAATTTGGGTCTCCGGATTTAATAGTTACGGAAGTAGGTAGCATTTGCCTTGATAGGTACGAAGGGTCCTTTAAAGGATAGGCCTGCTCAGATTTTTTTGTCAGCCCTTCTTGGCAATGGCCCTCTTTAGACTGTAGTAGAAATATGAACCTCCCGAATATTGAAAAGGAGGGTTGAAAAGATCACATCGGTGCAAGAGGAAATATAAAAATCTTTTTAAAAAGTGTGTTCCTCCAAACTGTGTTGCTTCCGGGTTGATACTGTCTTTATAAGTCTTTAAAAAGTCTCAGCTGGCTCATTTAGCGCCAATAATTATGATTCTTAGTCGGCTTCGCTGAAGGAACAAACAAAATAGACAAAAAAAATACGACAGGTAGACACACACAGAGATACTGAGAAAAGCACCAAATGGGGATTCTGGGACACAACCAACCTCCTCCGCTCCCATTTCCTTCCCTTCACTGGAAGCTGACGAATGTTGGGGACACGGGAATTAACAGACATTTCAAATGCAAAATCTACTGTCAAATGTGAATAATCCATGTGGAATGCTTTCTGCACAATTGACTAGTTGGCGTAAAAAGCAACAAGCTAACAAGCTTTCGCTGTTTTTACTTTTGGTAAAAACCACGGAGGATTCACCCACATATTATTCCCTGTTTTGCACAACTCATAAACCTATGTATCAAACAAAAAAAATTCCGGCTGACGTAATGGTACAGATAATTTACTAATAATTATTATTTTCGACAATAAATTGACTCCATTATATTTATTTCCTTTGCCATAGAAGGCCTATTGTCTACGAACGAATCACATCTTCCTCAGCACTGTCTAGAAAGCAACTTAAGCTCTGAACATACAGGGCTGGATTTCCAACCTCTCAACCTTGATACTCAAGCTCACCCGGCAAGTTAGATGATTACATTTTTCGTATCATGCAGAACTGATGAAGTGCAGGAAGTTCAGACAGTTCGAGTACTCAAAACTACCGGCAGGCATTCACAACTACACCAACAGACAGCACCAACTGATCGACAAACTTAAAGTGAACCTCAATTTTGACAGGATACGAATTCATTGATAGCCGTATTTTTAAGTTGCCTGGCAATGATGCTGCGCTTCGACAACTTAATAGTCGCGTCGCTTGAAAAGATCACATCGATGCAAGAGGAAATATAAAAATCTTTCTAAAAAGTGTGTTACTCCAAACTGTGTTGCTTCCAGGTTGATATTGTCTTTAAACTGCCAATAACACACAAAGATACACAGAATTTTCGTGCATTCAGATTGCATCGCTGCAAAAAACTCGCTCTCTGTGCGAAATGTCCTGAGATCGTCATCAGGCGGCTTCGGGTGATACAAAGGTTTCTTAAAATCTCAGTTCTCTTACCATCTATGGTGACTTACAACGAACCTCACAAATCCCGACAATTCACAAAACGAGCTTCCTCCTTGCCAAAGCTATTCTTCCGCAAATCTCAACTGGACAGGGAACAATATCACCCTCTAGACGTGAGCAAAGCGCAGCGATCTTGCTTCTCGCTATCGATTTTATGGACTTGTAATTTGACAGTACTTAACCGTGCTCGGAATGGGAATTAAAGCAAAATCTATAAGCGACAAGACATACGGGAGGGGGAGATGTGAGACGAAAGTGAGGGGGGAGGGTTGTAAGAAGAACGTACGCGACTGAAAACAGCACGAGCATGGGGGTTGGAATACGACAATAACTTCATTTTTTTAACAATGCCGTTCGAAAGGATTATTACAATAACACAGGCTGTAAGAAAGGACTCAATGCTTTTCACTAGTAGTTCTTCCCCTACGACACAGCCTAACAATTACTAGCCTCTTCACGCGTGTGAGACGTGGGATCTAGGAACTATCCTTGAATCAGGGCTTGTGTCCGAAAAAATCCTCTGGTGGCAGCACCCAATGAGCTGCTTGTGCCACGCTGCATATGAATCATGCATGCACATGTGTCTGTGTATGGGGTGAGGGAGACCTTGCAGCACTATTAAAAGTGCTATCATCTAAACATGCAACTAGTTATAAAGTCTTGGACTAGATAATTATTGAGCTTTCCACGGACATTCTCTTGCCAAAATCGGGGAGGGGGAGGGGGGACAACCAAAAAGCGCAACTAAACCCTAGGTGCTATCTGATATTCTTAGATCCAACAATTTGCGAGTTAAAAATGTCAGTCACTTTGGCAAGCTGAACCTACTTGCACCTTGAACCGCAGATGGAGAGGGATGGCTGAAGTGTAGATATGACCTAGGCAATACTCTATGAGCGTGTTCCAGCCTTCTAACAATAGTCACTATTAGTTACTATTTCCGTTCCATCCTCACGAAAAGCTACTACGCTGACCGTTCCAACCTTGTCGGAATAGTTACTATTTGCTTACCATGCTCGGGGGCGTAGTAACTACGCATCTCTGTAACGTGATTGGTCGGATTCGCCCGTGGCGTGAGATCCTGCTGGAAATTAGAAAAATCGTTCCAGCCTTGACGGCAAAAAGCCAGAATTCGTGACGTCGTGCGTAGTAACTACGGTAAGTAGGATGGAACACGCTCTATATGACTTAGCCCGAAACACACCAGTGAACCTCGGGAAGAACAAGAAATATCATACCCTCAAATTGATTCAAATCCTGTGTAAACCGATCAACAACGTTTGTTATCGTGTCGTGTCTGGCTCTTCGCTGGGCACATGAGTTTTTACGTGTGCCAAACTTTATCCTCGCCAGCCCTAATGATTTACGAGTTTGCACTCACCAAGATGGCATAGACATAGAGCTCCACAAAATACCAAGTTTCTAATGCTACCCTCTACAGCAGCTGTAATACTACCAAAAAAGGGACGAAATGGGAAGGGGGAGCGACCAAAATGGGAAATGATGAAAATATACCAATAAGTGGGAGGTTTTATCCTGAGTGGACATCTAGCCAGAAGGTTACCACTGACGGTCGGAAAGTCTAGACAGTCTACTGAAACAGCCTCGTTGATATACTTTTCCATTAACCAAATACCGTCTTGAGAAGAGGAAACGGGTTGACCAGTCCCATTGGAAGAACAAGTTTCCCTAGAAAGAGACCAATGAATCTACGCAGGCGGCATCGCAATCAACCCACTGCTCGAGACCTTGTCAGAGACACTACCAGGAGGTCTATCACTTGTTGTTATCCTTAACCCGTTGAACTGTTCGATGTAAGTGTGTTACCCCTGAAGAAACTAGTAGCTTTCTTTTTACAACACCTTGTTCCCAAGATGAAGGGAATTGTCAAAGTTTCTGTCGGGTCTTTGAACCAAGAATTCGGAGGAAAATACTTGAGAGTCTGTCTCACTTCTATTCTTCCACATGATATTTTATAGAATTACCAGTGAATTACACAGTAACAAATGAGACAAGCTCTTCGAAAATAAACTCATCAAGCTGGACTGAAGTTCCAACCAAGGATATTTAAGAGATTCAAGTAGCATTAAATTCCAAAGAAAATATGAGAGAACTAAAGACAGATCTTCTCAATGCGAAGGAGGTACGCCAGGGAAGAGCTAGTTCGGATGGTTCAAATCATATCACCAGTAACAATACAATATGCGAAGTAATCATCGGCTCATCGGCTCAACGCCGGGCCAACCGCAATCGCACACATCAACAAAAGCGAGACCAATACAAACGACACAAAACAGAATCATCAACCTCACGAACCCGGCACTCAGGAGGAGAACGAAATAACTAATAACGGGGATACATTAAAAACCACAGGATCCCTGACGCCCTAATACAGGAGCAATAGTTGACCTGGCTCTTTGTTACAAGAAAGAGGAAGCCTGTAGCAGAAGCAGAAAGGCTACAGACGCGAAAAATATGGTCATATGAAGAAACAGGCGTAGGGACGAAACAACACAGGACGAGCCTAGGCTACATTTCCAATCTACATGTACCTACGAGTAGCGAGTCTAGGCGAAACAAGACCAAAGCTTTCGATGGGATCCCAAAAATGTAATATTTGATCCAGACAATTGGGTCTTGTCTTCGCCAGACTCCTTGAAAATTTGTATTACTAAAATTTAGAAACAGATTAAGGCCAAATAGCCAATCATCTGACAAAAACAAGTTCGGATATGGATTCAGCATATGTGTTTACCTCTATAAGTCATTTCTATTTTGACGAAACTGATCGAAACTTCCTTCCTTACTTCTGCCAAATTTCCGGAACGACGGTACTTGTCCGGCAAAAAAATAAAGTTCAGAAACGAATTTAGCAAATCTCCTTACCTATATCGAACATATAATCAACTTCAAATAAAACTTTAACTTAAACAAAATTTTAAGTTTCAGCCGGATTCCGAGCGAACTACATGTTCGGGTATAAAAAATGATTGTCATATACGGATTGATCATCTATTCTTACCCCTAGTTGGAACACCTAATCAACTTCAAATCAAACTTTTCCTTTTAAGAAATTTTCCGGTTTTGGCCGGATTCCGGACGAACTACTTGTCCGGGTAGAAAATGATTTTGATATGTGTGTTTAGCGTGTCTTCTTACCCCTAAACCGAACATCTGATCAGCTTGAAATAAAACTTTTCCTTTCAAGAAACTTTCCGGTTTGGGTCAGATTCCGGACGAACTACTTGTCCGACAAGAATACGATTTCCATCATCGTGTTCCGCATGTCTTCTTACCCCATAATCGACTATCAAATTAGCTGTTTCAAAATATTTTGTTTGCCCCTTAATTTGAACCCCCTCCCCCACCCCTACAAAGCCCATCTACGAACTTGACTGGTCCGACGACCCAACGAATCCTCACACCAAGTTTCATCAAAATATCTCATTCCCTTCGAGAGTTATCGTGCTTACAGACGGACAGACGGACGGACAGACGCGATGTCATAGGTATCCCTCCACTTACGTTTTGGGATCCCAAAAAGGTGATTTGGCGCGTGACATATTCCTCCGCTTTTCTGGCAACCTGCAAAAACAGTCAAGGACATGAAGCCAGGCATGGTGACTACATGCTGGATCGTCTTCATACGGTGTCCACGCATGTGGACACCAGAATCATAGCTCTTATACTGAACCATGTAGTTCAGATTACAATAATCTACTCCTGGTCCGCTCCAAAAACTGGTATTATACCCTTATTTAATCAAAAGATAGCAGTGCTATTTCCACATTTTTAAATACAATGAAACTATTTGTGCCAACTCTGGTCAGCACCGGAGTTATCGTGCTGACAGACGGAGGGACAGATGGACATCTTTTGCGATGTCATAGGTATCCCTCCACCAAGGGAACCCGCGGGTATTCAAGTACTCGAGTATTTATTTATGTACTAGAAATAATACAGCACTGGACAACTTAGTTGTTTGGCCTAGAAGGAGAAAGCAACTTGTGTATGCCTAGCTAAACTACAACTTAAAGATTAGAAGAAAATACAACAAAAGCGAAAGAAATACACGCCCTATGAAGCCCTGCCACCGATGGGTCTGGACGAACTAAGGTAATGTAAGGAAAGAAACGCACACAAAAAGAGGAAGCAGAACAAAAGAAAAGGTGCAAAACAAGAGATTTATTGAGACAAACTAAGTAGGTGTGTACTGGTATTTTGAAAAGAGTGTTGAAATCTGTTGATTCGTAAAGGTGCGTGGGTATACTGTTCCATACTCTAATGCTCTTGTATATCGCAGAATTTCGATAGGCAGTAGCTAGTCTTAACGAAATAATAAACTGATGGAGAGTAGAACGTAGGGAACGATGCTGGTGTACCATACGGCAAGGTATGTAATAGTTTTGGAAAGAAGCAGGTAATTTATGCAGTGACGCAGAGTGGGCCAGGCGAAGGGTCTGAGCGATGATTATCTCGCTGACTGCAAAAACCACACAATTTACTACACAGTATAATGGTTAGCCCTTTCATGGGAAACTCCAAGGATCGGGGATTTTCTTTTTTTTTGGGGGGGGGGGGGGCTTGGCAGCCATATAGAAATCAAACTTGTGTACACCCAACATTATACCGCGACCTAGGGTCTGCGCCTCAACAACACCATAAGCTGACGAAAGGCTGAACATCTTTCTCCCATCCCCTAATGAAAAAGGTGATTTGGGGCGTGACACATTCCTCCGGTTTTCTGGCAACCTGCAACAACAGTCAACGACATGAATCCAGGCGTGGTGACTACATGCTGGATCGTCTTCACGGTGTTCATGCATGTGGACACCAGAATCACAGCTCTTATGATTACTGAACCATGTAGTTCAGATTAGAATAATCTACTCCTGGTCCGCTCCACAAACTGGTATTATACCCTTATTTAATCAAAAGATAGCACTGCTATTTCCGCATTTTTAACTACAATGAAACTACCTCTGATTATTTTTGCAAATCAAACTCTAGGCCTACTGGGATCAATTCTTATTGCAAAATGGTGTGAGAGGAATTTTTGCTTCATGAAAATATAAGCCTAGGTGCATCCACAGAAAGAATCAATACTGAAAGTGTGCCATTGGAAACCAGTACATGGCTGACTTTTGTACAGTCTGTGTCAGGAAATTAGAATTCTAATTATCAGCTCCTTTGAGTGGCTTCACGAAAAGTGAAAGAAAAAAGACTGATAAAATGAAATTGCCTAAAATCACCTTTTTCAAGTTTTTTTTGTCATGAACAAGCTAAAGCCACTTCTACCCACCCTTGCAAATCCTGAAATAACGCACCAGCCAAACAGCATCAATCACGAGATAAAAATACGAATATTCCTGAGCAAGTCCCAAAGACCGATAGAAATTCCCTCCTAAAAAACAAGACCAAAGGTGTCGATGGGATCCCAAAAAACCTAATATTTGATTCAGACAATCGGGTCTTGTCTTCACCAGATCCAGTCTTTGCCAAGCTAATGATCAGAGAAAACCAAGTTCAGATATACCTCTATATGCCATATCTATTTTGACGATACTGATCGAGACTTCCTGCTTTACCTCTGCCAAGTTTCCGGTTTCGCCCGAAAGTCCAACAAAAACAGGAAATTCACAAACAAATCCAGCATATCACCTTATCCCTATAAATAACATCTAATCAACTTCGAATAAAAGTTTGAATTTTACAACTGGATTTGACTAATTAGATGTCCGGGTAAAAAATTATTGTCATATACAGACTCAGCCTCTCTTCTTACCCCTTAATCTGTCATCTAACCGAACTTTTGCTTTTAACAAATTTTCCGGTTTTGGCCGGATTCCGAGCTAACTAGTTGTCCGGCGCGAAAATGGTTTTCACCATCGTGTTTAGCATGTCTTTTTACCCCTCAAACGAACATTTAATCAACTTCAAATGAAACTTTTACTTTTAACCAACTTTCCGGTTTTCACTGGATTCCGGACGAACTACTTGTTCGGCGAAAAAATGGTTTCCACCGTGTTCAGAATGCCTTCTTACCTCGAAATCGACCACTTAATCAACTGCAAATAAATCTTTTACTTTTAATCATTTTTCCGGTTTTGCTGGATTCCGGACGAACTACTTGTACGGCCATTTTTCCGGCGGTTTTCACTATCGTGCTCAGTATGCCTTCTTGCCCCATAATCGACTATCACATTTGCTGTTTAAAAATATTTTGTCTGTCCCTTAATTTGAACCCCTCCCCCACCCCTAAATGCAGAGCTACATAGCCCATCTACGAACTTGACCTTACCCTTGATCCAATGAGTCACACCAAGTTTCATCAAAATATTTCATTCCCTTCAAGAGTTATTGTGCTCACAGACAGACGGACATTTTTGCGGTGTCATAGGCATCCCTCCACTTACGTTTTGGGATCCCAAAAACAATAAGCTAACAGATATGGCCTTGAATTCAAATATTCCCAGTTGTGAACTATCCACCTTGGCACATGCTATGATGCTGGACACAAGCATGTACAGACATATACCCTAATTAAGCAATTTAAGATTTTGTGTTGTATGTGTGCTTAGATCTTAGACCATCAAGTGACATTCCCTTTTAGCTGTGCTTCCGAACTTTTTTTTTTATTTCATGAGCATACATGTTCATCTTTTTATTTTGATCCAGGATTTGAGCATTGAACCACTATCCTAACAAACAAACAAAAAAATCCATTTTAATTGTTCATAGCTTACATGGCAGGTTCCTTCAACTGTTTCTTACAGTCTGAATAGCCAGATAAAGATATCTGAGCATGGCCCCACTAGATAAAGACTGAGATTCAAGGCTCAAGGTTATCTTTATTTACAAACAAATGTATCATTGACACTTTCCGCTGCTGAGAGCAGAGCTCGAGTGCACAAGGAAAAAACAAGTAAAACCAAAAATAACTTCCAACATGACAAATCATACCTAATAATATCCATCCGCTAAATAATCATACAGCTAACCCAAAGCAAGGGCAAGGTCACAATTAAACAAAAATAAATATATGAAGAACAAATAAAAGTAACAGTAAAAGTATCATGGTGTTCTGAAATATAAACACCATTCAAACCAAAATAGTATGACTCAAACCAAAACAGTTCTGCATGCAGTCACCACGCCAGAATACACTAATGCCATACATAGCCTTGACTGATCCCTGGCTAAGGCAAATTTCCACTTGCACATTTTGTAGAACAAGCCCAGGCAAAAAATCCCTGTTGTACAGGGCTTACGCTATACTTGTGATTTCAGAATCACTTGATTGTTCTCATTTAGCCATTATCCGCAAAAATATTTAGACACCCGTTTAGCTTGCGTTTTAGTCATGTGTTCTTGTGTTGCTACTTGGCCTATGTAGGTATGACTGTAATGCCCAGTTGTAACTTTTCCAAGAAGAGAAGGAAACCACATGGCATTTTTTCCAGTAATAGAAGCATTTCATGCACTTGCTCACAAAATTAACGAAAAGTCAGAAGAAGCAGCTAATTAAGGGCCCTTCTACTATAACTATTTCATTTGTATTTAGTACTTGCACTCCAGTCAACCACAAACCCCTTATTTCTGAATTCCGATAGATATATCCAGCATTTGACATTTCCTATGCTGCTGTTCAGCTGAGAGTAAAATTGCATTTTTTTTATGTACTTTCTGTATAGTCTCACACAGCAGCATTTTATTTGTTTTGCCTTACACCATTATATTTGTCCATTCCAGATATCATTGTTTTGAAACCAAAACTGAAACTTATAGTATTAATTTTTCTTAACATGAATATTCTTTGAGCCCAAGCTGACTTTGAAACATTTATTCAAACAATGTTTACACGGATACGTCAGCTCTGATTTTTCATCAGCGATATTTCGGCCCTTCTTGGCAAGGGTCCTCGTCAGGCTGACTGTGTTTTGCCTGACAAATGTTTGCAGGATTTAATTTCTTGCGTATAAAAGGAACCCCCTGTGCCGACTAGTCGACCGACGCCTGACAAAAGCATAGAACATTTTATTTCTTCTGAGCCTGACGAGGACCCTTGCCAAGAAGGGCCGAAATATCGCTGATGAAAAATCAGAGCTGACGTATCCGTGTAAACATTGTTTGAATAAATGTTTCTTAACATGTTTTTATTTCACACATTTGAACACTAGTTTTAGGTCATTGGCCGAACATCAAGCTTCTTGACTACCCTTCCAAGCTGAAGTTTCTTACTTAGCCTAATTAGAATCAATTTAACTGTTTAATAAATTTCAAACAAAAATTTAAATTTATTTGGACCACCACCAGGGGAGCTACTAAATAAATAGTTGAGGGAATTCAAAGCCTTCGACCATGGCACTGTGATGGCATAAAACCAAAAAATACAGGGCCAGGCAGGGCAGGTTTACTGAGGTGTGTGACTGGCTGGTGACGTTACTGGTTTGGTACCCTATGAACTAAAAGATACCAAGAATGGAGAATGATAAGGAATTTCTCATGTACACCAGCTACAACAAATGAAAAAATAATAAGCACTATCTCAACCCTACCAAGGACAAAGCGAAGAGGAAGACAATTTATCATTGTTATCATCATTCATGACAAACGAAGGGGTTCCATTCAGTTGCAAAAGCAGTCCTATTCAAAGGAGCAGAAATGAAGAGGGTGCAAGGCAAGGTTTTTCACTCACGATCAAAGAACTTCCTGAATTGTTCCCAGATTTTGGCGTCTCTTGTTGATGATGCAGATGAAAGGACGATGGCGCTAGCGAAGAATCGGTCCTGTTTGACAAACATTTTGTCAGATGGCAGTGAAAAACACTTGAGCATTCTACCTCGCATTCTACAACATAGATGCCTCGGCCCAAAATTTTACAAAAGTTCAGTAACTTTTCGTTACGAAAACTATCCGGTATTTTTACGGAGTTCCGTACAGAATCTCAAATAGTCTATCGGTACAAATCTATTCTGATTTCCGTACAGAATCTCAAATAGTCTATCGGTAAAAATCTATTCGTTATAATGATCGGGATTAGCTATAATTGCTAGATTCGGTAGTTATCACGACTTCGGAGAGCGAATTTACTGAAATTATTTGGTAATTCTTCAATGCCAGAACTATTCGGTATATACGGAGATTCGGTAGTTACGCAGAATCCCCAATAGGCTATCGGTCAAGAAGTATTCGGTATCATGATTTGGATTCGGTATAATTTCCAGGACTAGGTAGTTACCACGAATCCCGACTTTTGTTCTAGTTTCGACGGTATTATACCGGATACGAATATTATCTGGTAGTTTTTCGATACCAAAACAATTCGGTATGATAACAGGGGTTCGGTAGGTATACAGAATCACGAATAGGCTATCGGCTTAAACTTATTTGGTATAATAACTGGGACTCGGTGATTTATTCGTTATAATTGCCAGGTTTAGGTAGTTACCTCCAGAGGCGGCTCGAAGGGGGGGGGGGATATACTGGTTGTTTTGAGTTTGAGCCTGTAAGATTCACAGTTGTGCGTTATTGAGTTTGTCAGAATGACAGTCGTATGACAGTCGTTCTGAACTTGCGGAGTAACACCAAATAGTGTGAATTTTGCCTGCTGATTTTTGATTGTCTTTGCCTTCGGCGCCAAGTTTCATACCAAATCTGCTTTGTATCTATTTTATTCCGGATGGCCACTACCTTTGTCAGAAAGGGTCGAGTGGAAATGCTACAATCTTCAGCAAAACATCTCACTCCGGTTGGGAGTTACAGGGGTCACAGACAGGCAGATAGATCTGTGATATCATAGGCATCCCTTACTTTCGTTTGGAATCCAAAAAATACTCTGATCATAAATGTTTACAAAAACTTTGACTGCAGCGTCTTCCATTTATTAGCAGCTGTTCTCTATTTGGTCTTTAGCTTTGGATTTTTTTGCTGTACGGAAATTTTTGTGAAGCCAGAAAAAAGGTTCATTTAAAAAAATTCGCCGGCGGCGCCTTTCGTAAAGCCCCTTTTCCCTATTTAGCTGAAGGGTGCACCATTTAGCTGGCACTTTAGACTGAAGATTTTGGGGTCTGAGCTACATTAATAGCTCAAATATGCATGGGAAACTATTGGATTCTGCAAGAAAAAAGTCGGATTAAAAATGGGTGCATACGTTAGACTCTGTTACCGAGGCTTCGCTCCAGCGGAAACTTAAAAGAAGGGATTCTGGAATCTCTGTTTTTTAGTGTTTATTATTTTATTCCTGCCTTGATCTTTTGCCTAACCTGTTCTAACGAAGGTTTGGCATTAGCCAGTGGGATGTTTTGAGGTCGCCATGCCCAAGCACTTCGAACAGCCCCTGGTTACCACGAACCTCGAAGAGGTCGAGTGAAGAACTGGTCGCAGACAAAAGGACTGATCTATGATTTCATCGGTAGTCCTTACTTTTAATTGGGATCCCAAAAAGACGCTTTAGTTATAATGGTTTCGAAAATTCCGCCCGCGGCACTTTTCGTGATATGGCGCCTCATTTAACTGGGGTTTTAAGCCAGTTTTAGGACTGGGATCTGAGAAACATTAAAAGCTAGAATCTGCATGGAAATAGTTAAATCTGGCAGGAAAAAGCGAACTTAAATAAACCTCGCCTGCGGCGCGCACTTTATTTGATCGTGGGTAGTACTGACTAGCCTACAGTAGCTACTGCTGCCGGGATGTCACTCTATCCGGTTTCTGGAATCGTGCCCGGCAATATCTTGCCCAAGTGGGCTTCGTAAAAAGGACGCCTAGCCCTAGGTTCACACTGCTGCTTCGTATGCGACACGATTTTTTCTTTGATGTTCCGACGTGCGACAGAATCGCATGAACGTTCCTACAACCACGCAGACGCAGAAGGAAAACGAAATTTTTCGTCGAGATTATTCTGCGAAAGGACAAGAAGCCCTTGAGGAAACGACCTCTGAATATGCTGGGAGATTACCCATCTGAATACCCACCCACTTATTAGGAAATTTTCAGTTAAACCCTATATGTCATCTTGCTCAAAACAGGTTAACAAAAGTCTATTCAGAAGATCTTTTGCATTCAGCCATCGTAGAGAAATTTTTAGTCTTGAAAATTAACTAATCTTTGTTTGTTTCTTTTCTTTCCCTCAAAAAAAAAACGCAGGCGTTATGTCGGATCAATTGAAATATTTCAACGCATCCGACACTGCGACAAAACCCAAAGTTCTGCTTTGCTGTCGCAGGATTTGTGTCGTATGAATTTAATGAATGAATGAATGAATTTATTCGCAATAAAGCCCAAGGGCCATGGAGGGAATGTCGCATGACGCAGAATCTTGCGTGAAATCGCAGCAGTGTGAACCAGGGGTAGTATCTTGCTAATCATCCTTCATGCTGCCCTTTAGTTTTACTCTGTGTACGCAATCTTTTCCGTTCAACACTTTAAAGCTCGACTTCTCAGTTTTTTAGGATTCGATAAAAAGTTTGAAAGATTCGGGAAAAATTTCGGCTCTCCACCCCCCAACAAAACTGCACTTGCGACGCCAATGGCTACGGGACCATGCTTCCGAAGGGTTATCACATTTTAGCAGTCTCTTGTGTTTGTCGACCCCTCACTATTGTAGGTCACTGTTTTTGTGTAGCTATCGCGGCTTTCTCGCCCAGTCCCTCGGTCCAACACGGTCACTAGCCTTTCCTTTTCAGGTCACACCGGAGCCATCCTGGACCCACAGTTCAACACTGGATGGATTCATGATGGCCACTGCTAGTACTGACAAGATCGTCTCTCTTTGGGATCCTAATACCGGTGCACGTCTACCGCCTTCGTAAATTCGTGTCACTTGTCACGTGGAGGATTGTAAACAGTGTGCAGCGGTGCTGGCGACTGCACTGTACGCATTTGTGACGTGCGACGGAAAGGAGAGTGCCGCAACTTGAATGCTAACTATCCAGTAACAGTAGTGAGCTTTAACGGCATCAAAGTTTGTGACTTGCGAAAGAAGGCCGCGCGTACAAACGACAAGCCCATACTGATAAGTTACATGGGTATCCCTAAGCCCGGATGTGAATCTCCTCCTGTCGAACTCCATGGATGGTACGTTGTGAATCTGTTAAGCAAGACCATGCGCCCTACACGAGCGGTGTTTGAAGACACTAGGCGGCCATCAGCACAACTTCGAGAAGAATCTACTCCGCTGCTCGTGGTCGCCAGATGGAAGCATGGTCGCGGCAGGGTCTGCGGATCGCTTGTATGTGTGTATGTGTATGTGTATGTGTATGTGTGGGATATGTTTGCAAGGAGGGTTTTTATACAGGCTGCCGGGACATAACGGTAGTGTGAATGACATCCAGTTTCACCCGAAAGAACGCATTGTTTGGTCCGTCTCGGGCGATAAGAACATTTATTTCGGTGAAATTTAACTGTAAGCAATCTCGGTATTTCAGATTTTGTTTAAAAGCTTTTTCGAAAATTATAAGTTACAGACGCTAAGTAGGGCACTTACACGAGTATATCATGTATTGGAGCTAGCAGCTTTGTTGGCAGCGAAGAACTATAACAAGAACAAGGAGATTAGAAAAATAAAATCCCTCCGTAGTACGAAAAAATATGAATTGGTAGGTCGTTAAATGTTGCTGAGATATATCAAAAAGTCTGATTTTCGCAGCTGGATGTGAATCCCCATAGCGATGCGAACTTCGCACGCGAAATCATATAGGACTGTGTGTGCAAGTAGCTTAAAAGGACATGTTATACTTATGGTAGCAATTCATTCTGCTTCAGTAGTGTTTCCATCCATTCTCGTTACTGAGATTCTTCACTGTATAAGTGTATCCTATCCAGTGTTGCCACGTCAAGTGCAATTGTACTTTTTCAGTACATTTTCGTTACGTCTGTACGAAAGTACGACTTTTTCTAAAATGGCCAAATCTAGTATATATTCGCGTTTTCTGTACAAATTAAGTACATTTTCTTGTTTTCCTACGAATCCTACGTCTAATGTTTGTCTAAACCCCAACAGTAACCGCTGCCGTTGGTTTGCTGCCATTTCATCATGTCAGAGTGGAAGCTCTTCAAGAACAACCTAACACAGGAATTTTCAGAAGTGATGTACTAATAGTAGAGCGGCGAAATCTGTAGACTACGGCCGTACCAGAATTGTGGCTCGCTGAAGCTGTTAGTAAACTCTCGATTGGTGCCCCTCCAACCTCAGTCAAAATCCTTTTAAAGTTGAAAATATTGCGAACAATATGATTACTGCATTGCAAAGACAGTCTCTCTGGTTCGACGATGCGCGTGTTGCGCACGCGCCGACTTTTTTTGGTATAAGTAAATTTTCGGGCAATCTGTACATTTTTAGAGCGATATATGTACATTCTGAAAACTTGGCGTGGCAACACTGATCCTATCTCGTCTATTATCCATACACTGATTATAACGCTTGCAACGTTCGTTCTCTTTATGTGACACATCATGCGCACTACCGTTGTTTCCCAGGAGCTTATTAGTCCGGAGACCGGTACCGCAAATTTTGCCAAGATTGTCCCAAGGCAAGGAACATTGGGTAAAAACAGCCGAAGCCATGGGTAATTTTCTGTAAGCATAGCTAAATTTTAAAGTAGTCAACGATCTCAGAACTTCTTAGCAGAAACACTATGTAGTGCGAGGTATCCTTCAAAGACCACTTATCATATACGGTTCATTTTTTTCCGCTGCAAATACAGGGGCGGCTGGGCGATGCAGATTTTTTTGGTTTATTGACAACTCCTGTCAACAATCAGCAGATTTTATGTCAGCAAACGTTTGCTTGAGAAACTGTGCTGGGTTGAAGAGCACAGAAACAGGATCGTGGGCGGACCTATATAAGCTAGAAGCCCTCCAGCAGTGAGCAGTCCGTCTATTGATCCTCATTCCCTCTCCGTCTCTTGGCCAGAGGCGTTACTAGCCAAAATGTTTGGGCGAACGAGGCACTTACCGACTGGGTGGTAATTTTTACGGACTGTTTCTACAGAAAAAAACACTGTTTATTTCAACAAAAAAAATTAGATTTTTGAAAAAAATCGACTGATCTTCAGAAAAACCGACTATTTTGACGAAAAATCGACCAATTTTCCGAAAAACCGACTGTTTTCATGAAAAAAATCAACCGTTCTGAAGAAAAATCGCGGCGCTTCGCACCGACTCGGTTATTTTTTACCGACTGGCTGACAGCTTTGGGGGGGGGGGGGCGTCCCCCCCCCCCGTCGTGACGCCCCTGCTCTTGGCAACATTATCAACCGTTCATTGGGAGCGCCATCTGGATTGCTTGTGCCTTATTATCTACAGCGCACTGCAAGTGTGCTGTTTTGTTCAGCATACCTTTTAGTCTTATTACTAGTCTCGTCCTACCATGGTAGCTCCCTTAGTTCATTCGCACTCTTTGACTCCCGGATTACCCCCCCCCCCCCCCCCCCCCCCCGCCCTGTTTGCCCCTACAGACCGCGGTCCAAAATTTAAAGCTGGTTTCTGGGTTTTTAAGATTCGGTAGTTTCTAAGATTCGGTTTGGCTCTGCCCCCCCCCCCCCCAACGAAAAAGCTATGCCAAAAATCTGACATACGCATCGTTCGGAATAGTGTATGCCAAACGCTGGTTACCCTTTGTCAAATGCTGGGTACCCAATTACTGACACTGAACCCCCCCCCCCCCCCCCCAAATTAAAAAAAAAATACAAAATTAAATGACTTTTTCTGACTGTCACTCAAATCGTCAATATTTTACTGAACGAGGGTGCACAGAGTTTGGCATGAGATAACCGCCGTTTGGCCTGGTCTACCCAGAAATCAATGACTTTTGGTAGACTTATTCAAACCATAGCAGAGACATGTTATACTTGGGACTAGGTAGTACATAAAACCCCAAAACATTCACTCCGATGCTCTCGAGGGTTGACAGACTTCAAGGAGTGACTCCGAATCACCAACAGTTGACTTTCTTCACAGTAAATGGGAGTTAAATAACGTTCGGAGCAACATGGAGAATCAAAACTGTTTCGTAAAAGTCTATTTTGTTGATACTAAAAAAGCGGATTAAGTATTAATTTTCAACAAACGGTACAAAACACACTAGTAACGAGCTAATTTTTACCTCGACACGGAGAGAAATTTATAACTTTAGATGCTGTTGACGACGAGATAGTTCCCTCACATACTTTTCTTGTAGTTTTTTATCCATGTTCTTATGTAGTACTTTTCCAGCTTCCTTGCTTTGATGACTGAGGGCGGATCGGCTGGGTCAGAGCCTCGGAGATCAAGATGATGGGCTCCCTCCTCTATAATTAACGCGGGCAGCGTTTCAGAGAGACTCTTCAATACTCCACCGCTTGACCAGGGGTCCAGGAGACCATTACTGGAAAGATAAATATAAGTTTCTGATAGTCGTTGTTCAGCCCTTGAACTTCAAGATCCTAGGTTTTCGAAGAGTGCATTGACAAGAAAAATTCACTTGAGTAGAAACAGATAATAGTTGTATTTTTGCAGATACCATGGTGTGTGTTACCACGGTAACTGAATCTGCATTTATTCGTTTTTATAGTTACCGTGGTATCTGATTCTGATACTACGGTTGATCTGCAAAAACGACAATTGCCAGATTTGCGCTTTTAGGAACCATCGAAAAAGGAACACTGTTATCTACAGTGACATAACTTCTTTCCTACGAATTTGAAAAAAAAACTAGACTCTTGTGTTAGTGATGATGAAAGTGAGCTGAATATTTCAGATAGGCTACCGCGATCAGTTGCCACGGTCGGTAACCTGGTAACTGGATATCAGTTACCACAGTAACTGGCCAGATACCACTGTAACTGCAAACACACCCTTTGACCGTGGTATCAGATATCACAGTAACTGCGAACACGGCTTATAGACCTTGGTATCAGATAAAGTATCGAGTATGGCGCCGTCTGGTCTTTGTGGAGATAACTTCGCGTCAGATATCCACATTAAACCATAAGCCTCCAGGTGCAAGACAGTTTGGCATCCAACTGTCCATGTATTCATTTCTTTCCTTTCTGTTAACTAGAGCTCAAAACAGTTATGTTTTTCTGACAGCAAAGAGGGATTCGGTCGGCACTGAGGAACAGAATATAAACATTACTGGGGTATTGGGTATTGGAACAGAAAATTAGCAAACTACACAGCAAATAAGTTTTCTCGTTCATTGATTCCGAGGTCTTACATGTACTAGTTTCTCCCCTCACCATCCATGTTATCCGTTTTACAGAAGGCGGAAAATGATCAAAAAGGATATAAGACAATCGAAAATACAGAACTTAACCATTTTTAACAGCAGCAACCAAAATAAGCAAAACTTTCGCATGCAAACAATTGAAGGCAGGAGAAGAACACCTGCCTATTTCCTGATCGACTAAAAAGAGGCACGGCATGGCACGACATAGTGTAGGAGGCATGAGCACTAAGAAGAGGCACGAAAACTAGAACGGCCCGTTTAGGCTTCGGACTGAGGGGCAGGGACAATGTTCTTACGTGCCTTCATTTAGATTCTGGAGTTACGGACTCTCACTTACTTGTCTACTTCGCTAACTTGCTAACCTCTTTTTATTACTCGTGCCTCCTGTGCCGTGCCTTGCCTCTTTTTGGTCGACACCCCTATTTCCTGTTTCACTGCCCTCGGCCGGGAGTGCATTGCGTGGCTGGAGGTAAACTTCTTCCTGTAAGCTCTCCTCTAGATTTCTCTAGGTACCACTTTTACAACTGGGTCGTCTGTTACTAAGACCTTGGTTTTAGAAATACACGAAAGTCACCATAAGCCCACTTCTAGCGGTTGGTATGTCGTTAGGGTCGCTCTGTTGACATTTCGACAGATCGTGCTGTCAGATCATCATGCCACACGTGTCATCTGTTGTTGTGGTTTGTTTACGTGTTTTGTTGTTTGTTCTCACTTCCACTGTTTAAAGCTGAACAAAGACTCTGACGATTTCCTATCTTTCCTTAATACCTCTGATCTCGGAACCCAGAAAGACTGCCTGCTCACAAGCTCACTGCTGCGCCAGCCGTGGTAATTCCATTCACCAGCGTAGGAATATATTCAAAATTCGACCATACCATGACCATAAAATACTAACCTGAACACTATGTTCGAAGCCGCTTCCAGCTTTTTTCCGCCAAACTCAATTTCTGCCCAGTGGAGCCTGGGACGAACCCCAAATTTCTGGAAGCACCCATCAGAATACGCAGTAAAATTCCACGCGCTTGGCTCAAAGAAATCTCTCCTACCGTCGTAACACATGGGCATGACCATCTCCGTGCAGGCCTAAAGAGTAACGTTAACTATTAAACTGTTTTCACTATAGAAATAAGGGCTTTAGTTTTAAATGGAGCTGTGCGGGCAGTATGCAATCAATTTTCCTATTCACAATATGGTCTTTCTTTTCTGACTGAACTCTTATCAGGTTAGCTTGCCAAAGCAATACAGAAATATGACAACAGCTTCTCTTCTTCATTTATGACAAAAGCTCAACTTCTCCATTTCATTACTGGTGACAGTTTGCAAAGAAGCATCTATGGCTTCCTATGATCCGGTTACTTGACAAACTCCAGGGCAAAAGCAGTTTGGCTGTATTCCTTTCAAGTCTAGGTCATTAGGCTCAGCATTGCTGGCAAAGCCTCCCATCCCCACGGGGTAACCGACTTCCCTAGAAATCCGATGTTTCCCCAATCTAGCTCACTCTCAGATTAATTCCAGAAAAAAAAATGCAACCCTTCACCATGTAAGGGTTGTTCGTAAATCCGATCGGGACCCCGAAATGGCTATCCTAGGGCATACAATAATAATAGTTTATTTCTAACCCGCAAATCATGCAGGACGAAATAGTGGAGTACAAAAGAAAATAAGAAGACATTGTCAGGGAAAACACAAGACGTACAAAGAAACCACTCAAGCGTCATACAGAAGAATAAGCCCATGAGACGAGGGTACGCCGTTTCGCACAGTTTTCTGTGGGAACATACAATTTCTCTGTAGATTAATCTTGTCTCTAAAAAGATAATATTATCTCTAATTCGGATTAATCTGATCTCAGTAGAAATAAGGTTAATCCCAGTAGCAAATACTGCAGTTAACTTAATCCTTACTCGGAAGAATTTACAGTGTATCCGGCAGCAAATTCTTGCTACTAATTTTTGAATTTCTTTGCCTTATACCGTATAAAAGGCTTGTTGTCTATTCAGGCAACTTGGAAAATATGCTGCAACTCTTTTTCCGTCCGCCTTTATGAAACCTTTACCGCGATTCACTACATGTTTTCCTACTTTCACCGGAAGACTAAATTCAAACAAGGGAGAAAAGAAGCTGATTTTGGCAAAGCCATCGAGGATTCAGTAAACTATCAGGAGAATATTAGGAGTGCAGCTAAGGGTCAACCTGCATCCTTCTCCTTATCGACACAATCTGAGGAGCAAAGCAAGTCACTGTGAGAAAAATCAAGGAATCGCCCCCCCCCCCCCCCCCCACACACACAAAAAAACAGCTTACCTGGAAGTCCCAGCCATGATCGTCAAGAGAGTCGTCGGCAGCCTGGTTTATATTCAAGCACTTCACACTTCCAGTATAGTTCGTATACACGGAGAGACCACCGAAAAGGTGCTCGAGCAATTTCCTGTCTGCCAAGGTGTTGTCGGTAAGCTTCTTGCAGACTTCCTAAAATACAAACATGACTCAGTTGCACGATTTCCTTACTGAGGGCAAATGTCTTTTTGGAGATTCGCAAGTGCAACTGCCACTGGTGGAATATCTTGACGATTTTTGCTTATTCCTCTATAAGTTTCTGATATGAAATGTGTTCGTAACTATTCACAAAAGCTAGCCTTCCACTTAGTATCTTTTTCCCCCTCTAAAAGTTTCATTGGTTTCCTCTAGATGACGCGTAACTAAGGCAAATTGTAATGTTGTACTTTGGACAGATAAGGAAATGATTTGGTCTAACTAAAAACAATATAAAACAAGAGCTACCGGCCCGGACGCCAAATAACAAATCTAGGCCGCATAAACTCGGCACTGTCGAATTTGCATCTCATTCGGTCCATCCGTTTGGTTTTTGTGCATGTCAAAAGTCCCCCCACCCCCAATTCCCCTAATCGTGGTCGCATATGGTTCGAACGCATGTTTTACATGTCGAGGCCATCGATTCGTATCACCCATGAAGTTTCACTCGAATCAGACCACTCGTTTGCAATTTATAGAAGTCAATTTCCATATTTCTCTTCTCTTGCTCCCCCAAAAATGCTTGGATCTAGGAACGGAAGTTTCCGGGGGTATGTTGTGTCAGGTTCTTAAGTCAAGATAATTCGGGTCGCTAATATGCCTACAAAGTTTCGTTGTCGTTTTACATCTGGAACTATAGACTACCGGAGTTCCAGGAAACCCCCTCCAACTCCCCCCACAGAGCCCCGAAACCATCTGGCTCCGTCAGTTTCATCTAGGCCTAATGCTTGTTCCATCCATTAAGTTTCGTCCCAATCCCTCTGCTTTAGAGTTTCTTGAGTTCCCCCCCCCCCCCATCCCCACAGGTATCGGACCCGACCCGGACGTGACACTGAACGACCGAGGCGATAGCTCACCAGACAAGTTTCATTCAAATCCGATCACCCGTTCAAAAGTTATGCACGCCACTAGATTCCGGACTACCCATCCACCCACTCCCCCCACGATGGTCGGGTCGGGGAAACGGCTGTTCTCAAGTCAATCTGTTCGGATCCCTGACATACCTGCCAAGTTTCATCGCCCTAGGACATCAGGAAGTATGCCGAACTCGCGGGATCGCTAGAAATCCGGACCCCCACCCCAACTCCCCCACAGTGCCCTGATCCGGTCCGGTTATGTCAATGACGTGTCTAGGACTTGTGCTTGTTTTTCCCACCAAGTTTCATCCCGATGCTTCCACTCTAAGCGTTTCTCAAAATTTCCAGTTCCCTCCTCCAACTCCCCCCAGTGTCATCGGATCCGGCCCGGATTTACAGTGAGATGTCTGAGACACGAGGTCATCCTAAATATCAACTTTCATCAAGATCCGATCACCCGTTCGCAAGCTAAAAATACCTAAAATTTTTGCTTCACCCTCCCTCCACTCCCCCCCCCCCCCCCAGATGGTCGAATCGGGTAATTGACGATTTCCTATTTAATCTGGTCGGGTCCCAGACATGCCTGTCAATTTCCATCGTCCCAGCACATCAGGAAGCACGGAACTCGCGGGATCACTCCCCCCCCCCAACTCCCCCAAAGTGAGCGGATCCGTTCCGGTTATATCGGTCACGTATCTAGGACTTTTGCTTGTACTTTCCACCAAGTTTCATCCGGATCCCTCCACTCTAAGCGTTTTCCAAGATTTTCGGTTTCCCCCTCCAACTCCCCCCAATGTCACCGGATACGGTCTGGATTTAAAATGAAGGGTCTGAGACACGAAGTCCTTCCATATATCAAGTTTCATTAAGATCCGATCACCCGTTCGTAAGCTAAAAATATCTCATTTTTCCTATTTTTTCCGGATTCCCCCTCCCTCCACTCCCCTCCAAATGGTCGGATCGGGGAAGCGACCATTTCTAATTTAATCTGGCCCAGTTCCTTATATGCCTGCCAAGTTTCATCGTCCTAGCTTATCTGGAGGTGCCCGAACGAGCAAAACCGGGACCGACAGACCGACTGACGGACAGAAATTACAATCGCTATATGGCACTTGAGTAAGCTAAAAAGAATCATCACATGATCAAAAGCTATTGTTCAGCGTTGTAAAAACAACAACAAAAGAATATCGGAAGAAGGGACTAAATTGACTTTGCAGTCAGTTGAACTTTATCCTCTTCAATCGTAGACATCGTAACGGATGAAAACTTGGAACAGTATCTTATACAATCTAGTTGGTATTATAAAGCTATCCGTAACTTTTCAGGATTAAAATACCATAGATGATACCATTAATTATTACGAAACTACTTCATTGTTTTACATTATCGTTTCTACCCGTTGCGTAAACAGTTAATCCCGGGTTACAGCGATAGACAAGTTGTAGCCCCTCGTGAGCCGATTCTTAGTTACAAGTCCCTCTCCCGTGATAGACATCAAGTTCACCAGATAAAAATAATGGGTACACCAGCTAGCGAAAGTTGCATACCCCTCATCCCTGAAGATGATTGTAGCATAACAGCCGATTATTACTTACTTACGTCCCTTGCATGTCTTACAATTGGGAACCAAGTTATTACCATCGAATACACCGGAACAGGTACACCAACCAGCAAAAGCTGCAAACTCCTCATTGTCGAAGATGATTATGAGCTAACAGTTGACTGTTGCATACATGTCTCCTACATGTTTCGCAACTGGTATCGCTTATTTTTGGTTTCAGTGTGTATCTTACTACTGAAGTTGTCAACCCCTAGAAACTTTCAAACTCTTTTCAATCGTAGACATCGTGACGGATGAAAACTTGGAACAATATCTTATATGATCTAGTTGGTATTATAAAGCTATCCGTAACTTTTCAGGATTAAAATACCATAGATACTGTTAATTATTATGAAACTACCGCATTGCTTTACATTTTCGTTTGTATCCGTTGTGTAAACAGTTAATACTAGGTTACACTGATAGACCATCGACACAAACTTTCTTACCGTCAGATGTATAGAAATCGAATACAATGTGCACCCATTTGCAAAAATTCCTAGCCCCTCGTGAACCGATTCCTACTTACAAGTCCCTCTCCCGTGATATAAATTAAGTTAACCGAAAACAAATACCTGATGGGTACACCAGCTAGCAAAAGTTGCAAACCCATCATCGCAGAAGATGATTGTAGCATAACAGCTGATTTACTTACGAGTCCCTTGCATATCTTACCATTGGGAACCAAATTGTTCTTACCATCGAATACACCGGAAACAAATAACAGGTACACCAACTAGCAAAAGCTGCAAACCCCTCAATGCCGAAGATGATTATGAGCTAACAGTCGACTGTTGCTTAAAAGTCCCCTACATGTCTCATAACTGGTATCGCCTATTTTTGGTTTCAGTGTACCTTACTACTGAAGTTGTCAACCCCTTTGAAATTTTCAAACTGGTGTATCTCATGAAGGAATTTTTGTACCAAAAAATGGATCACACGTACTTTGATCAGCTCAGCAATGGCTATCGATTGCCGTCGAAAAAAAAATTCTACCTGTCTTAGTTCAAAAGTTGACTTTGTGCCGTAGGCCAACTTTCTAATGTCACGACTTAGAAAGGAGCAAAGGATAAGCTCTAGTTTCTTTAGCAATGAGAGAACTTTTAAAGTTTAAGAGGCTCATCTGATACCGTTACTCTACCGCAAACCCAAGTGCAAAACAAAAAAAAATTATAAACTCGGCTGAAATCGTCGCAGACACGGATAGAAATAATAGATGGCAGCACTTTCGCACCCGTGGGAAAAAGCCACTTTTTTGTCACTGTAGATTTTTCTATTTATCACTCAAAGAAGATATGTTGGCTGTGGGGCCGGGTAACTGCCGCATATATTTAACACTTATAGATTTTAGTCCATCTTCAATTTGAAACTGGTGCCTGCCTGCTTGCGTGCTAGAACGGAGCTTTCCACTCGAAAGCAGAAACATGGTTTGATGAAACGAAAGGTTCGCTACACAACTTAGTCCTCTCTGACATAGGCTATACAACTCCACTTCACTTCTAAAACCGTAGGCTCTGGCTCGAGGACAAGCAAAAACCATCCTTATTGGCCTCAGGCAAGAGTTCTACGGAGCTTTCCAAAATGTAATATTCATCAATCCGGCCTAAGGTCCTCACTTTCCGTAAAAACCGCACAGGTTAGACCCTTCCCAATTACCAGGAATAAAATGAAATCGGCGGCATAGGAAAAAAAAAAACCGAGGACAAAACCAAAGTGTTGCTCTCGCAACACAATTCGAAGGTTATACTGCAAATATTCGCAAGGATGACCTTAATAACCTGCTGGTATTTAAGAATCACAGAAACAAAACAAGGTTGCGGCTTGACCGAACCGCATCCAGGAGGTGAACAAAGGGGTCAGCCACTTGCGAGATTAATTTGAAGAAAGTGACTATGTGTACGGATAGTTTCGGTGCTTATGACACTTTCATGGATTGAAAACGTTGCTGATGTTACTACAGACAGGAATCGGTTTCAGGCTGCAAAAGCAGCGTATCTTGCGACCCCCGTCTAAGGTCCAAAAGCCCTAGAAGCCTGCATTTCTTTCCACTTCCCAAGGTCTACCTGACCTTTAGCCATACCCAATCTCCAAACTGACCCAAGCTGGCTGCGAATCATTTTGCACTGTAAAATATGATTCGCAGTCAGCTTGGGCTGAAGGAATATCTGTCACCGAACTACGGAACTACAATTCGCTTATACATGCCTCCGACAAGTATCCATCTTAGTAGAAACTTGTAAATTTACTAGATCTTTAATTAAAGTTAGCGTTGATTGTTAGTAAAAACAGCTGTGATGGCGTTTGGAAAAGGTGGTAGATTGAAAGAATGTGACAAGCTATTGGGGGGAGAACCTAGAAGTAAAGGAAGAATGGGTGTATTTGGGGTGTAAATAACTTCTGATCTGAGGCGTAATGCATAACCGGCAATACCTTCGCCTAAAATACCTCTTTATGTATCTTAATGTTACTAATATCTTTCAAATGGCTTCTTAGAACTAGATTAACCGACTAGATTTTCTCCTTGATCTCCGCCTGTTCCACATGCTTATTTACTAAATATCCCTCCTTTTGCTCGCAATTTACTAAATTGCGGGCAAAAGGAGGGATATTAGGAAAGCATGTGGAACAGGTGGAGATCAAGGAGAAAATCTAGTCGGTTAATCTAGTTGTAAGAAGCCATTTGAAAGATATTAGTAACATTAAGATACATAAAGAGGTATTTTAGGCGAAGATATTGCCGGTTATGCATTACGCCTCAGATCAGAAGCTTGTGGGTTTCACAAGGCAGGTAAGTTGGAGCAGATACAGTTGAATTATTTTAAAAGATCATTAGGACTGAGTAGTACACAAATAGCTTAGTAGTTAGGGGCAGGGGCGTCACATACGGGGAGGGGGGAACGCCCTCTTCCCCCAATGTTGTCGGCCAGTCGGTAAAAAATAACCGAGTCGGTGCGCCGCTGTTTTTCGTAAAAACGATCAATTTTTTCATGAAATCATTCGGTTTTCTGAAAATCAGCCGATCTTTCATCAAAACAGTAGATTTTTTCTTAAGGTCGAGTTTTCGGAAAACCAGTTGGTTTTTCGTAAAACCGTAGTTTTTTCTGCAAAAACAGTCGGTAAAAACGACCAGCGAGTCGGTAAATAACTAGCTCCACCCCCCAAACATTTTGGCTAGTAATGCCTCTGGTTAGGATGTACTTAGATTTAGGAGGCTTAAAGATGTAGGCGTTTAGTGAGTATGGTCAGTTTTTGAGAGAAGATAATTCGTCTTCACGTGCTAGAATGTTGAAAGCGCGTATCTGAAGTCCCTTAGGGACACAAGTAAGGAGTCATGGGCTTATCAGGTTAAGAAAGTTTTAGATGAGTGTGGGGTTGGTGATGGGTGGAATGAGGGTATCGGTGTCAGGGACAGTAGCTAGAGAAGTAAAAAGTATACTTACACTGAAAATAAAATCTTGCAGGGTTTGCTACTGGGATTAATCTTGTCTCTATTGCGATAAGATTATCTCTAATTCGAATTGATCTTATCCCAGTAGAGATAAGATAACTATCTCATTAGCTTTAAAAAAAAATTTATTTGCCACTTAATTTGAAACCCCTCCCCTACCCCTAAATATAAGGCTACAGAGCCCATCTTTGAATCAGACCTGTACTTTGACCCAAAGAGTCCTCACGACAAGTTTTAACAATATATCTCAATCCTTTCGAGAGTTATCGTGCTAACAGACGGACAGACTGACAGACTGACAGATGGACAGACGGAAAACTTTTACAAAATCATAGATATACCGTCACTTACGGTTTGGGATCCCAAACAAAAACAGGAGACACGTTACTCTTGAACAATGAGTATCTTACCTTGATAGGGTATGCAGGCAAAGGGGCAAGAAACGAGGCTGGATACGGGTAGTCAACCATCGCAAGGTTGGTCCACACGTCACTGAGCCATTCTTTCATTTTGGTTATATTCTCTCGGTTTTGTAGCGGCTCGCACAGTCTCCAGTTGTGCGTTATCCAAGCCATTCCTTCATCTAAGAAATAATTCATGCGTATAAGTAGTTGCAAGCTAAGTCCCAACAGGCTAATGCTTTGAGGACGATCAGGTTTTCCCGGCTGGATTTCATTCAATGATGATGGTGCCAATAATCCTCGCAGTAATACGACTAACTCCGAAACATGCCGGGGATCCTTTAAGGAAGAACAAGAAACGTCACCCAAACAAATCCTCAGAACTGACTTAAATCCTATGATAACCTGTGAACTGATCAACCCTGACTAGGCACACTGCGATTTTCGTCGGCACGACGAGAAAATCCTCAAGTGTATTTCAGTCCACTAGCACCCGACCCTGATCGCCTGTCCGCAGCATAAAAGCCAGGCTTCACCTTCCAGATTTTTGGGATCCCAAAACGTAAGTGGAGGGATACATATGAATTCGTAAAAGTTGTCCGTAAGTCCGTCTGTGGAGGTAATGAGACGAGCTGAATCCGAACATGAAAATTATTTCTCGCCGGACAAGTAGTCCAAAAACGAAAATTTATTAAGAGTAAAAGTTGTATTTGTATTCGATAAGATGTTCTATTTGCAGGTAAGAAGACATTCTGAATACATATATGACAATCATCTCCTCATCGGATGTGTAGTTTGCTCGAAATCCGGCTGAACCGGAAGAGTTGTTAAAAGTAAAAGTTTTATCTGAAGTTGATTAGAGGTCCAAGGAGTAAGGAGATACGCTGAATTTCGTTTCTGAACTTTAGTTTTTGCCGGACAAGTTGTTCACTCGGAATCCGGCCAAAACCGGACATTTGGCAGAAGTAGGGCAGGGAGTTCGATCAATTTCGTCAAAGTATATATGACGTATAAGAGTAAACACACATGCTGAATCCATACCTGAACTTGGTTTCCTCAGATGTTGGCCTTAAACTGTTTCTAAATTTCAATAGTGAAAATGTTCAAAGAGTCTGGCGAAGACCGGATATCGACAAGACGCAACTGTCTGGATCAAATATTAATTTTGTGGGATCCCATCGAAACCTTTGGTCTTGTTCTACGAACAACGACTGCAGAAACTGAAGATCACGACACTTACTTACCGGCGGAAGAGAGGGGACATGCTACTAGTTTACAGAATCCTCAACTCTAATTGTCTCCCCTCCCTCTTCGCCCCCGACAACCACTCACGGACCAGGGGCTACTCCCAGAAACTGTCCAGAAGGTCCTACACCTCTAGTGTCACTATCATCATCCGCAAGCTACTCATCGGATACAACATCCTTATTGCTTGCAAGTGCAATTTAAGGTAATTTAAGGTAATTCCAGACAGCCGTTTTCGTCGAGAAGGGGTCTGGAAGGTGAAGCTAGGCCAAAAACGTCTGGAAGTCCGGGGTGTTGAACACCCCAGATTCCGGATCTCTGGAAACTTCGATAGAGGCAACCCGTTCGAGAGACACGGCAAATATGCAAATGTAGAAAGAAAAGGGAAAGCGATTGACTGGGATGCAAGAGATATTTTAAGTGCGAAGGAGACACCTAGGAAATGTTGAAGAATAGCAAAATTAGCTGTTATCACTATCATGAAAATCTGGAAGGGTTGTCTTCGCTGTGCGGAAGCCTCGGACACCTGGGAATCTGGAGGTGAAGCCTGGTTTTAACCGACTCAACCGGTGTTTTCGCTACTCCGACCTACTTCCCAAGGTCCAGTCGATATTCGACCGCTAAAGGCGTGAAGCCGCAAGAAGTTTCGCTAAGATCTATACTCTTTGGTGTTACTAAACGGATTAATTATCTGAAATTTGTGTTCGGTTCGGATCTATAAAGACGTATTTAAGAGTTATAATGTCATGAAGAGCCAATATGAAGGTATCAACACACAGAGAAAATTTCAAATTTCAGACTCCCAAATCTTTCCCCTATTCATCGCTGTTTGTCTGCCGGGGTCAGACTTCGCCCAAAATAACAGGCGCAGTTTTTGCGGAGGCGGCTTTAGTTAAGAGGTACTGACCTCTACGACAGAGCAATGCAGATGCTATGCTCCGGATGTATGTCGTACGGGTTTAAAGCACAACAAGAGCTAAGCTACCTGAGGTGGTCACATCATCTATAGCCTTCCAGGACTTCCGTATGACATCTGCACAAGCTTCTGATTCTCTTGAGTAGTCCCTGGTGACAATCCTGCCGAAGGCTCCACATGGCGTAACCCCTTGGAACTGCAGGACAGGTGCAGATGCTGCAATCGCTCTTCAATAGAAAAAAATAATATACTTGTCGGAATTCACCCGAAAATGGATAATGAGAAGAACTCAGCCGCAGCCCCGAGCAAAAATCCTTGACTGTGTCATGTCAATGATAAGGGATGGCGGGTCCTATATAGTTTAAATGATAATTACTCCTTGAGCCCAAGCTGACTGGGAGACATATTTTAAAACAATAGCTAATACGGATACGTCAGCTATAATGCTATACCAGCGATATTACGGCTCTTTTTAGCACAGGTTCTTCAACAGCCTGGCGAGGACTGAGAGGCAAAATACATACTAACACCTACCCTTGGATTATATGAGGGTACTTGGCCCTCATCCACGCAGCAAGCATTCCGCCATAAGATCCGCCAAAGGCAATGACTGGGCTGTTTTCGGCGCCTTTCGTCGTCCTCTTAAAGTGGGTCAGTAGTGTCGCAAAATCAGCCAAAGCTTGCTCAGTCGTCAGGTATCCTAAGACTGAGGCATTATTGTAAGACTCCTTTCCAAAAGGGTTCGACTTTCCGTAGTATCGATGCTCAGCGAAAAGGAGAAGGGCGCTGAACTCGGGAGCGATGTCCCACATGAAACCCTGAAAAGAAATAACCTGTAGAGTATTCGGGAACCCAACTCTCCTAGGAAGAGGTTGCTGCGTACATTACCAACTTTAGCGTTTTAGCCGCTCCTGAACATAACTGAGATGACGCTTCCACCTAAAGCTTGGTGCCTCCAAAACACAGATTCCGGAAAATTCGCGCCACGCCATTTCAACTCCAAGTCGATTTTTCTCTCGTCGAGGAACATATTTTAAATTTCGACCAAAAAGGGATGTAACAGGACAATCTATTTACCCATCACTTACGAACTTAAGGAGGCTTCAAGTCCCGATGAAAATGCGTTACTTTGTTGCTACACTATTCATGAATAATAAATTTTCAGATGTGGAATTTCCCTATCGAATTTGTGGTACATCTATGCGATTGTAACTGCGTTGCGAGCTGGCGAAAACGATTTACCAAAAAACTACCTTAAATTGCACTTGCAAGCAATAAAGATGTCGTATCCCGATGAGTAGCTTGAGGATGATGATGGTGTTATTTTCTGGTTACACTTCGAATCGCTTTTTGAAACCATCAGGAGTTTCGCTGGCGACAGCTGACTCCGACAGGCTGTTCCATAGAGGAACAACTCGGTTGCTGAAGAAGTATTGGCGAACACGACAGGTGCAGGACCTTCGGGACAGCTTCCAGGAGTGGCCCCTAATCTGTGAGTGGTTGTCAGGGGCGAAGAGGGATGGGAAAGAATTAGGACTGAGAAGTTTGAAGACTAGAAGCATGCCCCCTCCCCCTTCCGCAGGTAACTTAAGTGCCGGAATCTTCAGTTTCTACAGTGGCTGTTCATAGGGTAGTGCTCTAAGGCCGCAGATGGATTTTGTTGCTCGCCCCTGGACGCCTTCAATTAGTTACTTGTCCTGTTTGTAGAAGGGTGAGGGGAGCTGGCGTTGCCGCTCTCCAACTTTGGCCTGACCAAGGCTTTATAAAGCTTCAGCATGACAGTTCCTTTGCCGGATGCATTTGAGCGTCTGATAATCCTTAGGGTCTTATTGGCGCTCGCCACTACCTTTTTGGTGTGGGAGTGGATTTAATTTGTCGTCCTCAATAGCTCCGAGGTCCCCCTCTTCAGAGGCGGATGGGACCGGGACTAGGATGCTTGACCCATGTCTTGTCATCTGGTACTGTCGCTTTGGATTATTGTGTCTGTACTGGAGTACACGACATTTGTCCTCCGGTTTCCATTCACTTGACTAGTCAGTTAGAGTCAAACAATTCTTTGGTTAGTGTTGAGATCCTCTAGAAGGATCTTCTTGAATGGCATTGGCAATTAGCTTCGAGTCATCTTCATAGTAGAATTTTGCGTTGTGAGGACGGCCATAGATATGCTGAATGCCATACTGGAGCAAATAGTGAAGACAAAACAAAACAAGACCAAAGGTGTCGATGCGATCCCAAAAAATCGAATATTTGATCCAGACAATTGGGTCTTGTCTTCGCCAGATCTAGTCTCCGCCAGGCTAATCATCAGAGAAAACCAAGTTTAGATATGCTTCTATAAGCCATAACTATTTTGACGATACTGACCGAAACTTCCTGCTTTACTTCTGCCAAGTTTCCGGTTTCGCCCGAATTCCGAGCGAACTACTAGTCCAGCAAAAAAAATAAATTAGAAAAGAATCCACCGTTTCTCCTTGTCCCTTTAATCAACTTCAAATGAAATTTTTACTTTTAAAGACCCCTAAATCGAATTTAATCAACTTCAAATGAGACTTTCACTTTTAACCAACTTTCCGTTTTTTTCCGGATTCCAGATGAACTACTTGTCTGGCGAGAAAATGCTTTTCACAGAAGTGTTCAGCGTGTCTTTTTACCCCTAAATCGAACATTTAATCAACTTCAAATGAAACTTTTACTTTTAACCAACTTTCCGGGTTTTGCCGGATTCCGGACGAACTACTTGTCCGGCGAGAAAATGGGTTTTCATCCTCGTGCTCAGCATGCCTTCTTACCCCATAATCGACTATCACATTAGCTACTTAAAAATATTTTGCTTGTCTCTTAACTTGAACCCTCTCCCCCACCCCTAAATATAGGGCTACAGAGCCCATCTAGCTACGAACTTGACCTTCTTGACCCGAAGAATCCTTCCACCAAGTTTCATCAAATTATCTCATTCCCTTCGAGAGTTATCTTGCTAACAGACGAACAGACGGACGGACGGACAGACGGACAACTTTTGCGATGTCATAGGTATCCCTCCACTTACGTTTTGGGATCCCAACGTGAGCTGTAAGCTCATATTGCACTTGCAAGCATACTACGTAGTAGTTACACTGTAAAAAAAAAAAACTTGCAGTATTTGCTAATGAGATTCATCTTGTTTCTACTGAGATAAGATTATCTATAATTCTAATTAATCTTATCCCAGTAGAGATAATATTAATCCCAGTACCAAATAATGCAGTTAACTTTAGTCCTTACTCGGAGAAACTTTTTACAGTGTAAGGGTGTCGGCTAAGATTAGCGCCGTCTTGAAGCAGAGACGGTTATGGGCCTTTCGGATTCATGAACATGTATGATTTAGTCAAAAATATCATGCGCTATGCGCGGCTCTGCGGTTACAATACGCGCTTTGAGGGGGCTAGGAATCCATTTTGTCAGCAAAAGCACTGGTACACTAAAGCTACAATTTGCTTCGAAAGTACTTAAATATTGCCAGAAGAAAAAGCGAATTCAAAAAATTTCCCTTGAGACGCTTCAATCTGTCCTGGGTACAGCCGTCAAGAACGTTGTCGCTTTGCAGCAATGGCGTTTTTTGTCGGTACTTTTCAAGTCCTGTTAGCAAAACTGGACGTCCCCAAAAGATAAAAGGCTAGTGATGGCACATCCCTGAAGAAAAAAAAACAGAAGTGAAAATGCGCCAAATTTTCTCTTTAGACTTGATTTTGTACATACCATGCAACTTTTTGCATTATACCTTCTTGAAGACAACTCGCTGTGTTCTTAAAAAAAACAATAAATTTGGCAAAAATCAGGTAGCGATTTGACACACAAGTCCTGGTGATGCTGCCAAACGTTCATGATCTTGCGGGTATGGCCTGTGATTCCAGCCTTTGTTTCTAGCACATCGTCAATTTTCATACGAAAAAGATTTATTCATCTTTTCCGGCCGGAACCGATGATAGGAACGGATGAAATCGTGAGGGTATTTTCAAATAATATTTCGCACACGAAACCCTTGGGAAGGGCTATCCAAGAGATAATGTGATGCATATCACTATCGTATAGGAGGAAAACCATGAGAAGGCAAAGCACTAGGCGTTCAGAAATAAAGTCCCAGAAACTTTCTTAGTGTCTTCGGAGGCCTAATCGATCGTCTTCCCGCATCCAGAACGTCAAAGACTCACCGTGTTTTCGGCGAAGAGCTCAATAGCCCCTTCATTTCCAGCATAGAAAAAAATCGGTTGTCCTTCTTTCCAATAGCTGTCATTTAAGAGATATCTCTGTTTATAGCTGCGATCAGCTGCAAATGAGAAGTGGTCAACCTGCAAAAACATGTGTTAGCAACTCGTGTTTTGATTCCAAGATTACTTCGAATCAGAAACTACAGCTGGAATCTTTTATGGTTGGTTTTCACGATGCTGGTGAAATTTGCCGAGCTTTCCGCAAACAGTTTTGGCCGTCTGGAAACCGTCGGAGTCTTGGCCGGACTAGGAGCCCGGAGGCCTGGACCAGCCTAATTCATCCAAATCCATTCCCGCTTTCAGCTTTACCGAAAAGCTCTTTGATTTGAGGCTAATCAGCAAATCTGCAGAAAGTCTGGCTTGACAATGCAAAACGGATACGTCAGCTACATTTTATTAGAGCTATATTTCGGACCTTCTTGGCACGGTCATTTTCCATTTTGAGCCTAAAGAGGACCCTTGCCAAGACGGGTCGCCACATAGCTCTAAGTAAAATGTAGCTGACGTATCCGTTTTGCATTGTCAACTAAAACTCGCAATTAGCTTGGGCTGAAGGAATGTAAGTCTGGCTTCTGCGCAAGGGCCTTCGAAAAAACTTGACTATGTTAGAACGAAGGCACTGTCTAGGGAACCGGGAGTCGTACTTTCTGTCCTACGGGCTACGGAACCGGTAGTTCTCACGGAAACCAAACCATATGAGCTGCGATTCCGGGATCTGACGTCATTAACTAACGGAAACTAGTATGTGCTGTCTCCCGTTCCGGTAGTAATTGGAAATAGCTCACGGAAACTTCATCGCACCAGCTTCTCGTCCGGTAGCCTCACGGAATTGTGTACTCAGAAGCTAGGGAGCCGGTAGTTGATACCGGAAACTGTATAATTGGAGCTTCTGTTCCGGTAGCGTCTAAGTGGAATACAGAACTCACGGAATAGTTTGGATGAGAGCTAGGATGCCGGGATTTTCACTGACTTGGAGAAAATAACATGGGAAAAAATTCACTACCGGAACCCATATATTGAGAGCTAAGGTACCGGTAGCAACTACTATTTGCTTGAAAATGACCAGCTCACGGACACAGATGGCTATGGGCTAGGGTTCCGGTAGTGACGAAAAAAAAATTGAACTCACGTACCCATGTCAGTGCAGACTAGGAAACCGGAAGCAAATATTTTTAACTAACGGAACCCAGCTTCTGCGGGCTGGGGTTCCGGTAAAAAAAAAAGAAGATTTTTAACTGGATTCAGTGAGCTGTACCGTACTCAAAGTCCATATTGACACGCGTCCGTGAGTTTGTAATTTTAATTTTTGGCACTACCGGAACCCCAGCCCGCAGGAGCTGGGTTCCGTTAGTCAAAAATATTCACTTCCGGTTTCCTAGTCTACACTGACATGGGTCCGTGAGTTCAATTTTTTTTTTTTTTTCGTCACTACTGGAACCCTAGCCCATAGTCACCTGTGTCCGTGAGCTGGTCATTTTCAAGCAAATAGTAGTTGCTACCGGTACCTTAGCTCTCAATATATGGGTTCCGGTAGTGAATTTTTTCTCATGTTATTTTCTCTAAGTCGGTGAAAATCCCGGCATCCTAGCTCTCATCCAAACTATTCCGTGAGTTCTGTATTCCATGTAGACACTACCGGAACAGAAGCTCCAATTATACAGTTCCCGGTATCAACTACCGGCTCCCTAGCTTTTGAGCACACAATTCCGTGAGGCTACCGGACGAGAAGCTGGTGCGATGAAGTTTCCATGAGCTATTTCCAATTACTACCGGAACGGTAGCCAGCACATACAAGTTTCCGTTAGTTAATGACGTCAGATCCCGGAATCGCAGCTCATATGGTTTGGTTTCCGTGAGAACTACCGGTTCCGTAGCCCGTAGGACATAAAGTACGACTCCCGGTTCCCTAGACAGTGCCTAGAACGAAAGTTGAAAACCGATTCCATTTTCTGTGGTTTCGCTAGGCGCTTCATTTGCTGGAAAGGCGTTTGAATTCCATGCAAGCTAGCGTGCTTTCTAGCGGTACAGCATCTCAACGAGACATATTAGTTATTAGATGGCGCTTCTGTCCCAACAAATGTATGTGAATTCCAGGAGAATTCCCGAGAGTAGCCTAGGCCTCCCCGATTTTTAAATCAGCCTATTCCAAACGAAAGTATAACCTTTTGACTGAAGTATTTTTCTTCATACACATAACACAAAGAAATGGTGATCTGTAGAATGAACACAGAACTCAGAAGAAAGTAAGACATGGCGTTGTGTTGTAGACCATAGTAGATGGCAGCAAAAGCCGCTCCGATATTTGCTCCGAACCGGCCGGAGATCCAGTGTTGCCAAGTTTGACACTTTTGGTGCTTTTTGGGATCCCAAATTGTAAGTGGAGCTATACCTATGACATCGCAAAACTTGTCCGTGTGTCCGTCCGTCCGTCTGTGAGCACGACCACTCTCGAAGGGAATGAGATATTTTGAGGAAACTTAGTGTGACGATTCTTCGTGTCAAGGAGAAGGTAGATGGGCTCTGTAGCAGTAGATTTAGGGGTGGGGTGGGGGAGAGGGTTCCAATCAAGGGGCAAACAAAATATTTTTAAACAGCTAAAATGATAGTCGATTTTGGGGTAAGAAGACATGCTGAATTGCTGAACACGATGATGAAAACCATTTTCTCGCTGGACAAGTAATTCGTCCGAATTCCGGCAAAAACCGGAAAGCTTGTTAAAAGTAAAAGTTTTATTTGATGTTGATTAGATGTTCAGCTTATGAGTAAGGAGAAATGATGAACACTTATCTGAAAATCATTTTCTACCCGGACAAGTAGCTCACCCGGAATCCGGCCAAAACCGTGAAATTTGTTAAAACTAAAAGTTTTATTTGTAGTTGATTAGATATCCGATTGAGGGCTAAGAATGTAGAGATGCTGAATCCGAATATGACAATCATTTTTTTTACCCGGACATATAGCTTTCTTTCTCCACGGGACAAGTAGTTCCGGAAAATTGGCAGAAGTAAGGCAGGAAGTTTTCGTCAAAATAGATATGAATTATAGGGTAAATAGCCGACACATGCTGAATCCATACCTGAACTTGGTTTTCTCAGATGATTAGCTATTTGACCTTATCCTCTTTTGAATTTTAATAGTAAAAATGTCCAAGGAGTCTGACGAGGACTGGATCTGGCGAAGCCCAATTGTCTGGATCAAATATTGAATTTTTGGGATCCCATCGAAACCTTGACAGCTTTTCATTTGACGATTTTTCGTCAAAACAGTTGATTTTTGGGTTCCCAAAACGTAAGTGGAGGATTTAAATGTAGTCCTTTTTTGGGATCCCAAAACGTAAGTGGAGGGGTACCTATGACATCGCAAAAGTTGTCCGTCTGTAAGCACGATAAATCCGGCCGAAACCGGAAAGTTTGTTAAAATTAGAAGTTTTATTTCGAGTTGATTAGATGTTCCATTCAGGGCAAGAAGACACGTTGAACACTTATGTGAAAACAATTTTCTACTCGGACATGTAGTTCGCCCGGAATCCGGCGAAAACCGGAAAGTTGGTTAAAAGTAAAAGTTTAGTCTGAAGTTGATTAAATGTTTGGTTTATGGGTAAAAAGACATGCCGAACACGATGGTGAAAATCATTTTCTCGCTGGACAACTAGTTCGCCCGGAATCCGGCCAAAACCGGACAATTTGTTAAAAGCAAAAGTTCGATTAGATGACAGATTAAGGGGTAAGAAGAGAGGCTGAGTCGGTTTATGACAATGGTTTTTTACCCAGAAATATAATTATTCCGGAATCCGGTTGTAACCTGATTTTTTTTTAAGTCAAACTTTTATTCAAAGTTGATTAGATGTTCTTTATAGGGATAAGGAGATACGCTGGTTTTGTTTCTGTATTTTTTTTGCTGGACTATTAGTTCGCTCGGAAATCGGCAGGAAGTCTCGTTCAGTATCGTCAAAATAGATATGGCTTATAGAGGTATATCTGAACTTAGTTTTCTCTGATGATTAGCCTGTCCAAGACTGGATCTGGCGAAGACAAGACTCGATTGTCTGAATCAAATATTAGATTTTTGGGATCCCATCGACACCTTTGGTCTTGTTTTTCACGAAAACAGTTGGTTTTTCTGAAAATCAGTCGATTTTTCGTCAAAACAGTCTCGAAAATCAGTCGATTTTTCGTCAAAACAGTCTCGAATATCAGTCGATTTTTTTTTCAAAACTGTCGTTTTTCTCTTGAAAACAGTGTTTTTTGTCTGCAAAAAGTCGTTTTTGTCTGCAAAAACCGTCGGTAAAATTTACCAGCCAGTCGGTAAATGCCTTGTCCCCCCCCCCCCTCAAACATTTTGGCTAGTAACGCCTCTGTCTAAGATACCTTATATTTGTATTTGAGTTCCCAGTTCGAGCCAAGTGGATTCAAACTGTGATTTTGTTGAATCTGATCTGCGATTGCTTTCAGTAAATCTCTCGAAGTTGTGATTTTCATGGTTAAAAAAGATTAAAAATTAATTTGTATAGAGAAACATATGATCATATCGTTACACTGGATGGAGGTGCTGATATGTAGAGGGGCACTGATCAGGCATAGTTAACAAATGTCGACAATTCAGTCTCAAAGCCGAGGTTGTCCTTCCTGTTCCCATCGGGTAACGTTGAGTCCTCGTATAATATGCGTGTTAAACGACAAGCCTGAGTATCTCCCTCCCTCCATTTTAAATGTAGTCCTTTTTTGGGATCCCAAAACGTAAGAGGAGGGGTACCTATGATATCGCAAAAGTTGTCCGTCTGTCCGTCCGTCTGTAAGCACGATAACTCTCGAAGAGAATGAGATATTTTGATGAAACTTGGTATGAGGATGCGTTGGGTCGTCGGACCAGTCGAGTTCGTAGATGGGCTTTGTAGCCCTACATTTAGAGGCGGGGAGGGGGTTCAAATTAAGGGCAAACAAAATATTTTGAAACAGCTAATGTGATAGTCTATTATGGGGTAAGAAGACTTGCTGAGCACGATAGTGAAAACCATTTTGTCATCAGACAAGTAGTTCGCCCGGAATCCGGCCAAAACCGGAAAGTTAGTTAAAAGTAAAAGTTCTAATTGAAGTTGATTAGATGTTCGATTTAGGAGTAGGAAGATATGCTGAAGACGATGGTGAAAACCATTTTCTCGATGGACAAGTAGTTCGCCCAGAATCTGGCCGAAACCGGAAAGTTTGTTAAAATTAAAAGTTTTATTTCCAGTTGATTAGATGTTCGATTTAGGGCAAGAAGACATGCTGAATACTTATGTGAAAACAATTTTCTACCGGGACATGTAGTTCGCCCGGAATCCGGCCAAAACCGGAAAATTGTTGGAAGTTAAAGTTTTATTTCTAGTTGATTAGATGAACGATTAAGGGGTAAGAAGAGATGCTGAATCCGTTTGTGACAATCATATTTTACCCGGACATATAGTTCGATCGGAATCCGTCTGGAGTCGGAAAATTTGTTATAAGTTAAATTTTTATCTGAAGTTGATTAGATGTTACAAGTAGATACAAGTAAGATACAAGTAGTTCTGAAGTTCGGCCGAAACCGGGATATTGGCAGAAGTGGCAGGAAGTTTTCGCCAAAACAGATGTGACTTATAGGGGTAAACACACATGCTGAATCCATATTTGAACTTGGTTTTCTCACATTATTAGCTACTTGGCCTTAATCTGTTTCTGAATTTGAATTGTAGAAATGTTCAAGGAGTCTGGCGATGACTGGATCTGGTTAAGACAAGACCCAGTTGTCTGGATTAAATATTGAGTTTTTGGGATCCCATCGAAACCTTTGGTCTTGTCTCCTCTAGTCAGCAAGAAGAGAATTAACAAAGCAACGAAGCTCATTTCGCACTATTTACGAGTAAGTGCCATGCCACAAAGCAACAAATGAGGACATCATGGAATTCCTGCGAAATCCTCTCTTTTTCAACTCCCCCACAGTTGTCGGATGCGCTTCTGACATAGAGATGGGATTTTTAGGTTTGGTGAGACATACAGTTTCTGAGAAATGACCGGCAACCAGGGGTGTCGCTAGCGAAAATCCGAGGAGGGGGGGGGGGGCTGGGAGCCTGTCGGCGACCAGCCGCCCATTTCAGCTTTTCTTCTGTTTTAGTACAATTTATGATAAATATTATCGTATATTGTCATAACAAAACCGGACGAGAACACATTTAAAATTCAAATCACTTATACATGTTTAACGAAAGAGAACAAGATTAAAGGTAAAAGAGAACATAAGAGATCAAATCTGTACTCGACGCGTCTTCACATTCTTCCATGTACCAAACAGCTGTTCCAGATCCACCTCGCCAGAGAAAACTTTTTCGGTTGAAGTGACGTGCAGATAGTCGAGACGTTCTTCACCCATTGTGGCATGTAGGTTCGTCATCACATTTTTCTGCTTGTTGAAGCTTCTCTCTGATCCAGCAGCACTTACTGGGGCCGTCAGAAATACCTGGTAGCACTTCCAGACCAAAGGAAATGCGATTTTAGCACATCAGATTTCCGATTCCTCCCTCCACATCCGCCCCCCCCCCCGCAAGTCACCTTGAAAAAAGACTTTTGAAATACGAGTTCTTTCCAAAATTAAGTTTTATATAGATCAGAATCCGATCACACGTTTGAAAGTTAGGCACATATCAAAATCCCGAATACCTCCTACACCACTCTCCCCACTATTGTCGGATCGGGGAAACGACTTTTTTAAGTGAATATTGTCTAGTTCCTGATTCGCTTACCAAGTCAACATCAACGGAATTCACGACCTCACTTGGCCAGAATTCAATAAAATAGCGTTAACTTGCTAAGTTAATTTTTTATTTGAAGTTGAGTAGATGTTAATTATCGGCAAAAGAAGATACCCTGAGTTCGTTTTTGAGCTTTCTTTTTTCGCCGGACAAGTAGTTCCGTAGTTCGGCCGAAGCCGGGAAATCGGCAGAAGTGGAACGAAGCTTTCGTCAAAACAGATATGACGTATAGGGGTAAACACACATGCTGAATCCATATCTTAACTTGGTTTTCTCGATGATTAGCTTTTTGGCCTTAATCTGTTTCTGAATTTTAATAGTAAAAATGTTCAAGGAGTCTGGCGAAGACTGGATCTGGCGAAGTCAAGACCCAGTTGTCTGGATCAGGTATTGAAATTTGGGATCCCATCGAAACCTTTGGTCTTGTTACCAAATGACATGGTGAGATGGTGGCGTCGCTCCGAGCGGGTTGAGATTCTGAGTTGTTTGGTGTTGTCCTCGTATGACACATATGTCTGCCCAAGTATGATTTTGCAGGCTCGTTTCTGCAGAGACTCCAGTCTCGAGCTCTGGTCTTGTGAGAGCATGGGGTGCCATACGGGACAGGCATATTCAGTAACTGGTCTGATGTATGTTACATACGTGGTGAGCACTGCGTCCTTAGGGATGGCGAACCTTGTTAACTTCGCAAAAATCTTCAGCAGGTTTGACGTCTTCGAGACTATTTTAGATACGTGCGTTTCCATACTGAGATTGTCGTCAAGATGGAGTCCAAGGATTTTGATAGTTCTGCTGGATCCTAGGACCTGGTCGGGAGGCGGGGTCTTCTGTTTCAGAAAACTGAACCTTGTGAGGGTACTTTTTTCTGAACTGACCGTCAGTTTAAGTTTTTCAGCCTCGTTACAAAGGGTGTCAAATGCTTCTCTGACAGGGCATTTGTCAGGTACGTCATTTACCGACCTCAGTATGGGAAGAGTTAAGTCGTCGGCAAACTTGAACCTTTCTGTGATCTTGACGATTAAGGAATTTATCACGATCGCGAAGCAGGAATGCCCAAGCTTGCCACCTTGACGGGTTCCACAAGTAATCGGTTGGAAGTCAGATACTTCGCGAATCGCAATTCTCCAGCTTTACACACTGGACTCTTTGTGATAGGTAGCTGGCTACCAACCTAAGGACGATTTTCCTGGCACCCATTATCTCTGCTTCTCTGACAACTAAGTAGTCACAAAGATAGTCAAAAGCCATTACGAAGTCTGCTATCAAGCAATCGATGAAGCTACCAGGTAGCTCGAGGCGTCTCAGAATCATATCCAGGAGTCGTACCAGGTAATGCACCGTGCTATACCCTGGTAGGAAGCCGAACTGCCTGTCATCGAGATTTTCACCGATGTCAGCCAATAGCCATCGTAGAATGAAGGCTTCGAATATTTTGGTAAAAGCAGATGTTTGTGAGATGGGGCGGAGATATTTGAGGCCATTCGGTTGGGATTTCTTCGGTATAGGTGTCACCCCTGCTCTCTTCAACACTTCAGGAAAAAAACCTTCAGAAGCTGACTGGTTCAGGACAGCTGTGAGTGGAGTGCACAATTCGAGGGCACATTCGCGGATGATGTGCGGTGGTAGCTCGTTTGGGTATGCGGATTGCGGATTTACGTGGGTTAATCTTTTGTAGCTCTTTGAACACCATGTGCTCCTCTATGACTGGGATCTCAGAGACGGGAGGGAGTGGAGGTAGCGAATCTAAGCGCGGATACTTCCAAAAAATCGAAGCAAAGTGTTCGTTTATTGTGTCAGCTGAGAGCTTGTTACCCTTCTCGTCGCAAACTTCCACTTTCTTTTTTTCTTTTCCGAGCAAACTCTGCACGACTTTGTGGAATTTTCTTGGCTCAGTTGTAAGGAGCTTCGCTGTTATTTTTGACCCATATTGTTTTCTCGCTTTCTTCACCGCATTAGCTATGCGATTCCGAAAAGCTTTGCACTCAGCGTCGTTTCCGCAGTATGCAAATATTCTGTCACCCATGGTCAAACTGTTTCGTTCCTTTGCGGTGCCACACAATTTTTCGGGCCTTCCCCACACCGTGGCTGGATGCGGTTCGGGCACATAAATTGTACATCTGTGGCATTTACTCTTTTAGAGTTGCAACGTGAAGTTTCACTAGAACAGGCAAATTTGCGGTAACTCACTTCACCTTCCCTTACCATAGCCAGGTACGGCCAGTCTAGTACACTAGCCCCTTTTCAGGCACGGTGCTCAAACGTCAAGCACCATGCCTGGGTGCTAGACGTTCAAGCACTGTACCTTGGATTTAATGTCTGGTGCATGGATTTCAGTGTACAGTGCATACATCAAAAACAGAGTTTCTGTCATGACAAGTGAGCACCAGCTCGGACAGGGCTGAAATTACTACCATGAATTAGAGAAATCAAAGACAATCCTTTATATATTTTTCACAACAAAAACAAAAGGTCTCGGCTGATGACATATGTGAAAAACCTCATTTCCTTTTCTACATAGTCAAGGGTCTTGCATGCAAAGTGTCCTGTGCCTCAACTTTTTCTACCTAGCAGCCAACCAGAATATTGGCTCTTGGGGAATAGATAGGGAAAATACATGGAAAATAGATAGGGTGCTGTTAGGTTTTTCATCTCCATCATCATTAGAGCCCTTTTGTTTTTGTTGTGAAAAATACATAAAGGATTGTCTTTGATTTCTCTAATTCATAGTAGTAAGTTCAGCCCTGTCCGAGCCGGTGCTCAGTTGTGATGACAGAAACTGTGTTTTTTCTGTATACACTGTATACTGAAATCCATGCACCATACATAAAATCCAAGGTACAGTGCTTGAACGTCTAGTACCCAGGCATGGTGCTAGACGTTTGAGCACCGTGCCTGAAATGGGTCTAGTGTACTAGACTGGTTACGGCTGCATAAATCTCGCATGTAGAACTCTTCTTTACAACCCATGAGGTCTTAACTCGAATCGTAAAATTTCGGGAAAATGTGTTACACGATAGGTCAAGGCGGCGCAGCTGCCATCTGTCAGGCTTTTGACAAACTAATAGGTGTCTGGTGGATCCATTAGATGGCTATTTAATCTCTACTTTATTTGCATAGAATTTTAGCGTCATCTAACATGTCTAAGAAAAGGAGAACTTGTGAGAAAATATCACGGTAGATGACAGCAAAGCCTTCAATCTCTAAACAAACCTTAGAAGAAGAAAAACTGAACCAAGCTGTCTCCTCTCCTCCACTGGCTCCACTGAACTCAGTGAATTCCACTCCTACAAAAGTCAAACGAAACTGTCTGAGTTATACTGTGGTTGAGACATGCAGTAGTAGTAGGATTATCATAGCCTGAACCAGGCCTGAACACAGCCTTAGGAACTATTTATTGCTCATCATGATAGATCAGCCCTCATATCAGAATGACAGTCATCTGGACAAGGTATTGTTTGCAGATTGTGTGTAGGCTAGTAAGGTCGTTGGAGTCAGCCACAAACCCCTGATTTTCTATACCCTATACTGAGTGCTGTGTATGACGATCATGGATGGATAAGATAAGATTATTTCCGCAAAATTTATTTTTCAAAATTTGTTTTTGCAAACCTTTCCCTGTAGCCTGTCTGCTTATAAAGCGTTTTTACTCATCAGTCCAACAACCAAAGAATGAAATCCACAGGCTATGGCCAAAGGCATTCTTGATGCTGTTGTTCCTTGGGTTAGCCTGTGGTTCCTTTCAAAAATGGAAGATGCTGACAGGATGCTGAGTATCTGGAAATTACAAAAATGAATTTTTCAAAGTTAGATGTAAGTATTGTGAATGACTGCTGTTTGCTTGTCAACTCTCTGTATTCAGGAATTATTTTTTGTATAGTGGGTCCTGAACTTTTTGTAGCTGTAGGCACTGTAGGTTGTTGTGTTTCCAGGAGAGCTTCCTTATTTCAACCTCCATGTCTGGGTCTTCAACCTCAGTTGACAAAATATGTGCCATTGTGGCTGCAAGTTACTCTTCTTCTTCATCATCATCAAAATCACTGTCATCCTTCTCCAGAAAAGCAGGGTACTGGCGGAAGAGTTGTTTCCCACCACTGTCCGTTTTATCAGCTTATAAGGCGTTTTTGCTGTACGAACCCACAGGCCAAAGTCTATGGCAAAGACACCTTATTAGCACACAGGCCAACTGCTACGGCTACAGTCCAAAGAAATGCAAAAACTTAGCTATTCACCCATTAAATAGAAAATACATTCATTCATTTTCTCGCACATTGGACAAAAGTAAGGATCACGTCATTAGGGTAGTTACAGTCTAGTACACTAGCCCTTTTTCAATCATGGTGCTTAAACATCTAGCACCATGCCTGAGTGCTAGACGTTTGAGCACTGTAACTTGAAATTCATGCATGGTGCATGGATTTCAGCATACAGTGCACACATGAAAAAGCAAAATTTCGATTGTTACACACTAAATAACGATAGAAATTGTGCTTTTTCATGTGTGCACTGTATGCTGAAATCCATGCTCGATGCACAAATTTCAAGGTACAGTGCGCTAGCACTCAGGCATGGTGCTAGACATTTGAGCACCATGACTGAAAAAGGTCTAGTGTACTAGACTGGGTAGCTACTAAAGAAATTATTATAAAATTCTGATCTTTTGGTCTCAGAAATATGATTCTCCTGAACTTTAGCTTTGGTTTGAGTTCAATAATACCTCACTAGCTTGCTGCTAAGTATCCCAATTCTTGATTAGAAAAACACTAATTACTATCAATATAGATGGCACTTTACACAAGGGGCTTGTACCATGACCAATACCATAAACAAATTTTTCAAATATAATTTAGAAGTCTAGGACTCCCTTGTCGGAGCCACATAGACAAACCAGGACCCACAAGACGGGGTCTCATGGTGAAACCAAATAAAACCAGGGATGCGAACTGGTTAGATGAATTGGCCTTCCGGCGGGATCAAGATTCCTATGGCCGGCTTCTACCAGACTATTGTAGTGGTTTGCGAACTCTGTTCACAAGCCCCTGGGTAGCTCAGTTGGTAGAGCGACTGCCTTGTAAGCAGAAGGGTCCTGGGTTCAAATCCCAGCTGAGGAGCATTTTTGTCTATCAGTTCACTACTTATAAAATACTAATTACTATGGGAGCATGCTGGCACATGTTAAAAAAATTGTGTAATTTGGCGCCGTAAATATTCTGAGAATGATGATGTCGCACAGCAAAGTCGACCAAATGAGTTTTTTTTTTCATTGGGAGCAGCTGCCAGAGGCGTTACTATAGCCGAAATGTTTGGGAGGGGGACTAGGCATTTACCAACTGCCTGGTAGTTTTTACTGACTGCCTGGTAATTTTTACCGACTTTTTCTGCAGAAAAAAGGATGGTTTTCAACAACAAAAATGTCTTTTTTGAAAAAAATCGACTGGTTTTCATAAAAATCAACTGATTTTCAGAAAAAACGACCATTTTCACAATAAATCGACCATTTTTCAGAATAAAAGACTGTTTTCATGAAAAACATCAACTGTTTAAAAAAAAAATCATGAAGCTTCGCGCAGACTCTGTTATTTTTTACCGACTGGCCAACAACATTGGGGGGCCCCCCCAGTCGTGACGCCCCTGGCAGCTGCACATGGATTATAAGAGAAACTGTGAATATGATGTTCAGGTTCCAAGAGCAAGCTATTTACCGATGTAGTCTGCCAAAGATATTCACTCCTTGATATCAACAAGTTCTTCAAGGGAAGTTCAGGTACTTTTTTTATGCCTGAATTCACATGCAATTGTATTAATGAAAATATAAGCTAGCTAGCCCTATTAAATCAAGTATTTAGTCATGAATACATTGGTGTATTTGAAATATTTTTAGCAGCTGTTTTAGACTGAAAAAACTGAAAAACAAATATGATAAATTCCCAGCAGGTAATTTTTCATTACGTAAAATTGGCAAGTTAGCACTACAGCTGGTAGTGCTTTTTGTGGCTACCCTAACCAGATAGCAATCTAACCTTACCCAAATATATTCTTCTTAATCCTACTGGTAAACAATCTGCCTCAGGCTATTGACAGTTGCATTTGATCTAAAGGAGTTAAGTAGGTTCCCAGCCTGTGCACAATGTCACAGATCCTGGACCTGGCCAGTCTATACCTGCCTGGTTTATATCACTGTTGGAGTGTCCCGAATCAGAGGTTTCTCCTAATCTTTTTTTTCTAAAGTTTTACAGTATTTTGTCCACCAGTTGATTTCCAAACTGGGATTGCAAAACCTATTCCTTTTAGATTTTTAGTACTTGAACGTGGCTAAGATTCAAAATTAGGCAAATTTGTTTGCTTGTAGGGTCTTGCTGCATGACTGTAATGTGAGTGTTTTGATAAATAGCCTATTTGCAAGGCTCGCTTTTAAATTGGCTACTGGATTCCGAGAATCATTTAAGTGTTACTGCAAGTAATCATATCCATCAAGGTCTTCTGCTGTGAAGATATTTTCTGTCGGTCCACAGGTTCCCAGTGAGGGGAATTGCAGAATTGTGTTGTTTACCTTGTGTGTTTTGTTTGTGACGACAAATATCAACCCCTACATGAGAAGCTTACCTTAGAATATATCTCCTAAAACCGTAGGCTACAGCATTATAGATGGAGATAACGCAAATTTTGCTAGGCTCTCTATCAAAACGCATGGGAAAACTGTATATCAATTGGATTAATCTGGCAAAATTTCATCTTTCAGAACTTGCAAGTGGTTATGGTGGAGATGTTAAATGGTTCCAGCCCAAATGAACTACCAAAGCACCATATAAATCATGAAAGATTTAGGTAAGCTAAAAAAATCACAGATTGACCAGCACGAACTATGTAGGCTATTCAGTGTATAACATACCTGTGGATATCAATGACTACCTACGATACTACCTTTTTTTTTTTTTTTTTTACCGTACTACCATACCATACTATATGGTAGGCTACCTTGGAGGCCCATGCCAGCATCCGTGTTTATTTGTGCTTTTCCTAAGCTCCTAGGGTATCACTGATTCTAGTCACTGACTGTGCCATACCATGTTTTTGGCAGAATAGTGCGCTATAGAAACTTTAGGTCTTGGATCAAACATAAGAAGTCAGGAAGCAAACGTAAATGCCCCCAGCATTTTTTAAGGCACTTGCCCTTCAAGTGCCATATAGCGATCGCAGTTTCTGTCCGTCCGTCGGTCTGTTGTGGTCGGTCCGGGTTTTCTAGTTCGGGTACTTCCACATAAGCTAGGACGATGAAACTTGGCAGGCATTTTAGGGACCCCAAAAGATTAAGTTGGAACTAGTCACTTCACCGGTCCGAGCATCATGGGGGGAGTGGATGGAGAGGGAATCCGGAATCTTGAGGTATTTATAACGTTTGGACGGGTGATGTGAGGCGTTACTAGCCAAAATGTTTGGGGGGGGGGGGGGACAAGGAATTTACCGACTGGCTGGGAATTTTACCGACTTTTTCTGCAGGAAAAACGACTGTTTTAAAAATAAACTGATTTTCAGAAAAAACGACTATTTTCATGAAAAAAATCAAATGTTTGAAGAAAAATCTCGGCGCGAAGCGCCGAATTTTTTTTTTTTTACCGACTGGCCGACAGCATTGGGGGGTTGGGAGGGAGGATTCTGCTGATCCAGCGAGTCCCGTACTTCCTGATGTAATAACATGATGAAACTTGGCAGGAATATGAGGGATCCGAATAGACCGACTTGAGAATAGTCATTTGCACGATCTGAACATCGTGGGGGGAGGGGAGAGATGGGGAATCCGGAATCTAGTGACATTAATAATTTTTGAACGGGCGATCGGGTTTTGAATGAAGCTTGGCAAGTGGAAAGAGCTATTGTCTCAGATGTTCCATGTCAAGTCCGGACCGGATCTGATACTTAGTGTAGAGGGATCGGGATGAAATTTGGTGGGAAGAACAAGCATAAGCGTTAGATACGTTCTTGACGGAACCAGATCATGTCGGCGCTCTTTGGGGGGAGTTGGAGTGGATTTCCTGGAATCCCGGTGATCGCGAGATAGGACACTTCCGGATGTGATAAGGACGATAAAACTAGGCAGGTATATTAGTAACCCGAACAAATAGACTTAAGGACCCGACACAGTGCCCTAGGAAGACTTCCGTTCCTGGATCCGACTGTTTTTCGGGGAGTAGAGGGAGGTGGAATCCGGAAATAACTGAATTCTGTAGGTTGCGAAAAAATGGTCCGATTCATGGGTGGTAGAACTGATGACCTAGATATGCAAAGCATGTGTACGGTACGAACCCATGCAGTCATGGTTGGGGGGGGGGGGTCCGGAAGCTTTGTGACATGCACGAAAACCGACTGATGGGCAGAATGGAATGCAACTTGGGCAGTACCAGGTTCTGGGACCGACCAAGGTATGAGGAGGATGAAGTGTGAACCGGAAATGTGCAGATATGCTCCGATTCGAGTTAAACCCACAGTAGGGGGAGTCCCGGAAATGTTGTGAAATGATTTGAGTGAAACTTGGGAAGTAGAGAGATTTTCTGCCTTAGATGACATATTTTAGGGTCTGGACCTGATCCGAGCGCGGTGGGGAGGTTATCGGAATTCCCAGAAAAATGCTCAGATTCAGTTTCTCGCTTCTCACACCACCTAGTCGTAACAAGTGCCATATGAGCTCGTAGCTCTTGTTGTAACTGCACGTTCCTCAGTTTCCCGACCAAAGTTTCATCTAGCAATATACTGCAGTCATAGTTAAGTCAGTTACTTGGCAGACCTGATCAGTCTGCCACAAATCCTGATTTTGGGGTATCCTGTGCTAAATTCTTGGTATATGACCGACGTTAGGCTTACCCTGTGCCGAATGCTGGATATCCTGTGCCAAATGATCTGCAGCCTACCTTTGGGGACCCTATTCCTGGCCTACTTCAGTATAAAGGAATTACTTCACCTCAGAACATCAATATGTATGTATGTATTGTACATGGAAAGCCCAACCGGCCATGGTACAAAAAATATTATGCAAATCAAATACTAACTACAGATTCAACACACTTTAAAAGAACAATTACCTGTATCTCAGTCCCACCTGGAACAAACACTGCCAGATTTTTGATAGTAGTAAATGATCGACCACCCATCAGGCCATTTAGCCACTCCTCATCGCCTTTCTGTCGCTGGAGCAGCTCCAACTTTAAATCATTGAGTTCCTGGCAATATGACATGAAGTGTTCCACACTCTCCTCCGGGTACCCACACATAGGGCACGAGTAAAGACCATCTACCGCACGCTCCCTCCCCAGGTATTTCGTTCTTGTAATGGAAGAAAATTTCCCCTTAAACCCGTATAAGATTTTAGCTCTCTCTTAAGGCCCGCTTTAAAATTCACTTCATCACCCCAAACTCTCTTCCACTGTGAATACGACTTGAGAGACAGCGACTCCGAGACCTCACACGTCCACTTTTGAATTTCTTGACACTCTAGAATCCATTGCACTTGTGTAGCTACTGTCCCGACCACCTTACCTTCCCCCAATCCAGCATTCCATAGACCTGATAGCCTGCAATTGTTCAATACAGCCCTTACCTTACTCTGCCAAGCATCTTTCCTGTTATCATTAAGGTCCTCCTATTGTATCGGCTTAGGGTATCAGCATTTGGCATGGGGAATAGGCGACTGAGCGCGATCGTACGGGCAGACCATCAGATTTTTCTCCACTTTCATCACGAGCTGAGAAAATATCAGCTATTCGGTATGGACCTGATGAGGGTGCCGGAAATCCTGGCAAGAATTCCAGTCCGCCACCTGTCCAGGAAAATCTGCGTGGACTGAGCGTTTTGAAAAATATGCTACAGCCGGTCAGAGATAGCCCTCGAAGCGAGGGAGAACACTACATTAGTTTCGTTTTTGCAGATACCATGGTATCTGATTCCACGGTAGCGGTAACTGGATCTTCATTTTGGCTTTTTTGCATCTGATACTACGGTTGCTTGCAAAAACGACGATTGCCTAATTCGCGCTTTTAGAAGTGACACTACAATAAATATTTTCATCCGCCCCCAGTTCTTTCCGCCCATTTGACAAAAACCCAGGCTCCTATGTTGATGATGATCAAAGTTAGATGACTTTTTCCGACACCACGATCAGTTACCATGGTAACTGGTCAGATACCACGGTAGCTGTAAAAACGCAACTATTGTTTACTGGGAAGTGTGTTAGCCTACTTGTTTCTCTTGAAGGGGCACGAAGATTGCCAAAATGCACAAGGACCAAGCAGTTGGAGGGTAAAAATGATGGCATGGGAGGCAATTAAAAGATTGGAATCGATTGTTCAAGTTACTTTTTTTTCCAAGAGAACACGAGGCTATAAGAGCTGCCCACAAAGGCCATGAATCTATGCATGCTGAAATGCTGCTCATCCTTCTAGTCAGTTTGATAGTTGGTCAGTTTGTCCTTGTAGAGTGGAAGAAGAGGCACTTTAGATCATACCAGGTAAGATCTCTTTAATCCAATGTTAGTACGTTTTATGAAATCTATAATTAAACTTGTTGAGTAAATTCAGAACTAATGGACTATGAATATCCCGACAAAACGGAGCTGAGCTAGAGGTATTTGCTGAGCTTTGAGTTAACGCCTTCCCTCTTCGCCGCTGCGCATATAAGAGGAAAAACTACTGCAGGCGTGCTGGCCGACTCTGCAGCGCGTTACGTATTACGTCACAATGCTATACAATTAATCGGCTTCGAAATTTCTTCTCCGGGGCTTTACTGCGATATAGCTGTATTAGAGGTAACGGATTGTGATGTTCCTCGTAGCTAGTACCCTCCACCCGTTTGTATCGGGCAGGGTATAGGGATTCTATTCAACTCCGCGTTGTCGTATTACAGAGATAGGGTAAAGGAGGCTCTGGTGCCTTTGTTCTTGGTGGAATCCAAAAGAGACAACTAGACCCCAATGCGGCCAGAGGCGTTACTAGCTAAAATGTTTGGGGGGGGGAGGGGCATTTACCGACTGGCTGGTAATTTTTACCGACTTTTTCTGCAGCAAAAACGACTGTTTTCAACAATAAAAATGACATTTTCGAAAAAAATCGACTGATTTTCAGAAAAACCAACTATTTTGACAAAAAATCGACAAATTTTCAGAAAAACCGACTGTTTTCATGACAAAAATCAACTGCTCTGACCAGAAATCGCGGCCTTTCGCGTCGACTCGATTATTTTTTACCGACTGCCCGACAGCATTGGGCCCTCCCCCCCCCCCATTCGTGACGCCCCTGCCAATGCCTACAAGTTATATCTATGTAACTATTGTAGATTACGAATTATGAACTGCACAAACATCCCCTAGCTATCCCCTAACCCCCATGTAAATTTAAGATGATCTGTCTCCAAGACTTCATAGTGAATAAGCGAAGTCCCTTGCCTTCACTCAGTTTATTAGGACCATCTAACGGCTACATTTTTCAGCTTGTCACCTTGATAGGCATGTGGGTTATCCCCATCGTTGTCAGTCTACGAAGCCATTGGTGGAGATTTGTTTTCATCTGGCTGCTATTTTCCTGCATTACAGCGCTAATTGTGAAAAAAGCGCTTGAACGGCCCCTTATAGGAACCACGCCAAGGTGAGCATGACTGAAGATGAAAGAACCCTCTTGCTTATTCTGCCCCTTATGTTGTCCCTAGCCCCTTTATGGAATCATACGCTTTTGAAATCCCACCTTTCGCCATAGTTTAGCTTTGTACTTACGATTTCTTAACACTTTTTCGGACGAGCAGACTTTTGCCAGTCACGCAACGTAAGCTTCGCAGAGAACTCTTTCATGCATAAGGACATGGGAGCCTTCAAACTTGTTTTGTTTTGAAGACATGGTAGGCCACCAGGTCTATCGTCTGTTCTCTTTTGCTGTTTTTTTCCCACTGTTTAACCACAGCTCTTTCAGTTTTCAGATATTTTGCGTTCAGCAGCTGCGTCGCTGAGCGAGGCTGGATAGAGTTACAAGTGCTGCCAAGAAATCGCTAATTTCACGTCGAATTAATTGCCGAGTTGTTTGTAAACAGACCGTTCTCCGGTCTCTATCCTGTTCTCCTACAAGCGGTTTTTAGTAGAACGCCTTCGTGCTATTGTCCGTTTTTAGCAGAATCGAGAACGAGTTGTATCTCATTCTTCATTCCCTTCCTTTGGATGATCATTGGAATAGGAACCTCAGTTCTGAATACAGTTCTCATCCCGTTCTTCTACAATTATAAAGTATTGGGAACAGGTCCTTCAGCAAAATTGAAGAGTTTTTACGAAATTATCAGAAATTTATGAAGAAGAGAAAGGGTGTCATGGAATGGATCTTAATATTTTCGTTGCCTCTGGAAAAAAAAATTCTAAAATTTTTGGTGAATGCTAATAAGGGAGTGAACAAGCATCAAAATACCAATAAGCACCGCAGGTGAGATTTCTTTGTAACAGAACTGACAATTTCCCTAACAAAGTTTAGATTTTAACGTTGCCCACAAAAAATTCCGCAGGCAAAAATTTTGCAGTTCTTTATGATCAGAGTGCCCTTTTGGATTGCGACTTCAGACACACAGCTAACCCAGGCTCAAACGCGCCTTAAAGACAATCGATCCTCGTATAATGGCTCATTACCTCGGATTAAAGGGTTAAAGTACCATGAGTGACCAGATCTCGCAATTTTGATGAAAAACGGGATTCTTCCGGCTATTTTTACCTCTACCATAATCGAATTCTTAGTGCCTAATGCAAAAGTTCTGGGGTCTTTTCGTCATTTCAGTGGTAGCACGTAGTGACTGTGCGTTCCTGACTTCTCTCAGCGCCGATTCTGTACCCTTAGCTGGCTCAGGTTATCGCCCGTTCACCTTCGAAAACTGATAAGAAATATCTGCTCGCCGCGAGGCGAAATATTAACACAGAGTACTCACTACCGATCCGCAAATAGTAGTGCAGATATACTTAAGTTAAATCGAATACAAGAACCTGATTTCTTTTGCTCTGATTCTTCTGAGCCCTGTTATACCCAAGTAACGGTATCCAAAGAATTGAAGCTTTGCTTTTGATGGCCGTCCGAAGTATCCCGCAGAAGAACAAGAATGTTCAGAAATGCTTAAAAAGTCAAGTGGATCCTCCACAGGCAATCGCCACATCGCAAGTCCGTCGTGATGGTGCCCGCCGTAACTGGCGTGCTCTCGTTGGCTGAAAACGACTAAATGGCCGTTTACGACACGTTACGATTGCTTCCGACAGCATAAGATTGCCAATGGAGGACCCACTTCACAGTAGGAAAACTTAAAAGGAAGTTGAAACATCTGGCTCTTAGCCGGTATTTCGTTGTTAATTCTTTTTTACATTTGACTGTATTAAGAGCAAAATATTGAGATGTGAAACATTTGGGGAAGTGTGCGAAGAAGCGTACCGTAGCTCTTTCCTAGTTCTTGGTAAATATATCATATTAAGATAAACTGATAGTCCTGTTTTCTTATCTTCCTGTGTTTTTCAGGCTTGTTTACAAATGGTTCTACGTGATTCATCAACTAAGCTATGGTCTTGGCTTGTTTGGCTACATGGTAGTGATGAGCGCTTTTCTAGGCCTCAATCTACTATTTGGCATGCTGCCTCAGACTTGGCTGGATTTTGGGTTCCTGGTTGTTTTTTATGGACTTTACTTCGGAGTTCTTGGAAGGGATTTGGCCGAAATCTGCGCTGACAAAATGGCCTCTCACGTAGGGGTAAGTAAAGTAGCTTGCTTGCAGGCCTATATGTTCTTGTTCATATACACCTGCGTAGATATGTACGTTCCTTTCGGTGCTCCGGGGCACACTTGTGAGAAGTGGATCAGTTTTGCTACAGACCATATGGCTGGCTGTCTACAGCGGTCATTTCATTAACGCGAAACCTCTTCCTTCCAGTAATATAAATGTAGATCTTGGTCGCCCTGCGCTTTGCACCTTCGCACGACAGTAGTTTGTCTTGTCTTGGTGTAGATTTGGGCAGTTACAGGATATCTAGAGAGCTTTAACAATAGGAACTTCTGTCTCCTAGCCACTGCACAGACCAAACATCAGGAACCGCGTTCCGTAAATGTAACGCGGATGCTTATACCCAATTGCTTGTAGACCACATGCACTGCATAGCGCAATATTGCTAGTGTATTTGACGTTGCGGAAATGTGAGGATGTAAGAGTCTTGTGCTTATCCGCCGTTTGTCAATTTCTGACGAACTATTCGCACAGGAAAAATTTTCCTCTCGTTTACGATCGGCTGTTTACCTCTTCACCACCCGATTAAATTAGTTTCCATTTGTGATCAATCTTCCTGCAGTTATTTCAATCTTTTAAACTTAATTTTTTTTTACTGTAGTGCATTATGAATTATTCCCTTGTTTATTCAATGACGCACTTATTTGTGTCAGCAATCAAAGTCGGAGCAATAACTTTATGCAAGTAGAGAGAAACCGATATTCTATAGTTTATAGACGATAGTTTATTATTTATTACGTCATGTTTTTATAATCCATCATTCTCTCTGTGAGTGTATGATGGGTCAGACATACACTATTACTATAACTCAGTAGTATTATATGTTATTATCATTATCTGGCTAGGAATCGCGATCCTCGACCTTTCAAAAGATACTCGACCAAGAAAAAACCCTTTAAACTGTAGGCCCCTGAATTGGCCGATTCTGACTGCCGCAGCCCAGGTGCAACTTCCAGTTTCAGTTGTCTAACGAGGTTGTAGACTTCTAGCTGGCGGAGACAGTGGGACCTCTTCGTAATTCCATTTAGATTCCCTGTATCAGCACAGGGCTATGCTGCCTTCCAAAAAAACGCGCGTCACTGTCTCTGCTGGACAAATTTTACTGGCATAATTGTTTTTTTTTTCAGTATTACGTGCCAAACGGAATCCCTAGTCGCTACCTGGAGTCAGATATGTGCGCAGTGTGTGGAAATCGACTGCTGGTATTGAATAACGACGATGCGATACTGGAGAAGACCTACAAGCTGTCATGCAACCATGTGTAAGTTATAATTATTGCACTTGCAGCGTCATATGTCTTGTGCCAATGTAGTTCTAGACCGGGTCCGACCTCGGTGAGTGAATTCGGGGGGGGGGGGGGGGGGGGGGGGAGGGGGAGAGAAAGTTCCCTGGAAGTGCTCTGATTCAGTGAAACTTGATTGTTGGTAGGAATAAATAGCCTACACTAGATGTGCCATGTATTGTCCGAACCGGATCTTGCCACGATGGGGGGGGGGGGATTTATGACAAGCATAGGGACCAAACGGGTTGAGTTATTGCAACGTTTGGGTAGGGTTATGTACAGTAAAACGATTTTGTCACTGTTTGTAAAATATTATTTAAATTGGATAGTCCGGTCTAAATTATTTCCTGGATGGATTTTGCAAAATTTCGCTACGGATTGACCGTAAAGAATTTGAAAGTGGTTTAACTGAAAAGCCAACTTATTTTTATACCTTGGATTCGAATAAACTTAATTATCTTGACTCTTCTAAGGAATTTTTATTTTTTCATCTTAGCTCTATTAGTGACGTTTGGAAGCGCTACTTGCACGACAAGTCAAAATTCATCCAGCCGTGGCGAATTTGAATGTCAGCAAAAGCGTGGACTTCCATGTAGCGCAAGATAGGTCTGAGGAGCGACCTCTATTTCCAGGACCCAAGGTTGCTAAACATCCATAACACGTCCCTAACAGTGAACTCATCCGAGAAAACAGTTTATTGGGAAACAGCAAAGTAACGCATTTCCATGGGGCCTTTAAGCCTATTTAAGTGAATTGGATGATGGATAACTGGACTGTCGAATCTCGGACCGTTTAGTTAAACTTTAAAGCATACTCCCCTTCATCCGAATAGACTCGCGTGTGAATACGCAAAACTGATGTGTGTATTACCACTGTTGTATGGCATGCGTGTGCATTAGCTTGAATCAGTGCCCGATCACAGTGAGAAGAATTACAGTGCAGATAGCCTGCGATTGAAGTGGTTTCTCCTTGGATTTCTCCCTAAAACTTTTTTTTTAAGTAAGTCCCACCCACTCAGTGACCTGTGTTGCGACAAGTACTTCTAATTTTTACTCAAATACAAGTACCAAGTAGTCGGGGAAACTTTTACTTATGTAAAAGTATTAAGTAATTTAGGTATTAATTACTTATGTTAAGTATTAAGTAACTTTTAAAATTTAGGTAGACTTGTTCTGGTAGGTTTAGGTTTGTAAGAAATGTATGATCAGTAGATCAACGACCGAACAACTCTTAGTTCTCATGAGGAAGGGGATATATCAAATCCAAGTCTCCAGACTTTGATTTGATCAAATCCATACTTGATCAAATATCAAGTCTGTCTGTTAGCATGAGCCCTCTCGAAGGATTTAAGTAGGCTATCTTGGTCAAATTTGGTGTGAGGGACCTTGGCGTCAAACTTACAGGTTGTTCGTAGATTGGACCTTAGCCCTATATTTAGGGCTGGGGAAGTGGGTTTAAGCTAAGATTTGATACACGAGTGAGAGGCATGCTGAATCCTCGTTTCAAGTTTGTTTTGGCCCGGACAGTTAGTCGCACGGTATCCGCAAAAATAAAAGATTTCGGTGGTGCTTATAATTTCTTCACGTAAAAAATGTCTGAATCAAGATAGTGCGGCAAGCCAAAGTGCTAAGTCGATCTGTTTAATTTGTAGTCGCTACTATTGGCTATAGTCCGGTAAAATACAAACTAGGAATATGAAGACGGACGAAATCGATCCTCTAGCTTCATTTTCCGACCAAATTAATAGTTCGGCCGGATTCGCCGTTCGTCCAGTTTTTCGCGTCGGTATAGGGATAATAAGATGACTGGTCAGTCTATCAGCTTCTGCTCATGAAAAGCCCAGTAGGAATTTTTTTAAGGAAATGGTGATGGCCTGACCGAAAATCGTGAAAGAACGAGGTCCTGTCACAAAACTTATTAGATTGTGTATTTCGAGATTATGAGCGTGCCTGTGTTTGAACTGACACTTAAAGGATCCGCTTAAGGGGTTGAGTAGGGATGAATAACGTTTACGCGATCTGGTGGAGACCGGAAGTCTACATTACCTGATTTTCTGGAAGAAGAACTCACACAAATATTTCCTCTTTCGGATCTCACCGAAACCTTTCGTCTTGTTCTTAATAGGATATGTTTGATGGACTGTGCTGCTTTGAAAAATGATGTAAATCTAGAGGAAGGGCTGAAGTAATTGGTTGTCCTTGTGGCCAGACGTGTTCTGTTCAATGGGGCAGTTCCATTTATTAAACAAAAAGAAACTTCATCAGTTTATTTCCTCTACAAGCGTCGAGCAAAATGATTACACATTCTCCCAACAGTCAGGGTTGTCTCAGCAACCCTATTTCCATTAGTGGGCGGTGGGCATACGGAAGGGAAAATTACGTAATGGCATTTCCAAGTTTAATCACTTAACATGAAATAGGATGTTGCTGTACATAGTTAGTGAAGAAAAGCTAGATAGTTAGCTTTTCTTCAAAGAAACCACTTTGGGCCCACGGAAAGAGTCACTGGATCCCTAATGTCCATTTCGTCTCAGCGAAGATGATAAACATGTTACTGAAAATCTTGTTAATTGGATTTTCCACCTTCATGAAGTACTCAAGCATCCTCAAGTACTTCTGTTTTTACTTAAGTACGAATATTAAGTACATGCAAAATTCTTTACTTAAGTTGAGTACAAGTACTAGGATTTTTTACTTAAGTACTTTTAATTAAGTATTTCCCAACTCTGTCAGGGATAATAAACGACTGTTTTTCTCTTATTTGTTTCTTGACGAAAAAGGCTGTTCTTAACTTGTTGTTTCTTGCAGGTTTCACGAGTTTTGCATCAGAGGCTGGTGCATTGTCGGTAAGAAACAGACATGCCCATACTGCAAGGAGAAAGTGGATCTGAAGAAATTCATCAGCAATCCGTATCCTTTTCGTCATACAGATACCAGACCAGGGATAAATCTGTGGTCTTTGGTAATCTCACGGTTTTCTGTTTCCCCCGTTACCTTTCTAGTTATAAAGGCTATTTCCATCCCAAAACACGCATGGCACATACATAATTCCGGGTTTCCGCTCCAAAACACTTTTCCAGCTCCGTACTACTTCGTATTTTCTCAAACATAGGCTATCATCCTCTGATCAATGCTATATTGAATTGCAAAGACCCTCGGCGCTCCTTCGTATAGGACTTCACAGACAAGATTATGCTAATTTCAGCGCCTAATTTGCAGCGATAAAATTTGTAAAAGTCGAAACTCTTCTGTTTCTCTAAATGTAAGTTGTACAAAGAGAGAAAATAATTGCGGTATTTTAATTTCCTTTGATCTCGTAAAAATTTATTGTGTGCGCTACTTTCCTTTTACTTGAACCGGTCTCGATTGTCTACATTGTAAGATATAACAGAAACACTATTGCACAAAGGCGGTTCTTGAGTATCCCGCCACCCACTTACCCATCAGAAATTTCCTTCACGTAGTAGACAATGAATATCTATTTCGTTTTTGGAAGCAAAACAAGAGTTGTAAGCTCATATGGCACTTGCATGGGTTAAGATGTTTTGATTGATCAAAAGTAAGTTTCGACTTTGCGGTTGAGATGCGCACTCTAAGGGAGCTGGAACTTGATTTGTAATCAAAACCGTTGAGGCAAAAATGCTAATGGGCTGATGGACATCATGAAAATGCATAAATTGCTTAAAAGTTTTTTTTTTACTTTGCGGTCAAGATTGGTACTTTAAGGAATAATCGGATTTGGGAAGTGGCAATTTCTAAGCAAATGTTGTTGAATCTCCAATATTCCAGCGAAGTTTCATCGTCCTAGCACATCTGGAAGTACCTTAACTCGCGATCACCGGAATCCTAGGCCCCCCCCCCCCCCTCCAACTCCACCCACAATACCCGGAGCCAATCCGGTTCTTTAAATGATTAATCCAGAGCATCTGTTTGTTCATTCCCACGAAGTTCGATCCAGATCACACCAGTCTAAGCGGGTCAAGTATTTTCCGCCCTCCCCCCAATAATTGCCGGATTCGGTCCGGAAATGAAAAAGATCACCAGAGAAAAATGTCCTCTGTTAAGTTATTAAATTTCACTCGAATCCGATCACCCGTTCCAAAGTTACGCATGACTCAATATTCCGGATTCCTCTCCCTCAACCCCCCCCCCCCCCAAGATTATCATATCGAGGACAGTTTGACCGGGTCCCTAATATGCCTTCCAAGTTTCGTCGTGAAAATCCCAAGAAACCGGAATTCCGGGGAACCCCCTCCCTTCCCTCAAGTGTCCGGATCCAGTCAAATTGTGTAAAAGATTAACATGGATCAGATGATTGTTCTTTCCAGCAAGTTTCACTCCGATACCATCATTCTAACCGTTTCTCGAGATTCCCTCCCCCCCCAGCTCCCCCACGGTGCCCGTAGCCAATCCGGTTCAGTAAATGATCTACTTTGAGCATCTGTTTGTTCTTCCCACAAAGTTACATCCCGATCTCTCCATTCTAAGCCGGTCACGTATTTTCCGCCCCCGCCCCCAATAGTTGCCGGATCCGGTCCGAATATGAAAAAGATCACCGGAGAAATGTCTTCTGTTCAATTCTTAAATTTCACTCGAATCCGATCACCCATTGCAAAGTTACACATGACTGAAAATTCCGGATCCCCCTCCCCCCCCCCCCCCCATTATCAGATCGACAAAAATTTTACTTTGAAGTTAGTTTGATATGCCTGCCAGGTTTCATCGTGAAAATCCCCAAAACCGCGATCACCGGAATTTCGGGAAACCCCCGCCCCCCCCCCCCATAAGTGTACAATGGTCTAATTGATTTATCTAGAGCAGATGCTTGTTCTTCCCAGCAAGTTTCACTCCGATCCCTCCATTCTAACCGTTTCTTGAAATTTCTGGTCTCCCCCCCCCCCCCCAACTCCCTCCTGGCTACCGAATCCGGTCATGACTTTAAACGCGACATCACAAATATATAATCTGTTCACTTACTAAGTTTCATTACAATCCGATCACCCGTTCGAAAGTTGCACACTTCTCAATTTCTCGGATTCCCCTGCCCTCCACTCCACCCCAAAATGGTCGGATCGGAAAACTGATTATTTCTAACTTTGTTTGGTCGGGTCTCTGATATGTTTGCCAAGTTTCATGGTCCTAGCACAACTGGAAGTACCCTAACTCGAAAAAGCGTGACAAAATGCCCTGAATTTTCAAGTTCCAGCGCCCCCACTCCCCCGCATATGGTCGGATCGGGAAACTGATTATGTCCAGGATAGTTTGGTGGGGTCCCTGATATGCCTGCCAAGTTTCACTGTCCTAGCTCATGTGGAAGTACCCGAACTCGAAAAAGTGTGACAAAATGCCTTAAATTTTCATGTTTCCAGCGCCCCCCACTCCCCCAGATGTGGTCGGATCGGGAAAAAGATTATTTCCAGGTTAGTTTGGTCGGGTCCCTGATATGTCTGCCAAGTTTCTTTGTCCTAGCGCATCTGGAAGTACCTCAACTCGAAAAACTGCGGCAAAAAACTCGGACAGACCGACAGACGGGATTGTGATCGGTATATGGAACTTGAGCCAGAGGCTGCAAGTGCCGTAAAAAGTGCTACTTTTCCCAAGTCGTCATTTTTCATCCAAGGTTGCGAATAAGCCGTCAGCACGCAGTGAAATCACATATGGCTGTGTAGTCCTCAACACCTTGTGGGGAAATGTATCTGCCATCAAGGTCCCTGACGTTTGTTCGTAGCTACTTACAGGGCCTTCCCAGGAAGGTTTGTCGCGATCTTCTTCCCGGTTTGATTTTCCTAAATTTTGCTAGAAAATTGCGTTACGACTAAAAGCACTTTGGTTTTTTGAAAACAAAATAAAACAAGAGCCGATAGCTCGTATACTACTTGCAAGGGTTTGTATCTATTAGGAAACGTTATTATCAGTATATTTTCAGACAAGTTTGCTTGCTATAAGACATGCAAGAACCTTCCTCCAGATCCCCCGACAGTGCCTGGATCCGGTCCGCAACTCTAAATGTACATGTGGGGCATGACAGTATCCTGCCCGCCAAGTCCCGTCTCGATCCCTCCACTCTGAGTGAGCCACTTAGTTTCACCCCCAGCTGCAGGCCAGATCTTTAAATCAAATATCTGGCATGTATTATTGCTAACTGTGAGAGAGTCGAGTGGATGAATGTGGCAGTCCTTTCCGTCAAGTCCGGTCTCTTCACTATCACCGAGCCACACGATTTCCGGTCCTGTTTTATTTAGTTTTAATTACGAGTGTTTTCCTTAACCCTGATTTACAGATGGGAGCGACCTCACGTACTTTACGGCCAGCTTCTAGACTGGATCAGATGGTTGGTGGCGTGGCAACCAATGATTCTGCTCCTGGTCCAGGGTATCAACTGGGCACTGGGTCTTGAGTGAAGTCAGTGATTGTTGTGTAACTGTTTGTGAACTGTGTTTTAACTGCAAGCGTCCAAGTGGGCTTTGTGGTTAGCAAGAATGAGGGAGTGTGCAGTTTCCCGTCCAGTGAAATTGGTTCTTGAAGTTCAGCCCCAATATTGTGTGTTCTGCGACGTAGCAAAGTTTTATTCTTGAAAGATTACAAGCGAGATTATGGCTTAGCAGTCGGTTCCAGGCCGCATTGTTTCATCTTGACAGCGATTTCGAAGAGGTAGTCATAGCACTCGCACCTTTAGAAAAGAAAATGTCTGTTAATAAAGGAAACGCAGCGACGAGTATTTGCCCTCGGCTGAAATTTCCTGCGGCGTGCTCTTCAAAAGCTAGAAGTAGGCTATCAGTCAAACCTTGAAAGGAAAAATCTACTTACATCGTTTTGGCCTTCTCCCAGGTATCTCCCCATACGTACACACCGTGACGTCGGACCAAGACAGCACAGGTTTCAGGGTAGTCCCGGATTGCCTGCGATAAGGAGTCCTTCAAATCTTCTTCCCAGCACGTGTTTTCGATTATCGGAACAACTAGTTCTTCATCAAAGCGATAGTTTCTTCCTAATTTGGCATTTCTGATTCCCTGAAAAGTGAGGAATTTAGGACTGCAAAAAAAGTGTAGCCGGTAGACCAAAAATAAATAAATAAATATATAATGTCAATACCAAAACAAGAGCTACGACCTCATATGTCACTAGTTATGGGTAGGTGGTGAGAAACTAGATGTGAATGTCACAGAATCCCCCTTCAACCACCCTAGGTTCGGACCTAGAAAGAGGACATCTAGTTTCACTCAAATCCGAGCATTTCTGGCATCACCTCGGATTATCTATGGTAAATCACTTTTCTAAGTTTAGATACACTGGCTTGATCACCGACGCATGCCACGCTATTTCCGGTACCCCCCCCCCCTCACCAATCGGAGCATATCTGCAAATTTCCGATTCCCGCTTCGTCCTCCTCCTCCTAACGGATCCGGTCCGGACGCCAAATGGCTAGGACGTATAACTTCGGTACTGCCCGACTTGCATCTCGTTCGGCCCATTCGTTTGGTTTTTGTGCACGTCAAAAGTTTTCGGATCCCCCCCCCCCCCCTGTTACTCCCCCAACCACGGCTGCATGTTCGAACACATGTTTTGCATATCTAGGTCACCTGTTCTCATGATCCATAAAGTTTCATTCGAATTGCCCGTTCGCAACCGTAAGTACCTACTTCCTGGATTCCCGTTCTCTGAACTCCCTAAAAAATGGTCGGATCCAGAAACAGAAGATTTCCCTATAGTTTGATCGTCCTTGGCACGTCTGGAAGTGTCCTAAATCGCGATCACCTGAATTCCAGACAACTCCCTCCAACTCCCGTCAGAGAGCCCCGATACGATCTGGTTCGGTCAATAACGTATCTAGGGCTTATGCTTGTTTTTCCTACCAAATCCTATCCCGGTCCCTCGACTCTTACGGGTTTCATGAGATTTCGCCGCCCTCCCCCCCTCCAACTGCCCAGTCTCTTCGGGTCGCTGACATGCCTACCAAGTTTCATTGTCCTAGTACCGAACTCGCGGGATCACCGAATTCCGGACCCCCCACCTCCCCCAGTGCCCAAATCCGGTCTGATCCGGTTATCTCAACGATGTATCTAGGACTTGTGCTTGTTTCGCCACCAAGTTCCGTCCCGATGACTCCACTCTAATCGCTTCCCAAGATTTCTGGTTTCCCCCTTCAACTCCCCCCAAAGTCACTGGATTTGAAGTGGGTCGTCCGAGAAGTGAGGCCTTTCCAAACATCAAGTTTCATTAAGATCGATCACCCGATCGAAAGACATACCTCGATTTTCCCGATTCCTCTAAGCGCTTCCCGAGATTTCCGGTTTCCCCTTTCAGATCCCCCCAAAGTTACCGGATCCGGTCCGGATTTGAAGGGGGTCGTCCGAGACACGAGGTCTTTCCAAACATGAAGTTTCATTAAGATCCGATCACCCGTTTGAATGTTACGTATACCTCAATTTTTCGGATTCCCCTCCCTCGACTCACCCTCAGAGGATCGGATCGGGGAAATGACTATTTCCAAGTTAATCTGCTCGGGTCCCTAATATGCCTGCCAAGTTTCATCGTCCTAGCTTATGTGGAAGTGCCCGAACTAGCAAAACCTGGACTGACGGACGGACAGAAACTGCGATCGCTATATGGCACAGACCGGTAGGATTTTCACTTATGTTACAGAAACTGTTCCTCTATGTGAGACAGAGGGCTGTCTACCTACCATGACATAAAACAAATCTGAAACTGAACTTCGAGTACCTTGATCATTTCCATGTGTGTTATCCGGAATTCCTTCCCCGGATACAACAGGGTAGCCATCACTGCCGACTGAGAATGTGTGTGAATTACTGCCCCAGCATTGCATTCTGAAACAAGACATACAGGTAGAACCAAGTACGATATCCTCGTGTTTATTCTCGAACTTCCTTCCCTACCGGGGAGTGGGTAACCCTCGTTCAACTCTCCCATCATCAAATAGCTTGGCCGAGAGCAGAGAGCTTGCTCTCTTAAAATATTTGCGAAAATACTAGCCGCATTTTTTGCAAAACTCCGTTTTCCTTAAGCTTTTCCCCTAAAAGACCGTTTTTATGGCACTTGCCTTCCGGCCAAGTGCCATATACCGATCACTTTTCCGCTGGTAGGTCGGACCGGTGATCGCGAATTAGGGAACTTCCAGATGTGCTAGGAAGATGGAACTTGGGGACCCGACCAAAGTAACTTGAAAATAATCTGTTTCCCGATCAGACCATCTGGGGGTAGTAGGGAGGGGGAATTCGGAACTTTGAATCGTGCATAACTTTGGAACAGGAGATCGGATTCCAGTGAAACTTGATAGAAGACATGTTTCTGATGTCCCATTTAAGGTCTGGATCGGATCCGACGACTGTAGTGGAATTGGGGGTAGACGAGAAATATCGTGAAACGTTTAGATTGAAGGGATCGGGGTGCAACTTGCTGGGAAGTACAACAATCTGCTCTCGACTCTCGATAAATCGTTTACACAATCAGATTGGATCCGAACACTTTTTTTTTTGGGGGGGGGGGGGTCCCGGAATTCCGGTGATGGCCGTTTTGGGGATTCACGACGAAACTTGGCAGGCAGATCAGGGACCCAACCAAACTGACTTGGAAATAATAATTTTCTCGATGCGATCATCGTGGGGGAGTGGAGGGATCGGGAATCCGGAATATTGAGTCATGCGTAACTTTGGGACGCGATATCGGATTACAGCGAAATTTGAAAACTTAACTGAGGACAATTCTATGATGTTCTTTTTTTTGTCCGGACCTGGTCCGACAACTGTTGGGGGAAGGGGCCAGAACATACGTGACCCACTTAGACTGGAGAGATTGGTATGGAACTGATGTGTGGGAATAACAAACAAATGCTCTAGATAAATCATTTAAAAAACTGAATGTGATCAGGGCACTGCATGGGCGTTGGAGGGGGGGGGGATGGCCTCCCTAGCTCCCTTAAAGTGCGCATCTTAACCGCAAAGTAAAAAAAAAATTGTTTTTGAGCAAACGTTACATTTCGGCCCAAGATCACATGTGCCACAAGGATTTTGCTTTTAAATTAATTTTTAGCACCCTTGAAGTGCGCATCTTAACCGAGAAGTGAAATTTTTTCTACTTTTGACCAAACGATACATATTAATGATCCCCAACGGCCCATTATCGTTTTACCTCAGGGGTTTTGGTCATAGATGAATTTCTAGCACCTAAAGTGCGCATTATTCCAGCCAAGTGTAAAAATAAAATACTTTCTACCAATCGACAGACCCAAATGTGGCCCAAAATTTTGCGGCATCACTTTTTCTGGGAACAGACAAAAAACAACGAATCTGCCGTTTTTGATGTTCATGAGTAATGAAAAATGTAGATTTGACACCGCTTACAATTGCGGCTTATAACTACACTGAGAAGGAAAACATCGGAAAAGATTTCCCAAAGGCTTTTCGAAAACATTAATAGCAATTTTTTTTTTTTAATATTCTAAAAAGTAATTTAAGGAAAATAGCGAAAATCAATGAAAGTTCCAAACACGCCCGTGGCATACAGAAACAAGACCAAAGGTTTCGATGGGATCCCAAAAATTCAATATATGATCCAGACTGGGTCTTGTCTTTGCCAGACTCATCGAACATTTTTACTATTAAAATTCAGAAACAGATTAAGGCCAAATAGCTGAGAAAGTTCAGATATGGATTCAGCATGTGTGTTTACCCCTATAAGTCGTATCTGTTTTGAGGAAAACATCCTGCCACTTCTGCCAATTTCCGGTTTCGACCGAACTAAGGAACTACTTGTCCGGCGAAAAAAGAAAGCTAAAAAACAAACTCAAGGCATCTTCTTTCCCCAATAAAGAACATCTAATCACCTTCAAATAAAAATTGAACTTATAACAAATTTTCCGACTCCAGCCGGATTCCGGTAGAACTATATGTCCGGGTAAAAATTATTTTCACACACGGATCAAATCAACTACAAATAAAACTTAACTTTTAACAATTTTCCGGTTTCGGCCGGATTCCGGGCGAACTACATGTCCGTGTAGAATTTTTTTTTTCACATAAGTGTTCAGCATGTCTTCTTGCCCTAATCGAACATCTGATCAACTCCAAATAAAACTTTTAATTTTAAGAAAACTTTCCGGTGCCGGATTCCGGGCGAACTACTTATCCGTCGAGAAAATGTGTTTCACCATCGTGTGCAGCATGTCTTTCTACCCCTAAATCGAACATCTAATCAACTTCAAATAAACTTTTACTTTTAACAAACTTTCCGGTTTTGGCCGGATTCCGAGCGAACAACTTGTCCGATGACAAAATGGTTCAGAATGTCTTCTTACCCCATAGTCGACTATCGCATTAGGTGTTCCAAAATATTTTGTTTGTCCCTTAATTTGAACCCCCTACCCCACCCCTAAATGTAGGGCTACAAAGCCCATCTACGAACTTGACTGGTCCGATGACCCAACGAATGCTCACACCAAGTTTCATCAAAATATCTCATTCCCTTCGAGAGTTATCGTGCTTACAGACGGACGGACAGACGGACAACTTTTGCGATGTCATAGGTGTCCCTCCACTTACGTTTTGGGGATCCCAAAAATACCAAAAGCCTTTCGGAATTTTACCGGCCCTTCTCCCCACCAACGATAGATACTGGCAATTTCTGCTCGCTTTACCAACTTTAGCTTTGTTCGCTATTGATGCTGTTCTGGGATCTCACCTCTCTTGAAGACTTGCGCACGGCATCGGCGCTTCGACCTTTGTAATTTTTCTAACAACAACTTCCAAGGGTGATCATTTGTTTATCATTGATCATTTTTATCTCAAAGGGTTTTGCTTACAAATGATCAGAACAAACAGACGAATTGGCAAATCTCTATTTACACCCTATGAACCGGCCTTGCGAGTGTCATACGAGACATTTAACCGAAAACTGGTCCATGACGGTACTTCAACTCGAGCCTTTCCAAAAAAAATTACCATCCGAAACAGAACTGAAACAGAGTAGCCTTTGCTGTAACCCAACTTTTCTTACCGTTTTACAAAATAAACAAGTTAGGGTTGGGTGGAAAAGTTTGCTGACGCTCTCCCCTTCCTACTCTTATATTCTGTGCTCCTTCGGGGCGGTTACCCCACTTGAATTTTCAGGGGGCTCAACTATCCAGGAAAAAATCGGAAAGTCACGCCTCGACTCGACGCCATGTTACAAAGATATTTGAAGACATTCGATTCTCGAACAATGGGTCATTATCTCGAATTAGAAAGTTCAATTTCCATGAGTGACCTTGGTCAACTGATATGGCGCAATCAGATTTCACAATTCTGATGAGAAACTGATTTTAAGGGCTATTTTTCTGTTTTTCCTGGATAGCTCTGGGCCCCCTTGGAAGGCCGGGGGGGGGGGGGGCAGCCGCTCCCAAAAATGACGCCTCTGACCAACAAATTAGAGTTTAGACTAAAAAACTGTACTTACGATTGTATGCACAGTAGAACAGTGGTGTACATTGGCTTTTTTTCAACTGTTTCCATGCTGGTGGCAGAGCTATATCATTGCCATCAATGTCCTGAACAAATAGATCGTCAGAGCACAAGCGTTCTTTCTGTACACCAGAAGGAGCAATGTATATTTTTTGCCTCAAAAAGAGAATTAGAATGATTAATTATGAAGACCGATAATACATACGGGATATTTTCGTTCACCAAGGGGCGAGACGGGACATAATATATATGACTCAACTCATCTTCGCTAAGCTTCGCAATCTTAAATGTATTTTGTTGTTGTTTTTATGTGTAATGGCTCTAGAAGCCGTAGTCGAAGTTAAATAAATAAATAAGCTGAAATAGTCGTGTTCAATTGGTTGGAATTATTTACGTTCCTGATACAAATTTTCAGTTTTTGCCATTTTTCTGCTTCCACAGACGAAATATACGTTCAACTGATGTCCTGGTTGGTCACTGAAAACACCAAGAAAATGCAGTCACCATGCATTAAGGTACAATACTTATGTTCGGTAGCTCGGTACTGAAAATGCTGCCACCTGTAATATCTCCTTTTCTAAAATATTGAGTAAGGTCTTGGATTGGAAATGAGAAGGAAAACCATATCAGCCCAACTTACCCTTCTTTAATGCTAATTCCTCCGCCTGTACCTGTGACCCAGCCCAGGCTATAAAACTGTTTGCACAGTTGTGGAATCAATGACGTTGCCGTTTGCTCTTCTGCTTCACCGTTCATCCTGGAGAGGTCTGCGACTGCAAAAACACCAAAAAAACGAACGTTTCTTTAATCCCAAGAGCGACTAAAGTAATTTCCGGAGTTAGCCAAAACTTGATATTGAGTAAAGGTATTTACTAGCATAGATGCAAAAAGCTTTTTTTGCAGCTGAAAAATGCAACCGATTATCCAACAATTGCGAAAAACTGAAATATTCGCAAAAATAGAGAAAAATTAAAAAATATGGCGAATTTTCGGGCGATTTGCGCTTCCCAGACTACTCAGTCATATCGGGAGGGAGCAAAGTTTTAGTCAAGGCTTGCAATTAGAACCAATTTTAGAACAAAAAAAATACTAAGGGAAACAAATAAAAAATATACCCTGGAAAATATGACGGAATGAGAAATAATATGTGATTCGCTGTATTTTAGTGTTGTAATTTTTGTTTTATGAATCAACACGGTCACGAAGAAGTGCACGTTTTGATATATTCGTTTTTATGACGCAGGTATCTGCCACAGCAACACAACCCTAAGTCCCAACTAACCAGCAAGACAAGTGATATACATAAGACGAAATCAGTGAAAATATTGGAGTGATACCCAAGCAAGTTAGTGAATATAAAGCTCTGCAAGAACGAGTGATACGAGAATACATATTACCTTTCGGTCGAAGGCGTCAAACCCCAACAAACAACAACAGCAACAACTCCTTGAAAATTGTTACTATTAAAATTTAGAAAGAGATTAAGGCTAATCATCCGAGAAAACTAAGTTCCTATATGGATTCAGCGTGTGTGTTTACCCCTATACGTCATATACTTTGACAAAATTGTTAAAAACTTCCAGCTGCCTTTACTTCTGCCAAATTTCCGGTTCCTGCCAGATTCTGGACGAACTACTTGTCCATTAAATCAGCATATCTCCTAACCCCTATAACGAACCTCTGATCAACTTACATCGAACATCGAACTTTTAATCAACTTCAGATAAAACTTTTGTTTATAACAAATTTTCCGGTTTCAGCAGTAGTTCAGTTCAGTTCAGTACAAAATGATTGTCATGTTCGATTGCTTGTCAAAGGCAAGGTAGAGAGATAATTTTACCTCAAATCAAAGCTAAAAGGTAGGAGCAGAGGCGTTACTAGCCAAAATCTTTAGGGGGGGAGGGGGGGCAAGGTATTTACCGACTGGCGGGTCATTTTTACAGAAAAAACTACTGTTTTGACGAAAAATAAACTGATTATAGAAAAAAACGACTGATTTTACGAAAAATTGGCGGTTTCCATGAAAAAAAAATCGAATGTTCTTACGTAAATATAGCGGCGCTTCGCGCCGACTCGGCTATTTGTTACCGACCAGCCAACAACATCTGGGAGGGGGCATTTGACACCCCTGGACAGGGGAACCATATCCTGGCCCACCTGGGGGTCTAAGGGCAAGGCTCAGAGCTTGAAATTTTTTATTCTGTAGATGTCCTAACAGTAGCCTACAGGAGGGGTATCCAACCTCGAATTTATATGACCTCGGACTTGCCTGAAAACCTTACAAGGAAATTTCTATTCAGTCTAAAACAGGTCCTGGGTCACTCAAGTTTTATTAGTTATGACCTTTTTAGGAATTTTTAGAAATTTCCTTCCAGCCTTTTTAGGCCAGGTTCGAGGTTGTGCAAATTCGAGGTTGGATCAGGTCATTCGGGGTCAGAATTTTTTCAACAGGAGGACACAGAGAGTGAAGCTTTTCACTACAGAAGGAAAAACAGTCCTCGCAAACAGCTATGAAGTTATCAGTTGTGTTCCACAGGGTAGTGTCCTGGGACCTACCCTGTTCAATATCTATACAAACAATGTATTAGGACTAGCAAGCAATTGTCTAACTCTATTTGCTGATGATTCAAAGCTGTTTGGTGCGGTTAACAATGAGTCACTTCAGGCAGATCTCAGTCGCATCTAGGACTGGGCAACAACATTGCATTTGTCTTTCTCTGTTGAAAAATGCAGTGTTATAAACTTTGGTAAGACGAACGCTTGCACAAAGTATGCAAACAGCACCAAAGAACTGCAGGCTGTTGCTGAAGAAAGAGATCTCTCATGCAAACTGTGTCCTTGGCCTCCTTAAAAGAACCACATCCAGTGCCCTTGTCAGAATAGTGGTTGATTTTGGAACGTGCTTAGCATCACCATGGTTTAAGGGTGACATAAAGCTCCTAGAAGGAGTGCAAAGCCAAAAGGAGAGCAACAAGGATAATAACAAACACAAAAGATAAATCCTATGAACAACGTCTGAAGGAGCTGAGACTGACTATACTTGTTTTTCATCGATGGCGAGCTGACATACCTATGACATATAAGCTGACCTCACACTCACAAGAACAGCCCCCAATTCGTATGCCCATTGTCCAGAGAGTTGGCAAAGACACTCTAAAAAGCTGTTTAAGCCATCTGTCAGAACCCAACAACAACAACAGTTCTTCTCATGTTGAGTTGTCAACACATGGAACATCCTGAAGAACGACACAGTATCAGCACCCAATGAGGAAGCCTTAAAAAAGTTGCTAGATGGAAAGTGGAACGGTATACCCTCAGAGTACTACTGGGATGCATCTAATGACTAACAAATTATCACATCATCAATGATGGAGCGCTTCAACAGATCAACAATTCACCCTGAAGTGCGAATTAAGGTAATTAAGATACCCCTCCTGTGCTGCGCATGTGACAATAGGTTGTGGGATGGAGGAAATCAGGATAAATAGCTGAGTTTTTTGCCATAATCCAGTTAACTGACTTACAAGATTTCCCACTATAAGTCATTTTCTTCCTTCAGTTAACCAACCTAAGTTTTTATACAATATTTTTTTTTGCCCTGTTTGCCAGTCGGTTAACTGACCTCTGGACTGAGGCCGGAGCTCCGTCCAACAGACCTACGCTCTTGTCATGGCTCGAAAATTCAAAATTCTCATTGGAGAGATAGGCGCCGGGAACGAGTAGATGCCACTTTTTCTTATGAGCCATTTTAGAGCTCAGTCGAACCGACCGGCGAGACGAAAAAATGGTCAACAGAGTAGGTTAACCAACCTATGGAGAAAAGGCAAAAATGCAGCCAATATTCAATGAGCCTAAGCTGGCTTTGAAACATATATTAAAAAATGTATACAACAGACACATCCAAAATACCGCTGATGAAGCATCTGTGTTGTGTACATTATCTGAATACAGTAGACGTATGCTTATTTGAACACTTTTTTAACTGTTCCACTACCTTGGTTTTCTCACTTGCATATAAAAAAGTAAAATGGAAAAGAAAAATAACAAACTTGATATCAGCCATATATCAGCTAACAGCCAACTATTTCAGGGTTATCCTGGCACAAACTTGAAGCAGAAATTCAATTAACTTTCTTTGATTTTGAATTTATTAATGAGGTCCTTCCTCTTTTGAAGGCATCTGACGGTTCGGACTGGTTCCAACTGGTTCGGACCCCCATCTTCTCCATTGAAGGTGCATTCCTCTTGGCAAACTTTTCAAATTATTAAAAGCAAACCAAGGGTCAGATGAGTCACTTTCATAGATGAATTAGCGAGTGATCATTACTAGTGTTTTTAGGAAAAAATGCCTGGTTTGGGTTTCAGTTTCTTCTTTGGCAATCGTTCATTGTTAGCAGACATTCACATAAGCATACCTCTACTGTAAGTGAAATCAGGATAAATTACAGAAAAAAGGATCAGATATAATCTTTCAAGAGGAAATGACTCCTAAGTATTACATTCTCAACTGCAGGGGCAATCCGGGGCAATCCAATCCAATAAACTCTCAGACACTACTTAAACGTTTAAAATGTGGCGGGTGGTTCGGCGTGCCAGATTCGCGCGCTGATTTCTAAAATCCCTCAGAGATCTCTGGAACCTGCATTCAAGTTTCAACACGATAAAATAAAAGTTTTATCTCAGCACAAGATTTTAAGTGGCAAGCCGTATCAAAGACTTTTCAGTTTTTACCATTTTTCATTTAACCAGAAAAGCCTTCTTCCATCTCTTTGAGATCGCTTTACTAAGTTTTATAAATTCTAACCCGCACTTTGAGTAAGCTGGCGCAAAGATTTGAATTTGACACTGGCTGGGAATCCCTTGGCTTGGCTTGGATTGGATTGGATGGTCTAAGACAGTAATACACAAATCCTCAATTTTTGGGCATGGTGCCCATACGTTGGGGCACCATGCCCTGGGCATGGTACCCCTGTGAAATTTGGTTTAACTGAGACTGGTTACATACCTAAATAGGGTCTTCTTCTTATCCCAGATCAAAAGATACCTGATTTTACTTTCTATCCAACCTCATTTTCCAATTTACAAAATGTTAGAGTTTTTTGGATTTTTTTCAGGAGTTTTTACCAGTTTTTACATATAGTGTTTTGGAGGCCACTTCTCTTCTAGTGGGTTTATCCTATCCTTTTTCAGAAAATAGCGGCTAGGTAGCATGGATGTGGCACGCTTTTCAATCTGTTCACTGGAACAAGAATTTCCTTTAGATTGTTTGCCTTTTATTGTATTTATTTTGAGTGATTTTTTTTTCCTTTTTTTTACTCTGACTTTTGGCTGTTTGATATCATTGAAAAGGATTGAGTAACCTAGTGGCAACTACATGGAAAGGCACTGTCTAGGGAACCAGGAGTTGTACTTTATGTCCTACGGGCTACGGAACCGGTAGTTCTCACAGAAACCAAACCATATGAGCTGCGATTCTGGGATCTGACGTCATTAACTAACAGAAACTTGTATGTGCTGGCTCCTTTCCGGTCGTAATTGGAAATAGCTCACAGAAACTTCATTGCACCAGCTTCTCGTCCCGTAGCCTCACGGAATTGTGTACTCAGAAGCTAGGGAGCCGGCAGTTGATACTGGAAACTGTATAATTGGAGATTCTGTTCCGGTAGTGTCTATGTGGAATATAAAACTCACGGAATAGCTTGTATGAGAGCTAGGATGCCGGAATTTTCACTAACTTAGAGAAAATAACATGGGAAAAAATCCAATATCGGAACCCATATATGGAGAGCTAAGGTACCGCTAGCAATTACTATTTGCTTGAAAATGACCAGCTCACAGACATAGATGGCTATGGGCTAGGGGTCCGATAGTGAAAAAAAAAAAAAAAATTTAACTCACGGACCCAAGTCAGTGCAGAGTAGGAAACCGAAAGTGAATATTTTTAACTCACAGAACCCAACTCCTGCGGGCTGGGGCTCCGGTAGTGCCAACAATTGAGTCACATCAGTTCCCCTGTACAAAGGGTTCAGAACATCCTGAACATTGGCGGCTAGATGAATTGTTTTTACGCAGAATGCCTTTCTGCTAATCAGAGTTTGTTTGGCTACCACTTCTTCAGTTTTCAGTCAACAAGAGATTTTTTTTTTACATATAATTTCCGTGGACGATATTATCCAATGCACAAACGTAGGAGGTTTGAGTCCCGGTGTCCCCTACCCTCCCTCCCCCTTAAGAATAGTGAATAGACCTAGTAATTAAGTCCTTATTCCAGACTGGTCCCATTGTTTCGCTTGTGAGAAGCTCAAGTGTGAGTGTGAGAAGCAGAAATAAAAGTAACTGACGTAAAAAAGTTATATAGACCTCCAGCACCCAGTAACATCCACTGACAGTGCAGAATAATTATACCGCACATGATTTTTTTTTAAAGTGATTAAACCCCTCTTAATACGCCAAATATCCTTTCCACTAAGCTTAATCTACAGAGGAGTTAAAGGTACGTTATTTCTGATGTTCAAAAAGTTCAATCAGTACAAGAATCTTATTTGCAAGACAAACAAGAATTTCCGTCTTCTGGATATATCCCTTGCCGATCCTGTTTAGTCTAACCAAGAAATCAAATAAAATATAATCACCAATTTCAAATAAAAACTCTCATACGTATCCTTCATATCTAAATCACACTCTAATTGCCTTCAAAAGCAATGCAATCCTGGACTAACCTGGCTCATCCCCATTCCCCAGTTATCCATCAGAGCTGCAAAAAATTGCCTTCCTACGAACCTGTTGCACATGATTGCGTAGTGAGGGGGCACAAACTTGTGAAAACTGCAGCGAAAATCGCATTTTTCTTGCGAAAATTGCGAAAATTCGCCATATTTTTCAATTTTTCCGTATTTTTTAATTTTGTGAAACATTTCAGTTTTTCTGTTGGACATGATTGCATAGTGAGGGGGCACAAACTCCCGAAAATTGTAGCGAAAATTGCATTTTTCTTGCGAAAATTGCAAAAATTCGCCATATTTTTCAATTTTGCGAAATATTTCAATTTTCGGAATATTCGAAATTTTCGAGAGGCCTCCGAATATTTAAATTTTGCGAATATTCGATTGAATTTTTCAATTAAAAAATTCGCTTTTTACATCTATATCCGCATCCACTACCAAACTGGCTATATTCGGTTGGTGTAGTGGTTCTAACAAAAGTTTTAATCCATTACTGAGTTCGGTGTTATACTGGTCCCGATCTGTTCCTTATTTATTTAGATTCTCCCGTCAGTTTCCAAACTAGGTAATCCGATTGTTTTGTCATTTACCAAATTCGGTAGTACGAATTCGGTAGGCTACTGAATGTGTTAATTTAGTTGGCTTTATCTAACTCCTGTTGTTTACCATTTAATCGGTTGTTTACCATTTAATCGGTAGTTTCTGCTGGATCTTATTCATTACATAACATGGTGAAGTTCAGCACTCGAGCATTCAACGTGCGTTTTAATGGCAGATGCCAAATTCGTTAGGCTAATGATTTTGTACATATTTTGCAACGTTCTACAGTATGGCTTCTTGAAGGAAACTCGCTGTGGTGTAAGAAAAAAAAAAATATAATGGACTCAATAAAAATCAGGTACCGATTCGGTAAAAATTTTGAATTTTATTAGCCATATTTCGGCTTGACTGCTTGAGCCTGAAGAGGAACTTTTGGAAAAACCAAGGAATTTTTAGCTTTACATTAGGTTTTCTGTGAATAAAGGAGGCTTATATCTGGATTACCTATTAGCTTGATGGATCCCTGAGGAGAGTCTGTGATGGAAAGAACATCTCTGTGATGGAAAGAAGTCTGTGATGGAAAGAACATCTCCGGCAAAGAAGCGTAGGACGAAAAGACCCAGCAGGTGTCCAAATATCCTTTTTGAAAAATGGCTGCTGGACCTACAACAATCTGTGCCAGAAGATTCCAGAATGAGACAAGTCTATGGAAGAGTAAGTCTTGTATTTGAGATAAGCAATTGAGTGCTAATTGAACACATAGATCGGCTTAGAAATCAGTAGAGTTAGGAATCACTAATAGACCTGGTTATTTGAGAAGTGACCTAGACCTGGACCAAATTATCAGTAGCTTACGCTTCTCAAGTAATTGTCAGTAAGATAGTAGCATTGTGTCGACCTGTGCCTGTGCCGACAGTACGCTAGAGGTACTATGAACCATCGCTTGTCGGGCTGATCTCCTCTATCTCTAGCTTTCTCTTGAGAATACTCTATCTGCTCTAGAAGGCCTTCCTCATCTGCTGACAGTAGACGAAGAGGTACTCTAGACCTGAGTTGTTACTAGCCAAAATGTTGTGGGTTTTTTTTTTTGGTGGGGGTGGGGGAGGGCGTATTATTTGTGCCTTTTTGTAGCTTATATATAAATTAAACGAATTGTCAGTCGTACCCACCTATGTTATATGACCAATAGTCTGCCAAAGTTTGAAGGTGATGATGCTAGCTGGAACCTTGCGACTGAGAATCAGCTGCGATTCTGCTCCTTCGCCCCCCATTTAGGCTACAATATAATCAGAAGTCTTTATACTTTTAGGCCCTGAAAAGTCTTCAGTTACACCCACTGAAGCTAAAAAGTGGCAAAGAGTGTATGATACTAAAGCACTTTGGACAGAAGCTTTGTGGCATTCTTGATAAAAAGCTTGATGCACATCTGGAGAGTGGTGGAAGCATATCAGGTTGGTGAGCTACTTTGTGTATCATTTTGTATGATGTGTATGAGCCGTACGGTGGGTGGCCTATTAATATCTCTCCTGGAATATGTGAATGAATGAATGGTTCAATTTTTTATTTATTTAGCCTACCCATTTCTCACAAAAGTTAGAGAAAAAAAGAAAAGAAAAAGGAAGAACCACGCTAGTAGTTAGACTTGTTAAAATAGTATTTAAAGGACACCTGAATTAAGAGTACCAAGTATTATCCCTATCTGTATGGCTTCCGTTAACATTGCCTGCAGAAAACCCAATCCAAATACGAAATAGTGTTTCCAAGCTATGATTTTTGCTCCATTTTGCATCTGTCCTCATTTCAGTACCGAATAATTTTAGAAATGAACAAATATCTCCAATCAACCCTTCTTCTGGAATATTTTTTAACCAGTTAAGCCCAAACATATATCTAGAAGAAATTCCAATACGATCCCGCCAGCGCTGTACAAGAATTGAATGAATTGCGCTTTTTGTCTTGGAGTCTGCATGTGCAAACCTCCAGAAAAGAACATCCCTATTTTGAAATTGTCACGCTCAGGAGAAGAATGCTCTCCGTGGCCATGTCTATAAATGCACTCTCCATGGTGTGTTCAAGTATGGTTTCATTGTTCAGGTGTCCTTTAAGTCTGGACGATTGCTATTTCCGTATTTAGGTGTAACAGCCATAGGAGAGAGACTTTTTTATTGATAAAGCAGAATGAATACATTTGAAGTGGCACAGGTGCCGCGCCGTAAAGCTTTCCCCTGTCCTGAGGGGGCCACCCAACAATGAAGAGTTGTAAGTTACTGCAGTTCATTTATCACGACACAACAAAAAATGACGGGGAGAACACCAGCAAAAACACCAGACCAAATCATCCGGGGTTCACGCAAACAAAATTGCAAATTTGAAAATAGTATTTGTTATATAAACCGGTTTTAACAGATCCTCAAGTTTACCCAACTCCTCCTCATCCTGGATCACCTCTCCAGACCATTCCCACTCCGAATACCTTAGTGCAAGATCGAGAACCGAGAATGTATAGTAGCCATTCATACGAATTGCGACTAGATGCCCGCATTATACCTCTTATGGTGGTGATGGGCGTACTCAGCAAACCACTAAAATTAGTCCGTCTTATGTTACCTCTGAGCTGATTTGAGAATTCTAGATTTGCATCATGGAAGTGAGTCGAGTGACGACGAAGAGGTGTTGCTAAAGCAAATCAGTACAGGGAAAAAACAAGACGACACCTGTCCACAATCTGCAGCATCAGTTAGGAAAGTAAGTTTTTTGCCCGCGGATTTTTTTTTTATCAATTTTTACTGGTACGTTGTCAGTAGCCTATATTAAAGCTAGGCTAAAAAACTTATGTGTAGGCTCCTTAATAGATTTTTGAGATCCCAAAACTTAAGTGACAGGTGACTTCGTAAAAGTTGTCCGTCTGCCCGTCCGTCTGTCAGCACTGTAACTCGTGAAGTGGTTGGGGATTTATTTTTCGAATCTTAGTGTGAGGCTTCCTTGGGTCAAAGTATAGATCAAGTTCGTAGATGGGCTTTGCAGCTCTATGTGTGGGGGTGGGGGAGAGGATAGAAATTAAGGGGCTGAATTTTGTTCTTTAAAAACGAATGCTACAGTTCGATTTAAGGGTAAGGAGACAAGCTGAATCCATAACTGACACTACTTTTCTCGCCCGACAAGTGTTTCGCCTGGAATTCGTCCAAAGCTGGAAATTCGATAAAAGTTCAATCTTAACTTGACTAGAGGTTTGGATTGAGAGTCAGAAGTGCAACCATTTCTGAACTTCATTTTCTTTTCAAACATATAATTCCGACGGAATTCGCCAAAACACTTAAGTTTGCCCGAACATATACATTTTCCATGTCGACTGCCTAAGCTGTTCATTGTAAAGTCGATAGTTCGCAACGATATACAGAGCGTGTTCCACCCTTCTATCAATAGTTACTATTAGTTACTATTTCCGTTCCATCCTCACGAAAAGTTACTACGCTGACCGTTCCGACCTTGTCGGAATAGTAACTAATGGTTACTATTTGCTTACCATGCTCGGGAGCGTAGTAAGCGTAGTTATTACTCAGGTCGGATTCGCCCCTGGCGTGAGATCCTGCTGGAAAATAGAAAAATCGTTCCAGCCTTGACGGCAAAAAGCCAGAATTCGTGACGTTATGCGTAGTAACTACGGTAAGTAGGGTGGAACACGCTCAGAGAGACGCCTAGCTCGTGAGCTAGAGCAACAGGTTGTCAAGCGTGAGATTCTTGGTTCGCCTCTCGGGACTGCCTGCTATTTTTTTCCGCATAATGAAGTTCTAGGGCTGCTAGGCTTCGATTATAGATTCGACATACTGGTGAATATACATGCTGTCTGTCAGAATGTCCTAGGCTTGCGAGTCAGAGAGTGATTTTGATGAGAAAGGTTTCTTCACTGTTTGTTCAATACCAGGAATAATTTGGGTTTTGGACGGTTCAACAGAGAAGTAGAACGGCAGATCCTCTCTGCCCTTTGTGAATTTGTGTCCCGAACAGGACTGTTGTCTTACTTGTGATTTCAGAATCAGTCCTTTGGTGATTTTCGTTGCTATCTGCCAAAATATTTACGAATCCGTTTAGTTTGGTGGCGCAGAGGGCTGATGACGCTCGTCTACCTTGCAAAGCCAAGCCAAGACACATGCTAAATCCATATCTATAATTTATTTTCTTGCCGGATAAGTATTTCGATCGGAATCCGGAGAAAACGGGACTTTCCCAAGTTGATTTAAAGGGTCGGTATAACCGTAGAGACATGCTGAATCGATTTTTGATCAAAGAATTTTTGGTCAAAAAATGTGTTCAGCTCATACGATTTTTCTAAAGTCGATTACAAAATAGGGGTGAACATACATGCTGAATCCAAATCTGAGCTTAGTTTCCTCAACTAGCTAGGGGAATTGCCGTAATTTGTCAAAATATGAATACGGTATCATTTTTTTACATTTTCAAGTGGTTGGCTGGGTACAAAGAGTAACATGCTTACAGGGTCTGTCGAAGAGCGGAAATCAAAAAGACCCGTAGGTCTGGTTATACAAGTCCAATAAAATATACAGTCTACACTGTCCATCTGCATTTGTGTGCAGCAGTCGAAACCGAATTCTGAATTTCGGTTGCTCGAATTGCTGTAGTACTGGAAATCTAGCAGAATAATAGTTTAATTTTCTTTAGCCCAAGCGGAAGATTCCGAAAGAATATGTGCCTGCTCCTCGAACTGGCGCCCATGCTGTATTAATTACACTGCACCAGCTGACCTTGGACCCCGGACACAAAGGTATTCTTCTCATCGGATCCATGCTAATCGGTCTCTTAGGCCTTCACCACATATTTTATTATTGATGGATTTATCTGAAAAAGAGCGAATTTTAGTGATCCGATAGGCGATAGAATACTTCGCTTCATAGCCTTTGGCCAAATGTTCTTGCCGTTCTTTTTACGTTGTCGTTCCGTGTGGTCTAGGCCCCGATAATTGGTTGAAGTTCTAACAGTTCAAACAATTATCGTTTAACTTCAACGCGTGTGATGGGTTCGGGAAGAGCAGCTTTTAAACGTTGAGGGCTCGACGATTACATTCCTTGTGGCGGTTTAAAACGGCGTCCCCTGTAAAAACCGCTGATTTAAGTCATCATGCTTCGGGTGGCGGTTCGAAATTAACAGCAGATCGCCAACAAAAAACGTATGGATTATCTCTTATACTGTCTCTAGTTCAGTTCAGTTCAGTTTTATTAAATTCATAATAAATGAACAAAATAAGTTTCGACCCTTACAAAGCTCCAAAGCTCCCTAGGGGTTAATACCAAAATGAACATATGAAGTCCTCATTATATTAATTATGTGGCACAAAAACGCCTCCGACTACATTAACTTAACCCCTCATATTCCCGAATCAACCTTGTCTGGGGTCAGGTTGCAGTGAACATTTATTAAAATTTCAGTTGTATCTTCTGCTAATTTGGAGTTTCCTCACGTATTTTTATGCCCATTATTTGTATGGTGTTCTTAAAGTTTAACTGAAAAGGGCTTAGATGGGTCAATCTAGTTACCCATCACTTATTCACTTAAAGAAGCTTGAAAGCCTGGCGAAAATGCGTTACTTCGTTGCTCCGCTATTCAGGAATACTCGATTTTCAAATAGTGGAAATTTTCTTGTCTGATTTGTATGCTCTATGTGCTTGTATCTGTGTTGTATGCTCGACGAAAACGATTTACGAGAAACAGGTGTTCACGCAGTGAGCTACCTTCCGTAAGCTGATCACAGGCCATTGAAACGCCGCGTATGTATCGAGATCCAATTTTTCTGCGTCATAGTAGAAATTTGCGTTGTGAGGACGACCGTAGATATTCTAAACGTCATTCTAGAGCAAATAGTGAAAAATAAAAAAATCCCATATCACAATTCAAAAAATGAAGTGTATTCAGTTAAATGATACCAAAATAAGTTGGCTTTTCAGTTAAACTTTAACCGCAAAGTGAAAAAAATAATAGTTTGGGCCAAAAGATACATTTTCGCGATTCACAAAGGCCCATGGTCATCTTTACCTCAAGGGTTTTTGCTTACAAATTAATTCCTTAAAGGACTCATCTTAACCTCAAAGTAAAAAAAAAATACTTTGAGCAGACGATGCATTGTAATGATCCCCAAGGGCCCATGATCATTTCTGCCTAAAGGGTTTTGCTTACAGATGAATTTCTAGCCCTCTTAAAGTGCGCATAATTACCGCAAAGTCCAGAAAGGGTTTATGAACATTCGTGCCTCAAGGGTTTTGTCTACAAAGGATTACAATAAACCACGAGTTAACAAATTCCCTCAGTGATCCTCTGACCGAACGAAATTTGTTGTAGGTTTTCTGACAAAGGCCGAACTGATAGATCGAGCACAGCCTGGCTGTGATGCATCGTTTACAGGACCATCAGATCCCAAATCGCGTTACACCGCTTGGAGCTCAGTGAGCGGGCTTATAAGTAAAAACCTGGTGGAGAAGTCAGGAAATCCATCAAGGTAAGGAACCTTGTATTTTAGACGTCTATATTGGTGTGAACCGTGACAGGCCTTTGCAAGTACTGATCCGTCCATGGTCACACACGGCTGGAGTTTTTTATGGCACTTGCCTTCCGGCCAAGTGCCATATACCGATCACTTTTCCGTCGGTCGGTCGATCGGTCGGTTAGTCCGGTGTTTGCGAGTTAGGGTACTTCCAGATATGCTAGGACGATGAAACTTGGCAGGCATATTAGGGACCCGACCAAACTAAGGTGGAAATAGTTACTTGCCAGATCCGACCATCGTGGGGGGAGGGAGGGGAGCCGGAATCCGGAATTTAGTGGCAAGCATAACTTTCGAACGGGTTATCAGATCTTAATGAAAGTTGATATTTGGAGAGACGTCATGTCTCAGATGTTCCATTTCGAGTCCGGACCGAATCCGATGAATGTGGGAGGGGGGGCGCAGGGGGGGACCGGAAATGGTATGACAAGCTTAGAGTGGAGGGATCGGGATGAAACTTGGTGAGAGGAACAAGCACAAGCCCTAGGTACATCATTGGCAGAAACGGACGGGATTCGTGCACTGTGGTAGGAGTTGGAGGGGGTGGGGCGGAATTCCGGTGATACGGAGTTAAGTTACTTCTAGGTGGGCTGGGACAGTGAAACTTGGCAAGCGTACCAGGGATCAAATCAAAATAACTTGGAAATAGTCACTTCCCCGATCCGACCACCGTGGGGGGAGTGGAGGGAAGGGGAATCCGGAATCTAGAGGTACGTATAACTTTGGGACGGGTGATCAGATCTTAATGAAACTTGATATTTGGAAAGTGACACGCTAAGAGTGGAGCGATTGGGATGAAACTTGGTCGGAAGAACAAGCACAAGCCCTAGATTCATCAGTGACAGAACTGGATCCGGGTCGAGCACTGTGGGGGGAGGAAGGGGGGTCCGGAATTCGGTGATCACCAGTTAAAGTACTTCCAGATGTGCTAGGACCATGAAACTTGAGCATTAGAGACTTGGCATGATTAGAATATTTTTGCCTCATGGGTTTTGCTTACAACTGAATTTCTTAAAGTACAAATGATACTTTTGATTAAAATATACATTTCTTTCTCCCGATGAGCTCATCATCATTTTTGCTTCAAGAGTTTTGATTACAGATGAATTTCTAACGCCTCTAAAGTACGCATCATCACAGCCAAATGTATTACCAAACGATACGTTCTCGTGATTTCCAAGGACCCATTATCTCAAGGGTTTTGCTTACAAATAATCACAACAAACCCACGAACTGAAGAATTCCTACTTTCATCCTCTGACCCAGCCTTACAAGTGCCATATGAGCTTGCAGCTCTTGTTTGTTTTGTTTTAGTAAGGTTTGGGATTTTAATTAGGTCAAGGAATATTATTTGAGTTAATAAGAATAGGCTTATTATCCGTCCAGACACACACGGTTAGAGTTTTTTTGCTTTGTTTTAGTAAGGTAAGGTAACTTACCAGACGTAGACTAGATTTCTGACGGAAATCAGTGTGCAATTCTTGCAACCGCGACAAAATGTCTTTAATAATCATAGAATTACTATGGGACCGGGGCAGATACAGAAAAAACTTACAGTAATGGAAGTAATCTATCCTTATTCTGGAGATTTCCCGTTTATTAAAAATGTCAAATAGACCAAACGAGAAAAGCACAGCCGGGTCGCAAAAAGATGCGTAAAGTTTTGCAAGAGCTATTCTTCTGTACTTGCCCCGGTTTGCTAAAACCTTTGCGTACCGTATTTGTAACTTACGACATAACAGAACGACATATAAGTGCAGTACCGCTGAAAGACGGAAAGAAACTCGTCACTGTAAGTAGTATTCAGATAAAAACAGAATTCTGCTTCTTCTTTCGTCAACATTCGTCTGCCGGTTTAATCACAGTAACTTGTTAATAGTTTGAAATAAATTGAAAGAAGACTGTGTGTACAGAATCCGCACATAAGCCCAGAAGGAAAATCGGCTATAAACCCGCCACTTGTGGTTAAGCTGCCGTGTTTCTCAGGTAACTTTTGAGATAAAAGCCCGTGCTAGCGGATTAAAAGTCGTAGGCTATCAAACCCGCAGGGCCTACCAAAACCCAGGACTACAATTTATTTTCTTAAATCTTTATGTTTTCCAGTCTAAAGCGCCTGTCTTTAGGCACCAAACTCAAAGTTGTATCAGTGTGTCAGGAGGGAGAGAATCGATATTACTTCTTTCTGACCTGATTTGATGCTGTGACACACCAGTGGGAAAATAAGCAGCGAAGCGTTTCGACAAGCTGAAAACGCTTAACTCTGTTGAATACAAAACATTTAAAAGTGTCGCAGAACGAAAACGATGCTGGGTCTGGCGAATATTTTAGAAAAGATACCACGCCTGTCTCCATAGATAGTACATTTCTGCGGGAGAAATTCCAGAGCTTAAACATATTTTTAGTAAAGAGGTTACTAACAACTTCGAGTAGAACGTCAGTTCGTATTTCGTTTATTTACAATTTAGCCTATACAGCAGAATGAACAGAAGAAGACATAAATGCATGAATCATACTTAGCTTAATTGGGTATCGATTTTCTTCATTATGTGTCTGTCTCTGTTGCAGATTCTCCTTGACCAGAGAGGGTGTGGAACTTGCTGAAAAAATTGTTGCTGTGACTTTGAATGGCCCTTCGACTACTGCAAGAGGCAGGGACAGCGTCTCTGAGGCTGAGGAACCTGAAGTGCCCCCTCCTAAGAAGAAAAGAATGGCGAATGTGTCTAGGAAAAATACCGATAAAGAGAAAAGCAAGAACGATGCTAAGATAGATACCTTTCCTGTTTCAAACGGGTCTTCCGGAGTGACGCATATCGACTCAGACGATGACGATCGTCGGTCTTTTACAGTTTCAAAATCTAAGCTTACTAGCCAAGAGATAACAATAAGTGATTCCTCTGATGATGAGAAAGGGATGAGTAAGCTATCAAACCTGAGCCGGCAGACCCAGAATAGTTCTGTTTCGAGGTCTGGAAGTCAAATTAGGAAGGTGGTTGAGGAACACGATTGGGACCCCATTGTCTCTCTTGGTTCGGATGGTGGCCACTGCCCGGTTAAATTTGCGGATAATATTAGTGACCAAGGTTCTGCTTCTCAAGGTAGAAAGGCTCCCAAATTCGTGTTCAGACCGAAAACATGGACTGGTCTGGGTACCCTGTGTAGCTCCTCACAAATAACGACAGTTACTTCGCAGCAAGGAATTCACCATGCGGAAGGATACGAAGTGAACCAGTGTACCAGTAGTCAAGGAAGTAATACTTCCTTGACCACCGCTTCTTACGATACGAAAAGCTCTGTGAAGTCTGAAAGCCTCTGCAAAGGTGACAATAGGGAACATCCAGAAAGTGACGACGGTTTGCCCGACTTCTCTGATTTGTTTAGGCGTTCCACCAGTAAAAATTCTTCCGTTGAAGCTCCTGCCTTTACCGTGACTTCTAAAAAGCCGAAGTTCTTGTATGTTTATGTGGATGCGGATGGTAAAACCACGCGCTTGAAAGACCGAGCTGAAGTTCTTTTTCAGGAGATAGACTTTTTCACTGGATATGGATGTTACTGTGTCAAGAAGGACCTGTTCACATCAGGGAGGAAATACGGAAATCTTTCAGAGCGGTATGTGTATTTAAGTCCCCCCCCCCCCCCCATTTAAGCGTTGCCAAAAGAAAACGGAGTCATTTCAGTAAAACGGAAGGGAAATGGAATTCAGTTTGGGGCCAAGTCCCAGTTTATTACACAGATTAAGTTTCGCATTTTAAGATTAAATTCATTGCTTTGCGTTTTGCTTTTTGAAACCGGTTTTGTGGCAAGAAAATATAACCAAGAGGGTATTCCACCCTACTTACCGTAGTTACTTACTACGCATGGTGTCACGGATCCTGGCTTCTTAGCGTCAAGACTGGACGAATTTTCCTATTTTCGGCAAAATATAATGCCGCTGGCTGATCGGGCCAATCACGTCACAGAGATCGTAGTAGCCACGCTAACTACGCTCCAGAGCTAGGTAAGCAAATGGTTATTAGTTACTATTTCGAGAATGGAGCGGTCAACGTAGTAACTTTTCATAAGGTTGGAACGAAAATAGTAACTAATAGTCACTATTGTTAAAAGGGTGGAACAGGCTTCAAGGAGAAAGATTTTAAAATAAAGGGGTTTCATGCCCCCTCCCCCGAAATGGCCTCCCTAGTCAAAAGCACAGTGTATAGGAATCACTGTAGGGTTTAGTAATCTTTTCTCCTCTAAACTTGGTCGGTGTCCATATTAACAGCAATGCTCTAGCTTTCCCGTTAATTACGGTACCTTTGCTGGCAAGAGTTTCTGTACAAAAGATGCAGGAAATTGGAATCTCGTGTTTGAGTGTTATTTTTTTTGTATTTTATTTTATTTTTCCGCGTTGGTCCTACGGCTCTGTGTGCACAGATTCGTCCATTAATACAGAGGCTATATGGCCTTATTTTAAACTAAAGCGAAGACATGTCGTGCGTTTCCGCATTAAATCCTGTGCTATCATGTTGTTGTTTTTTACTGGTAGGCTACTGCCGCCTCTCGCCTTACCGTATCCAGCTCTACTTTTCCTTTTCTCTGTATATCTCCATATATTTTCTCTGCAGATTTTGTAGCTAGAAATAAAATTATTCATTCTCTTTCCTTCCAGGGAGAATGGCATCGTCAAAGTTTTCCTTGACGACAGTTGCTGCGGCGATTTGGCACCATGTTCGAGCCTTCGCGAGATCGAACCAGTCCCTCCACGTACCGACTCTAGCTTCGTTTCCGTGCAACCCCTTCCCCCACTCAGCACCACAGGCAGACCTGAAGGGATTTTCGACGATAGCAGAAATTCCCCATCTTCAGTTGGAAGTACAACCACTGAAATTGTCCCAAGTTCTCGGACGGCATCGCACAATCAACCAAAAAATAAACAACGTAAAGCTGTGTCCCTGTTGAAAGTTGGTAGTGATTTGCCGAGCCAGCGACTAGTGGCTTTGGGAGACCAATCTCCCACGGCTGCGAAGTCTAGCTCAGTAGTTTCATTAACTGGCCATTATTTGCCGAGCGTTTCTCAAACAGTAGCAAGCAGTAGCAGTCAGTCTTTGACCAGTCAACAACGTGTAGTGCCACAGACAAAATCCAGCAGTGACTTTACGAACTTGCTGCATACGGTGTCCGTATCCTCGAGTGCTGTTCTTTCTAGAGAAGCGACCTCGCGAGATTCATCACAATCGGCGGAGGTTGATCCGATAGTTCTGATGCCTGGAAGCTTTAAGGTCATCTTGCTTGTCGACACTGGTGAAACTGCTGGGTAAGCTGTAGGCGTTCACTTTAGTCATCGTGCGTTTTGGTCTTAGTCATTCTGCGCCATGTAGCGGTGGACTTGTAAGCCATGCTGTGGTATAGGTAGCCTTGGATGGGTCTGAAATCCCAGTTAGTAGGAAAGGCCGCAGAGTCTCCTTGCAATGTAGTGCTTCTGACAACCTCGTACTACTAGTCATATGTTCCTAGTACTTCCTGGTGCTGGGATTAAAAGTTGCTCCATGGAACTGCCGAAAATTCCGGATTTAACACTGGCAATGCGCCAATCGAATAATCATGTCATTTGAGTCAGTAACAACTACGTGCGCGTCGTTGTAAGATGGGGTTCCGCGAATTTCCACCCATTCTCTGAAGGATAAATGGGACTTTCCTGACAATCCCCATGGGGCGGCTAGAAGTCTGATTCCAAGGTTGACATGACCACACCACTCACCCAAACAGATATACTGTCGTTCTGTATGTCTATTTCTGAATTCCAGGTCGCTGGCACGGAGCAACCAAAAGGTCATAACACACGACGAGCTGAAGAAGCAAGATATGCCATTCGAAGTCCGACGATTAAGTGTTGGTGACTACTTGTGGGTAGCGCGAAGTACCAAAAACCCCGATCTTGAACTTGTTTTACCTTTCATAATAGAAAGAAAGAGGATGGATGATCTGGCCTGCAGTATCAAAGATGGTCGGTACAAGGAGCAAAAGTTTCGGATGCGACGGTCCGGGATACAGAACCTCATCTACTTGGTTGAAGAATACGGGAGCAGACAGCATCTTGGCCTTCCTGAGCGGTCTGTGATTCAGGCGGTGATAAATACGCAGGTTGTTGATGATTTTCGGATACGCTGGACAAAGAGCACAGCCGAGTCTGTGTCGTACGTGAAGCGCATGACGACCCTCTTGGCTAAAAAATACTCGGTGAGTAGAGTTTTCTGTTTCCTAGACCAGAACCGATAATCGTGGACTTTAAGTTTTAAAGAAAAGAATATACGTAAAATAAGGTCACACGTGTCACATGCATGACTATCCTCATAAGTAAGAAACCCCTGTGATTGGGCCAAGCATTGTCATTTCTGCTAAGCTGACTGTTCAGGGTAGTTAAGGAAAGGTTATTTCTGATTTAACGCTAATGTTCATCAAGTCTAATCGAGAAAAGAATCTTATTTGCAACACTAAAAAGAACTTCCGGTTTCAGATATGAAGCCGCGGACCATGCGAACCCCGTTTTTTTAAACCTACTAATCAAATGAAACAAGAGCTACGAGCTCATATGGCACTTGTTACGAGTAGGCGGTACAAGAAAGTAGATGAGAACGTCACAAAATACACCCGCCATCCAAAAAGGCGGTTCGGACCTAGAAAATAGGATATGTAGTTTCACTCAAAGCTGATCATTTCCGACATCGCCTCGGACCATCTGGCGTAAATGACTGTCTAGACCCCCCCCCCCCCCCCCCCTACCGTGGCCGGGTCCGGTCCGGACGCCAAATAACAAATCTAGGCGGCAAAAACTCGGTACTGTCCAACTTGCATCCCATTCGATCCATCCGTTTGGTTTTTGTGCATGTCAAAGGTTCCCCCCCCCCCCTTCAACTCCCCCAACCATGGCCATGTGGTTTAGACGCATGATCGGACCACCCGTTCCCAAAGTACTTCCGTATTCCCCTTCCCTCAGTCCCCCAAAAATGGTCGGATCCAGGAACATCGGGGATCTCAAGTCAGTTTTGCCGGGTCACTGATATGTCTGCCAAGTTTCATCGTCCTAGCTTATGTGGAAGTACCCGAACTAGTTAAACCCGGACCGACAGACCGACACAAATTTCGATCGCCATATGGCAAAATATAGTCTCCCACCATAAATAATACCCCTTTCTTTTTTATCCTGTATATCCATCGTCTCGAAATCATACTTTTTTTGGCTCTAAATGCTAAATGCTCCCTCCCGATAAGACTGAGTAGTTTGGACGGCGCAAATCCACCGAAATTGGATATTTCTTGCGAAAATTTCCCATATTTTTCAGATTTTCTCTATTTTCATTTGCGAAATATTTGAATCCGCAATTTTCGAGAGGCCTCCGAATATGTCAATTTTGCGAATATTCGATTGAATTTTATAGTTGCAAAAGTCGCTTATTGGGATCCCAAAACGTAAGTGGAGTACCTATGACATCGCAGAAATGTCCGTCTGTCTGTAAGCACGATAACTCTCGAAGGGAATGAGATATTTTGATGAAACTTGGTGTGAGGATTCATTGGGTCAAGGGTAAGGTCAAGTTCGTAGATGTGCTCTGTGGCCCTACATTTAGGGGTGGGGGTTCAAATTAAGGGGCAAACAAAATATTTTTAAACAGCTAATGTGATAGTCGATTATTTGGTAAGAAGGCATTCTGAGCACGATAGTGATAACCATTTTCTCGCCAGACAAGTAGTTCGTCCGGAATCCGGCAAAAACCGGAAAGCTGGTTAAAAGTAAAAGTTTTATTTAAAGTTGATCAAATGTTCGTTTTAGGAGTAAGAAGACATGCTGAACACCGTGTTGAAAACCATTTTCTCGCCGAACAAGTAGTTCGTCCGGAATCCGGCGAAAACCGGAAAGTTGGTTAAAAGTAAAAGTTTCATTTGAAGTTGATTAAATATTCGAATTAGGGGTAAAAGGACATGATGAACACGATGGTGAAAACCATTTTCTCGCCTACTAGTTCGCCCGGAATCCGGTCAAAGCCGGGAAATTTGTTAAAAGCATAAGTTTTATTAGATGACAGACTAAGGGGTAAGAAGAGGGGCTGAGCCTGTATATGAAAATCGTGACATATAATTAGTCCGGAATCCGGTTGTAACCGGAATTTTTTTAATTCAAAGTTTTATTTAAAGTTGATTAGATGTTATTACGCTGATTACGCTGGATTCGTTTCTGAATTTTTTGTTTTGCTGGACTAGTAGTTCGCTCGGAATTCGGGCGAAACCGGAAACTTGGCAGAAGTAAAGCAGGAAGTCTTGGTCAGTATCGTCAAAATAGATATGGCTTATAGAGGTATATCTGAACTTGGTTTTCTGTGATGATTAGCCTGGCGAAGACAAGACCCAATTGTCTGAATCAAATATTATTTTGGGGTCCCATCGACATCTTTGGTCTTGTTATATGCGTAGCTGTCACGTTTTGGCTCCTGAGTCGCCCTTTCACGAGCGCCGCATATCAAAGAAGGTACAGGCAACGTCCCATCCGAAGTTGTTTAGGATTTAGTTGTTCGCAAGGACTTTCACCGCCTATCCATTTACAGGGCGATCTAATCTCACGTGTATAGAGTCAATTTAGGTCCTGTGACCTCGTCTGAATGGACCAGGCACAAAATTTCCTTCACGAACGAAATAATTCATTCGCGGAGGGACATTTTGATTCTCATTGGCGAGACCCATTTAAGTTTATAGTGTCCATATTAGAGCGCGTAGGGCACAATCCACTTCTTGTCGAAGTTATGTCGAGACACGAGGAACCTTATAAGGGGGAGGGGTGGGGGAGGTAGTAGAGAAGCCATGCATGTGGTAGCCTCTTGATAAATAACTGTGAATCATATCACATGCTTTTGGTTCAAGCAATAATATCGCTATCAGTAATAGCCAAAGCAAACCAAGGACCAATTAGGAATAAGAATCCCTACACGCATCATAGCGCAACCCAGCTAAAACACGAAACAAACCCGATTGGTCGCCACTTAAGCCTCGTCCATGCATAACCTATTTCCAATATAGTTATCTAAGCCGTGCTCGATTTAACTCCTTGTCTTCTTATTAATGCCTTGTTCCTGAGACAGGGCCGAGACTTACTCTTGGATCAAGTCATCATCCATTGAGTCTTGTCAAACAGGGCAAATAAAACGGCCTAAAGACATTACGGCGGATAATTAAAGCGGCATTTGTCTGAAAGGACCAAGATATGGCTAAATCGAATGCAGCTCTACTTGTCCTTATTTCCTGTCAACTTCGACTTTCTTCTCAAGGCGAAGACCCTCGCAAGTTCCTCAGCGGCCGAGAGATCCACAAGTACAGATTCCGAGACCCTCATGACTTTCAAAGAGTTCAGCAAGCACTGCAACAAGAGAAAGGTAACTACCATATCACAGTTTGGCAAGGAATATTTATTGAGCTTAGAATTAAGATTGGAGCCCGCCAGCGTTTTAAGTTGCTCATCTCTTACCAGTATCGGATTCTTGGTTCGTTCTAACGTTCCCAGAATCGATAGCATTTGTTGTGAAAACTTAAGTCGGATTTGAATTTTGCTTCTGCCATTCATGCTAGGATGAAATAAGCCGATTGCGTATGGGTAGCAGAATTTTCTATCCACATTTTGCTTATTTCAAGATCTAAACTCTTTCTCGTATGGTTTCAAAACTTTCGTGGTCTTTCTCTCAGATTGGTCTATCTCTAATGTTGATAAATGTGAATTTGTGGCTTCTTAAAATAATAAACTCTTAAAGCCTTAAATTTTTCTATCCCTTGTGTCTCACATCCGTTAGCTCGGTATTTCTGTTGAACAACAGATTTCAAGTTTTCCACAGCAAACAGCTCTTTTAATTCAGACCGGGTATGCTAAAATTGTTGCCAACTGTGGAAAATATAACGGCCGAGCTCTTATCAAGCTCTACGCCTGTTACTGCGACCACTCGGTCCTCTATGTTTCTGCACTTTAACCCGTGCAGAAAAAAAGTCATATGGAAAGTAGGAATTTGCCAATTCGTGGGTTTATTGTGATCATTTGTAGGCATTACCCTTGAAATAAGAATGATCATGGGCCCTAGGAAATCACGAGAATGTAGGCTATCGTTTGGTAAAAAGTATTTAATTTGTGCACTTAGTTGTAATGATGCGCACTTGAAGGCCGCTAGAAGTTCATCTGTAAGCAAAACCCATTGAGGCAAAAATGATCATGGGCCCTTGGGAATCATGAATATATCGTATATCGCTTGGTCAATTTTTTATTTTTTTTTCACTTTTCGGTTGTGTGCACTTTAAGGGTGCAAAAAATTCGTTTTTTTTTTTTTTTTCCCCGTAGCATCTTTTGTAATTTAACTTATTTTTATGGCACTTGCCCTTCGGCCAAGTGCCATATAGCGATCGCAATTTCTGTCCGTCCGTCGGTCTGTCGGTCTGTCCAGGTTTTGCTAGTTCGGGCACTTCCACATAAGCTAGAACGATAAAACTTGGCAGGCATATCAGGGACCCCAAATGATTAAGTTGGAAATAGTCACTTCCCCGATCCGAGCACCGTGGGGGGAGTGGAGGGAGGGGGAATCCGGAATCTTGAGGTATTTTTAACTTTTTAACGGGTGATCGGATCTCGATGAAACTTGATATTTGGAACGACCTCATGCCTCAGACGACCCACTTAAAATCCGGACCGGATCCGGTGACTTTTGGGGGGAGCTGGAGGGGGCAACCGGAAATCTTGGTAATCGCTATGAGTGGAGGGATCGAGATGAAACTTGGTGGGAAGACACCTAGCAAACACTAGATACATCATTGACATGACCGAACCGATTCGGGCACTGTCGGGGGAGTGGAGGGAGGGGGAATCCGGAATCTTGAGGTATTTATAACTTTTGAACGGGTGACCGGATCTCGATGAAACTTGATATTTGGAACGACCTCAAGTCTCAGACGACCCACTTAAAATTCGGACCGGATCCGGTGACTTTTGGTGGGAGCTGGAGGGGGCAACCGGAAATCTTGGGAACCGCTATGAGTGGAGGGATCGAGATGAAACTTGGTGTGCAGACACCTAGCAAATACTAGATACATCATTGACATAACCGAGCCAATTCGGGCACTGTGGGGGGAGTGGAAGGAGGGGGAATCCGGAATCTTGAGGTATTTATAACTTTTGAACGGGTGATCGGATTTCGATGCAACTTGATATTTGGAAAGACCTCATGCCTCAGACGACCCACTTAAAATCCGGACCGGATCCGGTGACTTTTGGGGGAGCTGGAGGGGGCAACCGGAAATCTTGGGAAACGCTATGAGTGGAGGGATCGAGATGAAACTTGGTGGGAAGACACCTAGCAAACACTAGATACATCATTGACATGACCGAGCCGATTCGGGCACTGTCGGGGGAGTGGAGGGAGGGGGAATCCGGAATCTTGAGGTATTTATAACTTTTGAACGGGTGACCGGATCTCGATGAAACTTGATATTTGGAACGACCTCAAGTCTCAGACGACCCACTTAAAATTCGGACCGGATCCGGTGACTTTTGGTGGGAGCTGGAGGGGGCAACCGGAAATCTTGGGAACCGCTATGAGTGGAGGGATCGAGATGAAACTTGGTGTGCAGACACCTAGCAAATACTAGATACATCATTGACATAACCGAGCCAATTCGGGCACTGTGGGGGGAGTGGAAGGAGGGGGAATCCGGAATCTTGAGGTATTTATAACTTTTGAACGGGTGATCGGATTTCGATGCAACTTGATATTTGGAAAGACCTCATGCCTCAGACGACCCACTTAAAATCCGGACCGGATCCGGTGACTTTTGGGGGAGCTGGAGGGGGCAACCGGAAATCTTGGGAAACGCTATGAGTGGAGGGATCGAGATGAAACTTGGTGGGAAGACACCTAGCAAACACTAGATACATCATTGACATGACCGAGCCGATTCGGGCACTGTCGGGGGAGTGGAGGGAGGGGGAATCCGGAATCTTGAGGTATTTATAACTTTTGAACGGGTGACCGGATCTCGATGAAACTTGATATTTGGAAAGACCTCATGCCTCAGACGACCCACTTAAAATCCGGACCGGATCCGGTGACTTTTGGGCGGAGCTGGAGGGAGAACCGGAAATATTGGAAAACGCTAAGAGTGCGATGGATCGAGATGAAACTTGGTGGGAAGACACCTAGCAAACACTAGATATATCATTGATATAACCGAGCCGTGCTTACTCGTAACAAGTGCCATATGAGCTCGTAGCTCTTGTTATATTACTTAAAAGCTAAGAAATCATATTTCGTACTTTTTGTGGCTACTCCTCCATCCCTCAGTGACGTTACTTTTAATATATTTTTACCCAATTTTAACTATTCACGTCACCTAACTTTTTAAATTAACCCATATTTTATTTACGATTTTTCGCCCCTAATATTTGAAAATTAATTCTCTCATTTGGATCTTTTAAAAAATTTCTTTAACTAAATATTCTTTGAGCCCAAGCTGACTTTGAAACATTTATTCAAACAATGTTTACAACGGATACGTCAGCTCTGATTTTTCATCAGCGATATTTCGACCCTTCTTGGCAAGGGTCCTCGTCAGGCTGTTAATCTTCTTGTTCAACTTCGGGGAAGGAAACAAATCTGTAATCTAACAATTCTTTAACTACATTTTCTTTAAACAACTAAATATAAACTATTAAAAAAATAAACACTTAAATAAAAAAAATAAAGATCCCAACACCTTCACACACCAAGTCATCAACCCCAGCTATTTACTGGCACAAACACAAGGACAAAAGATAACACAATAAACCAGAAAATTTATTTCAATATATATACAAAATTTAACCTTCCGTTCCGGCTACTGAAATATACATTCAAACTCTTCAAACTTAAAACTTTACTGCAAACGGTAAAAAAAAAAAAAAAAAAAAAAAAAAAAACGCCCACGACTGCAAGGGGCTGCTCCCATCATTAAAACATTCAACTAAAAACATCACTAATAAATAAAAAATCATTTAACTAACATATTCGACTCAACACATTCACGGGCATTTTTTATAATCCTTATAAAAAAAAACAAATTTCCAGTAAAAAAAAAAAACAAGATCAACGGATTAAAATTAGTAAATACCAAAATATTCAAACATAGATTTATTTACAATTTTTTGCTCTGTTTACCTACCATACCTTCCTGTGTCAGCTCTTTGAACAGCCCCCATGCTGCCAATTCTTTTCCAGAACATAGCTTTCTTGTTTTTCTTGTGTCCTCGCTTTCCACGCGTAGTAGCTATAATTTGCTACGATGTATGTGGCCGATCGGTCTTGTTTCTCTTCTTCATTATTACCTTCTAGTCTTAGGAGATTTTCGAGGGCAACTTTGCTACCTGTAATTTCCTGTAGCACATTTTTTAGTTGCTCTGTTTGTTCAATCACTGCTTCACAGTTTATCAAAGCATGCAATATTGTTTCTGTTTCAATCTTGCATCTTTGGCAAACATCTGTTTCTTTCTCGTTAATTCTTTTTTTTCGTTCTCGTGTTGGTAGTAGATTATTTAATTGTTGGTACAAATGTTGTTTAACTTTCGGAGCAAGCATAAGACCATGCAAAATGCTGAAAATTTCTTTTACTTCATTTTCCGTCTTTTCCCCATCTTGTACCATCTTTAAATTAGGTAAGTTTTCCTTTTTGAAATAGTACTCTTTCATTTCCTTCCTATCAAGGGTTCCTTTTTCGAAGTCAATTATTTTATTTTCAGTAAGGTCACGGGCTTCTTTAAAAAGGTTTTCCAATTTTTGGGGAAACACTTTTTTTCGTTGTAACCAGTAAACCAGGTCTTCAGTTCTGATTCTTGGTCGCTGATAATGGTTTCAGCCAGTGTTTTCACGCAAATTTCTTTAGATGTTGATCCAATCTCTATTATCTGGAGCCCTCCATCTTCCTTTTTTAAGAACATGTCCGTGATTTTGCTTCGAGGTGGCTCGATCCCGTGCCATACAAAGCGATAGATTGCACTCTTAATCTTCTTGACGTCCTTTTTCTTTGGAATTGAGATGCTTGCGAAATACCACAATATAGGACATGCGTATATGTTCACGTATTGGGCCTTCTGGAAAATCGTCATGCCCCTTCCGTATCCATAACTCAGTGCATTTCTGAAGTTTCCAGTAGTGAGATCCCAGTTTACTTTCTCGGTCCGAGCCCACGTTTTCTGGAATCTGATCCCCAAGATTTTTATTTTATCTACCCGCTTTATGTTGTTAATTTCCATTCCATTCTCTTCTCGGAGGCACAAGGTTTCACATTTGTTCCTGTTCAGCTCAAGGCGAAATATCCCACAATATTTGTCAATGCAGCTGACTGCTTTTTTATGATCTTCGTCACTGCTGGTAAAGGTATTTAGATCGTCAACGAAAGCTTTCAGTTTCAGCGTTACGTCCTCTAATTTTATTCCTCTTATCTCCGATTCCAAGTATCTCAGCAAAGGGTCAAAATATAGTTCAAATAAAAGTAGACTGAGGGGACAACCTTGTCTAACTCCAAGTTCTGCTTCGAATTCTTCGGCTACTTGACTCCCAATGACAATCACTTGTAGTACTTTCTCATACAATTTTTCGATCCATTTTATACATTTCGGATCTATGCCATATGTTTCCATTACTATAAGAAGGATGACTCGTTTTAGCTTATCAAATGCTTTGCGTATATCGAAGGTTGTGATACATAGCCTCGCCTTTTGCTTTTTCTTTCATTTCTCGCTCTGAATAAGCACGTTTCTTATGGAAGCCAGAACATCCGAAGTCTTTCGTTTAGCTACTCCTCCATGTTGGTGCTTACTCAGTACTTTGGGTAGTACCCTCTTTAACCTGTTTGCTAAGACTTTCGCCAAAATCCGGTAGTCACACGGTGTGATGGTTATAGGTCTCCAGTTGCTTCAAGTCTTGTAGATCACCGCTTTTTGGTAGGAGTTTCATTGCTCCCGTTGAGTCTAAAGCTATTATCTCTTCGTCGTTTAGTATCTGATTAAACATTTTCGCAAATATCTCCGAGAAATCCTTCTTGTGTTTCTTGTATAACTCGTAAGGCAAACCGTCGAGTCCAGGAGACTTGTTATTTTCTGTCTCATCTGTGGCTCTCTTTACTTCTTCCGGCGTGAAATCCTGTGTCAGCGTTTCGTTTTGTTCTTCCTCAAGTTTCGGGATATTTAGGTTTCCCAAGAAACATTTCACTTGGTTGCTAATCTGCCCATCTTCGGTTTCTTTGTCTCGGAATACAATCTGGAAATAATCTCTGACTTCTTTAAGGATTTCCAACTTTTCGGTTATCAACTTTCCATCTTTACTCTTTAGATTTTGTATCGCTGTAGCCCTTGTTCTATTTTTCTCTTTGCATAGAAGCGTCGTCGTTATCTGTTCATTCTGTATCTGTAGATCTGCTTTGGCTCTTATTTTGATTCCTTCTGCCCTTTTAATTTCAATTTCTTTGATCTCTCGCAACACCTCAAAATATTCTCTATTTGAGTTTTTTCCTTCGTTGATCTCTATTCGAAGCTGATACAGAATTTCGTATAGAAATTTTAGTTGTTGCTTCTCTGTTTGGTAAGCGTCGCGTGATATGTCTTGGGCTGCAGTGACGATTGCCGGTTTTATTTCTTGCAGCCATGACTTGCAAATGTCTTTTTCTACTTTAATTTTTTCTAAGTTCTTACGTATACATTCATTGAATTCTTGAACTTTTAGAACACTTGTATTTAGCTTCCATACCTTGTTTGGCTCATACGCTTGTTTCACGGACCCGTTCATCCTGAGAATCACAGCATAGTGATCTGTAAATGTACATAGTTTATGTTCAATGTCTTTTACAGCCTTGCTTACTTCATTGCTTGTATAAAATCGGTCTAGTCTAGCTCCTCCCCCGTGACTTCCAGTCCATGTGTATCTTGTAAAACTTACCTCTATTTTCCTTTTTTCCCATATGTCAACCAAATCCATACCTTTGACTAGTGCCTTTAACGATTTACATGTGTTGTCAACCCTCGCTGCTGCATCTCGCTTATTTATTATACAGTTGAAATCCCCTACAAGTATAATTTTCTCACTTTTTCTTGGCATGAAGGGGGCTATTTCATTTATGAAAAACTCCTCCCTTTGTTTCCTGTTTTGTGATCCGGAGGGTGCATACACATTTATAACGCTGTATCCATTTATTTTTGCTGCTATGATCCTTCCAGCATTGTCAGTTTTTACTTCAGTAACGCTGAAATTCGGTCTGAAAATTATTGCGACACTTCCGTTTCCTTTTGATGTATTTGTAATGAACTTGTAATCTGGGGTTAACTCTCTCAAATCATCACAATCATTTTCTTGTATAAATGCAACATCAATTTCTTCTTCTCGTAGGAATTCCTTCAGCCTTTTTTGTCTTTTTCTTTGTTTAATCCCATTTGTATTTAACGACATCAATTTTTTGGACCAGCGTATATCTTTTCGGTTTCATTTGTTTTTGATCTTTTGTCCTCTGGCGACTCTACAGATAGGCCTGATGTGTTTAAGGAGTCTGCCTCCATGACCCCATTTAGTTCTGCCGTGTTATGGCTATCAGCCACGATACCAGATACCAAATCGACCATGTCGGTGATGCTGTCTATTCTGGTAATGAGTGCATCTTGCGACGACGCAGTTTCAGTCATCATCTTTGCATCGGCCTTCTCTTTGTCCATTCGATTTCTTTTCTGGCCTCTCGTATTCACGCAAGGGGCCGACTCACTTCTTTCTCTTGTTTGTATCATTTCTATGCCATTCTCTTCATTTGCCGCTTGCAATCCTTTCTTACCTTTCTTTCTAGCCTGGTCCTTAAATTCTTTCGTGACTTTTACCTGTGACGTTTTATTTCCATTTCCTTGTCGATCCTTTCCTCTGATTCGCTTTCAGTTCCACGCCTCAGTGGGGGGAAAACTTCAGTGTTCCATACTTGTATCTCGTCCTGTGTTCCAGTGCGCATTTGCTGTATCTGGGGTCCAGTCTTCTTTCCTCCGTGTTCTTTCGCAGGGCTAGTTCCTGTGGGGGAACCGAGTAGCACGTTTACGTCCATACTGTCGGTTCTGCCCCGATAATTTCTTTGAGCTTTTTGGCATTGGGCTGCCATGTGTCCCGGTTCACTGCAGGTTCCACATGTCTTTATTTGACCTTCATAGAACACTCGGAGTTTCATTTCGTCGACATGGATGTACGACGGTATGTTCTCTTCTACCTGCATGATTGCACTTACATTATTTTTTGCGGTTTCAATGTACTCTGCTCCCCGGTAGAAATCTCGTCGACATGATCGAACTTTGCCGTATTTCTGAAGCTCATTTTCCACCATTTGGCAGTCCATTTCGAACGGGACGCGATCAATCTTCACTAGGGTCGTCTGCCGTTCGCAGCTCTCTACCAGAATGTTCCATTCCAGATCCCCTTTTGCGTACACGTACGATCCGTTGTCACTGTCAGCTAAGAATTTTTCAAGCTCATGGACAGTCGTGAATTTCATGTATAAGGTTTTTCTGTATCGCAAGAAGCTTGCGTCGATACCTACCAGCTTTTCCTTACTTACATTTAGGCTTTTTAGCCATCTGTGGACATCAAGTTCCGACGGGACTTAGTCGTCCCTAAACGCTGCAAAACTAAGAAACGCAGTCTCCTTTCGCTTGTATCTCTGGGCTCCGTTCACTGTCACGGATCTCATATTTAAAAACAAAAAAAATAATTTATATCACGAATTTTTTTTTTTTTTTTTTTTTTTTTGGCACCTGTCACCGGCAAAAACCTAACGTACTCTCTGGCAACACTGCACCTTAAAAAAAAAAAAAAAAAAAAAAAATCAACACCACTAAAAATTATAAAAACTACTTATTCGAAAGAACCAAACTCACACAAACTACACTTTAATATCTTACTTCAAAATACACTAACAAAAAACCTTACTTTCCAGCTTCATCCAACACAAAAACGACTAAACAATGTATGTATGTATTGTACATGGAAAGCCCAACGGGCCATGGTACAAAAATATTATGCAAATCAAATACTAACTACAGATTCAACACACTTTCTGAATACAAAACAAAGAAAACTAACTACACAGTTAAACACTTCAAAAGAACAAAGACCTGTGTCTCAGCCCCACCTGAACAAACACTGCCAGGTTTTTAATAGTAGTAAATGATCGACCCCCCATCAGACCATTTAGCCACTCCTCATCGCCTGTCTGTCTCTGGAGCTGCTCCAACCTTAAATCATTGAGTTCCTGGCAATATGACATGAAGTGGTCCACACTCTCTTCCGGCTCCCCACACATAGGGCACGAGTAAAGACCATCTACCGCACGCTCCCTCCCCAGGTATTTCCTTCTTGATCCCAACGGCAGAAAATTTCCCCTTAAACCCATATAAGATTTTAGCTCTTCTCTCTTAAGGCCCGCTTTAAAATACACTTCTTCACCCCACACTCTCTTCCACTGTGAATACGACTTGAGAGACAGTGACGCTGAGACCTCACACGTCCACTTTTGGATTTCTTGACACTCAAGAATCCATTGCACTTGTGTAGCTACTGTCCCGACCACCTTACCTTCCCCTAATCCAGCATTCCACAGACCTGATAGCCCGCAATTATTCAATACAGCCCTTACCTTACTCTGCCAAGCATCTTTCCTGTTATCATTAAGGTCCTCAAGCAGCGCAGCCTTCACGAGTCTATTATCTGGCAAACTTGATATCCGTTCCCAGTACTTCACCATTTTTACAATTCTCTTACCTCTTAATGAATGAATACCTAGGTCACCTCTTAGTACTAATCCGTTAAACTTTCCACTTAACCCTATCAACCTTTTATAATGACTTAGCTGCACGCGCTCAATTTTCTCCCCCTTTTCATATCCCCACACTTCCGCTGCATATGATAATATTGGACTTATTTTTGTATTGAATATTACTTTTTGAATTTTCATCTCTCCTGGGCCTAAACAATTTATCATACTTTTCATTACCATCCATGAAGCTTTCTGGCCTTTCGCCGCTATACTATCCAGCTGTGCACCCCACTTCCCCGTAGCCGAAAACTTACAACCTAGATATACAAACTCTTTCACTATTTTAAGTTCTATCCCTTTAAAATAAAATCTTTCATTGCATTCCTCATTTTTACCGAAAACTAGTATAACAGATTTCGCGGTGTTTAATACTAGCTTTTTCTTATCCAGATAATCCTGCAAAATACCAAGCAGCCTCCGCAGATCATCTGCTGTCTTTCCTAGAAGAACTATGTCATCTGCGAACAATAAACAAAATAAATTAAATGCCATCAGTTGCAGCCTGGGGGCTCCACTCACCGTAAAATAATCTTCTATATCATTTATATACAAAGAAAAAAGCCTTGGGGACAACGTGCATCCCTGTTTGACACCAAGCCTACTTATTACTGCTCTAGAGTATTCTGACCCTACCTTTACTATTACCTTAACTACTTCATACATTCTTACTATTATTCTCACAAAACTCGGTGGGAGCCCAAGCTCCACCAAACTAGAAACTAGTAACTTCCTAGATACTTCATCGAATGCCCCTCGTATATCCAGGAATGCTGCGAACAGTTTGTTATTTTTTCTTCTCGTGTATTTTCTAACCAAAACATTCAAACAAAATATCTGGTCAACTGCACTATAATTTTCCCGAAATCCTGCCTGACATTCTATAAGCTTACTCTTCGTTTTTAACCAATTATCTAATCTAGAACAAATTATCCTACAAAACAACTTACTGAGACTATTACCTAGTGTTATGTTTCGATAATTTTTATGCTGGTGCCTTTCACCTTTCTTGAAAAGCGGGATAACCACAGATGTTGTCCATTGCTCAGGCCAATGGGCCAAATTAATCATTGAAGAAAAAAGAGTTGCGATTGTTTGTAACACCCAAACTCGAGCAAACTTCCAAAGATTCGTAGGGATACCATCGGTACCTGGTGCAGATCCTCCTCGCATACCCTTGAGTGCCTTCCAAACTTCTTCGTTACTGACCTCCTTTATTAGCTGTTGATCCTCCTCTAGTAGCGGTCTGTCAACCGTATCCTCCATTAACTGTATCTGATGAACTAATCTTGACTCATCTGATGTAGATATATTATCTTCTATTTCCTTGTACTTACCTTCTAGATGCTGAGGCCACGTATCTGCCCTAGGTGTACTCCGCGTTCCTTTCTTTGGTCCTATTTCCTTTTTAACTAAATTCCAAAAACCTTTGCTATCACTGTTCCTAAACTTATTTTTTAACTTCAAACTACACTCCACTTCATAATCCCTCCTCTTTTTCTTTAACATATTCTTATATTCCCTACGTTTTGCCCTATACCACTCTAAATTCTCCTCTAACGACCCGGGTATACTCGCCTTCACATCCTCAAGCGACTTTATTACTATTTGTTTCATCGCCTCACAATCCTCATCATAAAACAACTTCACATTCTTATTTGTCCGGCCCTGTTCTTCCGATACCTTCTCACCAACCTTATACACCAAATCTGTCAATGCATTAAGCGGTTCCTCCACCCTTCCCTCTTCTACCAACTGTTCCAATGCTCCCAGACGCTCGGAAAACTCGCCTGAGAATAGTTCCTTCACAACATTTTCGCTCTCTTGATGGACCAGTAATTTTTTCTTAATTTCCGGGTGAGCCTTTTTTTCAAACCTGCGGCTACAACTTCGATTCTTCGTCGCAATCGCTTGCTTCAAAGACACGCTGAAAGGGACGTGATCAGAGCCCGGCAAAGCTAGAACCTCAAAATCAACACACAGTGGAAGGAGTCCAAAACTCACCATACTATAATCAATAACACTGGGCGACCTCCCAGAATAACAAGTAAATTCACCCACCCCCTTGTCACTCCCTACCCTACCGTTTAAAATTACAAGATTTTCCTTACTACAAAACTCCAACAATTTACTTCCATAATTATTCTTCTTTCGTAGATGATCCTTACTCGTTCTCTTCGCAACAGCAACATCACCCTCCGAAAAAGTGTCCACAATACCTTGGCAAGGGTCCACTTCATGCCATCTTTCGGCAGAATCTCCAGTGTAACCATTGAAATCTCCTACAAAAAGAAATTCATCCGCAGAAAATTTGACAGAATAATCAGACATCTCTTTTTCTAGAATGGACCACGTATCTTCATCTTTAAACGAGCTAGATTCAGGTGGGACATACACAGAACAAATAATCAAACTCACCGAATTAACGCAAAGCCTAACCCATACAATATTACATGAATTGCTTCTCAGCCTTGTTACTTTTGTATAAGCTTTCGAAACCAGAATACTCACACCTCCGTATGTACGCCCATTTGAAGAACTCTTACGGTGTGATCCAAAATAAAGAAAATTATCAAAAGCTTTTTCCTCACGTAACCACGTCTCAACAAGCGATATCACAGAATAATCCTCCACCGATACCAACGATTGAAACTTAACACTAGAAAAACCTTGAATGTTCCAATGACCTATTTTAAATAACGGACCATGGCCCTTCCCAACCTAATCACCTTTCGCGACATTTGCTGAATCACGTGGTTTAAACAACCTTCTTGGCGCGAGAGACCCCTTACTGGTCCCCGCAATTCCAGCCATGTTAGGCTCACCTCGAACCGCTTTACTCTTTTGACGCAAATGATCATCTGGGCTGATAACTTCTTGGTTATTTCTTTTAAGTCCGAATGCCGTTGCTGCACCAGCAATAGGTGTCTTCTCATGCTCATCCTCGTTCCCACTTGAAGCCTCCTTGTCAGTGTCTATTGCGCTACCGAATGAGTTCAGGGACACCTGAGAATCACACCTGTTCTTCTGCCTCTCTGTATCTTCCTCACCTGTGCGCTCAGTTCGCTCAACCACTTGTTTCTTTTCGAAACTGTACATGAAACACTGCTGCTCAACAAAGAGCCGCAAACCCCTAAGCTTTGCTATCCGGTTTTCCGCCCGGGCTTGCTCAAGAACCGATTTCAGAGCGTTGCGCGCAAACATTTCTCTCTCAGTATAATCTGGACTCACAGCCAGATTAGAGCCTTTCAACCTTTTTCCCGATTTAAGGATAAAATCACGATAATGGCCACTTGTAAATTTCACGAGCACTGGTCTCACCCCTTGCGTCGCGCGCAGCCTGAAAGTATCACGAATGTCTTGTGGCATCAGCTTTAATTCTGGGGAAAAATTGTTCAGTACCCCTACTATATCGTCTCTTAACGTCTTTCCTCTAACCGATGGGGTAAAGTTGTACACTATGATGTTACATCTTTTTTATTCCTCTTCCAATCTCTGGAGCCGTAAAGTCGTCGAAGTAAGTTCTGCGCGTAAGCTACCAACATCCGTCTTTAGAACTGAAGTTTCAGCACTGAAGCTTTTTACCGCGGAATCAACGGTCGATGACATATACTTCAAGTCCTTCGTTAATCCATCAATTTGGATGGAAATCGGGTCCAACCTCTCCAATCTGCTGTTAATGTTTTCCAGAACTTGGCTAAATTCCGTACTACCCATGATAATGACTTGGGCTAAAAATAAGCGGCTACTTAACTTGAAATAAGGGCCGAGCCCCACGGTCGCCTCCGAGTGACTATTCCAGCCAAACTGTGTAGGGTCGGCCCACCTGCTTATCTGCACGGGAGTCAAAACTCATATGAACGTGCAGTTCTAAATCCAATCAACAGAGTGTATTTCAACTCTATTTCAATGACGCGGCTAGAGAGTTGTTTTCACCGCGACTGCTGAATGAATACTGACTATCTCAAAATGGCGTTAGTTCAACCAGGGTTTAAGCAAAACCCTTGCCGCACGATTGATAATGGTCCCTTGGGGATCATCGTTTGGTCAAAAGTATTTTTCCGCTTTGCGGTTAAGAAGCGCACTTTAGGGGAGCTAGAAACTCAATTGTAAGCAAATCCTTGAGAAAAGACATTCCTTCAGCCCAAGAGACAGAAATTATCATGGGCTCATGGGGATCAAGAAAATGCATTTTTTTGCTTTAAAAGTAGTTTTAGTACTTTACGGTTATGATGAGTACATTAAGGAATGGTCGGATCTGGGAAGTGACAATTTATAAGCCAATCTTGTCAAGTCTCTAATGTTTCAGCCAAGTTTCATCGGCCTAGCACATCCTGAAGTACCTTAACTCGCGGATCACCGGAATCCCCCCCCCCCAAATCCCCACACAGTGCCCAGATCCAATCCGGTTATGTAAATGATTTACCTGGAGCATTTGTCGTAATTCGCACCAAGTTCCATCCCGATCTCTCCAGTGTAAGCGAGTAACGAGTTTTCGGGTCACCCCCCCCCCCCTCACAGTTGTCGGGATCCAGTCCCGACATGAACAAGACCAAAGGTTTCGATGGGATCCCAAAAATATCTGATCCAGAGAACTGGGTCTTGTCTTAGCCAGATCCAGTCATCGCCAGACTCCTTGAACATTTTTACAATTAAAATTCAGAAACAGATTAAGGCCAAATACCTAATCACCTGAGAAAACCAAGTTCAGATATGAATTCAGCATGTGTGTTTACCCCTATAAGTCATATCTGTTTTGACGAAAACTTCCTGCCACTTCTGCCAATTTCCCGGTTTCGGCCGAACTCCAGAACTACTTGTCCGGCAAAAAAAGAAAGCTCAAAGACGAAATCAGGGTATCTTCTTTCCCCAGTAATGAACATCTGATCAACTTCAAATAAAAATTTAGCTTATAACAAATTTTCCGATTCCAGCCGGATTCGGGTCGAACTATATGTCCGGGTAAAATATGGTTGTCATACAGGGACTCAGCATCTCTTCTTACCCCTAAATCGCTTATCTAATCAACTAGAAATAAAACTTTAACTTCCAACAGTTTTCCGGTTTTGGCCGGATTCCGGGCGAACTACATGTCCTGGTAGAAAATTGTTTTCACATAAGTGTTCAGCATGTCTTCTTGCCCTAAATCGAACATCTGATCAACTCCAAATAAAACTTTTAATTTTGACAAACTTTCCGGTTTGGGCCGGATTCCGGTCGAAATACTTGTCCGTCGAGAAAATAGTTTTCACCATCGTCTTCAGCATGTCTTCCTACCCCCAAATCGAACATCTAATCAACTTCAAATAAAACTTTTACTTTCAACAAACTTTCCGGTTTTGGCCGGATTCCGGGCGAACTACTTGTCCGATGACAAAATGGGTTTCACCGTCGTGTTCAGCATGTCTTCTTACCCCATAATCGACTATCATATTAGCTGTTTCAAAATATTTTGTTTGCCGCTTAATTTGAAACCCCTCCCCCACCCCTAAATGTAGGGCTATAAAGCCCATCTACGAACTTGACTGGTCCGACGACCCAACGAATCCTCACACCAAGTTTCATCAAAATATCTCATTCCCTTCGAGAGTTATCGTGCTTACAGACGGACGGACGGAAGGACGGACCGACAACTTTTGCGATGTCATAGGTATCCCTCCACTTACGTTTTGGGATCCCAAAAAGAAATCAGACATGTCTCCTGTCCAATTACTATATCTCATCGGAATCCGATCACCCGTTCAAACGTTCAAAAGTATTCGAGATTCCCCCCCCCCCCTCCCTCCATTCCCCTCACGATGATCGGGTCGAGAAAATTATTATTTCCAAGTCAGTTTGATCAGGTCCCTGATAAGCCTGCGAAGTTTCCTTGTGAAAATCCCCGAAGCCGCCATCACCGGAATTTCGGGAAACCCACTCCTTCTATTCAGTTATTTAGTTTCATTCAAATCGGATCACCCGTTCGAAAGTTACGCGTGACATTCCGGACAACCCCCCCCCCCCCCCCAAAAAATGGTCGGGTGGACCAAGTTAAATTTGATGGTTAATTTGATGGTGTCCCTGATATGCCTGTCTAGCTTCATCGTTTTAGCACAACTGTAGGTACCCTAACTCGAGAACAGTGGACCGCCCGACCGACCGAAAAGTTATTGGTATGGCAATTTGGCAATTGAGCAAGTGCCATAAAAAGGATGTAGCTGATATTCGAATTGCATACTTACGAAACTGTAAATTCCTTCTCTAATTGCCACAAACCGAAATGATACATAAGTTTTCAGTCACGAATGTAACCGTTAAACTTGACGAGCTGAGAAGGCTGTCGGTCGCGGCGTTTTCTCCGTACCATGGTCTTGTATGTTTAATTAAAGTAATTTTGTATCATAATTCAAGTTGTGTTCTTCTTTCCATGTATGTACACTATTTCTATTGATAGAAGTTGGTAAATAAAAACACCATTCTGTCGTGGCTGCTTCCAACCGGGTGTTTACCATAAGTTCGGATTTTCCGGTTCCATCGTCTCGTGATGACTATTATTGCTTAGTGCCCAGCCTTTTTATGGCACTTGCGGCTTCGCTCAAGTGCCATATACCGATCACTTCTCGGTCGGTCGGTCTGTCCACTCTTCTCGAGTTAGGGTACTTCCAGATGTGCTAGGACGACGAAACTTGTCAGGCATATTAGGGACCTGACAAAACTAACTTGTAAATAGTCACTTCCCCGATCCTACCACCGTGGGGGGAGTGGAGGGAGGGGGAATTTGGAATATTGAGGCATGCGTAACTTTCGAACGGTGGTCGGATCGAAATGAAGCTTGATATGTGGAAAGAACACGCGCCTCATTTCCGGGGTACCGGAAATAACGTGACACGCTTAGAGTGAGGGATCGGGATGAAACTTGGTGGGTAGAAGAAACACATATTCTTGATACATCGTTGACATAACCGGATCGGATCTGGGCACTGTGGGGGGGGGGGGGGGCTGGATCCCGGATTTCTGGTTAGCACGGGTTTAGGTACATCCAGATGTGTTAGGATGATGAAACTTGGCACGCTTACCAGGGACGCGACCAAACTGACTTGGAAATAGTAACTTTCCAATTCGACCATCGTGTGGGGGGGGGGGATCCGGAATATTGTGGCATGGTGACTTTCGAACGGGTGATCAGATCTGATTGAAACGTGATACGAGGAAAGAACACATGCTTCGTATATCCCATTTTATGTCCGTACCGGATCTGCCAACTGTTGAGGGGGAGGGGTACCGGGAATTTCGTGACACGCTTAGATTGGAGGGATCGGGATGAGACTTGATGGGAAGAACAAGCATATATCCTTGATAGATCGTTGACATAACCAGATCGGATCCGGGCACTGTGGGGGGGGGGGGTGGAGGCTGGGTCCAGGATCTCCAGTTACCTTGTTGTGCTAGTACGATGAAACTTGGCAGACTTGTCAGGGACCCGACAAGATTGACTTAATAAAAGTAATTTCCCCGATCCTACCATCGGGGGGGGGGGGGGTAAATCCGGGATCTTGAGGCGGGCATAACTTTCCAACGCGAATTGGGACACAAACGAAACTTGACAGTTGGAAACAGCTCGTGTCGCCGATTACCATTTCGTGTCCGGACCGGATCCGATAACTCTGAGGGGGGGGGGGGGGGGGGAGGATTAGAAGGGGATCGGTAATCTTGGAACAAGCTTAGAGTGGAGGGACCGGGATGAAACTCGGTGACAAGAAAAAGGACAAGTTGTAAATACATTTTTGACAGAAATGGACCGGATCGGTGCAGTGTGGGGTCTTGGAAGGGATTAGAAGGGGATCGGTAATCTTGGAACAAGCTTAGAGTGGAGGGACCGGGATGAAACTCGGTGACAAGAAAAAGGACAAGTTGTAAATACATTTTTGACAGAAATGGACCGGATCGGTGCAGTGTGGGGTCTTGGAAGGGGTTTCCTGGAAATCCGGTGATCGCGAATTAAGGTACTTACAGATGCACTTGGATGGTGAAATTCGGCAGGTGTATTGGGGACCCGATCAGATTGACTTGGAATCAGTAATCTCCCCGATCCGACTATCTTCGGGGGAGTGGAGGAAACTGGAATCTGGACTTCCAGAATGTCATGCTTAACTTTTGAACGGTTGGTCGGACCCGAAGGAAACTTGACAGCCGACTAAAGGATGTGTTTCTGATCTCGCGAACACGTTCATAATCCCCCAAGGGCCCATGATCATTACCTAAAGTATATAAAATGAGTTTTCAGCCCCTTTTAAGTGCGTATCTAACTGCAAAGTGAAACGAAATATTTGTTTCCAAAAGATCCATTTTCGTGATACCAAAGAGCCCGTGATAATTTCTGCCTCAAGGGTTTTCTTTCCAGACTTTCCAGCATAAATGGAGCACCAGTGTTACCGCAAAGTGGACAAAACATTTTTTAAAAACTACATTTTTAAGAAACTAAACATTTTTAAGATCCCCAAGGGCCCATGACCATCTGTGCCACAAGTATTTTGCTTCCAAGTTCAGTTCGATCCGCTTAAAGTGCGCATCTTAGCCGCAAAAAAATACTTTCGAGCGAATGATATACTTTCATGACCCAAGGGCCCATGATCAGTTGTGTACAAGTGCATTTGCTCACCAAATGGATTCCTAGCCCCTTTACATTGAGCATTGTAACCGCAAACTGTATGGGATATTTTTACTAAGCCATATATTTTCATGAATTAGAAAGGTCCATAATCGTGTGCCTCAACACAGCACAAAACTTAGCTGTTACCCTTACCTACTACGTCTGCTTGCCAGTGCCATATGAGCTTACAGCTCTTGTTCAGAGATTGAATGTGTGTGCAGGGGCGTCACGTATGGCGGGAGGGGGAGATCCCCCCCCCCCCTCAATGTTGCCGGCAAAAAATAACCGGATCGGCGCGAAGCACCGCAATTTTTCATAAAAACAGTTCGTGAAAACAGTCAGTTTTCCTGAAAATCAGTCGATTTTTCATTAAAACGATATTTTTTTTTCTCGAAAACAGTCGGCTTTTCTGAAAATCAGTCGATCCAAACGGTGGTTTTTTTCTTGAAACCAGTCGTTTTTTTCTGCAAAAGCAGTCGGTAAAAATGACCAGCCACTCGGCAAAAACCTTCCCCCCCCCCCCCAAACATTTTGGCTAGTAACGCCTCTGTGTGTGTGCATGTGCTTACTGCAGGTTGTGTGTCAAAGCATGTGATAACTGATCAGGGTACAGTACAGACCGTACAGAGCTTTAAGCAGCGTCATGTCGGTAGCGACTGTGCGCTTCGGGAGGCTGAGCAGTACATTGTCATCAAGCGTAAAGCCATCAGAAAATGTCTCTATCAGGATTTTCTTTTTTTCACCGGAATTACCAAAAAAGGGAGGGAGGTTTCTGAGGCCCGGTCGCGTGCTTGAAATTTTTCTTTTTTACAGGCATTGAGCATCACGGAGACTTTCGGCAAGCAGCTCATGCAGTTACATGGCGTCTCAGGCAAAAAGGCTGCGGCCATCATCAGTCGCTTCCCTTCTCCCGACAGCCTGTTTAAGGCCTACGAAGCCTGCAGTTCTGAAAAAGATCGGGGAGAGCTGATCAGCGGAGGGAAGACGAACAAGACCGGCATAAGTGCACAAATCAGCAAGACGATCCACATGTTGTACAATCGCAAGTCTCTATAGGACCCCTACAATTTGGAATGATGTTGAAATTCTAGCAAGCTTTGCTGATCAAAAGAAATTTGAAATTCGAAAGCTTATATTTTACTAGGAAATGTCCTGGCTTCGGGTAGGACTTGAGCCATTCTAGCTTTCTCACCCCGAGATTAGAAACGAAGTTGTCTTTTTACAAAGGAGATATTAGTATTTTGTATGATGATGGAATTTTTGTACGTACTGAGACTGAGACAAATTATCCGACTTTTAGTGCTCATCTTCAGATATTGTATTTACATCCAGAACAAGAGCTACACTGTCAGAAGTTTCATAACAGATAACACGAGGATGCGCGGTTTCAACAGATAATGCGTAACAGATAACACTTCGGATGTTATCTGTTGTATTTGAAAACTTTATGTATGAAATGTTATGCATAACAAGCTTTGCTAGGAAGAGCCAAAAAAGCATCTACTGACTTTATTCCTTATCGTCGTGATGTCCGAAAACTCAGCAGATACTTTTTGGCCGGTCTTTCGGTTCTTCCTGATGGTAGCGCTTATTATGCATAACATTTTGAAACACAACATACAACATCCGAAGTGTTGTCTGTTATGCATTATCTGTTGAAACCGCGCATCCTTGTGTTATCTGTTATGAAACTTCTGACAGTGTACGAGCTCATATAGCACTTAAGAAAGTAGATGAGAACGTCACAAAATACCCCGCCATTCAAAAATATGGTTCGGACCGAGAACTAGGATATATAGTTTCACTCAAGTCTGAGCATTTCCGGCATCCCCTCGGATCATCTCGGGCAAATGACTTTTAACCTTCCTAGTTTCAACCCAATAGATCCACTTGCTTGGTCGCTAGACGTGCCACACGATTTCCGGTACCCCCCTCCTACTCCCTCTACCGCAGCCGAATCTGGTTCGGACTCCTAAATGTATCATTAAACCAACTATCAAGTTTCACTTGAATCTAAGCATTCTGGGGGAACTTCCGGTAACTCCTCACCGTGGTCGGATCAGTTTCGAACCCCAAAATAAATCATATAGGGCATATGGCTTTCTCTATATTCCAAGCTTCATTCAAGTCCCTCCACTTTTTAAACCCCTATGCAAGCCAAGACATTTCCGAGACTCCCCTTCCAACTCCCACCACTGTGGCTGAATACGACTCGGATATACAAATGTCGCATCTCTGACATCTCCTCTTCCTGTCCGTCAGGTTTGACTGGAATCGGAGCATAGCCTAACTGCAAATTCCCCAAAGATGGTCTGTTCCAGGAACACAAGTTTTCCTAGGAAATTGTGCCTGCAATTATATCTGCAAAGTTTCATCGTCCTTAGAACATCTGGAACTGTCCTCAGTGGCGATCACCAGAATTCCGGCAAAGACCCTCCAACTCCCCCCCCCCCACACACTGAGCCCCGATACGACCTGGTTCTGTCAATTACGTATCTAGGGCTAATTCTTGTTCTGCCCACCAAGTTTCATCCCGATCCCTCCCCTCTAAGCGTTAGCGTTCTCAACGATCCCCCCCCCCCTTTCACCCGATCGCGGTCCGGATTTAAAATGGGACGTCTGAGGCAGGAGGTGTTTCTAATATCAAGTTTCATTTAAATTCCATCACCCACGTTCAATAGCTGAGCTTGCCACTAGATTCCGGATTCCCCATCTCTCCACTCCACCCACGATGGCGGGATACGAGAAATTACATTTTTAAGTCGATCTGTTCGGGTACCTGACAAGCCTGCCAAGTTTCATCGTCCTAACACATCAGAAATTACCGCGGAATCACTAGAAATTCGGATACCCCCCCCCCCCCCTCCCCAGAGTGACTGGGTCCGGTCCAATTATGTCATTCACGTAACTAGGCTTTGTGCTTGTTCTCCCCACCAAGTTTCATCCCGAACCCTCTACTCTAAGCGTTTCCCAAGATTTCCGTTTCCCCCTCAAACTCTCCCCAACGTCTGAAACACGAGGTCTTTCTATATGTAAAGTTTCACTAAGATCCGACCACCCAGTCGTAAGTTAAAAATACCTCATTTTTCCGGATTCGTCCTCCCTCCACTATCCCCAGATGGTCGGATCGGGGAAGTGACTAATTCTAGTTTAATGTGGTCCGGTCCCTGATACGTCTGCCAAGTTTCATCGTCTTAGCTTATGTGGAAGTGTCAGAACTAGCAAAACCGGGACCGAATGACGGACAGAAATTGCGATCAGTGCCACAAAAATCAACCGTCAAATATTTATAAGTGCTCATGGTAAATATTGTTCGATCGTCCGTTTTCATACATTCAAAACAGTGGCTAAATCCGGGTACGTCAGCCTGACGAGGACCCTTGCCAAGAAGGTCCGAAATATCGCTGCCAAAAGCATCGTAGCTGACGTTCCCGTGTTTAGCCACTTTTTAAACATTGAACGATGTTTCCCAGTCAGCTTGGGCTCAAGGAGTATTCGTCCGTTTTCGCCAACCACATGTCTGACAGCTCTTCGTTTTGTCGACATGTTTGGCCAGAATACGCACTGCAAGAACAGGGAAGCGTGACAGTTTCGTTCTTCAACTACTACTGCGGAGCACGCATGGCAAAATGATAACTGACTCCTGAATCACGACTGATAAATAGCAGAATGTATGAGTATATTTTATTCAGGACCGGTCAATAGCTGCCGCTAGTTTTAGTTGGTCAGAATCTTCGTTGGGACTATGACCCATAATTTTCATGCTCATCGCTGACGATTCTCGAAGGTATTTCAATGCACAAGCTGAGATGATCTAGAACCCCTTATTTTTCTTCCCACTCTCGTATGCATCCATGGCGCGTCTCCCTTGGGCGGGGCTGACTGAGCCGCATCTACTTTGAAATTCAACCCATATACTCTTGAGAATAGCCAGTGATGATCCAAAAATCACAAGCACTTGATTAGAGCAATATCTCAAGGAAATGCGGGACTTGTAATACTTGTCTACTCGTCCACAGTAATCACTCAGCCGATTCTATCCCCGAACATTTTAGATCCATACGATATTTTAGTTATCTTTCGCTTGTACTACGATCGAATCTTACCGCTACACTTTTGCCTCCTCCGGACCGAATATATCATAGCCAGACGTTGGGAAAGCCGATTTACTTCGGTTTTGTAACGAAAAGAATGAACCAAAATCTTGAGAACGATTAAATTGTGTGTTTTTTCATAGTTGTATTCTCCTTGAAGGAGAAAAATGGTAGTTAAACTATGACGAAGGAGAAGACATTATTTTTCTGCGTACTGCATTTCCTTTCATAAGGCCTGCCAACCGCTTGGTCTGTTACTTACTACGCTTCATAGTAAATTATAGTCCTAGGAAGGTTCGACTAAAGGCACTTTTATACACACAGGACTAGCACAGGGCAGGCGAGAATAGCACTGAAAACATCCCAGAGAGTTCTGTGGTCAGAGTTATCAGAACGTCGGTCCCTTAACCGAAACTTTGCATGACCAACCCCCCACGACCGTAACTTGTCTGTTAAAAATCTGACAATAGTGGCGATTTGTCCTTGAGTTGTGCCAAAGGAGGACGCTGGAACAGAGTAAAACTGACACGAATCAAAATCTGGGCTTGAACTTATCAAGCAGTATATTCTCGAGTGAGCCTTGTTAACCTTGATCTTCTCAGAGGCCAGGGAAGGCCAATAAACGTCATTTAGACTAAAACAAATTACTAACTTTTGACAAAACGTGATATGGGCGAAACCACTTCCAGGTTTCGGGCATCTCAACAACGCAACAATCCGAACAACAAATACTCCACTAAAAGATTTCAGTTCATCGCTAGATTAAAATAACTCAATTCCTAAATATAAGTCGGCGAGCCTTCCAGGCTTGCTCCACAAGCAATACAGATTCGTTCCTCCTTGCTGTTGACTAGTGTACACTTCCAGCATTCTTTCCCACCGCTAGGCGGTCCACCTACAACCTGGGTTTCCGTCTCAGGTTCAAGGTCTTTAGATTTGCCACAAATTTCGCAGGCTTGATTTCCGGAAGCGTTCAAATACGTGCAAAAATGACACTCCCATCTCTTTCTAGATACTGCTTGCGGTGGGATCGGATCAAACTCGCCCAGATCGGGCCCATTTGATTTTTGTGCATCTTTCATCTGTTGCAATTTTTCCCCTCGGTCATTTTCAGGTGGCATTTTGGCTTGCTTTCCATTGACTCTCGATACAACTCCTTGCACTACCTTTGTTGAGGACTCGAAGCTCTGCAGGTCCTGCCTTATTCGTTGTTCAATTTCTGGCTTTTTCGACTGTTCAGTCGAAGACTTTGGGTGGTCAGGCGTTGGTCTTGTGTAGCTGTCTACCTGATTGCGGTCCTCTCCGTTTTTCAGATTCTCCTTACCAGGGTTATAGTGCTCAGCCCTGTGTTTTGTACCCACCCGTGTCGGTTCAGCTGACCTTGAGTTCTGATCGCGCCGCGCTGTGCTGTCGACTTCATCACAAGATATGTTGTCTCGCATGGCTGCGACCCGGTCGACCAAGAGATCACCTCTCTCTCCAAGATCCTTTGAGTACCCTTGGCTTTCCAAATCGCGGTAGACGTAATCCCAAATCGTATGTCCGCCCGAGTACTGGACCGATCCAGTACTCGGGGTTTGCTCTCCCTTCTTCGGCCTTTCGTTTAGTGACAGAAAGCTTAGTTGCTCGTCAGTCGTTTTCACGTCCTCCTGAGAAAGCTGAAGCACAGAGAGTGGAATTAGCGGCGACTTAATTCCCACGTCTTCAACATTGCTATCTAGGAGGTGATGTTTGTGCTGATTCATATTTTGATCATATTCAGGAAGCTTGTTCCCTCGCGTTGGCCTTGTGGGAGGTGCCGGCTGCAGGTACTGGTTTGGTGGATATTGCGGCAGGACATCGGGCGGGCGATCTCTGTGCCCATTTTCTTTTCCAGACGGAACGGGGTGGGGTAAAATGGTGGCTCCGTAAGGATAAGGGTTATAAGGAGCTGGATACCGCACTTGTGGGTCAGAGTAACTGAGAGGGATTCTCTGGTCGCTGGGGCAGTGGATTGGTGGTCCGTATTGCTTGTAATACTCTTCTTCACGACGCCGATAAAGGATTGCTCTAGTCGCTTGCTCCGGTGTAGATATGTAGTCCCGGCGGAAAGTTACAATTTCTTCCCAAGACGTTGGGTATTTCGATGAAACACCTTCCCAAATGAAGCGTAAAATCTGAAACAGACAATGCAATTGAGTTGATTTAGGACTATATCTACACAACCCCGCGTGCAGCATGAACCAATGAAAAATCTGTAGCCTGTGTAGTTGTATGGTACTTGTAAGAAAAAGTTCTTGTAAGAGCAGTACTACAGAATACTTTAATTTAATGTGCCTCACACTGGGCTAATCTTAAGCAGTGGTATTCAGTAGCATTCCTCCATCATCAAGTTGGTACTGCCTGCTTTTTCGTACAACTTCATAGGACTATTTTGAGATAATTTTTCACCGGGGACTGGGCCGTGCCTGCTTTTTCGTACAACTTCATAGGACTATTTTGAGATAATTTTTCACCGGGGACTGGGCCGTGCCCCGACGGATGTACCTAAAACCTATACCGAGGTTGCGCACATATTTACCGTTTTACCATATTACATATTACCATGTGTATTATTATTATATAAGTAAGAGGACGCGCACTAAGTATTGGCGGGCTTACCCGTTTCGTAGATTCCGATGTGGGAAGGAAACCACTGAGCCTCGCACAAAAAGAGTTAGAATGTCGCATGGACTGCCGCTCAACAGCAAGAGCAAAGCGACCCCCCCCCCCCCTATTTCCTTTCCTGCACGATTCCCAATTGAACGTCTGCTAGTTGTTTGTGCTCATGATAATGAGCAAGCCCGTCAGGTTGATAACGTTTGGACAGCTACTTCCTTGTCCGCAAATCTTGTTTTGAGATTCCGAGGGAACTAAAATCCGCATCTATTGTAAACAAATTCTCTGTCCAGTTTTCATATAAGCTGCTAGCAAAACTTCTTATTGCAACAGTCTGTTTTTGCTGAACGGTGAAAGAGTTGTATTCCATCCTCGACCCCATTCTGTTGGACGAGCAACAAAATAGGCATTCTGCTACAAACATCATGCACGGGGAGCAGGTCCTTCAGCGGAACTGCATATGAGAACAAAACGACGACATCGGTGAAGAAGAAAAAGAGAGTCATGGAATGGGCCCTCCTATTTTCATTGACTTGGGGAAGAAGATTTCAAAAACTCTGACCAATGCTAAACAGAAAGCGGACTTCGACAATGGTGGGTATGGAGACACTGTTATTCTGCAACACCTATCCTATTCGAAACATAAGATGAATCAAACCAGAAGAAAAGTAAGAGGAGTTTGCTAGAAGAGATGGTTGTATTTAGGAAAGCAAAAGAAGAGAAATGCAAAAAAACAAGAGCAAAGAGCAGAAAACAAGGATAAAGATATGATGCTATTTTGAAAAATACTACGCCAACTTGTTAGAACTTCTGGTTAAGGGAAAAAGAAGAAACATCAGTCTTGATATGACATTTACAGAATTATTTCTAAAATGTCTATTAACAAACATATTTTATTAAGAGGTACAGGTTAAGAGGTTAACAAAAAAATCATCCATTGTTGCTGAGTAGCCAAAAATGGGTGGAAATTAAATACGAATGCTGTTTACTAGTCCCTCAACTTCAAACTGGTGTAATCGACGTTTTATGTGACAACCTGCACGGTGAACAGCATGAGGAAGACGAAACAAACAAAAAAAGCAACTAAAGTTATCAGACGGGGCTTTACCTCACACTCTGTTTTCGCGAGAAGGCAATCACGTGCAACTCTTGCTACTCGATCCGGGTCGACGGGGCCTTCCAAAACTAACTTGAAGCCAGATGCACTCCTGTATCCGAGCAAGTTCAATATTTCTGTCGAGTTCATCAAGTGTCCTTCAACTTGATGCTTGAACATCCCACAGTACAGCTAGAAAGAAAACATTCTTTAGTTCACAAGGTACTGCTCAATTCTCCATATTCCAGTTCAGCGCTTCCAAGCGGACTAGTTTCTTTTAATCCCCCTATGCCTCACCATCAGCACTTACTGACGGACATAGTAAAACAGATTCACAGGTTTATGAGCAGAAAATCTGCAGTACTCTTGATGACTATTTGTCCTTGTCGATCCAAAATCTCCGGCCTCTCCGGGTACCGAGCGGAAGAAAGGCAGAAGTGGTGTCACAGCTGCTGCTAAGGTCGCAGTGATTGGCCGACACAGGATTTGAGTCGTTGAGTTCGAGTCGTACAGACACGCTTACTGCTTCTTCCTGAGGATCACTGGCGTGTTTTTTACTTAGTCATATAGATAGAGTATCTGTTGCCCAGGTAATGGAGGTTTTGCATATGCTTCAGTAGTAGAAAGTGAAAGTTACCCACTACCATGTGGGCCGACTTTTTACTATGTCTACACAAATGTTGACTGTGAGACCATGGAAGACTAACAGAAACTAGTCCACTTGGAGCGCCGAACAGGAATAAGGCCAGTTGTTAGACACAAGCATAGCTCGTACCAGTATTAACAACTCTGGTATCTAGCTTCCGAATTTTCAGAAGAACCACCAAAGAATAATTTGTTTTCTGGGGTGCAACTGGTCAAAAGTTCAAAGTGATCGAGGTTATTTTTCTGAACAAATTTTAAAGGTAGGCTAATATTTTCCTGAATGTGTGGAGCATAGGGCTGATTAATAACAATAACATACACTAATGCCACATAAATTCAACGAAATGTCTTAGGTCACTTCACTGTCATAAAATAGTAGGGTCATGTCAGTATTGTATGGTGTCATGAAAACAAGAAAAATCGGTTTGATAGTCGACTATCGACTATCAAACCGAAGTGTGAAATCTAAGATGGGTGTGAAACAAGGTTGCTCTCTGTCTCCAAAATTATTCGCATTGTTTATAAATGATGTAGTCCAGTTCATGACGGACTGTTCGGCCCCAACGGTGACGCTAGATATCATGTCTCTTGTTGTTGTTGTTGTTTGGGGTTTGACGCGTTCGACCGAAAGGTCATATGCGTTCGTATCACTCGTTCTTGCAGAGCTTTATATTCACTAACTTGCTTGGGTATCACTCGAATATTTTCACTGATTTCGTCTTATGTATATCACTTGTCTTGCTGGTTGGTTGGGGTTGTGTTGCTGCGGCAAATACCTGCGTCATAAAAACAAATATGTCAAAACGTGCACTTTGTCGTGAGCATGTCAATTCATAAAACGAAAAAGATTACAACTCTGAAATACAACAAATCACATATTATTTCTCATTCCTTCATCTTTTCTATGGGATATATTTCTCTTTTTTTCTCCCATCTCTATAAGGGTGTACTTTTTTTTTATCCCTTTTTTTTTTTTTTTTTTTTTTCTATTTCATATTAAAACACTATCCTCTTTAATTAACTTCATTCAATCTATCTGTATTAAAATACATCAAACCAATACCTTATTGTATGTTACTATCTAACAATTATAATCTTCTCTAATAAACAAACTGATGCTAGCACGCGTCGAAACCATGACAAACCAAAAATAAAATTCAATAAAAATAATATAAATTTAAATTACAGGGAGTGAACCAAACCAGTAGCATGAACGAATCTACCCAGAAAATTTGTGCTTAGTTTTCTAGCCCAAAGCGGGGACGTGTGGTGGCCCAGAACGGCACGCATTGTGAACGCTCTGAATGACTTCTCACAACTTTTTCTTAATACTTCTCTCTCCTTGTGGTATTTCCTACAACTGAAAATAATGTGGCGGATATCTTCATACACTCCGCAAATATCACAATTTGGGGAAGGGACAAATTTCCATCGAAAGAGGGTGGATTTTGTTTTTGCATGGCCACTTCTGAGGCGAAACAGGCACGTTGAAAGGAGTCGGGAGGGGAGGTACATCTCTTTTGATGGCTGTTTATAATCATATAAATCCAGGAGTTGAGAGTGGGACAGGCGGAGCCAAGCCTTTTCCTCATCAAAAATTTGTGTACTAATTGATGACAGAAGCTCAGGGCTGGTCATGTGAGCAAACGTGGTGACGTCTAGATGAGAAGCAGCTTTCGCGGCTGTATCCGCTAATTCATTACCTGCAACTCCACAGTGAGCAGGGACCCATACAAATAATACTGACATACCTTTCCTTTCCAATTTTGTGATCAAATTTTCGATCTGAAGGGCAACATTTCGAGCTGGACTTTGCTGACGTGAAAGGTAACTCAGGGCTGATAGTGAGTCAGAGCAGATAATGTACTTCCGATGCTGGTCATTGGTTTGTCTCGATAGTGCCTGGAGAGCAAACTTGATTGCCATCAGTTCTGCTGAAAAAATCGTCAGTTCCGGGGGTAGACGGTAAGAGAGAGTTAAACTCAGGGTTGGTATGACGACTGCGCAACTGCATGTTTTTTCCATCTTCGATCCATCTGTGTATACCTGAGTGTAATCTTGGTAATCTGCGATTTTTGCAAGGAAGATTAGTTTCATCAACATAGGGTGTCCTTCTCCTTTTGAGGTGCTAATCTTTGGGACAACCAATTTGCCGATTCCTCTGGAAGCTCTAGAAGTATCGTCATCTAATTCGACAGTTAGTTTTCCATTGTCCATAAACTCTTCTACCCCAGGCAGGCCAAGGAATCTTTGGAAAGAAGGTGTCTCGTGTGGTTTGAAGCGGATATCGGGATTGTGGCAGCTAACAATTTCTTCATGAATAATGTGTCCTTTCGCTTTAATCTTCTTCGTGAAATATCTTGCGAGGAGGTATCTCCTTCTAGTGTGAAGGGACTGGATGCCAAGTTCGCAGTACATTGCAGCAATTGGTGTTGATTTTAAGCAACCGAGGGCTCTCCGTAAAATTGCATGAAGGGTTGTGTCGAGCTTCTTCAAGAGACATTTCTTGGCAGAACCATAAATAAAAGATCCGTAATCGATCTTAGATATGACAACTGACTTAACAATTGTTGAAGCAAATGCTGTTGGGGCTCCTCTTCTACCAAGGCAGAGAGCATTTACAAAGTTTTGTCGTTGTTTTAGGCTTCCAATCAGCTCATCCAGGTGTGGTTTCCACGTGAGTTTCTGGTCAAATACCACTCCTAAAAATCGTGTGTGTTCAGCAACCAATATGCCATTCCCATTCAGTTTTACCACAGGTTCAAAGTGGTTTAGGTTTGGCAGTTTGTGGAAAAATACGCTGACTGACTTCCTACTTGAAAATACCATATTATTCATACTTGCCCAAATCGCCAATGTGTCCACTGCCTTCTGGGAGGCAGCCTGCAAGCACGCAGGGTCTCTCCCAACAACTGCAATGGCAATATCGTCCGCGTACAAAAACAACTTTGCCCCTAGTACATTCTCTAGGCTTATATCTTTACAATAAACAGAAAAAAGTAGGGGGCTTAGGACAGCCCCTTGGGGGAGTCCAACATCGTAAACTTTTTTCTTAAACTCTGAATGAAGACCCCCCAAAGAGGACTGAACTTCCCTACCTGTCAAAAATATATGGATCCATTTTAACAATAAATCTGGTAGGCCTAGTACTGACAACTTTTCCACTAACTGTCCTATATCTACCCTATCAAAAGCACAATCCATATCTAAAAATATAACATGGACTGCTTTTCCATTTTTAAAACTTTGTTTTATCAGGTTCTCTAGTCTAACTAGGGCATCTGTAGTACTCCTTCCTGGAAGAAAACCAAGTTGTTCAATTTGGATGTGATCTGATAAAGGGGTTAGAATCCTTCCTTTAATGATCCTCTCAATTAGTTTTGCAACGCATGAGGTGAGGGCTATGGGGCGGTATGAATCGACAAGCTTGGGGTCTTTTCCTGCCTTCAGTAGGGGAACAACTGTTGCCCTTTTCCACTCAGATGGTATTGAGGACTCTGTAACTGATCTGTTAAACAGCTCCATCAACAGATCAATAAAAACATCTGGCAGATTTTTCAACATCAAATTGTGTATTCCATCGGGTCCAGTTGCACCAGGCCGGAGCTTTGAAAGTGTATCCTTGACTTCTTGGGAACTAAAGGGGGAAAAAGGGGTAGGGTTATTTGTATTTTGAGGATGTTGGTGAGGCATGTTATTCAGGGGTGTCTCACCTTTCAAAAACTTCTCTAAGAAAAGATTAAGTTTTCCATCCGTTGAAGACTCTGTCCTGCTTCCCATCTGTACTTCAGCAGGGATGGGGTGTCTTCTTTTCTTACCTGAAAAAAGCTGAAAGTTTCTCCACAAATCTCGAACAGGGGTATTGTGACCAAATTTTTCCTCAATAAGTCTTTTCCACCCTTCCTGGGTCTCGGATTTAAGTGTCTTCTTGAATTCCGCCGTCTTTTGGTTCAGAAGGATTTTATTTTCAGTTGTAGGGTATCGTGAAAATTTACTTTTTGCTTTTTTTTTCTCAAGGTGGGCTTTCTGGCATTTGTTGTTCCATCCTGGGGTAGAGTTTTGTCTTTTGGGGTGTGGTTGTTTGTATCCAAATATCTTCTCTGATGTAGTGATGATCGTAGAAGTGATTATGCTGGTTAGCGATTGGACTGACTCTTCACTTGTGTTGATTTTTGAAGCCATGACCTCTAAGTCTTTTTTCCAATCACTCCAGAGATTATCCTGGAATTTCCAAAATTTCAGTGGGAGATATTCCGCTCTTGAAGGGTTGATGTCCAGCTTCAGGGAGATGATTTCGTGGTCTGAGTTGAAGTCGCAGGGTTTGTGGATGTCCACACTGTTGGCAATATTTGAAGAAGTGAAGGTGAGGTCAATGGTTGAGTATCTTCCTGTCTGTGGGTTCAAGCGTGTATTCAAATTTTTTGGAGTGATGAGGGATATCTTGTTTTCAGGCTCCAGGATGTAGTCAGTCAAAGGAGTTGCAATGGCATCTTCAGGAGAAGCAGAGTCCCACATTTTGTGGTGGAGGTTGAAGTCCCCACTGATTATCTTCATGGGGCCACACGCATCCACAACCATCTTGAATTGATTCAAACTGAAATTACTTGTCTTAGGGGCATAACAATTAGCTATGCTGATCCATTTATCACTACCAGATAGTTTCACATCAACTATTCCAACCTCCATTTCACCACTTGGGCTAGGGTCTTTTCTTCTGAAAGCGAGCTCATTTTTAACAAGGGTCACAAGGCCGCCTCCTGTTGTGCCGACTCTGTCCCAACGGCAGATTTGGTACCCTTTGAAACCATGGACAGCAATTTCAGGTTTTAAAAATGTTTCTTGAAGTAGGAAAATATCAGGTGTGTACCGGACTAAAACATTTTGCAGTTCTTTTCTTTTAGTTTGGTTAAATCCCCGGACGTTCAACTGGAAAATTAAAAGGGAATTAATCATTCTTACTAACTGGGGGGGCTAACCTAGGCCTCTGGATCGGGGCTACGACACCTTCGGGGCTAGCTGCAGGATCCTTAACTTTCCTTTTCCTTTCAGTTTTGCCGGGGCTTCCAACTACAGCTGGACCTGCAGATGTAGAGGAGCTGGGTCCACCTGCATTGATGTTACCTATGATGTTGTTGAGGTTGACAGCTTCATTTTGGAAGGTTGCAGGCAATATCTGTGATACCAACTTGCAGAGGGAAGTGACGACGAGTGTCAAGTCTGAGATCTGTCTTGTGACGCCTTCAAACATGGTCATATACTTCCTGTCAAACTCATCGTTTGGGTGAGCGTTGGGAATCAGTGGAGGGAATTGGTCTCTGTTTACAGGGGCTGCCTGTCTAGTTTGAGCTGGAAGTCCTTTCTTCAGAACCTCAGCAGCAGTCCTCATGGGGACATTTTTAGTGAAGGAGTATGTCACGATGGCTTTCTTCTCCAGGAGTATTGGGCACTCTTTGGAATTTGCTGCATGGTTTCCATTGCAGTTGGGGCACTTGAGTGCCTGCTGTTCTTTTGCTGTCTTTGATTGTGGGCATTCCTCGAATGAATGCTTTTCACTACAGAGGAGACACCTTCTACCTCTGCGGCAGTTTGAGGCCATGTGACCAAAACCTTGGCAGTTGAAGCATTGGATTGCGCGCGGGATAAACTGCTTCACTGTGTACCTAGCTCCCCAAGCTGAAATCTTCAATGGGAACTGAACATCTAGGTTAAACGTGCACACCAATGGGACAGTAGATGGGCTTGGGTTTTTAAACGCCATCTTGACCTGTTCAATCCTCTCATCACATTCCAGCTCACTGATAAGTTCATTGAGATCATTAACTTCGTCAGATGGGATGAAAACAATACCTTTTCTGTTTCTGATTGTCGTAGGGTTTGGGTTCGAACTAAGCACAAATTTTACCTTTAAACCATTAACCGCTATATCTGAAATGGAAAGAACCGCAGTAGCTACTTCTTGGTTCACAGCGATTATTATGATTGAACCATCAGGTCCAAGTCTTTCCAACATCGACCCATACTGGCCGCGACAGTCATGGTTCCGTAGGTGCTCGAACAATTTTTTACCAATAACTGTTCTATTACCTAACGTCAATGGTTTTATGGTCTCACCTGGACCATCAACCGCAATGGCGGAAATCCTCACGCTGCAAATATTAGGGTCAGGGGTAGCAGGGCTACCATTGGTCACATCCATTGTCACAACTGGGTGAATAGTCATACAATTAGCAACGTATAAAACTCTGCCTAGCCTATACCAAAATCAAAAACCAAGTGCAACTAAAAACACTAAATACAAAGCAAGCAATTACACACAGAGGGGGGCAGCCCTCAGTCAGCACTAAATGAAACGCACACAAGGGGGCAAAATAAAGCGGGCAGTAACAGTTCAAGCAAGATCTTGGTGGGCACTCTGAAGCACAAGGTGACAGAAGACTTAGTAGCAAGCACTTTGTCATTCCAAGCAAGCCATAAAGCTGTTTTTCACTCTTTTCAAGCAATGCGGTCAAGCGTCAGGGACCCCTGAGGGTATACCCCTTCAAAATCAAGTAATAACCTTATCACAGAGCTATCTTGACATGGGATATAACATCTTTAAAATTTCAGATTCTGTTCAATAGGAGTTTAGCAGGAAAGTCTTGGCTTGACAGAAGTTTGCACACTTCCCTTCCAAAGATATCAATTTACATTTCCACAGAAATGCTATGTTATCGCTAGACTTTGATTTGCCCTAAAAACAGTCAATTTAACTTCTCTATCATGTCTCTTTGTACTTTGTTATTCGCTGACGACTTAACACTGGTGGCTGACTCTAGTGGGAACCTTCAGAAACTTATAAATTTACTAGAGCTTTATTTCAAAAAAAAAGAGTTAACATTGATGTTAGTAAAACAGCGGTGATGGTTTTTAGAAAAGGTGGTAGATTGAAAGAATGTGATAAGTTCCAATACGGAGGGAAGCATCTAGACGTAAAGGAAGAATGGGTGTACTTGGGATGTAAATTGCGAGAAAAAGGTGGGATATTTGGAAAGCATGTGCAACAGGCGGAGATAAAGGGGAAAAGGTGTGTTAATCTAGTTCTAAGAAGCCATTTGAAAGAAATTAATAACATTAAGATTCAGAAAGAAGTATTCTACACGAAGGTATTGCCGGTTATGCATTACGTATCAGAAGTGTGGGGGTTCCATAAGGCAGGTAAGTTGGAGCAGATACAGTTGAATTATTTTAAAAGATCATTAGGACTGAGTAGTAAGACTAATAGTTTAGTAGTTAGGGGGGGACCTAGGTTTAGGAAGTTTAAGATGTAGGCGTTTAGTTAGTATGGTTAGTTTTTGGGAGAAGATAATTCGTCTTCCACGTCTTAGAATGTTGAAAGCGGCGTATTTGGAGTCCCTTAGGGACACAGGGAAGGATTCATGGGCGTCTCAGGTTAAGACAATTTTAGATGAGTGCCGGGTAGGTGATAGGTGGAATTGTCACGAGTTTGAGGTAGGGACAGTAGCTAGAGAAGTAAAAAGTATACTTCGGGACCAGGAAACTCAGAGGTGGCAGGTCGATAGAGATAGTTCAAAATCTCTAAGGTTTTATACAGAGGCGAAAGAGACATGGGGTGAATGTGTTTATTTTAAAGCAGGTTTAGATAGGGAGGAATTGAAATTATTAATCAGTATGCGTGCTGATATTTTATCGTTGGAGACAGGAGGTACACGGGTAGGCCAATTGGGAGAATTGGTCCTTACTTCTGCCCGATGTGTGGAGATATGAATGAGTGTGTCCGACATCTTATGTGTGAATGTAGGGAACTGAATGATTTGAGAAGTGAAATATTTTGAGAAAATGAGCGCGATCAGGAATGTATGGAGCAAAAGTTTAAGAGTGAGTGTTATGCTACTACAAAGAAAGTGGGTAAGTGGGTAGATTCCTCAAGCTGTCAATGATTCCTAGAAATCATTTTTTGTAGTTTTAGCGGTAATTAGAATAAGCTTCGTTACTGTGTTTCCTTTGTTTGTATTGACATGGCCCTTGGGCTCTTAAGGTAATATATATCATGTCACATCATATCATATCAATCAGCTGGAAGACAAGCCATCCCATCTATATAACTTATTACAATCCTATCTTGGCAGCAAGACTTTGGCACTGTCAATCTATAAGTCCCAAAGTAGCATCAGTCACATTTCTTCTCACAACCTGTATAGTTTTTGGAACTATATTTCCGACTATGTGAAGACGTGCGTTTTCATGTCTGAGCACACATCAGTATCGGGTTTATAACGATTTGCATATGATCAAACAAGTTGATACAACCCTCATTAAGCATTCCACATACGCAAGACGGATTTATAACGATTCTCATATGACCAAACAAGTTAATACAACCCTCATTAAGCATTCGACATACGCAGGTCCTACAATCGACCTAGGCCGGACGTACAAGATGTCAATATAAATCGTTGCCTGGCCTTAACACCAAAAATAATCAGACGGCTTGTTTCTGATATTTCTAACTTACCCGAAGTTCACGAAACTCTCTTCTCCATGGCTGTGTTAACAGGTTTGATGCATAAGTATTGATGGTGTCCCAGGCCTGTGCTGTACGTACAGGGTTAAAGTCATCTCTTTTCGACAGAACAGTCTGATAAAGGACATCATTGGTAGCTTGAAAGTAGAACCTTCTCTCAAGTGGAACAGCTGACAGGTAATCCTTCATACAACCTGTTGGAACAATTATAATCTTAAAAGGTTATTTCAATCAATCAATCAATCAATCAAGCTTAATCCGAATAGCTAAAAGCTAGAAAAGGAATACAAATTTGCAAAATACACAGACACACAAGAAACAAATTAACTAATATACTTACAAGAAATTACCAGAAATAAATGATGGGATGAAACTACGTAAAATTGGGTAGAAAAATTAGCGGGATATGGGGAAAACTTATTGCCAGTATTCCTCTCGGACCGACGCACGGAAGACGGGAGGGGAGGGGAGAATAGATGGGCCATCTGGGGACAACACATTATCTTAGCTCCAAATTTTTTTGAAAGAGTATTTCTACGTACAGATAATTTAGGAATGTCAAGTTGAATGAGAGCCTCTTCGTATGTAATATTACGATCACCCAGAATTTCAGCTGATGTGTGGGCTACAATCAGTAGGCATATTATTAGAAGGTAGGGGCTGCTCCTCTGAAAAAAAAAATTGAAGCTTCCTTCTGAAATGAAGAGGTATTAGCTTCATAAACTTTCATAGACAATACTTGGAAAATCATAAGCAAATGTTTTTAGAAAACGTTATGGGAGGCCACAACATGTGGTAAAAAAAAGTTTGGTTCTGAAGTTCTGAACTTTTTATTGCGTTTAAGTGAAAGCAGAAGAAAACTAGCTAGGTACTGGTTTCAAACTTTATCAACAAAACCTAACAACATAACAAGGACAACTTGCCTCCTATGCTATTAATGTTAGAATCTACTACAGTTCCTGTTTCCATTTCTACCACAACCTGTCTGAAATAGTAAAGCCTGTTGAAAAATGTGTTTCATAACATAATTACTTATTACTCTACAGGAGTATCAACTCACCTTATCTTGCTGTAACTGTGAGTTAAGGTAATTTAAGGCAGTCAACCACAAATCCATATTTTCTGGATACCCTCTAGCTAACGCTGAACAACCTATGCCAACAGATGCCAAATGCTGGATACCTGTTGGTACCTAACTCTGACCTACCCCACTATAGATGAATTCTGATGGTTGATTTCTGAGCTTCAGTCAAATCATCAATATTTTATCAGGTTATAGTATTGCATTTGGCTAATGTATCCTGCGTTAGGCATGAGGTAAAACATTGAAATTTGGAGAGATATTTATGTTAGTTTTGTTCTTTGATGTTTGCAAGGACAGTGTTTCCTTTACACCTTTGTGAACTAGGTTGGATAAAAGAGCAGAACATTGCATGGTTTCTTCCCCTGTCCCCAATTTTGTTTACTATGTAAATGCTGTTTCCATATTCAAAGAGTGAACAACCATCTCTGACAGCTATCGGACATTCACCAATGGTAAAACGATGGTAAAATACTTTGCTCAATAGGCTTTTAGTAACGAACAGACAGAACCCAGTTGTTTGAATAGGTTCATGTTGTCCAACATGGATAAAATACTTATAAAGTAAATCCCAAGTGGAAGGAGCAGGCGCTCCTTGCTAGCGGATTCCACATGTCCAAACTGAATCCCAAATGGAAATAATATTTTGCACATGTATTCAACAAAAGTCATTACCAGATACTTTGGAACCAGTGTGACTTTTACTAATTCCAGTGACTTTGATATTTTAGCCCTCTTCCAACGGAAACATTGGCCTTTTTCCGGCAATTCGTGCTTTACAGAACTATTACAATAAAAAACTAAATTTGGCCAACCTTTGATTAGAATTTTTCTTGAGAAAAGGTTACAGCATTGCCAAGTTCGAATTCCACTGTTTTACCTTAGGATATGCCAAAAAGGCTAGAATACCCAGGATTTGGCATTGAGTAGCAGTCAACCGCAAACCCCTGATTTTAAGATTCCCTATGCCAAACACTGGATATACGTAGGGTTTGGCATAGCCTATGCCTAATGCTGGATACCCAATGCCAAATGCTGGATGTTGATACCCTAACCCTGACTCACCCCACTATAGGTGAATTTTGATTGGTTGATTTCCGAGCTTCAGTCAAATCATCAATATTTTATTGGGTTAGTGTATCCAGCATTTGGCATTGTCTATCCAGCTAGTACACTAACCCTTTTTCAGTAATGGTGCTCCAACGTCTAGCACCATGCCGGAGTGCTAGACTTTCTAGCATTGTACCTTGAAATTTGTGCATGGATTTCAGCATACAGTGCACACATGAAAAAGCACAATTTGTATCGTTACACATTAAATAACGATATATATTGTGCTTTTTCATGTGTGCACTGTATGCTGTAACGATAGAAATTGTGCTTTTTCATGTGTGCACTGTATGCTGAAATCCATGCACCATGCATGAATTTCAAGGTACAGTGCTCTAGCACTCAGGCATGCTGATAGACGTTTGAGCACCGTGACTGAAAAGGGATAGTGTACTAGACTGGGCCTATCCAACATTTCGCATAGATAGGGTATGCCAAATGCTAGATATAGGGTATCCGAAAACTGGGGGTTATTGGTAGACTATAGAGTAGTCTATTCAAAAACCAGGGGCTTGTGCGAGATTGATTTAAGGTGCTATTTTGCCATGGAATTGAAGTCAAATTGAAGTTAGCCTATGTCATCCAGTCATACACAAATCCCCAATGTCTGGGCATGCCTGGACGTACGGGCATGGTGCCCATACTTTAGGGTGGGTTAGGGCACCATGCCCTGCAGCATGGGCATGGTACCCCTGTGAAATTTGGTTAAACTGACACCGGCTACATACCTAAATCGGGTCTTCTTCCTGTCCTAGATAAAAACAATACCTGATTTCACTTTCTATCCAGCCTGATTTGCCAATTTTCAAAATGTTACAGCACTTCAAAGATACAGAGAGTTTCATGGAGACCACTTCTTTCCCAGTGGGTTTACTCTATCCTTTTCCAGGTAGTTGCCACTAGGTTACTCAATCCTTTTCCATGTTGTAGAAAAGTCAAAAGCCAGAGTAAAAAAAAGTAAAAAAATTACTCAAAACAAATACAATAAAAGGCAAAAATCTAAAGGAAATATTTGCTCCAGTGAACAGATTGAAAAGATTGCCTCATTCATGCTGCCTAGCAGCATTTTCTGAAAAAGGATAGGATAAACCCACTAGAAGAGAAGTGGCCTCCAAAAAACTCTAAGTATCTTGGAAGTGCTCTAACGTTTCGTAAATTGGAAAATGAGGTTGGATAAAAAGAAAAACAGGTATCTTCTGATCTAGGACAGGAAGAAGACCCTATTTAGGTTGTACCTAAATAGGGCCACCAGCCTGTAACCAGCCTCAGTTAAACCAAATTTTACAGGGGTACCATGCCCAAAAACTGAGGATTTGTGTATGACTGATGTCATCTGTATGTCATCCTACATCTTTAGAGCGAAAGACATTTAATGTTGATACCTAAAAACCAAAAGGAAGACCAGCGAGAGATGAACTTCTCGAAATGTCTTCTAAGCTGATAGAATCTGCAAGTAGTGCAAATTAAGCTATTATATTAAACTTTAAAATCACTCCAGTAGAACAAGAACAAATAACGAGTAAGAACAATGGTCTCTCGTCCATCCACAGACTAAAAATGTTCCGACATCAATGAGCGGAGGTCGACCCATTTCTTGGTCGCCCGTGTATACTCGTTGGTCTCCGACTCTCCGCCGTTACACACTTGAAGTCATTTACGAAGAAAACAACGTAGCCACTAGCGAGGCGGATGTTCTGGCCTGTTCACACGGGAAGGAAACAGCGTTGATTTTGTTTGAGTAGACGCTGGCGTCGGAATAGTGAATATTAGTGATGCGAAAAACAAAAAGCGAACTTGACGATGGTCATTCATAATCGCTTTTGTTACACCATGACCATACGTATGAAGATTGAAATCCCTTGTGACATTCCTTTTTATGTCTCTCGGGAGAACCATACAATGCAAACCGGGATTTGAAGCACACTCACTCAAGTCATGACCCACTGAGTTTCAACATCTGTAGTATTAACTTTGTCAGACGAGTGTAAACTAAGAGTAACGTAATTAAGGCTTTCGAGGATTACTGAAATTACCGAAATGGTAGAATAGCATGGAATAGTCAAAATAATATCAGTAGGTGAGTGTATATTTTGTGTTTTTCTTCTTTTTTTCCGAAATGTATAATTGTATACATTTTGATTTAGTGAGTTAGATTTCGATTCAGTAGTTTATTGAAAGACGAAAGTTCACCTCAACTTGGTCTATCTCGTTTGTCTTTTAGTTCACTACTTACAAATAATTCGATGTCAACGGTGTATTTTCCCATTAAAGAAAGTCTTTGGTTTTCGTACTTAGGCCTTGCCACATGGGTTCTAGTTTTTCTAGGACCCACATAGAAGTCCTAGTTTTTTTTTTTAAATTCAATTCAAAATTGTTTCTGGTTAGTTTGTCAGAGTAGAAGCCTATTCCATCTGCGTAATATTTGTTCATTTCCACTTAGCCTATTAAACCTGAAACACGGCCTTTTTATTAAAGAATCAGCCTGTTTTCATCTGATATTCTCATATGAGAGCAAATACCTGGAATGAAATTTATCTCTTCTTGTTCTGGATATTGACACCACTTAATTGAATTGACCCCAAAAAGATACAATTTACGTTACCATATATCTTACGTTACCTGTATACGGCCTTTGGGTGTTTCAATAAGATATATATACAGTTTGTCGTACTTTTAACTAAATTTGACGCATTTGTAAAATTTGCTTTGCACCAAATGGCAGTTTCTGTATATTTTGATATTCTTAGGAATTTTCTTGTCAACCCCCGAAAGCTTGTCTGAATCAATGAGCCGGCAGCGCCCGCCCAGCCCAGTGTGAACAGGCTTATCACTGCTGCCTCCATTCGATTTTTCTTCCTCAGTGGTTTACTGCGTTACACCTTCTCTGTAGAGGTAACGACTTTTGATGTCCCGGGTAAGATCCACCTCCGCTCGTTTGCGTCGGGAGTCGACTCGTCTCAGCTTGGTTGTGTGACAGATATAGGGAGACAGCAGTTCTTGCTCTTATTTGTTCTTGAGTAGAATACCAACGAAAATAAGGTAACCTGTGAAAAATGGCCACAAATAACTAAATAAGAACAAGAGAATGCTTAAATTCAGTCAGTAAGAGCGTGTTCCACCCTTCTAACAATAGTTACTATTTCCGTTCCATCCTCACGAAAAGTTACTACGCTGACCGTTCCAACCTTATCGGAACAGTAACTACTAGTTACTATTTGCTTACCGTGCTTGGGAGCGTAGTAAGCATAGTTACTACGCATCTCTGTAACGTGACTGGTCGGATTCACCCCTGGCATGAGATCCTGCTGGAAAATAGAAAAATCATTCCAGCCTTGACGGCAAAAAGCTAGAATTTGTGATGTCATGCATAGTAACTTGTAGAAACTACAGTAAGTAGGGGGGAGCAGGCTCTAAGTTACCTTCGAGCTTTAGTTTCTGGTCGAGCTTCGCAGCATTATGATCCATGTTCATCAATGACAGATGGAGCTGGTCTATTTGTATCCATAATTTTTGGATGGGATCTGTATAATGCATATCAATAATACTGTAAACGTCTTGTTTCAACTGGCACACTTCAGCCCAGAAAATCCATGACCACAAATGCACTGTACATTTGTTTTTATTTTGTAGGTGGTCAGGACTCAGGGGCAGGGTTGCCAAATATTTTTGGCCGAGAGTGTCACTTTTTCACTCAAAAAGTGCCATTCGGTGTCATTTACAAATTCAGAAAGTGTCACAAAAAGTTTCACTTTTCAGATGTTTTCTACCAAAGAAATATAAAAGGAGAACGGGAGCCCAACCCCCTTCATCCTCTCGATACCTAAAGATTTGTTTCTAAGTGACAGTTTTCAGAATTTGTGTCAATTATTATCCGATTGCCGTTTAAAACTGGACATTAAGTGCCGGTTTTGAACAGTGGTCCAATATGAATACAAAACAGGACAAAACATTCCGTACGAAACAATCATGGGTATAAATCCAGAGTAAATATCATAAGCGAATGCAAATAAAATAGATATGGATCTGATATTGATCTAAGAAGGAAAGAAATCAATGGGAAAATCTATGGGGAAAATTCACAGGAAAAAGTCACAGAGAAAATTCACGCAATTTCCATCAAATTTCACGAGAAGAAATCAACAGTAAAAATATCAAAGGAAAATTTCAAATTGCGGAAGAAATCAACGGTAAAATTCACAGCGAAATATCAAGGGTGAAATTCACTAAAAAATATGAATGGTAAATTTACTGGAGAATATCAGAGGAAAAGTTCATTGGTAAATTTTTAAAGTGAATTTTCTCTTTCATATTTCCCCATATTTTCCCCGGAGCGGCAATGTGAAATTTCCCTTTGACATGTTCCTATGAATTTTACTGTTGATTTCTCCTCGTGAAATTTGGTCAAAATTACGTGAACTTTCCCCTTGATTTTTCCCCATGATTTCTCCTAGTACACCTATTTTACCTATAGTATTTCATAGTGAATTACGCCCTTGATATTTCCCAGTGAGTTTTACCTTCGATTATCTTTTTAAATTAGCAAGAACGTGAAATTTCCTTTGATATTTCCCCGTGAATTTTACTGGTGATTTCTCTTTGTGAAATCTGATCGAAATTGCGTGAATTTTACCCTTGATTTCCCCATGATTTTGCCTAGTAAATTTTACCATTTATTTCTTTCCACTTTCAATCAATATCTATTTCCTTTTTTATTTTGCTGTGATATTTACTCCTGATTTTTACCTGTACTTTTTTCGTTCGGGATATGTTGTCCTTTTTGGTATTCCATAGTCCGACTGATCAACCCCCCTCACAAAAATACTAAAAAATCGGTGTTTACAGCGGAAACGCCATTGTTGCCCATAACAAGAGAAGGGATCTGAGACTTCTGAGAGCTAAGTCGTTGCCCTGAGAATCCCAGCATATAATCCGAGATGATTATATGCTGTTCAGAAAAGAGATCAAACTATCACAATATTTACGTCAATCATTTTTAGGTTTGCTTCTAAGCAATCAGTGTCGAAAGTAACCAATTTAATCAGAGTTCTGGACAAAACTTGTCACCCATGCAGCTTAGTAACTAACAGAAATATATATTTCTGTAAAATTGTATGACTAATACTTATAAAGTTTCATAAAAGTGTCATTTTGGCAAAAAGTGCCATAATTTGGCCTGAAAGTGTGGAAAGTTTCACGGACTTCAAAAAGTGTCATAATGACACCAAAAGTGTCACTTTGGCAACCCTGCTCAGGGGAGATAAAAAACACCATCAAATGGTCAAGCATTTAGCGACCAAGAACCTTTATATTTTTTTTTACTAAACGCTCCATTGGAGCTTGCGCGAGGAAAACAGAAAAAAAAAAAAAACATCACGAGATATGCTTCCCGAGTTTGATTATTGGTGTTTGGTAACCAGACGGGTCATTGGGGAAGGAGGGGGGCTATCCCCCCTGGCCTTCCAAGGGGACCCAGAGCCAGGGCCGTCGCTATGGGGGGTGGTACCACCCCCCCACTTCGAAGAAAGAAAAAAGCTAAACTAGGAGCTCGCAGAGCGCCCCACAGCAAAAGTTTAGCTAAACTGGGCGCTCACAGGACGCCCGATCACAAAAATTGAGCGAAACTGAGTGCTCACAGAGCATCCTAGCGCAAAAATTCAGCTAAACTGGATGCTAACCCAGGAATTCTGAATGGGGGGCTGGCAATACGCCCGGAAAAGTCAGTAAGGCTAATTCACGGTTACCAAGAAATTGAATTGACATTCAGCTTGGAAATCGACGTTTCTGAGTTCTCGAGCATTTGAGACTGAAGTAATTGAACTTTCAGCAGCATGTTTCGAGCTTGCCAGATTAAAATAAAGAGGCGGGCTATTTCTAGTCCTTCGGGTAAGAAGAGATCAAACCAGACAAGACAAGACGAAGAGATTCTTTAATCACATTTTTTCAGAATCAGAAGTATGATTGTCAGTCTTGAGCTTCCAAGATCGACGACAGACTGTTGTCAAACCACGACTGTCACCCTGCAGCGCACAGTTTTAACGCAAGTTTTAATACGATCTGTTGTGTACCAATATCTCTCGATTCAAGTAAAAATCAATTTGTTAGTTTCATGCAAAGATTATTTGTATTTTAACAGAAAATAATTTAATAATAAGAAGTTTCCTCCAATACGATGTTTAAAAATAAATCGGCTTCGTAAACAGCGAGAGAAGATGTACTGAGGGGGGGGGGGGGGGGGGGGGCTGATTATTGCAACGCGTCATTTGCTTTTTATTTTGTTTTTTAACTGTAAACTGAGAACAAGTGTATTCTGTTTCAGGTTTTTGGGGGGAATGCTCAGTACTTTTTTTGCGAAAAGGTCCAATTGGAGCACTTAACAGACTTCCAGCTAAATCTCTCACATTTTTCTGGATTCGTCGTGAACAAAAACAGAATGGACAGATCCGTGCTAAGTAGCCCTTACTTTCGTTTGGGATCCGGAAAGACGTCTGATCCCACAGGATTCCACAAAATTTGTCTACGTCGCCTTCGTAGTAGGTCTATTTACTGAACGGTCGCGTCATTTCATTCGGGTTTTGCGCTTGAAATTTCTGGGCTTGGTCCAGAACCTAATTTTTTTTTGAGGGAAGTAGCGGTTTGCCCGAAAAAAGTCATCGCCTACATCAAAATTTCGCCTGCGGCTCTCACATTCATTTTGTCTGATGTACAGTCATTAGAAACGGGTGCGGGTCGTGCTATTTTATTGGCTATTTTTCCTAACTAGTATGACTCTTGAGCCTTGCCTGACATTTGCCAGTCGCACCTCCCAGACCCAAGCCCTTCAAACCACCCCTGAGCTCGGAGATCCGACTAGGCTTCTTCAGTCTTCAACGCTTGCAGGTAGGTGCAGGTGCAAGCTTCAGGGGCGTCACTATGGGGGGGGGGGGCGGATGGTACAACCCCCTCGAAGAAAGAAACAAGCTAGGGGCACGGCACCAAATAAATTAAGCTAATCTGGGCGCTCGCAGAGTGCCCAACCAAAAAAAGAAAGCTAAACCGGACGCTCGCGGAGCGCCCCCAACAAAATAAAAATAAAGCTAAACTGGACGCTCGCAGAGCGCCCGAACACAAAAGTTCAGCTAAACGAGCGCTAACCCAGGAAAGCTCAATGGGGGCTGGCAATGCGCCCGGAAATTCAGTAAGGCTATAGCTACCAATAAACTGAGTTGATATCCACTTGACGTCCTGTGTTCTCGAGCGTTTGAGACTTCAGGAATAGGATTCTCAACCGCATGTTTCGAGCTTGCCAGATTGACAGTTTTAACACGATCTGTTATGTACCAGTATCTCTTAATTCATGTAAAAATCAGGCCGATTTTGCTTGTGGCGCACAATTTTAGGAATTTATCAGTTTCTTTTATTGCGACGTTTAAAAATAAATGGACTTCGTGAGCAATGAGCGACGGTGTAATGACGGGCCTTATTGTTGCAACATGTCATTTGATTTTTATTTTGTTTTTTAACTGGAAACTCAGAAAGTCTGCTCTTTTCACTTTTTTTTTCTGGATGATCAGTACTTCTTTTCGGAAAGGGTCAAACTTAAGCACGATACCAACTTCCAGCTAATAGTGCGAACAGACGATACGGATTTCCGTCTCCCCGTCAGGGAAATCCAGACAGGAAAACCCACAAGGAATTTTATGACCTTTTGGCGAAGACTTCAAAACAAACTTGCAGCATGAGTAATTCTGATTCAGATACTGAGACAGAAGAAGTTCTTCTTCTCACAACTGTTGCTGCAGCTGCTTCCTTGATGATAGAAGGAGAAAGCAGTGAGGATTTGCAGGAGAGAAGACAAAGAAGGAAAAGAAAGTGGTGGGTCCGTCCATCTTGGCAGGTATTTCATACCCTGTGGCTAACTTTTGTACAGTAATCTTTGGCTAAGTGCCATCCTGAATGGGATGGGTTTTTTTTTAACGGAATCGATCAAAAAAGAAACCCAGTAGGCTACCTGCTATACTGGTCTACAGTAGGTACAGTACCTGTGGTGTATAGGGGAGATCGGAGTTAGATTGGACACAGGGTTGGTCTGGACACCCGCAGAACAAATATTAAAAGTTGTAGCTAAAATCGGAAAAAAATACATAACATCTGCCTTCTAGTGATCTAACTTTGTACCAAAGTTTCATGATACTTGCTTTTCTGGTTTTGAGAAAAAGTCGAAAAAATTAGTTTTGTTGAGGTAAAAGTTTTTAGCTCATGGTCGGTTAAAAAGCTGTACGCCGAAAATTAGCAATCATTGGAATGCGATTAAATGACAATAGACAGCTTAGTAATTGGGGTGTGTAGCCTGCTTAGTATTTTCAAGCTAGATCAGTTAGTTTTCTTGTAGTACGCCATTTCGTTATTTCAGTCAGGGTGGGGTTGGTTCAGACAGTTTTGAAGGGGTTGGTTCGGACAGTCTTTTCCTGCTGATATACCATACAAAACCTAAACTGACTTAGAAAAATACTAAAAGATGCTCTCAGAATCCTTATTGTATTATTTGCTAACAGAATTAGTTTGAAAAATGAACGAGCTAAAAAGAGATGGCCACAACCGAAGAAAACTAGTTAGTTGAAATTGTCTACAATAAAGTAAAAAATTATAATTCTTTTTTAATAGAATTAACTTTGCTTACAATATTTTCAAGAAGGTTAAAGAAACACGAATTTGTCCTTATGAAGTTAAATATTGAAAAGGTGAACCCAATTGTGTTTCTTATGTCGGAAAGTAGAAAGAAAATTAGGTTCATTGAATGAAAGTTTGTTGAGGGGCTTGAACATATTCTTCCTGCACAGAAGTGGGCCTAAAATCATCTTTCTGTAGAATTGATTCGAGTAATCGGTCCAACTAAAGATGGACTGAACTTTGCTGATTTAAGTTTGAAGTTACCAGCCTCTGGAATTGCTAGGTTAACTGAAAGGACAAATGAAGGATTTTCACTTTAATGCAACCTCAGCTCTTGAAACAGTTGTTTTCTTTACTTGTGGGTTTGCTTTTGAGCTGCAGTATTATCATTCCTACTTTTTAACATATTTAAATAAAGTCAATTGAAAAAATAATACATTACAAATAAGGTCCGAACCAAGCCGAGGCCTGTCCGAATCAACCCCATGGGTACGGGGTTGGTTCGGACAAATTGAAAACAGAAAAAACTTTTTACTTAAAAATCTAATGTAGAAAAAAATCTGAAAAAATTACCAGCTATTCTCTCAGACAACTCTACACGTTTGACAGGAAAAACGATGTAAATCCGTCAAGAAATGGTGGCCTAGCAAGAAAAGGAAAATTAGTGTCCGGGTCAATCCCGAGCTCCCCTACTAGAGGTATTCTTTTTTTTGAATTGTTACTTAAATATGAACAGTACAGTTCTTGGGTAAATGGTAGAATGATGACTCAAAATAACTATTGAGGTACTGTATTTTCAGGGGCCCTTTTTTTTTTTTTTTTTTTAGGTTAGGTTATTCTTTATTTACACAAAATAACATTAAACAACTTGTAACAAAAAAACATAGGAACTAAACAATACATCTTCAGATAAACTCCTTAATTGCCTTCTTTGTCTAACTGCTAGTTAACTTTAAATGCAAGTGCATGAAAATGTCCAGCCCACCATAAACAGGTGTAGACTAAATCTCAGAGCTTGGTCACACGCCCACCTGGCTTATTTCTGCGCAGTATTAGCTGCCAAAGCGGTAATACTAGATCCAAGAAAAGGCAGGTTTTTGGTTGCTATATTAGAAAAAAAACAAGATTCATCTAATTCTGGATGTCCAGCATTTCTTATTATGAAATAGGAAACATACTAGTATTTTCCAGTGTTGCCTGATAGGTGTCATTTGTGTGGTTTTAAGGAGTGGCTGCGCTCCAGATTTTCTGGTGTGCGCATCTGACAATGTTTGTGCATTTTTCCTCACTCGCTCTGCAAATTGGGTGCTTTTTGCCATCTAAATATCTTAAAAGTGAAAACTGCAGATATCGATTTGTAAATACCACTTACTCGTTTTATATTCAGAGGTCGAGGCTTGCAGAGATTCAAAATCTTGATCTTTATGTTAAAAAATGTCATTCGAGAATATTGTGTAATGGGCACGCGGGCTTAGAACATGTTATCCCTTTCTGCTGCGTCATATCTTGTATGCCAGCGACTAAACACAGGGTGAGTGCTTCGACATAGAGCATATTTGGTTGTGAGCAGTTTGTGGTTTGGAAATGTTGATTTTCAAAAAATTATTGCTTATCATTACTATTTTCTTCTTACAAAGCCAAAATGGGGGGGGGGGGGCAGGGTCCCACGACCGGCTAGTTATTAACCAACTTTACAAAGCAAAAGGCTGTTTTTAACAACAAAAAGAAAAAGTAGTGGCACTTGGCCCAGGCTCCTTTGTTTATTACTGAAACAATGTTTACAACAGATACGTCAGCTATGATTCTTCATGCCTGACGAGGACCCTTGCCAAGAAGGGCCGAAATATCGCTGATGAAGAATCATAGCTGACGTTGGCCGAAATATCGCTGATGAAGAACCATTGCAGCGATTGTTGCCTCGTACTCTATCCTTGAGAAGGAACTGAGATCTCTGCGAGCCGAAGTAATCCTACTGAAATCTGCTGTCGAAGAAAAATCCGCACCAGCAGCCTTTGCTTGCGCCAACTGTTTTCCTGTTACTGGCGATAAAAATCTTTTACAGCGCGAGATCGTTCCGTGCCAAATCCTGAGCAAACTAGGGCATTGCTCTCAAGTGAATGACGTCACTCTGACACCACCAAATCTCGACGAGAGCGTAGCCGAGGTGTTAGGAAATGGTAATATGTCGGCGGGGACTGGCAAATCCTACTCTGCGGTGGTAAAGAAGGGAGTTGGAGCTGGAGCAAGAAATCCGAGTGGAACCTGGTCTAACGGCAGTAAGGTTCGTGCTCCCCCCAGGTATGTCAACCCTAAGGTAACGATAGGGTCTAATGTTAAAAGCAGCTCTAGCTGTAAATCTGTGCTTCAAACTAAAGTTTGTCGATTATTTGCTAGTCGATTTGTGCCAAGCACTGACCCTACCATTCTCGCTAAAGAGTTAGCTAACCGACTGAAGTGCCGTGTAACATGTGAAAAGGTTGATACAAAAAGCACAAACAGTGCATCATTCAAGATTACTACGCCGGCGACTATGCGCCCGACGTTAATGGATCCAGAATTTTGGCCTGCGGGCATATATGTGCGTAATTACTACGAGCCGACAAAGCCAACTAGTAACCCCCATCCTGAGCTCATAGCAACTGGGAGTGGTATTTGCCCTAGTACGTAATGGCTAATATTCGTGTTGCGTCATTTAATTGCCATTCAATTAAGCGTAACGTGATGGCAGTGAGAGCCCTATGTGATGATAATGACATTATTTTCCTACAAGAAACGATGCTGTTTGATTTTGATCAACCGTACTTAAGCTCCATACATCCTGAGTTTATTGCTTTTGGAATGTGCGCCACACGTGCTGCAGATGGGTTGTTACGTGGCAGGCCTAAAGGAGGGCTGGCCTGTTTGTGTCGGAAGGGGTTAAGTTCGTCCGTGTCGTTCCCTATACCGGCAGATGACAGGTTACAGCCAGTGTGTTTGGATCTTGGTGGTATTAAATATTTATTTGTTAATGTGTATATGCCTGTATGCTCTGAAGTGAGCCTTCCTGAGTTTTCTTTGTATTTAGGTAAGCTCCTTGCGTTAACATTTGATTTCGGAAACGTGTGCTTCCTTGGTGATTTCAACGCGAATTTATCTAAAGAGACGCTCTTTAGTAATGAACTGGTGGAATATACGGCTGTGAATGATATAATGATTTCTGACCAAGCGCTTCTTGAAAGTTCGACTTTCACTTACATGGGCCCGTCTGGTAATACGTCTTGGTTGGATCACGTGTTAAGTTCTAATTCTTTTCATCTATTGTTGAGTAATATGAGTGTGAGATATGATATTTTCGGGTCTGACCACTTCCCGATTAGTTTTGATATGTCTTGCCGGATGTCTACCATCCCTGCTGCGGTTACGTTGCCACTTTCTACACTGAAGGCTGTACCCCGTGTGGATTGGGATGCGGCTGGAAAGGCGCAGCTTGCGTCGTATACAGCTTATGTAGAGCGGAGAATTTGTGGTTTGGATATCCCTTCCATCTTCTCTTGTAAATCCCTTGCATGTAATAACCCTGTCCATCGTAGTAGTCTTGAAAAGTTGTATTTGATTGTTCTGTCGATACTAATACTGGCTGCGTGTGAAAGCCTTCCACTGATCCCTCCTGCGCGTAGTCGAGTTCAGGATTACGGCGTCATTCCGGGATGGAATCGGTTTGTGCGGCCCCTTTATGGAGCTGCCAAGAGAGCTTTTATATCGTGGGTCGGGAATGGTAGAATTCCTGGGGATCAATTTGATACACTTAGAAAATCGTTAAATAGTAAATACCGGAATGCGCTTCGGTGGTGTAAGAAAAATACGGACATGCTGAAGTCGACTGCGCTTGCCGAAAAACTCGGATCGTCAAAATTTAGGTTGTTTTGGAGACTTGTTTCGAAGTCCCAAAATGCGCCAAAAGCAACGAACCGAGTGGGTTGTGCTATTGGGCCAGTTGCTATTGCTGAACTGTGGCGTGGTCATTTTTGTGATATATTTTCTTCTGTTAAATCTGATGTTGGTAGTGTTAGAGTGGAGGCATTTTCCCAGTCCCTTCAGACTCCTGGAGAGCAGCTGATCTCGCTTGAGTCCGTGAGTCGTGCGATATCTGGGCTTTCTGGTAGTAAGTCTGGAGGTTTAGACGGAATTACGGCAAACCATCTAAAGTTTGGAGGAGCATCCTTGACCTGTATCCTGTCGCTGCTCTTTAATGGTTTTCTTAACCATCATTTTGTACCGCAGGCTCTTGTTGAGGTATGTCTTGTCCCTGTGCCGAAGTCTAGTTCTGGGGACATGACGTCACTCAGTAACTATCGACCCATCGCTTTAGCTGCTACGGTATCAAAGGTTTTTGAGCGATGTATGCATGCGGCACTGCAGCAGCAACTGGATTCATCGTACTTCCAATTTGGGTTTAAAGAGAAATCGTCGACTGAATTTTGTGTTTTTGTCCTTAAAGCAGTTATCCAGTATTTTTGGCTGTTTGCAACCCCTGTGTTTGTTTGCTTTCTGGATGCTAAGGCTGCTTTTGACAGGGTTAACCATGAGAAGCTTCTGAAAAAGATGGTCTCGCGGGGTATTGACTCACGTTTTATTGGCACCCTTGGTGCATGGTTTGATACCCAAAGGTTTCAAGTTAGATGGAGCGGTGTTCTTAGCCATCCTTTTCCTGTCCTTAATGGTGTTAGGCAAGGTGGGGTTCTTTCTCCATTATTGTATAATTTATATGTTGATGAGTTGAATGAGCGGTTGGCTAGCCTTGGAGTGGGTTGTTTCGTACAAGGTGTGTGTTTCAACAACTTAAGCTACGCTGATGACCTAGCCATACTAGCCCCCACAGTATTCGCGCTCAATAAGCTTCTTCAAGTGTGTGATGAATTCGCGAAAGCAAATGATATTCTTTTCAACACGAAAAAGACGGTTTGTATGGCGTTTATCCCGAAAAGTCTTCAACTACGTTACATCCCCGATGTTATTTTGTCTGGTGAGGTACTAGCTTTTGTGCAAACTTTCAAGTATTTGGGCTTTACTTTTATTCCTTCTATGTCTGATGAGCCTCACATTGCTGCGCTCTCCAGATCACTGTCTGTGAGGGCCAATATATTAATTCGGAGGTTTGGTAGATGCGAGGCTTCTGTTAAGACCTTTCTTTTCAGAGCTTACTGTACTCCGCTGTACTGTTTGTCACTGGTGTGTAACACGAGAGTTAAGTGTCTAGATACATTTCGGGTTTTATATAACAACTCTTTCCGGTGGCTACACGGACTTGCATGGAACTGTAGTGCGTCTGGCATGTTTGTGGGTGAGGGCCTTCCTTCTTTCGGGGAACTTCGGCGTCGGGCTATCTTTTCTCTCCAGACCCGAATTCTTCGCTCTCGAAACCCCATGCTTGTGGTTCTTTCGAGTCCCCATATGAGACTGACGTTGCCTGTGTGGTTAGTCTGGAACCGCGAACTTTACATGTGTTGCGTAGAAGGTCCGCAATCTTAAATAAAAGGTAAATGTATTTTGTTGTTGTTTTTATGTGTTGTATGTGTAATGGCTCTAGAAGCCGTAGTCGAAGTTAAATAAATAAATAAATAAATAAAATAAATAAATAGCTGACGTATCCATTGTTTGAATAAATATTTCAAAGTCAGCTTGGGCTCAAAGAATATTTATGTTTATTACTGGCTGGCCGACAACATTTTCTGGGGGGGGGGGGCCATCTTTAGCATCAAATTCCATCCGAAATCGGAAAGTAGAGAAAATGCACCAAATGTGCATTTTTGCTTCTCTTGCTGTGCAATCTTGTGTCAAGCATCAACACAGGTATTTCTTAGTGGTGTTGACTATTAAAATAGTTGAAACTAAGAATCTTTACTTAAAAAGTGAAAAAGATGTCAAGCAGATGCTTCCTTATTACTTTTTAGTAGAAAACAGAAAACAACTTTTAACAGTATCTCTTACTGTGACAAATTCAACTGAAAAGACCTGAGTAGGTGTTTTGGATCTTCATTCTACCATTTAGCCAAAAACAGTACAGATCAAATTTGAAGTGCATATGTTCAACACAGTCCAAGTTTAACTGCATTAGGTGCATACTTCTACTGTACTAAGTGCAAACAATACTTTAACAACTTATGTTGAATGTTCTCTCTTTTGCTTTGCTTCTTTGCCCAGCCAGGTCATAGCACCACAACTATATTAAATATAAAGATGACACAAGCCTAATCCTAGAGAAAATGTATCCCATTCATTATGGCAAAAGAAGACTCAAACACATGCCCACTAGCTAGTTTTTGTTATAATTTTGTTGGATCCATCTGGCTTACCAGACCAACAACCTTTATAGTCGTGTTAGAAGAAGCATATATAACACTAAGATCTGTTCAAGTTGTTATGGAGGGAAGCCCTGTGTTGAGATAGGGAGGGAGGCCATAGAGTGTGACTGCCCTCCGACTTACGCAGTTCTCAGAAGTAGCAAGGCTTCCGGGAAACATTTCAAGCAGTTTGACAACAAGAAGTGATCTCCAGTTTGACAACAAGAAGTGATCTCCAAGACTAAGTGCCTGAAGGACTTTGCTATGGCTAAATGTTAATATTCTCTTGCAGCTCAGGCAAGAACATGGCATGGCTGACACACTGACGAGGGAGATGGAGGATCTTGACCCAGAGCTTTTCTTCAAGACGTATCGGATGAATCGTACGCAGTTCAATCATTTGCTTCAGCTTTTAGCCCCTCGTATACAGAAGAAGTGGACTGTGATGAGAGACCCCATTCCACCGAAGACGCGCTTTGCTCTAACACTTAGGTAATAATGATTCATGGGTAATATAATAGCCTACTTATCTGTGTGATAAAGAAAATATTTTATGGACAAATGGACATCATGCAATACTATCATGGATTTTGTAGACTGGGACCATATTTGGCCCGTGATTTTACCTTTTTGTTAGGAACGAACCATGACATCAGTATGTCTGTAAAAGCGTCGAACTAAAATGCTTCATTCTGATATTCTGCTTTTCTTTAGGTATCTTGCCAGTGGAGACAGCAGGCATTCAATGTCATTGAGCTTCCGCTTAGGAAAGTCTACAGTTGGCTCCATCATCAAGGAAACATGTGATGCAATGTGGGAGGTTTTGCAGCCCATGTACTTGAATCCACCGTGTGAGCAGGAGTTGAAGAAGATTGCAGAAGACTTTGATGATATTTGGCAATTCCCGAACTGCCTGGGAGCTGTAGATGGCAAACATTGTGAAATTCAGGCTCCATCAAACTCAGGATCCGAGTTTTTTTGTTTCCACGAGTTTTTTAGCGTCATCTTACTAGCGGCGTGCGACGCCAGGTACAAGTTTACCTATGTTGATATTGGGTCGAAGGGAAAAGAAAACGATAGCACCGTGTTCAGAAGATCCCAGTTTGGGAGTGCCCTGACCGAAGGCAGGCTGCCCGTACCACCTGCTGCTGCATTACCCAACTCTGGATCTGTGGCGAATTATGTGTTTATCGGTGATGAAGCCTTTCCCTTGCGACCCAACTTTCTCAGGCCTTTCAGTCGGGCACAATGCATAACCGATGAACAAAAAATTTTCAACTACAGACTCTCGCGAGCAAGGCGAACCATCGAGAACGCGTTTGGCATCGCTAGTGCCAGATTTAGGATTTTAAGGTCTGCGATGTCAGGGAGTCTCGACACTATTGACTCTATCATCAAAGCTATATGTGTTTTGCATAACTACTTGATAATGGACAATGAAAGAAATGGGGGAAGATATATAAATCAGGCCTTTGTGGACAGGGAAGTAGATGGTGTTGTCTTGCCAGGACAGTGGAGAAGTGAAATCGACCCCCTACCATCAGTCCAGAGAGTCTCCAGCAACAATAGTAACGGCACGGCCCTTCACGTCAGGGAAACGTTTAAAGAATATTTCAATCATGAAGGCGCAGTGCCATGGCAGGCAGAGGCTGTCGCCAAGGGACACTTTTGAGCTTATTGTAGTGTTTGTTGTGTAGTTTGGATGACCCGTGATTGTAGTTTTTTGCGCCAGTTAAAGCTTTTCTATCTTGTCTATACTTGTTTGTATGTGTGCTTAGTTGAACAGGACTTCTCATATGTCGTTTTATACGGATATAGCTAAGGATACTTCCAGGAAACCTTTTCCTATTTTTAGCTGCCAAAAGCTAGATACTACATGAAGTTAGATGGAATAGTCAGCTAAACTTTCGTCCAGCTTCATTTTTTTACCTTTTTGGCTGACTTGAATATTCTTGCCAAGGAGGTGCGAAATAGCACAGGAGCAACTCTTCTAAGACCTAACCATTCAGGCTCATTTTATGTTCGGGAACTCGTAAAGGGAAAAATGTCAACTCTTCTGTATGGAAGTGCTGATGGTACGGAAAATCCCTGAAGGAATTGGACCCCCGGCATATGCACCGTATGAAATCTCGATACATGAATTTCACATTTCTAGTACTTGCTCGAACTATCCACCAATTTCACCGCGATTTGGCGAACTGTCGAAGTTACGCGTTTCATAATATTCCAGAATCCTCTCACTACGCCCCCCACGTCCATGGATGGTCAGATTCGAGAAAGGAAGGTTTCCCATAGCATTTTGGCTGAATCATTTACGTATGTGCCGGTTACAATCTCTAATGACATATGTCATCAAAAGTCATAACAATATGAAACTGACGACCGCTATCTAAATCTTCAACATCTAAATCCAGGACCACATACCTAATCCGAACATCTATTAATAAACAAATACATCAGAACTCGGCTCAAACACTACAGGAATAAAAATACTCAAATCATGCCGAAGAATTTGACATGTACTGCTGCATTTCTTGGTACAGCAAGTCCTGGATTTGCTTCTTTATTTTTAACTGAAGCAAAATGGGGAATTTACTAATGTCCTTTGCGACTGATTCGCCCCATGAAGAGTTGTCAGAACCCGCGTCTCTCTCTTTCCGTTTCTCGTCCATCTTGTTGAGCCTCGATAATGCCAAATCCAGCACTCCTTCTGCCTTTTTAGTAGCAGGAGACACTGAGCTGGTAACAGGTTGTGCTGACTTAACTAGCCCGATAGCTGTCCGCAAAGGGCCCGGTGGCACCGGCTGGCGCCCAGTACTGGCTGCGTTTTTAATAAGAAGTGGTGCCACTGGTCCAGCAGGTATGTCTGGGACAGCAGGGCCACTTGGCACACCTCGTACATCAACAAAACTGACTGGCCGTGCAGGTGTGGCCGAAGGGCCTGGTCCTACTTGCTGGCCCCCAGTAATCGCTGTCTTTTTGCCAAGCATAGGTGGCAAGTTCCCCTTAAACTTTGGAGGGCCCGCAGCAACATTGCCTCCTTGAACGTGAATGCGAAGGTTCTTCGCAGCTGGACCTGCTGGAACTGCGATAGCTTTCCTTTTCTGCACATTTTCCTGAGCATTTGGGCTGAAGGAGGGGCTCTGCATTGCCATGTGAAGTAAAGATATCACTGGTGTATCGTCATCGGCCTGGAAGAAATAAATATACCTTGAGCCCAAGCTGATTTGGAAGCATTTTATACATAACGCGAATATGTCGAAGAAATAATGAAGTGTCAAGACTACTGAAGCAAGTGACCTATGTCGGATGAAAACAGTAATAGTTGTCTCATATAATTTTAAATGTTATTACATTCAACGCAAATCTGCCACATTCAGTAATCACAAGAGGAAGTTAGTACTTAGTATGGCTAGCTTGGTGATCAGATGTTTACTCTAAGGTAGATCCATAGAAGAAAACTTCAGCGGTTTGCAGAAATTGTCAAAAATATTGTCAATCTAGGACACATTCAAGTGAAAGGCAATTATATTTGGGATACCAACAAGAGCTTGAAGCTCATATGGCACTTGCAAGGCTGGTTCAGAGGATGAATACAGAATCTTCATTTTGTCGGTTTGTTGTGATCATTTGGAAGCAAAAGACTTGAGATATGATCATGGACCCTTGAAAATCACGAGAATGCATCGTTTGGTAAAAATTATCATGGCCTCATGGGGATAATGAAAAAGTATTTTTTTTCTTAAAAGTATGCATGTTTTTACTTTGCGCTTAAGACTAGTACTTTAAGGAACGGTCAGATTTAGAAGTGACGTCTACCAAGCCAATTTTATAGAATCTTTAATTTTCCAGCAAATTTTCATCGTCCTAGCACATCTGGAGTTACCATAACTTGTGATCACATGAATTCCCCCCCCCCCCCCCTCAGGAGTTCCCCCACTGTGCCCTGACACAATCCGATAATGTAAATGGTTTATCTACAGCATTTGTGTGTCATTCCCACCAAGTTCCATCCCGATCATTCAAGTCTAAGCGGGTGACGTACCCCCCCCCCATCCCAAAATCTGTCGAATCTGGTCCAGAAATGAAAAAGAACATCCGAGACATGTCTTCTGTTCAGTTAATGTTAAATGGGAAATAATGGGGTTAAATGGGAAATAATCATTTCCCCGATCCGACCATCTGGGAGGGGGAGTGGAGGGAGGGGGAAGCCAAAATGTGTGGTATTTTTATCTTGCGAACGAGTCATCGGATCTTGATGAAATTTTATATTTAGGATGACCTCGTGTCTCAGACGTCCCACTATAAATCCGGACCGGATCCGATGACACTGGGGGGAGTTGGAGGAGGGAACCGGAAATCTTGAGAAACGCTTAGAGTGGAGGGATCGGGATGAAACTTGGTGGAAGAACAAGCACAAGTCCTAGATACGTCATTGATATAAGCGGACCAGATCCGGGCACTCTGGGGGAGTTGGGGGGGGGGGCCGGATTTCTAGCGATCCCGCGAGTTCGGCATACTTCCTGATGTGCTACGGCGATGAAACTTGGCAGGTATGTCAGGGACCCGAACAGGTTCACTTGAGAACAGCCGTTTCCCCGATCCGACCATAGTGGGGGGAGTGGATGGATGGGGAGTCCGGAATCTAGTGGCGTGTATAACTTTTGAACGGGTGATCGGATTTGAATGAAACTTGTATGGTGGAAAGAGCTATCGCCTCGGATGATCATTGTTAAGTCCGGGTCGGGTCGGGTTATACCTGTGGGGATGGGGGGGGGGGCCCGAAAACTCAAGAAACGCTTAAAGCAGAGGGATTGGGACGGAATTTAATGGAGAGAACAAGCATTAGGCCTAGATCCGAATTTGACGGAGCCAGATGGTTTCGGGGCTCTGTGGGGGGGGGGGGGGTAGAGGGGGTTTCCTGGAATACCGGTAGTCGGGGGTTAGAATAGTTCCAGAAGTACTAAGACAATGAAACTTTGCAGGCATATTAGCGACCCGACATAATTGACTTATTTATTTAAACTAGGATACGACCAACTAGGGTCAAACAAATGGGTGATAAGAATCGATGGCCTCGACATGTAAAAGATGCGTTCGAACAAATGCGACCACGGTTGGGGGAATTGGGGGGGGGGGACTTTTGACATGCACAAAAACCAAACGAATGGCCCGAATGAGATGCAAGTTCGACAGTGCCGAGTTTATGCGGCCTAGATTTGTTATTTGGCGTCCGGGCCGGATTCGGCCAAGGTAGGGGGGGGGGGGGGGGGTACTGGAAACTTACAGATAGGCTATGCTCCAATTTCAGTGAAACTTCATGGACAGGAAGAGGGAATTAGGAGATATGACGTTTATGTTTTCAAGTCCTGTTCGGCCACAGTGGCGGGAATTGGAGGGAGATTGCTGGAAACTTTGAGGCTCGCATAGGAGTCAAACGAGTGCATCAGTTTAAATGAAACATAGAACTTAGAGAGAGCATATACCCTAGATGGCATATTTTGGGCAAGGATCCGGATCCGACAACGTTGGTGGGGGGAGGGGGTACCAGAATTTTCCAAAAATGCTCAGACTCGACCGAAACTTTAGCGGTGGTATAAAAGAAGATACTTTAGATGATCCATTTTTTAGTCCGAACCAGATTCGGCCACGGTAAGGGGAGATGGAGGGAGTACCGGAAATATTGTAGCACGTCTAGGGATCAAACTAGTGGATTTATTAGGCTGAAACTTGGAAGTTTGAACAGTCATGTGCATTTGATAATCGAGACGATGCCGGAACTGCTTAGAAGTGAGTGAAACAAACTATCCTACTTCTATTTCCAAACCGCATTTTTGGATGGCGGGTGTATTTTATCACGTTCTCATCTACTTTCTTGTACTGCCTACTCGTAACAAGTGCCATATGAGCTCGTAGCTCTTGTTTGTCTCTGGTGCCAGTTCCGTGTTCTGTGTCCACAGTTCTGGTTTGGTTGAAAAACGGTATTTTCCTTACGTTGTTCCGTGTTTCGTGTTTTGTCGCTGTTCTGACGAAAACGCAAATTTAGAATCTGAGCATGTCTTAAAAATCTGTTAAACTGCAAGTTAAATTCCAAAACGACCATACTTTAGGATCCAGCTTTATCATCCGAACTTCTGCAATTCTTTCTTTTCTATCTGTGAATCTCTCTGGAAATTTTCTATCTGAACAGTGATAAAACATGCTAAGAGAGCAAGTTCCGTGTTTTGCAAAACAGACAGCGGAACAGAGAACACGGAATAGCGTACAAAAACGGGAAAATGAGAAACAGCGTGTTCCGTGTTTTCACAAAAACGGGAAAAATATAAAACAGAGAGAAAACAGAGAACAGAACATGCCTTAAAGGACACCTGAATGAAGAGTACCAAGTATCATCCCTATCTGTAGGACGTCCGTTAACATTGCCTGCAGAAAACCCAATCCAAATACGAAATACCGTTTCCAAGCTATGATTTTTGCTCCATTTTGCATCTGTCCTTATTTCAGTACCGAGCAATTTTAGAAATGAACAAATGTCTCCAATCAACCCTTCTTCTGGAACATTTTTTAACCAGATAAGCCCAAACGTATATCTAGAAAAAATTTCAATACGATCCGACCAGCGCTGTACAAGATTTGAACGAATTGCGCTTTTTGTCTTGGAGTCTGCATGTGCAAACCTCCGGAAACAATCATCCCTATTTTGAAAACGTCACGCTCGAGAGTAGAATACTCTTCGTGTTCATGTCTGTAAATGCATTCTCCATGGTGTGTTCAAGTATGGTTTCATTGTTCAGGTGTCCTTTAATGCAATTATTGCAACTGCTCGCATGTATAGGCAATATGGTCCTATCAATTCAGGTGACAAGTAGAAATCATAACTCACTTACACTTGACATGCTACCACCTGCAGCAACACCTCCAACATCAACTGTAATAACTTCTTCCGATTCTGCTTGTTTCTGTGTTCCAAAATTGTCACAAGTACTGAAAAGAATGTACAGAAATTAATACAAATGTAAATTTTATTTCTTTGTCCTGATGCCCTTAAGAGTTTTTTGTATGGCACTTGCCTTTTGGTCTTGTACCATACACAAATCGCTTTGATGTTGGTCCTGTAATCACGAGTTTACATTTTTTAGTTTCGACTATAGGACCAGACTAGTAAACCGTATCTAATGCTTATGGGTGTTCTGTCAACCAAGTTTCCTGCCTCTACGAGAAGCGTTTCACAAGAAATGCTTTCCCTGAAACCCCTTCCAACTCCCCCCACCCCAATAATCGGATCAGGTATGGACTTGACATGGAACATCTGAGACAATAGCTTTTTCTACTCTCCAAGTTCCAAGTTCCCCCCCCCAACTCCCCCCACAGTGCCCGAATCCGGTCCGGTTATGTCAATGATATGTGCGTGTTCTTTCCACCAAGTTTCATCCCGATCCATCAACTCTTAGCGTATCCAAAGATGTCCGCCCTCCAACTCCTCTAAGGTCACCAGATCCGGTTCAGATTTGAAGTGGGTCGTCTGACGAAGTCTTTCCAAATATCAAGTTTCATTGAGATCCGAAGATTCATTAAGGTTCCCCCTCCCTCTCCCTTCCCCGACGATATTTGGATCGGGGAAATGACTGTCTCCAAGTTAATCTTTTCTAGTCCCTTATATGTCTGCCAAGTTCCATCGTCCTAGAGTATGTGAATCTGCTTGAACTAGCAAAACCCGGACCGACCGATGGAGGACAGAAATTGCGATCGCCGTATGGCACTTGGCTGAATGACAAGTGCAACTTCCCAGATCTAACCATCCTTGGGGGATATCCAGAAACTTAAGGCATGCGTAACTTTCATAAAGGTGATCATACCACAATGACCTTGATAGTTGATGATAATGATAATTATGTAGAGGAGTGGAAGAGGGACCAGAAATCCCAAGCCAATCTTACAATATAGTGATTGTGACCTGACTTGATGGGAAGAGAAAGCAGAAGCCCTAGGTTCATTATTGACAGAACCAAGGTGTACCCAACACTATCTGGTGAGTTGGGGGGGGGGGGGGGGTGAGTCCCATAACGTTGTGACATGTATAATTATAGAACAAGTCACCTCATTCTGACAGAACTTGAAGGCCCATTGAATTGCAGACCTTACGGCAAAGTGCTTAAATTGATCAAACAAAACCCTTTCTGATCACCAAGGGCCAATGATTATTTCTGCCGCAACTGTTTTGATTACAACAAAGTAAAAAACAGAGCATTACAAGATATTAACGATTTGCCAAAGATTTACTCACTTTCTTGGTGTTCCAAATTTCCTCAGGAACAATAGAGATCGAAAGAAGGCCCACTTGACGTCTGGATAGATATCGCCAGGGTCGCCACTCTTCTTCACAACTGCACACTTCTTGAAAAATTCTCCACGAAGGTACGACCAGGTATCTTTGCACCATTTCACTGAAATAGAAGATTCCCTTTAAAATTAAGAAACATTTACTCTAGCTATGGGTAAGGAGGAATCAATATGCAAATAATATTTTTTGGCAGTCATAAAGATTCATTGATGACTAAATTGTGACGAACGACCCAGGGAATTGGTCGCCAACTCAACTTCCATAGTGTCAGAATGAGCCTCAAAAACATAAAGGGAATTTATCTGGGAATCTTGACTGAATGTCAAGAAACACCACTTTAGATACTTCAGACTGACAATCATCTACAAACATGGTTAATGCAGCTAAATTTTCTTCACCTATGTTTCAGCACTTTTGGACTCCCTATGCCTAATGCTGGAGACATATAAGTACCCTAACCCTGACCAGTGTGGATATGGACTGACAACATCAACTGGCTCTGCACATTCTGTAGTGACAGCTGTGACAGGCTTGACGATTGTACCATTTCTGTTAGGGTATCTGAACAAATCTACTCTGTTTCTATGTTATTGGATGGCATACCTTTTTTGACTAAATCTATAGGGAGTAAGAAATCATGGGTTTGTGGCAGACCAATTAGGACATAGTCAACGTTATACTTTTGTTATAGTTTTGAGAGATCTACCATTATTGATGTATATTTAGCAACATGTACAACTGTTTTTTCTCAAAAGATGGAAAAAGCACACATTCCCCAACAAAAGCCACCCTGGCTCACCATTCTAGAGATGGCAAACAAGGCTTGGTTACCCTGGGTCTTTACATTTACTGAACAAACCAAGTAGTTCTTGCCTCACATTATGTATGAGACAAACAGAGGACAATCTCATGTGCAATATGTTGGAATAAAACAGATGGCACGAAGTATCTATCATTTCTTTCCAGCCTCCAGGCTCAGTCCACAAATGCAGGGGCGTTACGACTAGATGGGGAGGGGGGGGATGCACCACTCAAATGTTGTCTGCTAGTTGCTAAAAAATAGCAGAGTCAGTGTGAAGCGCCGCAATTGTTTGCCAACATTTCATTTCTTCCTAGAAACAGTCTATTTTCTTGAAAACAGTCTGTTTCTCGTAAAAACTATTTTGGCTAGTAACGCCTCCACACCTATGCAAAATGTGAAATCACGCCTTGCTTGAAGTTATTCTGTACGATCTAATCATTTTTCTTTGGATGTTGCAGCATTGTCAAATGCTTTACTACTAAACACCTGCTTGCCATAGCCCATTTCTTTACGAGAGAGCTTACATTTCTGATTTTCTTGTGCACTTCTCAAAGATTTGTTTGTGCTGTTGGTACCAGAAACCAGCTAGCTTCAGCATGACAACTTGTACCACCTCTTGCCCCATTTTGCTGTTGCATGTATTTTCACCTTTTTGCTCTGTTCTGCACCCTGCAATTCTTCAAAGAAGAAATAGTGATGGAACTAAAAGTGGATAACATTTGAATATAAGTTAAGTTTGGTCAGGATCGATCTGTTCTGATGTTTCATGTGCGATCCTAGTGACATAGTCTTTTTTATTAATGAAAGTTTACTTGGGAGTAGGGGTGACACAATTAGCAAGGTTCCCTGTAGTAAGATAGACCTAAGCTTGCCTGACCAAAAATCTTAGTAGTGTTAGCCTTAACACTGTACCATACTGTACTATTACCACCAAACTAAGTTGACATCCTCCTCAGATCTAGGCTGTACTGGGTTCTCGAGCGCTCAGACTTCAGGAATAGGATTCTAAGCCACATGATTCGAGCTTGCCACATTGACAATTTAACATGATCTGTTATGTACCAGTATCTCTTAATTACTGTAAAAATCAGGCTGATGGTGGCGTACAATTTTAAGGATTTGTTCGTATCTAGTTAGTTAGTGCAATGTTTAAAAATAAATCAGCTTCATCAGCAATGGAGTGGTTCTGTAAGGACGAGCCTGATTATTGCAACATGTCTTTTGATTTGTATTGTATTTTTTTAACTCGAAACTCTGAAGTCTCCTGTTTCACATTTTTTTGTACTAGTTTTTCGGAGAGGGTCAAAGAAAGCACATTACCAGCTTCCAGCTGAAAGTCTCACATTTTCTGGATACGCTAACAACAAAGACAGATGGGTAGATCCATTCTAAGCTGCTAAGTGGCCATAAATTTAATTTTGGATAAAAAAGACGTAGCCTGAACATACAGGAATTCACTAAAGAATTTTGCAGGCCGCGCTATATTTACTGGGAGCTTGCTTCATTTCATTAACGTTTTGCTTTGGAATTTTGGGACCTGGGTCAGCTTCAGATTCAGTAATTTTGCAGTTTCCACCATTTTCTAACTGGAATGACTCTTCAGCCTTGCTGGAAATGTGTCCTATTTTGAGATAGTCACCTCCAGTCTACCACAAATCCCTGATTTTTGGATAACCTATGCCAAACCCTGGGTGTATCTACCATTTGACATAGCCTATGCCTAATGCTGGATACCCTATGACAAACGCTGGATACCTGTTGGTAACCTAACCCTGACATTTTTTTAGATTCACTGAAATCATCAATATTTTACTGGGTTACAGTATCAGGCACCTGGCAGAGTGTATCCAGCATTAGACATAGGGTATGCCAAACGCTAGACATATCCAACATTTGGCATAGGGTAGCCAAAAATCAGGGGTTTCTGGTTGACTCGCCACCTCCCACCCCCAAGCCCTTCAAAACCTTCCCTGAGCTTGTAGATAATACTAGGCTTCTTCAGACTTCAACGCTTGCAAGGTATCACACATTTTATTACTATATGCGCAACAAAAAAACCCTTCAGTTTTGGTTAGCAACGCCCATGTCATTTACTCAATCTATTAATCTGTTAATACTAAACTATACAGAGTAACTTACCATTTTCTCCAAGAGCCTCAGCAATGTCATCCCAAACTAGGTTCTTCAGTTTGTTGTTTTTATATTCTGGACTGCTTAAATCATACAATACTGGATGGTTTTCCACCAAGGACACCAAATTATGGACTGTCGGATTATTGACAAGCGCCATTTTCGTATTTTTTCACCAATTTGCTGCTGATGTTGATTCACAATCTGGTTTTTTCAACTCTTTCATCAATATCCCTATGGAAAAGTTGATATTTTTTCAACTTTTCCCGACCGGAGGTTTTGTCACGGAAGTCACGGATTTCATGCATTTCATCAAAAACCCGGGCAGGAATTCCTGCCAGGAGGAGCGGAATCCCTATCGTGTGTTCGCACTATAACAGTCTCACATTTTCTGGAATCGCCATCAACAGAGACAGACGGGCAGATCCGTGATAAGTGGCCCTTCATTGTGTTGCGAGAGCAACAGTTTGGTTTTGTCCTCTTTTTTTTTGTTTCTATGGCACTTGCCTTCCTGCCAAGTGCCCTATACCGATCACATTTCCGCCGGTCGGTCGGTTAGTCCGGTGTTTGCGAGTTAGGGTACTTCCAGATATGCTAGGACGATGAAACTTGGCAGGCATATCAGGGACCCGACCAAACTAACTTGTAAATAGTCACTTGCCTGATCCGACCATCGTGGGGGGAGGAGGAGGTGGTGGAATCCGGAAAATAGGGACATTCATAACTTTCGAACGGGTGATCGAATCATAATGAAAATTAATATCTGGAAAGATCTCGTGTCTCAGATGTCTCATTTCGAGTCCGGACCGGATCCGATGAATCTGGGGGGGGGGCTAGGAGGGGGGAACCGGAAATCGTGTGAAACTCGACAGGAGTAGAGCGATGGGGATGAAACTTGGTGGTAAGAATAAGCACAAGGTCTAGATACATCATTGACAGAACTGGACTGGATTCGGACGCTGTGGGGGGAGTTGGAGGGGGGGCCCGGAATTCCGGCGATTTGTAGTTAATTTACTTTCAGGTGGGCTAGGACGATCAAACTTGGCAGGCATATCAGGGACCCGATCAAACTAACTTGGAAATAATCCCTTGCCCGATCCAAACATCGTGGGGGAGGGGGAGGTGACGGAATCCGGAAAATAGGGACATGCATAACTTTCGAACGGGTGATTGGATCTTAATAAAACTTGATATCTGGAAAGATCTCGTGTCTTAGGTGTCTCATTTCAAGTCCGTGCCGGATCCGACTAATCTGGGGGGAGTCGGAGGGGAGAACCGGAAATCGTGTGAAACTCTCAGAGTGGAGCGATCAGGATGAAACTTGGTGCGAAGAACAAGCACACGCTCTAGATACATCACTGACAGGACTGGACGGGATTCGGAAACTGTGGGGGGAGATGGAGGGGGGTTGCGGAATTCCGGCGATTCGTAGTTAATATACTTCCAGGTGGGCTAGGACGATAAAACTTGGCAGGCATCTCAGGGACCCGACCAGATTGACTTAGAAACAGTTACTTGCCCGATCTGACTATAGTGGGGGAGGGAGAGACGGCAGAATCCGGAAATTAGTAGCAAGCATAACTTTCGAATGGGTTATCAGATCTTAACGAAACTTGATATCTTGAAAGACTCGTGTCTCAGCCTGTCCCGTATCAAGTCCGGACCGGATCCGATGAACTGGGGGGTGGGGTCGGAGGGAGAACCGGACATCTTGTGACACGCATAGAGTGGAGCGATCAGCATGAAATTTTGACCATCACTTCCATCTGACCCAGCCTTGCAAGTGCCATATGAACTTCCACCTCTTGTTTGTTGTTTTTTTTCCTAGCACTCCGATTTCATTTTATTCCTGGTAACTGGTAAGGGTCTAACCTGTGCGGTTTTTACGGAAAGCGTGGACCTTAGGCCGGACTGACGAATATGACATTACATTTTGAAAAGCTCCGTATAACTCTTGCCTGAGCCCAAAAGCTTGTCCTCGAGCCACAGTCTACGGTGTGCGAAGTGAAGTGGAGTCATATAGCCCATGTCAGCGAGGACTATCTGAAGTTGTGCAGCCAACCTTTCGTTTCATCAAATCATGTTCCTGCTTTCGAGTGGAAAGCTCCGTTCTAGCACGCAAGCAGGCAGGCACCAGTTTCAAATTGAAGATGGGCTAAAATCAATAAGTTTTAAATATATGCGGCAGTTACGCGGCCCCACAGCCAACATATCTTCTTTGAGTGATAAATAGAAAAATCTACAGAAACAAAAAAGTGGCTTTTTCCCACGGATCCGAAAGTGCTGCCATCTATTGTTTCTATCCATTTCTGTTCGCGATTTCAGCTGAGTTTATCATTCGTTTTTGTTCACTTGGGTTTGCGGCAGAGAAATGGTATCAGATGTGCCTCTTAAACTTTTAAAGTTCTCTCATTGCTAAAGAAACTGGAGCTTATCCTTTGTTCCTTTCTAAGTGGTGACGTTAGAAAGTTGGCCTACGGCAAAAAAGTCAACTTTTGAACTAAGACAGGTACATTTTTTTTTTCAACGGCAATCGATAGTCGTGGATAAGCTGATCAAAGTATATGTCATCCATTTTTTTTGTACAAAAATTCCTTCATGAGATACACCAGTTTGAAAATTTCAAGGGGTTAACAACTTCAGTAGTAAGGTACACACTGCAACCAAAAATAGGCGACACCAGTTGTGAGACATGTAGGGGACTTGTAAGCAACAGTCAACTGTTAGCTCATAATCATTTTCGGCAATGAGGGGTTTGCGGCTTTTGCTAGTTGGAGTACCTGTTATTCGTTTCCGGTGTATGCGATGGTAAGAACAATTTGGTTCCCAATGGGGACTTGTAAGGAATAATCGGCTGTTATGCTACAATTATCTTCAGCGATGAGGGGTTTGCAACTGTTGCTAGCTGGTGTACCCATTATTTGTTTTCGGTGAACTTGATGGGAGAGGGACTTGTAAGTAGGGATAGGTTCACGCGGCTCTAGAAATTTTGGCAAATGGGTGCACATTGTATTCGATTTCTACAAATATGACGGTAAGAAAGTTTGTGTCGATGGTCTATCGCTGTAACCTAGGATTAACTGTTTACGCAACGGATACAAACAAAAATGTAAACCAATGAGGTAGTTTCAGAATAATTAATAGTGTCATCTACTGTATTTTAATCCTGAACAGTTACGGATAGCTTTATAATACCAACTAGATTATAAAAGATATTATTCCAAGTTTTCATCCGTCACGATGTCTACGATTGAAAAGGATACAGTTCAACTGACTGCTAAGTCAATTTAGTCCCTTCTTCCGATATTCTTTTGTTGTTGCTGGGATCCCAATACGTAAGTGGAGGACGTCTGTTTTTCGGACGTCTGTTTTCAGTTTTATTGGACTAGTTTCAGTTTCATTGGACCATAAAAAAAAATACACAATTTACATTCCTGCCAGGAAAGCACAAATGTAGTGCTTGGCTAGGGCAGGGAAATATCCGATATTAATTTAAACATCAAACAGAATCAACTAACTGAACATTCTATTTAAACAAAAAGTTTGTAAGCACGATAACTCTCTGTAAGCAGACGATAACCGTCAGATAGCACACGATAACCGCACGATAACCGTCTGTAAGCACGATAACTCTCGAAGGGAATGAGATATTTTGATGAAACTTGGTGTGAGGATTCGTTGGGTCGTCGGACCAGTCAAGTTCGTAGATGGGCTTTGTAGCCCTATATTTAGGGGTGGGGGAGGGGGTTCAAATTAAGGGGCAAACAAAATATTTTGAAACAGCTAATGTGATAGTCGATTATGGGGTAAGAAGACATGCTGAACACGATGGTGGAAACCATTTTGTCATCGGACAAGTAGTTCGCCCGGAACCGGAGAGTTTGTTGAAAGTAAAAGTTTTTCAAGTTGACTAGATGTTCGATTTAGGGGTAGGAAGACATGCTGAAGACGATGGTGAAAACTATTTTCTCGACGGACAAGTATTTCGCCCGGAATCCGGCCCAAACCGGAAAGTTTGTTGAAAGTAAAAGTTTTATTTGAAGTTGATTAGATGTTCGATTTAGAGGTAGGAAGACATGCTGAAGACGATGGTGAACACTATTTTCTCGATGGACAAGTATTTCAACCGGAATCCAGCCCAAACCGGAAAGTTTGTCAAAATTAAAAGTTTTATTTGGAGTTGATTAGATGTTCGATTTGGGGCAAGAAGATATGCTGAACACTTATGTGAAAACAATTTTCTACCCGGACATGTAGTTCGCCGGGAATCCGGCCAAAACCGGAAAAGTGTTGAAAGTTAAAGTTGTATTCCTAGTTGATTAGATAAGCAATTTAGGGGTAAGAATAGATGCTGAGTCCCTGTATGACAATCATATTTTACCCAGACATATAGTTCGACCGGAATCCGGCTGGAATCGGAAAATTTGTTATAAGCTAAATTTTTATTTGAAGTTGATTAGAAGTTCATTACTGGGGAAAGAAGATACCCTGATTTCGTCTTTGAGCTTTCTTTTTTCGCCGGACAAGTAGTTCTGGAGTTCGGCCATCGAAACCTTTGGTCTTGTTCTTCTAAAAACACAGCGAGCTCCCATCAGGAAGCTACACTGTACAAGTTGCATAATATGTACAAAACAAAGTCCAAAGAGCAAATTTGGCGCGTTTTCAAGCTCTTCCTTTTGTTTTTGGGATCCCAAAACGTAAGTGGAGGGATACCTATGACATTGGAAATTTCCGTCTGTCCGTCCGTCTGTACGCGCTATCACTCTCGAAGGGAATGAGACATTTGGATGAAACTTGGTGTGAGGATTCATTGAGTCAAGGGTAGGGTCAAGTTCGTAGATGGGCTCTATAGCTCTACATTTAAGGGTGGGGGAGGGGGTTCACATTAAGGGACAAACACAATATTTTTAAACAGCTAATGTGATAGTCGATTATGATGTAAGAAGGCATGCTGAGCACGATAGTGAAAACCATTTTCTCGCCGGACGAGGAAGTTCGTCCGGAATCCGGCAAAAACCGGAAAGTTGGTTAAAAGTAAAAGTTTCATTTGAAGTTGATTAAATGTTCGATTTAGGGGTAAAAAGACATGCCACGACGGTGAAAACCATTTTCTCGCCGAACAACAAGTTCGTCCGGAATCCGGCCAAAACCGGAAAATTTGTTAAAAGCAAAAGTTTATATAGATGACAGATTAAGGGGTAAGAACAGAGGCTGAGCTGTATATGACAATCATTTTTTACCGGATTTTTTTTTTTTTTTAAGTCAAACTTTTACTCAAAGTTGATTAGATGTTCTTTATAGGGATATGACGCTGGATTTGTTTCTGAATTTTCTTGTTTTGCTGGACTAGTAGTTTGATCGGAATTCGGGCGAAGCCGGAAACTTGGCAGAAGTAAAGCAGGAAGTCTCGGTCAGTTTCTTCAAAATAGATATGGCTTATAGAGGTATATCTGAACTTGGTTTTCTCTGATGATTAGCCTGGCGAAGACTGGATCTGGCGAAGACAAGACCCTATTGTCTGAAGCAAATATTAGATTTTTGGGATCCCATCGACACCTTTGGTCTTGTTTTCAGGGATACGCCGTCATTAGCCTTTTACCAGAATACTGACATTAAAATGTGATAGGTTCCCCTTTATGTTATCCCGGTAAATTCCCAACCCTTAATTATTAATTTTGATTCAGTGAAAAGTTAGCGTTCCTTTGCGTGTATAAGTATACGGAATCGGACGAGTCTTTCTTTCTTTTGTGTGCGTATTACAGAGGAACGGCTCATTTATATTATCTACATATAGTCAGTGTTTAAAAGGGGGCTGAGCTAACGAGCTCGTGTCCCAGCCGGCCCCCAGTGATCGACATATATTGCTATGAAGTGTTTTTGAAATTAAAGAACCTAAACCTGCTAGTCACAGTGAGCGTGTTCCATCCTACTTACCGTAGTTACTACGCATGACGTCACGAATTCTGGCTTTTTGCCCTCAAGGCTGGAACGATTTTTCTATTTTCCAACAGGATCTCACGCCAGGGGCAAATCCGACCAATCACGTTACAGAGATGCGTAGTTACTACGCTTACTACGCTCCCGAGCATGGTAAGCAAATAGTAACTATTAGTTACTATTCCGACAAGGTTGGAACGGTCAGCGTAGTAACTTTTGGTGAGGTTGGAACGGATATAGTAACTAATAGTTACTATTTGTAGAAGGGTGGAACACGCTCAGTATGACTATGACTCTGACGCCGATATCCGAGGGAAGATCGCTTAGATCGGTAATAACTTGTCTCTTCTTTGTGGGCTTTTTCATTGGATGTTTCTTGGGAATAGTAATAATATAATACAAAATAATAAATAATATATTTAACCCACAGCTCCCCAGCCTATACCTTGGTTATCAGATCGTTTACACCAACTTGCGAAGGTAAATACGAGTACTTGAACTTCTTCGTCTTGTAGGAAAATATTGCCACTCAAGAGGGGAATACTACTGAGTTCCGTCCAGAAGAGGACAAGTGTAAAACACACTGAAACGTGAGCGAATACCGCAAATCCCTGCTAGCATGAGTTTGAACTTAATAATAATACAAAGCAAGAGAAAAGGCTTTCGCCTCTAAATAACTCTTAAGAAATTTGAGTAGTCGAACTGATCAGAGTTAAAAATCCCATCAACAATGTATTGATCGATTCAGCATTAACCGCATCTTCGGTAAGGCTGTTCCAAGGATCGACAATTCTGTTGCCAAAACCCCACTTAAAAACGTCCTTGTGGAATCTTGATTTTGCAAGCTTGTACGCGTGCCCCCGATGATGACGGTTAATGTTGAATCTTACTTTATCAGTCACTTCAAAATTGTCATGAGGGAAGACACAACTTGGCTAACTCACTTGGTAGGGAAGATCGCGCAGATCTGGTACGAACTGCGTAGCTCTCCTCCACAATTGTAATATGGCCTCACCGTGGTGTGGCCATATTCAACGATCGGGCGAACCATCGACTTGAACAGAAGTGAGAACAAACCATCCTGCTTAAATGTAAAGTTTCTTCGAATTACACCAAGGATTCTATTAAAAGGTTGTAATGTTGAGAGAAACGCAGATCCCCATCGATCAGGACCCCTAGATCCCGTTGGGTCATGCAATATTCATGACCCCGTTGGGTCATGTCTAATATTCAGCTAAGTTCCCAGAAACATCCTACTGTATCGAAAAATATCGAAAGTCGGTCGGCGAATTCGCCTAGTTTATTTACAAATTCAACATTTGCTTGAGTTTGCCCTGTTTGTGTAAATCTCTTGTTTCGGTTCCGCCGCCAATACAAGTTCCGTTGATAAAGACCCTGGGAACCTAAAAGGAAGACAAGATTTTAGGAGCTCCAGAATGAACCTGGACAAGTTTGATATCACTTTACATAGCTATCACGACATCAAACACGAGCTATTTCACTTACCCTAGGTTCACACAGCAAATCGCGGCGATGAACGAGATTGTTCAATCGCAGCGACAGAAGATTTTTATCGCCCGGATGTTCACACTGAATTTTCGTCGGCAACAGAATGCAAAATGTTGCTGTTGCGTGCATAAGTACTGTCGCCCGATTAAAGTTGAATTTTCCCAACACTGAAAATCGCCTGACGAAGCAACAGAAATCGCCGAGTTTGGCGACGAAAATCTCGGCGATGGCCGATATCGCCTCAGTGTGAACGTTTGTGTGAACCTAGGGTTACAGTCGCTCCTTGTAAAGTACGGAATATAATAACGGGTCCTACTCAAAAGTGCTCAGAAAATTGTTTCCTACATCACGCTAGGTTCTGGTTGGAAAGCATCGCCGACGTAGGTTTGTCAAGATAGCAGCGACGGGATGAAAAGAACAAATAGTTATACGACAGAGAATAAATGGGTTTATTCCAACCAAAGAAACAGCCAACTCTTCAATGCCCAGAGGCAAACCTGTCGTCACATTTTTTTTTGCAGCAGTGGCAGTCAAGTTATTTATTTATTTATTAAAAGAAAAAAGACGTTAAGTAGAAGCTTCCCTCTCTACAAGCACATACACTTTTACTACATTTTTCAACACTACACTATACACTTATAAACATACAACAAATATAAACTAAAAAGGGTTCACATACGGGTTCACACAAGGGTTATCGCATGATATCGTTTTTTCCTCGTTTCGGACTTTATTATCAAGCCACACTAAGGCTTGAATACTGTTGTGCTATTGTTGATTCGATGTTTCTGCTAGGCATACCACCATGGCGAGGAAATTCGTAAATCAGTGAAACGAAACGGAGTTGTCGATCCGCACAAAGTGGCTTTCTCGCAGAGTCAGTGACGAAAAAGCAGGAATTCACAGGACGGCGAGATACTATACTGCAGTAATTTACTTGATACATTTCAAAGACCGTGACCTTTTTTTCTTTATTTCCGTTTTTATTCTTTCAAATGCAGTCGGCAAAAAAACTGCAGTAATTCATTCAACCAAGGGTCATCAAGTCCAGAGGCGTTACTAGCCAAAATGTTTGGTGGGGGGGAAACGAGGACTTTACCGACTGGCTGGGAATTTTTACCGACTTTTTCTGCAGAAAAAACGACTGTTTTCAACATCAAAAATGACATTTCGCGCAGACTCGGTTATTTTTTACCGACTGGCCGACAGCATTGGGGGGGGGGCGGTCGTCGAAAGCCTGGAATTATGAATGGGATGCAGCAGAGTCAGCGACCAAACATTAGCTGTCAACAAACCAATGAACAAAAACTAATGAAAAAATCATCACACTACCAGCGACTCTACAGGAGCATTGGCACCTTTGTCGCTGCACAATGCAATTTGCGGTAATCGCTGTAATGCTAACTTGAAATATATCGACTGATGTGCTGCAAATCACACATGAGCAAAGATTCACATGAGCAATATTCACGAACCGAGCCACCAACAGAGCTCAATTCACTCTGCCTGGTATTCTACCTTGGAAAAAAAACAACAACTGGGAAACTTACCGTTCTTGCTCCCGTTATCTGACGCAGCGCATCCTGGATTTGCGCTCCTTCCGGATGCATATCAAGCTCGACGAGGTGATACGAAACCTTCAGCTCCTTGAAAACCTGAGGAAAAAAGCGTTGATGCTCGTTACGGACGAAACGACTTTAGCAGTGTTGTCACTGTACTTCCTAAATCGAGTACTTCGGGTCTCTGGTATTATTTTCTATACGGGTTATTTTCATACATCCACATTCAATAGTTGCATATGGATTAGTTCGTGTTTACCCCCCCCCCCCCCCCCCCCCGCTCCCATGTGTGTCATTATTCTGATTTGTTTACGCTCATGGCTGATCGCGATGACGACCGACCGAAAATAAACCGGACCGTGACTTTAAATTGGGGGGGAGTCACGGGCGTCACTAGCCTAAATGTACCGACAAAACGCACATGCTACGAAAACGTACAACATTGAGCCAATGTGGATCAACAGTGAGCTCTAGCGACCAACAGAAATTTATGTCGCCAACATTGTTGGAAATTGTTGTTGAACTGACGCTGTTCATTTCAAACAAAGCGCTTTGTCGAAGAGTCACCTCTGTTCTTCAACAGGGACCTTCTGGCGGTTAACAGTAGTTCGTTGATAACACTGCTGGTGAACATAAGAACCGCCAAACCATGGCTTAAAGAGAGAATACTTTAAAACGCACTGCAGGTGACATTTGTGGAAACGCTGATCGTCAAAGCGTGATTTCCCGATCCCGATTAACAGACGTGGCTTTAACTTTTGGTCTTCGCCAGACACAAATTTACAGAATCTGACTTTATCTTTATGTCTATCAAGGAATCCGATTCACCGACTAAACCTGAAATAGTTTGCAGAATTTGAATTCGTATGTGTAAAACAAAACCCGATTCACCCAACAAAGCTTAAATTTTTGGCTTTCGCCCGATAAAAGTTTGCAAAATTTGATTTGATTTCTTCTGTGTAAAATAATCCCGATTTGCTGACTGACAGGATTTAAACTTTCACAGTCAGCGCTTGACCGAAGTTTAGAGGATTTAATTTCTTATGCTAAAACAATCTCGATTTGCGGACGAAAGTTTGCCAGAAAGTTTACAGAATTAGATTTCTTCCGTGTAAAACATTCCCCTACGAGACTGAAAACATCGAACTTTGCCCGACAGAAGTTTACATAATTTGATCTCTTAAAGGACCTGTCTTACCTATAATACTAACGTAACCTAAGTCCATAACCACTCCACATATTTCTAAACCCGGAGACCCCAATTTCATACGGTACATTTTAACCCCTCTAACAGAACTACGCTGATTTTCTCACTTGTCGTGTTTTGCTACCTTCGATGCGTATCACGCTGTCGACGGTTGTCTGCGAGAAGTTTTTCCATCAGTAAAAACGGTTATGTCAATTTTGTCCCTGTTTTCGCTGTCACTCAACGGGTCTCGGAAAAGGCTTAAAACAGCCAAAACTGGGTTATTTGTTTGAAAGCACAGCCTAGTTTAAAGTTCAAATATTGTAAAATACTGTAAGTTAAACAGCAAATAGAGCGAAAGGTCCTATAAGCGTAAAACGATCCCGATCTGTCGACGAGACTTAAACTTGCCGGGCAGAATAGTCAAGATTACGTGTAAAAATATCCCGATTTGCCGGCAAGGCTTAAACTTGTCGGGCATTGCCCGACGAAAGTTCACAAAATTTAAGTTCTGAAGCGTAAAATTTGCCGCGATTAGACTTTTTCGGGGCTTCGCCCGATGAAAGTTTACAGAACTTTACCTGTGAAAACCACATTTGCCGACGAGACCCAACCTTCGGGCAGCGCCAGATGAAAGTTCTTTCTCAGGACCTTTCGGGGGAGTCCCACCCCCGCGTAGTGACGCCCCTGGTAAGAAGTGCAAAGTTAACCAATATTCAACGAAAATAACTGTACTGTACAGTAGAACTACCAGGGCAAAAAAGGTTTCTGTCCATTTGTATTGTTGATTCAGACAATAGAGACTGGTCTTCGCCAGATGTAGTCTTCGCCAGGCTAATCATCAGTATTCGCCAGGCTAATCATCAGACAATGAGGACTTGTCTTTGCCAGATCCAGTCTTCGCCAGGCTAATCATCAGAGAAAACCAAGTTCAGATATACCTCTATAAGCCATATCTATTTTGAAGATACTGACCGAGACTTCCTGCTTTACTTCTGCCAAGTTTCCGGTTTCGCCCGAATTCCGAGCAAACTACTAGTCCAGCAAAAAAAGAAAATTCAGAAACAAATCCAGCGTATTTCCTAATCCCTATAAAGAACATCTAATCAACTTTGAATAAAAGTTAAATCCGGTTACAACCGGATTCCGGACTAATTATATGTCCGGGTAAAAAATGATTGTCATATAAAGCTCAGCCATTGCCATCGAACTTTTGCTTTTAACAAATTTTCCGGTTTTGGCCGGATTCCGGGCGAACTAGTTGTTCGGCGAGAAAATGGCTTTCACCATCGTCTTTAGCATGTCTTTTTACCCCTAAATTGAACATGTAATCAACTTCAAATGAAACTTTTACTTTTAACCAACTTTCCGTTTTTTTGCCGGGTTCCGGACGAACTACTTGTTCGGCGAGAAAATGGTTTTCCCAATCGTGTTCAGCATGTTTTCTTACTCCTAAATCGATCATTTAATCAACTTCATATAAAACTTTTACTTTTAACCAACTTTCCCGTTTTTTGCCGGATTCCGGACGAACTACTTGTCCGGCCAGAAAATGGTTTTCACTATCGTGCTAAGCATGCCTTCTTACACCATAATCGACTATCACATTAGCTGTTTAAAAATATTGTGTTTGTCCCTTACTTTGAACACCCAACCCTAAATGTAGGACTACAGAGCCCATCTACGAACTTGACCTTACCCTTGACCCAAACAATCGTCAGACCAAGTTTCATCAAAATATCTCATTCTCTTCTAGAGTTATAGCGCGCACAGACGGACAGACGGACGGGCGGACCACTTTTGCGATGTCATAGGTATCCCTCCACTTACGTTTTTGGATCCCAAAAAGACAAAGGAGTACATATATTGGTACTCACATCTTTCGCCATCGTACAATACGGGCAAAACGTCTTCGAGTACACTACAACCGGATGCTTCGCAACCTCAGACTGGATTGTTTTCGAAACACTTCCGTTCATTGTTACTGATGCCAAAGAAGTGCTGGAAGAAGCTCCCATTGCTGTAAAAAGAAAAGAAAAATGAAATCCGCTTATTATAAACTTCGAAGGCGAGTTTTAGTGCAGAGCCTGCACGCCATCTTACATAGATCGGGAAGATAAGATTCAGTCACTAGATGGCGACTCGAAACAAAATATAAAAACAAAGTTTCTCCTGTTGCGTAGCAGATTTTCAGAACAGCCTCTGGTAAAACGTTTCCTCTCCCTGTCGATTAACAGGAAACTCACAATAGTCTGGCACATTCGGACTGCACAAAAGTAAGTAAAAATTTAAAACGCAAAACAAATTAGCAAAACGCTTACGTTATCTACACAGTGTTGCCAGTTACCTCCGATGGTACGTTGGACATCTGGAGGCTAAAACCTGTGATTTTCTGGCGACTACGAGATTCGGTCTTTTGGAGTTTCAACGAAAACTCGCATATTTTTGTGGTTGCCTAGAGGTGCGTTTTTATAAGATGAACTAAAGTTTGCCAAACAAGAAATCCTTCTTCCACGAAAGAGTTTCTGAAGGCCAAGAAAGCTTTGAAATCACTGAAAAAAACTATGACAAATCCAGAAATATGCGAGCTGTGGCAATACCGCGTTCACTGTTGGACTAGAGAAATTTTGAGTCAGTGAGTTGGCGTGCTATTGGTCCGTTGGCTGTCCGTTGGTCGCACTATTCAAATTTTGCCGTTTAGTAATTCAGTTGTTTCTTTTACTACTGTTATGTTGGGATTTGATTTATTGTATCTGTATGTGTCTTGTTTTGGATTTCCTTTTGGATTTTGTTTGCTTTGATTGGTTTCGTTTCTGGAAATGTCAGAATCAGTAGGAAAGGCAAGTGTGATAGTCAGCGGAGTCACTAGTTTTTTACCTTGAGGGAAGGGGGGGGGGGGGGTCCAGCAGAGGGATGAATGAAGAATGGATGTGCAGGCTCATGGGGAATTGTTGTTTTAGAAATATAATACGGTTTGCCAGGTTCCTCAGGGTACCCTAGTCCATAAGGATAGGTGCTTACAGGAGGTGTGCATTTAGTTTGTTTGTGTTTATTTTTGATGTGTTTGCCATGGCCTTTGGCTCTTAGTGTAAATAAACTAAGTCTTAGCCTACCTTATACATCCTGGATACTGTTATAAAATGGGACTTAATGCCAAGAGTTCTCTGCGAATTCACTGTAACTCCATGCATTTTTGTTGCTTCCTTTTTGTTATCCCATCCTTTTGTTCTTCCTATGTTTTCTGGTTTTGGGACCCCGAAACGTAAGTGGAGGGATAATGACATCGCAAAAGTTGTCCGTCCGTCTGTTAGCACAATAACTCTCAAAGGGGTTGAGACATTTTGTTCAAATTTGGCATGATGACTCTTTGGGTCAAAGTACATGTCAAGTTCGAAGATGGGCTCTGTAGCTCAATATTTAGGGGTGGGGGAGGGTTTTCAAATTAAGGAAAAAAAAAACATATTTTTTAAAAGCCATTGAGATAGTTGATTTATGGATAAGGAGACATGCTAAATCCGAATATGAAAGTTATCTTCTTGCCGGACAAGTAGTTCACCCGGAATCAGGGAAAAACTGGACACAAAATTTGTCGACCAGTTTTCGGCTATAGCAGTCCTGTTATGGAGACATCCCATACCAATTTGCTCTGCAATAGTCCTCCTAGTTATTTCCTCCCTCTATTGCCTACTTTTCTATATATCTCTTTGGTTTTCATCACCATCATTAATTTCCCGGCATCGTGACAATAGGTCACTCAGTCAAGTTGGTGTGAACCAACTTGATTAGGGATTTCTGGATTGACTTGAGACTTTCCCTTGTCTCTTATGTCCGGTTACCTGACTGGTCCTGGGTCTAGTGGGCAGGGGCGTCAACAGTGCATTTTCGGTGGGGGGTGCAGAGCCAAAATTTTACAGAATCTTTCAAAAATTTTACAGAATCCTAGAACTAAGAATTCGAGGTTTAAATTATGGAACAGAAACGAGTACGTAGGGAGAGTAACAATAAAGGATAGCATGAAAGACGATAAGCCAACTATTAGGTGGCGTTTTGGCCAGGGGTGGCCCGAAGGGGGGGTGAGGGGGGGTGACTCACCCCCCCTGCCTTTTGCTAAGTCGTATCAGTCGTTTATTTCGGCCTTTTGCTGACTCATATCAGTCGTTTTTTTTTGCCTCGCCGAGGTCCCTGGCATTCATTTTAATAACAAATAATTCGAGTCGTTTAAAAAAACGACTCTTGCACAGCTTCAGTCGGAAGCCCGCCCCTTAGGACAAGTGGAGTCGTTTAAACCAGGTTTTGTAACCCCGATAGCTCCGAGGGGCAGCAATGCGGCTACCTGTTCTACTCCCATGTGAATTGGATCTGCCTCACTCCGGTCTTTCAGAGTTTAGCCAGTCAAAATTACAATAGGTAAAATAGGTTAGTTGTTGAAGTGAAGTCTGACTGGATAACATTGTTATACCCAGTTATACCTTATAGACCAAAAGCGAGAGACACGGTTATGTGCATTGAGTTTTGGTCAATCTTTGGCTATAAGTGAAAAAAGAAGGAACAGAATGGAAAAACCATCAGCAATCAAATGACAGGAGACCCGCGAAACAAGTGTGCCCAGAACAGATAGAAAAATGTCTATTACAAAGAGAGTTGAGGTGGTAACAACGCTTGAAAAGGACAAGGAAGATTTTAAGATACACCCGAAATTCATTTCCCAGGACAGGAGGGATTCTGCAGACGCTAGAATAGCTCATTCTAGTGGGGAGGTAAATTTTTGGCCTGTAAGCTAGCAGAGGCGTTACTATCCAAAATGTTTGGGAGGGGGGGAGCAAAAATATTCCTTCAGACCAAGCTGACTGCGAATCGTATTTATCACTGCTGACTGCGAATCATGGCACTACCAAGTATGGGAGGAGCACGGTATTTACCGACTGGCTGGTAATTTTTACCGGCTTCTTTTGAGGGAAAAACGACTGTTTGACACAAAATCGACTGATTTAAAGAACAAGAGCTACGAGCTCATATGACACTTGTTACGAGTAGGAAGTACAAGAAAGTAGATGAGAACGTCAGAAAATACACTCGCCATCCAAAAATGCGGTTCGGAAGTAGAAATTGAATATTTAGTTTCACTCATTTCTGAGCAGTTCCGGCATCATCTCGATTATCTGTGGCAATTGCACATGACTGTTCAAACTTCCAAGTTTCAGCCCAATAAATCCACTCGTTTGATCCCTAGACGTGCTAGACGGCCCCTACCGTAACCGAATCTGGTTCGGGCTAAAAAATAGACCATCAAAAGCATCTTCTTTTATACCATCTATCAAGTTTCACTGCAATCTGAGCATTTTTTGAAAATTCCGGTACCCCCCCCCCCCCCCCACCAACGTTGTCGGATCCAGTTCGGGCCCAAAATATGTCATCTAGGGTATATGCTTTATCTACGTTCCATGTTTCATTTAAACTGATGCACTCGTTCGACCCCTATGAAAGCTACTATGGCCGAACAGGACTTGAAATCTCTTAATTCCCTCTTCCTGTCGATCAAGTTTTACTGAAATTGGATCATAGCCTATCTGCAAGTTTCCAATACCCCCCCCCCCCCGTACCTTGGCCGAATCCGGCCCGGATGCCAAATAAAAATCTAGGCCGCATAAACTCGGCGCTGTCAAACTTGCATCTCATTCGGTCCATCTGGTTTTTTTTTTGTGCATGTCAAAAGTTCAACCCCCCCCCAATTCCCCCAACCGTGGTCGAATATACTTCGAACGCATGTTTTACATGTCGAAGCAATCGATTCTTATCACCCATTAAGTTTCACTCGAATCAGACCACTCAGTTGCAGTTTACAGAAGTCAATTTCCATATTTCTCTTCCCTTGCTCCCCCAAAATGCTCCGATCTAGGAACGGAAGTTTACGGGGGTATGTTGTGTCAGGTTCCTAAGTCAATTAAATCTGGTCGCTAATACGCCTGCAAAGTTTCGTTGTTTTAGTACATCTGGAACTATTCTAACCGGAATTCAAGGAAACCCCTCCAACTCCCCCACACAGAGCCCCGAAACCGTCTGGCTCCGTTGATTTCGTGTCTAGGCCTAATTCTTGTTCTCTCCATTAAGTTCCGTCGCAATCCCTCTGTTTTTAGAGTTTCTTGATTTTTCCGGCTCCCCCCCCCGCCCCATCCCCCCACAAGTATCGGACCCGGCCCGGACTTGACACTGAACATCCGAGGCGATAGCTCTTTCCACCAGACAAGTTTCATTCAAATCCGATCACCCGTTCAAAGGTTATGCACTCCACTAGATTCCGGACTACCCATCCATCCACTCCTCCCACGATGGTCGGATCGGGGAAATGGCTGTTCTCAAGTCAATCTGTTCGGATCCCTGACATACCTGCCAAGTTTCATCGCCCTAGCATATCAGGAAGTAGGCCGAACTCACCAGATGGCTAGAAATCCGGACCCCCACCCCAACTCCCCCACAGTTCCCGGATCCGGTCCGGTTATGTCAATGACGTATCTAGGACTTGTGCTTGTTCTTCCCACGAAGTTTTATTCCAATCCCTCCATTCTAAGTGTTTCTCAAGATTTCCGGTTCCCTAGCCCAACTCCCCCCAGTGTCATCGGATCCGGTTCGGATTTAAACTGGGACGTCTGAGACACGAGGTCATCCTAAATATCAACTTTCATTAAGATCCGATCACTCGTTCGTAAGTTAAAAATACTTCAAATTTTGGCTTCCCCCTCCCTCCACTCCCCCCACCCCCACATGATCGGATCGGGGAAGTGACTATTTCGTATTTAATCTGATCGGGTCCCTGACAAGCCTCCAAATCTTCATCGTCCCAGCACATCAGGAAGCACCGAACTCGCTGGATCACTACAAATTCGGACTTCTCCCCGCCCCCAAACTCCCTCAAAGTGAGCGGATCCGTTCCAGTTATATCACTCACGTATCTAGGACTTGTGCTTGTACTTTCCACCAATCCGGATCTCTCCACTAGTGTTTTCCAAGATTTCCAGTTTCCCCCTCCAAGTCCCCCCAATGTCACCGAATCCGGAATTAAAACAGACCGTCTGAGACACGAAGTCCTTCCATATATCAAGTTTCATTAAGATCCGATCACCCGTTCGTCAGCTAAAAATATCTCATTTTTCCTAATTTTTCCGGATTCCCCCTCCCTCCACTCCCCTCCGGATGGTCGGATCGGGGAAGCGACTATGTCTAATTTAATCTGGTCCAGTCCCTGATATACCTGCCAAGTTTCATCGTCCTACCTTATCTGGAAGTGCCCGAACTAGCAAAACCGGGACCGACAGACCGACTGACGGACAGAAATTATAATCGCTATATGGCACTTGCCCAAAACCGATCGTTTTTTAAGAAAAATCGACTTACGAAAAACTGACTGTTTCGAAGAAAAATCGAATGTTTCCAAAAAAATATCGCGGGCAATTTTTTACCGGCTGGTTGACAACGTCGGGGGGGGGGGGCATCTGTATAGCATCTTCGTCGAATCAAATGCTAAAAAAAAAACAGTTTTAAGTTGCAATTTTTTCACTGTAGCTTTACCTGCTTTAGTTTTCGACATGAAAGTACAGCGTGTCGAATGACTAATAAAACGGTACTTTCATTATGAAACAAAGTACATGAAATCTCCCGGAAAAAAACGCAACTCAAGTCTCGTCGCGAATCGGTGTCTTTTTCTATCTGTAAACTTCTGTCAGGCCGAGACCAAAAGCTTATTACGTCCGACAATCCGGATTTTTTTGTTAATGCACTGGCAAACCTGTTTACCTCGCTTCTTTTCTGAAGAAGTGTGTTTTGAACGTGAAAATTACTTTTTTTGCTATTAGCTCGGAGCAAATCTACTTTCTTGCGTTTCACAAAATTCGCCTGCGGCGCATTTCATAGTATTCTCTATTTAGAGGAACGGTGTTTCATTTACTTGGCGATTTGGCTTGGAACTTTTTAAATATGAAACACATTAAAGGCTGGCTAGAATCTGTCTAGACAAGGGCAGCTTAAAAAATTTCGCCTTTGGCGCTTGCTTTAATTTGTCCCGGGTACAGGCGTTGAAAGCTTTCCTCTTTAGCGAAAGTTGAAATGTTAAGCTCAGGCTATGGGTATGTATACAAAATTTTGATTACAAGAACAACTTGAGCTGATGCATTGCAGCTAGTTTTACACCGACTCTATTATTTGTTGTTGGGGATGTGCGCCACTGCCGCGTAGTAGCAACAGTTCATTTTTGTTGGTACGTGAGAGTCGTATATTACGATCCGGGAGTCGTTGAAATGAGGGGTCTCACCCCCCCCTGGCCTGAGTGGTTCGGGCCACCCCTGGTTTTGGCAAAGCCCACATGGAGAATATATTGCCGGGCATGATTGCAGTAACAGCTTCTATTTATTATAGCCAATAGAAAATTAAATCGAGCGCCGCAGGCGAACATTTTCGAAATCTTTTTTTGTTTTTCTGTAGGCTAAAATTTACCTGCTTCTCATACAGATTCTATCATTTACCGTTGATTGAATACCAAAACTCTAAGAAGTTCTAGAAACCGGATGGAGCGACGTTCCGGTAGCAGCAGCAACTGTAGTCTAGTCAATATACTACCATAATCACATAAAGTGAGCGAAATTTTTGTTTGCTTTTTCCTGCCAAATTTAATTTCCATCCAAATTCTTGCTTTTAATGTTTCGAAATCTCAATCCTAAAACTGACTTAAAAACCCCGTCAAATGATGCGCCCTTCGACAAAATAAAGAATATTGCGAAAAGTGCTGCAGGCGGAATTTTCGAAATATTTATGATTATATATTCTTTCTGGGATCCTAAATAAAAGTAAGGACTATCGATGATATCATTGATCATCCCTTTTGTCTGTGAACCAGTGCTTCACTCGACCTCGGATGTCGAAACAAATAAAGTTCCCTTACTTACCTCCTCCTTTCCCATATCTGGGAACCACAGTTTAACAGATAAGTCTGTATCGCTAGCTGCTGATCTCACGCCTTTTTCCTTTTCTCCTCGGTTATCAAATAGGTTTTCAGTGCTTTCTGAAGACCCACTCCCTTCGCAAAACGAAGAACGAGCTCCCCCTTTAAGACTCCCACAACCTCAGAAGCACCGAAGTGATCTCCCTTTTATTGTAAATAATAAACAAACCAAAGTCCGTGTTATTACCCGTAAATTTACTGACAAAAGATATACATTCCCTAGTTTCCTCTATTATAATGCTGAGAGCCTGTGTCTGGAGAAAATGACGGAACTCCAGGTCCTAGCTGATATCAATAATTTTAGTGCTGTTTGTGTTAGCGAAGTCCACCGGCAAGACCCGGATCTTTTAAATATTACTGGTTACCAGCAATTTATTAAACTGATACCTGATGACCATCCACTCGGTAAAAAAGGTGGTGGTATATTAATGCTTATGCATAATTCGCTTTGTCCCGTGCCTATCGACATTCCATTCCTGGACCAATATGACGAGATATTGTGGGTAATTTCGAGACCTAAAAGGCTACCTCGAAATGCTCTGGCATTGCAGTTTGTACCTTTTATTTTTCTCCAAGTATCCTCCTGAGCAAAAACGTAAGTCTTAGGAAAAACTGCAAAGTTCCGCGGATTTTCTTCAGCACCCCGATATTAAACTGGTACTATGTGGGGACGCTAACCAGTTAAATATTGGTTCTCTCGCCGCATCCCTTAAACCTAAATATCTCGTGAAATTCACAACAACCAAGGGCGGTAGCCAGCTTGATGCTATTTTGACTGGCCTCCAAGAATTTTACCAAGCCCCATCAGCGCTCCCGCCATTGGGTGGAAGTTATCATTTTATGATTCAGCTTCAAGCGATCCAGGTTATAAAGCTCTGCCATAAAATAACGGAAGTTACTACCCGACCGATCACGGATAGAGTTTGGATTACATCTGAGCGTTGGCAAGAGGTGTCGTCGGGTGTTTCCCCTGATGATAAAGCTCAGGCATTCCTTACTAAACTAAGAACAAAGTATGAAGAATGTTTCCCCGAAAAGAAGACGCTTATTTCGACGGCGAACAAACCTTACATTACTACAGAGATTAAAAACCTGATCAAGAATAAGATGTATCTGCTTAACACTGGAAAACGCGACATTGCAAAGAAGCTGAACAATAAAATAAAAAAGAAAATTAAGGCCGCGCAAATGAAATATTATGGAACCAAAGTAGCAAACCTCCTTGATTCGAAGCCTTCGAAGTTCTTTCGCAAAGTCAAAGAAATGACGGGTAAGGCGAGCAATAGTTTAGATTTTCAACTTAATGAATCACCCGAGATAACGGCTAATGCACTAAATGCACATTTAACAAAAATTGTACAGACATACCCACCTCTTGATTCCAATGCTCCTTGTTGTTCTCCCACCCCTGCTCAGGACTTGCCAGAGATTACAAAAAATCAAATTGGACTTAAAATTCGACGGTTTAAAAGGTCTTCGGTCACACCACATTATATTCCCGTGGATTTAATTAAAGCTTTCCCGAGTGAACTTTCGGCGCCTCTTCACAATATTTTTAATGCGATAACTGCGACGGGTCAATATCCAAAGATTTGGAAATTTGGGTTTGTAACCCCTATCCCAAAAAAGGTGGACAAAATAATTTCTCCAGTGTGAGACCTATTACTATAACGTCTGTTTTCAGCAAAATTTACGAGTCAATTGTTGCTGAGTGGCTGAAAGCTCATTTGTTACACCAACTTGACCATAACCAGTTTGGTAATCTCCCAAGAACATCAACTGTACATTATCTAGTAAGCCTGATAGATTTTATTTTAAAGAATTTAGATGTACCTGATAAATGGATAAATTTAGTTGCAGTAGATTTTAAGAAAGCTTTTGACCTTGTTGATCACAATATTTTAATTCGTAAATTGCATGAAAGAAATATACCGCATTTCATTATAGATATTCTTGTTGGTTTTTTAACGGATAGGGAGCAAGTTGTTAAATACAAGGGGGTTTATTCTCAGCCCAGTGCTATATTTTGCAGTGTTCCCCAAGGGACTGTGGGGCCTCTGTGTTTTTTGATGATAATTGATATATGTGGACGATTTATCTTTGGTTGAAGTTGCTGGTCGAAATTTAAAAAGTAACGCAGTGACTATTCTTCAAGATATAGCCGACGAGGCCCTAACTGCTAATATGGTTGTAAATACAGATAAGTCATCAATTGTAAGTTTTTCCTTTTTAAAAAGTAGCCCAGAATTTTTCCCTGTCCCTGAAAACGGTTTAATTGTTGAACAAATTACCCTTCTTGGAGTTACGCTCTCTTCGGATTTAACTTGTAAGAAGAATACAAAAAATTTAATAAAAAAAAGGAAATTCATCCATGCCAATAGTTAAAAAAACCCTGACTAAATTTGGGGTTCCAGAAAACGTATTGATTAATCTATTTTGTATGTTTGTCCGAAGTCTACTTGAATATGCGTGTCCGGTTTGGCACTATGCTCTGACAAAAGAGGACACGGATTCCATTGAAAGTGTACAGAAACATGCTCTCAGAATTATATACAGAGGACCTAAAATGCCTTATTGTTTTCTTTTAAATCATTTTAAACTTGAGACCCTCCATCATAGAAGGGAGAGGTTGTGCAGAGATTGGTATGAAGTCCCTACAGAACCCCTCCTTCCGCTCCCTTCTGCCGCCTCTTTTCCAACCTCAACGCAAACCGCAAAGAGCGTGTGTGGAGCGAATACCCAAGATAGAACCCCGCTACTACTGTACGGAGCGGTACCGTAATAGTTTTGTCCCTAAATTTGTACATATTTTCAACAATGAGGGTTAATCATTTTTGTGTGTGTCTCACTTTTATATTTTTGTGTTAGGCTATATTCAGTTTGAATTATTTATCTTGATATTATGACAGAAATTATTGATTTGCCTTCATGTATATTGACGTATTAAATACGCCATTTGGCCCCAAGCCACAATATGTGTTGATATTTGAAATAAACTGAAACTGAAACCTCTTCTGAGTTTCGAGATTCGTGGTAACTTCCGAATCCTGGCAATTATAATGAATCAATTTGGAAACGTCCCGAAGGCTTCTACAACACATTATTTAATAAGTCTTATAGATTTTATCCTGAAGAATTTGGACACCCCAGATAAATGGCTTAACCTTATAGCTATTGATTTTAAGAAGGCTTTTGATCTTGTAGACCACCAAATACTCTTAAATAAGTTAATTGAGAATAATGTACCTGAATTTATTGTAAATATTGTACGAGGATTTTTAACTGATAGATTACAAATTGTAAAGTATAAACAGTGCATGTCAGACGCGCTTCCAGTTTTTTGTGGGGTGCCCCAGGGAACTGTGCTTGGTCCTCTGTGTTTTCTTATTATGATAAATGATGTTGCTCAGGATATTGATGAGCGATGGAAATTCGTAGACGATTTATCACTGGTAGAAGTTGTGGGAAAGAATTTAAAAAGTCAATCTTTGGGCATAATTCAGGATATTGCTACAGAAGCTTCTCGGTCGAATATGGTAGTGAACAGCGACAAATCTACAATACTAACAATCTCATTTCTTAAAACTCTCCCACAGTTCCACCCTCCTATTCCTGATTACCTTGCTTCTGACCAAATTACACTCCTTGGCGTTATCATATCTTCTGATATGTCTTGGGAGGAAAATACCAAGTATATTTTAAAGAAAGCTAACTCTTCCATGAGTATGTTAAAAATCCTAAAGAAATTCAAAGTCCCTAAAGAAAGAATGAAAGCTTTGTATTGTATGTTTGTCCGTTCACTACTTGAATATGCTTGTCCAGCATGGCATTATGGACTTACAAGGAGTGACTCAGATAAGTTGGAAAGAATCCAAAAACGTGCTGTGCAAATTATAATTGGTGGCCATAAAATGCCGTACTCGTATCTCCTAAAGGAGTGTAAGCTGGAGCCCCTTTTTGTTCGTAGAGGACAGCTGTGCCAACGTTTCGGAACAAATCTATTATCCCACCCTGTTTACCGAAATATGCTTCCTCCACCTTTTAAACCGGAAAGAAACAGACCTCCAAGAGAAGCAGCTATGAAAGTACCAAAACTCACACCTGTCGTTTGTAAAACTGAAAGGTACCGTAATAGTTTTGTGCCTCAGTTTACTTTATATCATAACAACCTTACTTGATTAGTGTACTTATTGTATGACAATTGTATATATGTATTAGTTGTAGGTTAACGACAAGTGCCAATCAATTTGCTCGCGCATGAAATGTTGTGCCGCATTTATTTTGAAATTAAATTAAAATTAAAGTTTCTGTGTAACTACCGTATCCCGGTTATTATACCGAATTGTTTTGGTATCGAAAGACTACCAAACAACCTTCATATTCGGTATACTTTCGTCGAAACTGGAACAAAATCAGGATTCGTGGTTAACTTCCTAATCCTGGAAATTATACTGAATAAATTACCGAATCCCAATCACGATACTGAATAATTTTGAACCAATAGCCAATAGCTTATTCTGTGTAACCACGGAATCTTCATAAATAAACCGAATAGTTCCGGCATCGAAAAATTACGAAATGATTTCAGTAAATTCTCTCATCAAATTCATGATAACTACCGAATACTGGCAATTAAACCGAATCCCAATCATTGTACCAAAGAGATTTGTACAGATAGCCTATTTAGGATTCTGTATAGCTACCGAATCCCGTAAATATATCGAACAGTTCTGCTATCGAAAAAATACCGAACAATTTTACCGAATCTCAGAAAGGTGGGGGGGGGGGTGCTGCACCCCTCCCCCCGTTGCGACGCCCGTGCTAGTGGGCACCTATGGTGTCAGATGTCTTCAGCACACACCCCAGGAGCCTTATCTTCATTAAACCTGGCCTACCACTCGTTCATCCTTATAACAATGGTGTCAGAAGTGGGATTCATATTGTTGCCATCTTACACCTTCTCTCGGCCCCTTCCCTTTTAAGGATTTTTCCGGTCGCTATGTGAGTGTATTTCGCGCCACAGATTGTGAATTTCCTTTTTCCTGCCCTCTTCCATTTTCGGGGCTTTTCCGGTCTACATGTGAGTGTATTTCGCGCCACTGACTGCAAATTTTTTTTCCCCCTTTCCTCCCACTTTTTTTTTAGGAATTTGTCGGTCTGCAAGTGAGTGTTTTTCGCGCAACAGACTGCAAATCGTGCAAATCGTCATCGCATTGGCAAAATAATAATTCACTGGGGTACATCATTGCATCATTTCGCCGTGTCTACTTTAGATCAGTGCTCTCAACACTGACAGTGTGTGCTCGCGGTACCATTGATAAACTAGCACTCGCGTATGATTATGTGGTTGCTTAAAAAATGCTTTGTGCTTATCTTTTGCACTTTGATTACTTGAATTTAGTGCTTTACTTTGCAGCCTAGAGTGCGTAGGACCTCCCCATTTCTACTTCAAGTTTTTAACATTAAGGTCTTACCTTGGGTTGTCGCGACATTTAACTGGAGTAATTTTTTTAAATTGCGACCTTTCTTTTTCCCTTTCCTCCAAAATTCCTCCTAATTATCCCTTTCCCATTTTCTATTTTTAACGAATCTCAGAGACTTATCTTTGGGACGAGTTGTGGTACTGGCAACTATTCCCCAATATTTCCGTGATAATTCCTTTTTAAAGTTTCTTCCAGCCCGTAATTTATTTTAGAATTTAAAGGCACTGACACATCAAATATTAATTCTGTCTTCATGTATTCTTATGTATTTATATTGGTTTGGTTCATGTGGTCAGGGTAAGGTCAGTAGGACTGAAACCCGATAAAGGACCCCGAGCTAACTGAACAGAGAGTGGGCTTTGATTTTCGACACTTATTTGATGGCCCCCTCTGTCAGAAACCTGGGTTGCCGCGATGGCGTAGCTATCGATGGTATGTTTCTGGGTGGGGCTGGAATGGAAATATTCTAGAATCTTTTGTTGCCCCTATACCACTCTGCCCAAGGGGGGGGGGGGGGGGGGGGGGGGGAGGGGAGGGGAGGTGTGTTATGGAGACATCCCATAGCAATTTGCTCTGCAATAGTCCTCTTAGTTATTTCCTCCCTCTATTGCCTACTTTCTATATATCTCTTCGGTTTTCATCACCATCATCAATTTCCCCGGCATCGTGACAATAGGTCACTCGGTCTTTATCCCCTAGCTCCAGTTAGCTGCTCGCTAATCCAAGGTCCGGCTTTGATCCATTTCATTCTAAGTATTTTGGCTACGGAATGAGTCCGTAGCCAAAAGCAGTTCTCTTTGATCCCGACTCACGAGTCCGAGCAGGACCTGTCTGTTACTTTAGTTTTTATGGTAAGGATCAATTTATATATTTAGTTAGGGACTCAGTGTTTGCTTTATACTTGCTTATATATCATGTGTCACACTCTTGTACAGGATTTGCCATGCGAGTAAATTGATCTACGTAATAGTCCATCTCGGCTAGTAGGCCTCGGTCTTGACTGGATATGTGAATTCCAGTTTCGCTAGGATGTGTGAACCAGCTTGATTAGGGATTTTTGGATTGATTGCGGCTGAGCTATAAAATTCCCTGAGACTTTCCCTTGTCTCTTATGTCCGGTTACCTGACTGGTCCTAGGGCTAGTGGGCATCTACGGTGTCAGAATGTCTTCAGCCCACACCCCAGGAGCCTTATCTTCCTACCACTCGTGCATCCTTATAACAGTCCTACTCCTTTCTTCTCAAACTAGTATATATCTGAGCCTGCATGCTGGCATTCATATATTTCTTCTGTGTGACGTCGGAGAGCTCTACTGTAATCTAAGGTCGAACGGGTTGATATATTATGTTCAAGCGAGGATGTTGTTCAATGAGGATTGACTGGTAAAGTACAGGTCAAGTTCGTCGATGGGTCCTTTAGTCCTGTCTTTAGAGGCAGAGGGGGGGTTTGGAATTTACGGTAAAACATGTATGTTTTATAAGCTAATAAGATATTCATGGAGGGGGTAAGGAGGTCCGCTGAATCCATATCTGAATTTGGTTTTCTTGCTGGACAAATGGTTCATCACGAATTCGGCTGATGCTTGAAATTTGGTTGAAGCTCAAGTTGTTTCTGAAATTAATTAGAGACTCGGTATCGGGGCAAGGAGACATGCTGAACACATTTTTGAACTTCATTCCAACAGTAGTCAAGGAATCTGACGAAGATTGAATGGCGAAGACGTGACCCAATCTTTTGAATCAAATGTTAGATTTTTGGGACCCCATCGGAACCTCTGGTCTTGTTTTTTAGGTACTCACATGCAAAGCAGCAGTTGCATGGAAAGCTAAAGAACCTTTGAGCATTGAAATCATTGAAGTCGACCCACCAAAGGCTGGAGAAGTAAGAATCAAGGTCTTGGCTACGGGAGTCTGTCACACCGATGCCTATACTCTAGATGGGCACGATCCCGAGGGAATTTTCCCTGTCGTTCTTGGGCATGAGGGCGGTGGTGTGGTTGAGAGCGTTGGCGAAGGAGTAACATCAGTTTCACCAGGTAATCTAGACTACCTTCTGAATCCCTATCAGTATGGTGTGGCCTACCATTGATAGTTAATTATTAGGCTAGCTGGATTCGCAAAAGGAGTTTGTATGAACGCTTATTGTTGACATATAGTTTTCACAGTATTCTGGACCCCTGTCGCAGGCGCCCTCTTCAGGTAATCCTACTAAATTGCCTGAGCCAAACGTCTACAAGCCGTCTCCGAAAGTATAGGCTATTCACTTCAAAAACCTGTGGTTATTCGACGCCGAATCTATGAGTCAACTTTGCTTTCAGGAGACCATGTCATACCATTGTACATTCCTCAGTGCTACGAATGCAAGTTCTGCAAGAGTCCAAAAACTAACCTCTGCCAGAGAGTCAGAGAGACACAGGTAAACAGAATTATACGTTATAAAGTCACGAACTTCTGAAGCTGCGCTGGAATATAAACTTACATGACACCGAAATCGACAAGGTTCTGTCATTTTATCCCGGAAACAACTGAAGAATAACGTTTCACTGGATGACCTGGGCTCCCTAAAACTGACAATTGTCGTCAGAGTGAGGAAAGCGCGATGGAGCTTTAACCTGGTCTAATCATTCTTGTCATTTCCGTTTCAGCTAAGAGTAGCCTATAGGGCTTTTTTACCTTTGTGTTTTTTACCCTTTTGGCTCCCTTTCAAAAATTGCATCAATTGGTCTTTGGAATAAGTCATGGAGTGTGGTCATGTTTGGTTGCATAAGTTAGGGAGAAGGGCAGGTTCGTTACGTTTTTGCTTTTTCGCATACCAAGATTTCGTTTTAAGTTCTGTTGATTTGATTTTTTTCGACCGTCTAGAATCATATTATCTTAGCTGTTATTGTTACTTTGTAGAATCTTGTTACCTGCAACGTTTTCCTTGCAAATTCCATTTTCCTATTTGCTACTTCTGTCCGGAGCTGCCTCAGACTGGGGACAGGTTCAGACATGGCTGGGGCAGCTCCGGACATAATTTTTCTTAGCCCAGGAAGGACTTTCAATAAAGTTGTATACATATTTTTCATTTGCTTTTGTTGCCTCAATTCAGTTTTGTTCATTTGGTTTCATTTGGGAAAACTACAAGTAGCCTATACCGTCCCTTTATCCTCATTCGTTATTATAATCCAGATATGCTGTTACCGCTGTGCCTTGTTTTCTTCCAGAATCGGTTGTAAAGAATTTCTGAGCCTTTTTGCTGACTTTTGTCCTGCGACAGCTCTAAAAAACAATTTCGTGTAATTCTGATTTCAATAGTGAGGCTTGTAGAGCCGATGTCCGAAAGCCCCTATGACGGACCTGCCCCCCTCTCCCCTATTTATAGAGTGCACCATATAGACGGTTTTCCCGCTAGCAGGTTTAGTCCCGGATTGACAGCTTATATCATCCTTGCTTACGGTGGGCTCTTATCATGACGGTATTTGCATATCACAAGATCCGTAAGATGTTCAAGCTGTAAGACGAATAAGTCAAAAGTAAAGGCAGCTATTTGTACGTATAGACTACTCTAAATGCCCAAACGAGGTAGGGCAGGGCAGCCTCTGCCCCTATCTCCCGGATCCCGGTAACGAGCCAGGTCCTCAAGTACCCAATATTCGAAAGGCAAAAGTGGTTGAGACGAAACGAAGTCCACTGATACAGAGGCCTTGGTATTTTAGAAATTAAGGGAGTTATCGGCTGAGGTCCTTAGTCCATTTCTACGTCTGAATGATAAGGGAATGATGATGACTTAAAGCCTAAATATGTCGGCTATGGGATTTTTTTTCTTTGAAATTTATCATTTGTTGACACAGTCTGGGGCGTCCCGTCCGAATGTCAAGTCTTGCGAAAGAAACGTGTTAATCTGAGGAAAAACAGTTTTGTTTTGCTAGCTGAAATATATAGTTTATGAGCATCAGCAAATATTATGTGTGACGAATTTCGGTAATTCGCACTACCTAAGAAGCATATGCGGCAATTTCCGTATGAAGATCGAGAAAGGTTTTTGTATCCTGCTGATAAATAATAGGTTTTGGCTAAGAACCTGAACATTCAGTAACTTTCAAGATTGTGTGAAATAGCCTTTTTTTGTCAAGGTCAAGGTAATGCAGTACATTTTCGGATTCCAAAATATCCGTGTAAATGGCGATTGACTTACCAGACTATTATATATCTCCCCCGTGCTCAAAGCATGTAGCCCTACCCGCAAATTCTGGGAAATGTAGGGACACGTCACTTGACTTGGCCCGTCTAGGTTCGCGACTTCTGCCATTAGCAGCAATTCAGGGATCGCTGATTTGCCAGCAAATGGGTGAATTGCCTCATAAGGCGGCTTTTGCTCCGTATGCGGGATTTGGCACCGCGGGGGAGAAAAACGACAGCGACGGCCGCGAGATCTGCTTCATTTCTGTAGGGCGGGATGGAATCCGACAGATGGAGAGACAACTGCTTTGTATAGGTATAGCTAGCTTAGAAATTAAAATTCGCATATTTGTTCCGCTCACATGGTCTGATCGCTTTGTCTACCTCTTTTTTTAGGGCAAAGGAGTGATGCCTGATGGAACGTCAAGGTTTTCCTGCAAGGGGCAGAAGCTTTTCCATTTCATGGGATGTTCCACCTTCAGTGAATACACCGTGGTGGCCGAAATCTCAGTTTGTAAGGTATGCAGCTTTTGACTTTTTTCTGAAAACGGTATATTGCTAGTTTATGACCCCGATCTATTGAGTCCTCATGGTGGCCGTATTTCGAAAAAAACGTACGATTTTCTCCCGTCGAGCACAATATTACGTTAATCTGATTGAGGTTGTTAATGTAGTCACTAATAGTCGGTTAAGGAGGTGGACTAGGTGGAATCAATAACGCGATTCTGTGACGAAACCTAGCCGTGAAATTGGTACCTGAAAAAATAGGTAGAAAGCGTTACATTGCTAGCCGCAGCCACGCACCAAATCCCCGTCCGGACGCCATGGGACCTGGTAGGCGTACACGCCAGTTTGACTTTTTTGTACATTATAGAGAACAGTTTTTTATGGCACTTGCCTTCTGGCTAAGTGCCATAATGTACCGATCACTTTTCCGTCGGTCGGTCGGTCAGTCCACTGTTTTCGAGTTAAGGCACTTCCAGACGCGCTACGACGACGAAACTTTGCACTTGGCAGGCATATTAGTGACCCAACTAAACAACTTAGAAATAGTCACTCCCCAAGTCCGACCATCGTGGGGGGAGTGGAGGGAGGGGAAATCTGGAATCTTGATGTATACGTAATTTTTGAAAGCGAGATCGGGTCAACTTGATATTTGGAAGAATTTCGTGTCTCAATGTCCCATTTCTAGTCCGGACAGGATCAGGCAACTTTGGGGGGAGTTGGAGGTAGGAACCGGAAATCGTGCGACACGCTAGAGTACAAGACTCGGGATGAAACCTAGCGGGAAGAACAAGCACAAGTGCTAGATACATAGTTAACAGGACTGGGCAGGATCCGTGCACTATGGGTGGAGTTGGAGGGAGATTCCATTATTCCGGTAATCCTGAGACAAGATACTTCCAGATGTGCTAGGATGATGAAACTTGGCAGGCATATCAGTGATCCGACCAGCTTGACTGAAGAGTAGTCGTTTCCCCGATCCGACCATCGTGGGGGAGTGGAGGGAGCGGGAATCTGGAATCTTGAGGAATGTGTAACTTTCGAACGGGTGATCGGATCTTTATGAAACTTGATATCTGGAAAGAGCTCGTGTCTCAGAAGTTTCATTTAAAGTCCGGACCGGATCCGGTCACTTTGGGTAGTCGGATGGAGGGAACCAGAAATCTTGTGACACGCTCAGGGCGGAGGGATCGGGATGAAACTTGGTGGGAAGAACAGACAGGAGCCCTAGCTACTTTGTTTACAGAACCGGACCAGATCCGGGCACTGTGGGGGAGTTGGAGGGAGGTCCGGAGTTTTGGCGATCGAATTAAAGGAACAGAAAACTTGACTCGGGGAGCTAGCTGACATATCAAGAATATACCCTGAGTCGATATTGAGAGTAAGAAAAATTCTCGTTACGACCATTGCAGTTTCCGGGCACTTTTCTGGAATTCGACTTTTGAGTTAGTAGAAAAAAAAAGCAAAAGGTTTATTTGCCGGAAGTAGCAATCGAACGCACGACCTCTTGACTACTATCCCGATACTATGGCCGAAGCACGGCCAAAGGCAAACTTTTACAGTGTATAAGTGCATAATTACAGTGCATAAGGGGCAAGGCCCTGCCAGCTAGCTTTGGGAACACTAAGGAGGGGGTTCGAGATAACAAAGAAGGGGGGTCCTGTCGACAATAAGTCCCTGTATCTTTATCTAAGCCACCCAGGTCGGTTTGATGGCCGAAAGTTGCGTAGTCAAGTTTTCTGTGCCTTTAAGGTGCTTCCAGATGCGCTAGGACGATGAAACTTGGCTGGCGCATTAGAGACCCGACAAGATTGGCTTGGAAAATAGTCACTTCCCAGATTGACAATTCGGGTGGAGGGGGGGGGGGGGGCTGGAGGGAGGGAAAATCCGGAAACTCGGGACATACATAACTTCCGAACCGGTGATTAGATCTTAATGAAACTTTTTGATTACGAAGAGTGTGATCTTTCTCATTTGTGCCTCAAGGGTTTTGCTTACAAATGAATTCCTAGTCCCCTTAAAGTGCGCATCTCAACCATGAAGTTGGGACAAGGGCTCATGATCATCGTTGCCTCAAGAGTTTTGCCTACAAATGAGTTCCTTAAAGTACTCATCGTAACCGCAAAGTACAAAACATACTTTTGAGCAAACGATACATTGTCATGATCCCAAAGTGTCCAAAATCATTTTGGCCTCAAGGATTTTGCTTGAAAATGAATTTTTTAGCGCCTTGAAATGCGCATCTTAACCGCAAAGCGAAAAAAAAATACTTTTGACCAAAATATACATTTTCATGATCCCCAAGGGCCAACAATGGGCGTTTACCAAGGGCAAGTTTGGAAAGACTGAAGTGATTTTACGCTACTCGGTTGTTTGTGTGACGTCGAGCTACGTTGCAAATTTTGGTTTCTCTTTTTCTGGATTGTGTTTGTGCCTAGCCTTGAAAATCATTACGATTGGGGTATGCGACTGGGGTGGGGGGAAGGAGTCTGTCACTCAAGCGTTTGCTAGAGGGGTTTAGTGCACCGGCGATACCTGGGCATCGAAAAAGAAATAGAAAACCGTGATTTTCGGGGTTTTTTCTTGATCAGCTAATTGTCCCTCTAGGATGATGTGCGAGGGATAAATATAAATTCGGATATTCGGTTGCACTTTCGCCAATCCGTCCTCAGCGTAAAAAACAAACAACTAAATCATAAAATCCTACACAATACCAACAGAACAAGAGCTAAGAGCTCATATGGCACTTGGTACGAGTAGGTGGTACAGGAAAGAAGGTGAGAACGTCACAAAATACCCTGCCATCCAAAAATGCGATTCGGACCCGTAAACAGAATATCTAGTTTTACTTAAGTCTGAGCATTACCGGCATCGCCTCGGATCATCTAGGGCAAATGAGTATTCTACCTTCCAATTTTCAACCCAGTAGATCCACTCGTTTGGTCTCTAGACGTGCCACACGATTTCCGGTACCCCCTCCAACTCCCCCTACCGTGGCAGAATCTAATTCGGACTCCTAAATAGATTATTTGAAGTGCTTTCTCGTACCGCCTCTTAAGTTTCATTCAAATCTGAGCGTTTTTGGGAATTTTCGGTAAATCTCCCGCCTCCTCCACCGTGGTCGGATCCAGTTCGAACCCTAAAATATGTCATCAATGCTATGTGATCTCTCTACACCCCAAGTTTCATTCGAATCACTCCACTTGTTTGACCCCTATGCGAGCCACATCATTTCCGGGACTCACCTTCCAACTCCCTTTGCTGTGGCTGAATACGCCTCAGACCCATAAAAGTCGCATATCTGACATGTCCCATTCCCGTTCATTAAGTTTGACTGGAATCGGAGCACAGCCAATCTGCAAATTTCGGATTCCAGCTTCACCTCCTCCCCCCCCCCCCCCCTACCCTATACCCATCCAGATTCGATCCAGACGCCAAATAACAAATCAAGGCCGAATAAACTCGGTACTGTACAACTTGCATCCCTTTCTGTCTATCCGGTTGGTTTTGTGGATGTTAACCCCCACCCCCCCCCCTCCTCCAACTCTTCCAACCGTGTCCGCATGTGGTTCGGACGCATGTTTTGCTTGTCTAGGTGATCAGTTCTTATCACCCATAAAATTTCACTGGAATCGGACCACCTGTTCGCAGCTTACGGAAACCACTGATTTCCTGATTCCCCTTCCCTCAACTCCCCAAAGATGGTCGGATCCAGGAAAATGAGTATTCCTAGGACATTATGTCTGGTCCTTAAGTGACTAATACGCCTGCAAAGTTTCATCGGTCCTTAGAATATCTGGAACTATCCTAACAGGCGATCACCGGAATTCTGGGAATCAGCCTCCAACTCCCCCAGATAGCCCAGATTCGATCTGGTTTTGTCAGTTACGTACCTAGGGCTAATGCTTTTTCTTACCACCAAATTCGATCCCAATACCTCGACTCTGAGCGTTTCACGAGATTTCCGGTGCCCCACTTCAATCCCCCCCCCCCCACAAGTATCGGATCTGATCGGGACTTGACGTGGAACATCTGAGGCGATAGCTCTTTCCACTTGCCAAGTTTCATTCAATTCCGATAACCCGTTCAAAAGTTATTCATGCCACTAAATCTGGGCTCCCCATCCCTCCAATCCCCCCGTGATGGTTGGATCGGGCAAACGACTATTCTCAAGTCAGCCTGTTCGGGTCCCTGATACTCCACCCAAGTTTCATCGTCCTAGCACACCAGGAAGTACCGAACTCGCGGGATCACCAGATTCCAGAGCCCCCCCCCCCCCCCAACTCCCCCACAGTACCCGAATCTAGTCCGGTTATGTCAAACTATGTATTTAGGACTTGTGCTTGTTCTTCCAACCAAGTTTCGTCCCGATCCCTCCGCTCTAAGCGTTTCCCGATATTTCCGGCTCCCCCCTCTAGCTCCCCCCCCCCAAAGTCACCGGATCCGGTCCGGATTTGAGATGGGTCGTCTGAGACACGGCTTCTTTCCAAATATCAAGTTTCATTAAGATCCGATCACCCGTCCAAAAGTTATAAATACCTCAGGATTCCGGATTCCCCCTCCCTTCACTCCCCCTACGATGCTCGGATCGGGGAACTGACTATTTCCAACTTATTCATTTGGGATCCCTGATATGCCTGCCAAGTTTCATCATCCTAGCTTATCCAAAAGTGCCCGAACTAGCAAAACCTGGACAGAGCGACAGACCGACGGACGGACAGAAATTGCGATCGCTATAAAACGATGCGGAACCAACAAAACATACAACGATATGTGACTAAAAACCAGAAGAACGATGCGGATTTAAACGACAAACAAATTCAAATAAAACAACGAATATTAAAATGTGGGTGTTAAAAGTGTATATGTACAAATATGTGATTATTTTATAACTCTGAATTTTGTGTCTATTTACAACCCTGGGAAAGCGCAGAAGCTTTCACACAGCAATTATATAATCTTTCGCTTTTCCCATCAACTGTACAAATAAGCTGGGAATCAATGTTTTAGTTGGAAGTATTGTTGTTGCCACGAGCACCTCTTTAAATCTTATTTTGCTCCAGTTTTTGGGATCCCAAAACGTAAGTGGAGGGATACCTATGACATCGCAAAAGTTGTCCGTCTGTCCGTCCGTCCGTCCGTCTGTAAGCACGATAACTCTCGAAGGGAATGAGATATTTTGATGAAACTTGGTGTGAGGGTTCGTTGGGTCGTCGGACCAGTCAAGTTCGTAGATGGGCTTTGTAGCTCTAAATTTAGGGGTGGGGGAGGGGATTCAAATTAAGGGACAAACAAAATATTTTGAAACAGCTAATGTGATAGTCGATTATGGGGTAAGAAGACATGCTGAACATGATGGTGAAAATCATTTTGTCATCGGACGAGTAGTTCGCCCGGAATCCGGCCAAAACCGGAAAGTTTGTTGAAAGTAAAAGTTTTATTTGAAGTTGATTAGATGTTCGATTTAGGGGTAGGAAGACATGCTGAAGACGATGGTGAAAATTATTTTCTCGACGGACAAGTATTTCGCCCGGAATCCGGCCCAAACCGGAAAGTTTGTTGAAAGTAAAAGTTTTATTTGAAATTAATTAGATGTTCGATTTAGGGGTAGGAAGACATGCTGAAGACGATGGTGAAAACTATTTTCTCGACGGACAAGTATTTCGCCCGGAATCCGGCCCAAACCGGAAAGTTTGTTGAAAGTAAAAGTTTTATTTGAAGTTGATTAAATGTTCGATTTAGAGGAAGGAAGACATGCTGAACACGATAATGAAAACTATTTTCTCGACGGACAAGTATTTCGACCGGAATCCGGCCCAAACCGGAAAGTTTGTCAAAATTAAAAGTTTTATTTGGAGTTGATTAGATGTTCGATTTAGGGCAAGAAGACATGCTGAACACTTATGTGAAAACAAGTTTCTACCCGGACATGTAGTTCGTCCGGAATCCGGCCAAAACCGGAAAACTGTTGGAAGTCAAAGTTTTATTTCTATTTGATTAGATAAGCGATTTAGGGGTAAGAAGAAATGCTGAGTCCCTGTATGACAATCGTATTTTACCCGGACATATAGTTCGACCGGAATCCGGCTGGAATTGGAAAATTTGTTATAAGCTAAACTTCTATTTGAAGTTGATTAGATGTTCATTACTGGGGAAAGAAGATACCCTGATTTCGTCTTTGAGCTTTCTTTTTTCGCCGGACAAGTAGTTCTGGAGTTCGGCCGGAACCGGGAAATTGGCAGAAGTGGCAGGAAGTTTTCGTCAAAACAGATATGACTTATAGGGGTAAACACACATGCTGAATCCAAATCTGAACTTGGTTTTCTCAGGTGATTAGCTATTTGGCCTTAATCTGTTTCTGAATTTTAATTGTAAAAATGTTCAAGGAGTCTGGCGAAGACTGGATCTGGCTAAGACAAGACCCAGTTGTCTGGATCAGATATTGAATTTTTGGGATCCCATCGAAACCTGGTCTTGTTCACAATAAGAGGCACACAATTTTGCATGGTATACATCTTACACAAAGATGCGCACCTGTGCTTCAATTGTTGTCAAAGTTGTTTCGATGCAGATGACAAGAAGAACTATGAACCGAAGTTCATGCGGCTTTACATATCGCGATCCATTGGCGCCAACTAAGAACCTCTCTTTTTTTCTTCAGGTAAACCCTGATGCTCCCTTGAACAAAGTTTGCCTGCTTGGCTGTGGGATTTCTACCGGGTATGGTGCAGCTTTGAATACAGCAAAAGTGGAAGCAGGCTCGAACGTGGCGATTTGGGGTCTTGGAGGCGTTGGTCTCGCTGTTGCCATGGGATGTAGGGTGGCTGGAGCTAAGAGGATCATTGGAGTTGATATCAACAGCGATAAATATGAAACAGGTAAGTGACTACTTCCTTCATGGTTTCCAAGAAATCCATTTAAATAAATAAAGTCATTAATCTTGTTAAAGGCTTTCTACCAAATTAACTTTTGACGGTTCAGCCAAGATTCGTTTCTGCTTAACTTTACCCCACACTGATAGATGGCGTGTAAGTGGAGAGAGTGCGTAGAATTCAAATGAGTTCCCATGAGTTAAGTTCCTCTGCGACAGGTCTCAAAGTTAACTCTTGTATATTTGGGGAGTTATATCTATGGATAAAGATTTTGGTTTAAAGCCGCTTTCACATCGACGCGTAGAGCGTTTCACACTAAGCTACGCAGTCTCTGCGTTACGGTTGCGGCGACGCAACGCAGAGATTACGCAGACAAATAAAACGCAACGCAAGAATAGAACCAAGCTCTATTCTTACATTGCGTCATAGCGTTACGCATTAGATTTTTCAGTGAAAAATGGAAGCTTTTGAAGAGAAACTGGAGAATTACATACCAATGATGAAGAACAACCTACTAATGATGTTTAAAACTGCTAATTGATGAAATAAATTAAAATTTGGCAGAAGAAACCGAAAAAGGAAAACTTAATTCTATCCAGCGTGACATGTTCTCGCGCAGTTGTGAAAGATACGCTACGCAACGCAAGATAAACATCATACGCAACGCATCGCAACGGCGCGTCAATGTGAAAGCAGCTTAACAGCAAGAAGTAAGACAACGGGACGTACTTCTTTAATCAACAGTTGGAAACTGGACTGTTTTGTCATATGATCGATGATATGCCGTTCTTAATGAAGTGTGACACTTGTTATTACCTTGCTAACAGAAAAGAGGTTTAAGGGGTCGGAACGGCGGTCAGACCATTGTTGGAACTCAAGCTATTCGTGGAAGATCTTCAACATTTCTTTGGATTTATACTTGCGGTTTGTTTACATTTAAAGTGGGAATTAGGTTATTTCAATACTTGTTTGGTTATTGTGTATGTGAAATTTCTTGTTTCTATAGCTGTCTGCATGTAAAATGTGGTAAGCATTTTCGCACTCCACGTGTGAGCGTTTGCGCACTTGTTTTGTTCGTGAAAAGTAGCAGCTATGTCGCCTAATTAGATAGATAGATATCGCTTTTATTCTTTTCGAACTATCATGGTGAAATCCAAATTTGTCGAAATCGTCGTATATACATGTACACACTCGTATATAAATATGTCAACGTCATATATAAAAGTAAACACTAAATAAGATTAGTATCTAAGATTATAATTAGTATCATCGGTGCCAAACCGACGAGCTAGTTACTAGTTACGACAAGGTAGTTACTTCTTTACGTAATACTCGTAAGTAAACCTGTCAACTATGTTTGTTATGAACAGGAAAGAAGAAGAGCAACTGCGCTAATTCCCACTTGTAATAATTTATTTATTTTTTTAGCAAAGAAATTTGGTGTTACCGAGTTCGTCAATCCCAAGGATCATGACAAGCCCATTCAGCAGGTTATTGCTGACATGACTGACGGAGGTGTCGATTACAGCTTCGAGTGCATCGGCAACGTCGCCTGCATGGTGAGCGCTGCTTGATATCCCGATCAGCAAGCCATTTGTAGTCGAGTTCAAAGTTTGAAATTTGATTTTCCTATCCTTCCTGGCATTGAGCCTTCATGTATTTTCTGGAGTAGGGAGCTACTGCCCTTCCCAGAAAAGTGCGGTTTTTTTCAGCAGCCCCCAGGGGTTTAATATTACAAATCGCTGGGATTTATTATTTTAAGCAACCATGACATCATTTTTGTTTTTCAGCTGTTTTGTACTTGCCATTTAGACAGTCTTCACGTATTAGCCAAAACACATTCCTCAGTAAACACCGTATATGGTTCACAGTCTGAACACTGATGGGTTCTACTGTGGAAGAAATTTTATGTCCATGAAATATCTTCGTGATATCGTTCTATTTAGATTGTGCGATAAGTTGACTGAAACATGTTTGACACAATGTTGCCAACAGCGGTACAATTGTACCATTTTGGTACATTTCAACTCGGCTGGTACAATATGGCACAATCACCCTTTTTTTTTGTACATTTTCCAAAGTTGGTACAATATGGTACAATGACATTCTTTTGTACGTATTTCAAGGAAAACTCATTGACCAAGCAAGCAGAGATAGATTTGTTGGTATTTTTTATATGCAGATAGTAACTGTTTCGATCAAGATATTTTTGAGGGGTATTTTTAATTCCATCTCCGTTAGATACGCTAAAGAGTTTAGTTATTTTGCGGAAGGTCAGATTATATATGTAATAAACTCGGCTTTATTAGTGCTCGGCCTAGTGATCTTCTGGGGTGCTACGATAGTTGATATCAGCGCGCACTGCTCATAATCGGTATATTAGCCGGGCATCAGAGCAAAATAACACTAGGAGAATATGGACAAGCTGTATGCTTCCCATGTATTGAAAACGGGTCATAGTCACAGCTCCTCCCATTACGCTCATGGCATTCGAGGCGTTAAAACTTCAGCGAGCTGTCTTTCCGATCAGGGCGGGTTGAGAAAATTGTAGCACCGCTAAGGTGCAGTGTAGACAACGAAGAGACAGGGGAGGTTTTTCTTTTTTGTTGTGACAATGGAAGTTATTCAGGAAGCGTGATAACAATAAGTGCATTTTATGCAGCTTTCTATTTAAGCAAAAGAACGAAAAAAATATTATCGGAAACCCATATATAATACCTTGTGTTACCTATAAGAGCGTTAGGAACAAATTTTATTACGCCACAAACTTAATAGCAAAAACGAAACCTTTAAACATTTCACGAAGTATCGCTCAACAGTGAAAACTAAAAGTGGATAAATGGCTATTTACAGATAAAAAAAACCTCTGAGAGCCCTAAAAATTGATTGCGTTAGGAACAACTTGATGCCGCCGCGAATTTAAGAGCGGATATAAGGTTTGAAGCCAAGCTGGCCATTCATTACGAAAGAAATAGAAAAGATTTTCGGTTTTTTTTTCAATCCGCATTGTCGTTTCAATCCGATCGTTCTTCTGTTTTTAGTTACATATCGTTGTATGTTTTGTTGGTTCCGCATCACTTTTCTGTTGGTATTGTGTTGGATTTTATGATTTAGTTGTTTGTTGTTTTCGCTGAGGACGGTTTGCCGGAAGTGCAACCGAAATATCCGAATTTATATTATCCCTCGCACATCATCCTAGAGGGATAATTAGCTGATCAAGAAAAAAAAAACGAAAATCTTTTCTATTTTCTTTCGTTTAAGAGTGGAAAACTCAACTTTCGAATTTATCAAAGAAAAATAAAAACCTGAAGACGGAACAACTTGAAGATAGGAATAGCTTGACGACGTCAAAGTACAACCTAGATAATTTCAGACTCAAACTGAAGAAAGACTATTTACAGTAAAAATCAGACCGTCTCATACCCATGCATGAATCATATTTCAGTTGACTGTAACCTTGCGTGTCGGAGCAGATCGTTTTCGTCATACCTAGTATTTTCCATCAGTGGTCTTACGATTGGTCGATCGGTTTTCGAATTTCACCAAATAATGGAAGCGCATTCGGAAGAAATAAGCCAAAAATTTCTCTTTGGGTAAATTTCCCATTTTATCATAGGCAAGGCCTACAACTACAACTTCACTTCTTCACAAATTCTGCTGCCTCAAGGCTCAATCTATCACCACCAGCGCCGGTGAAAGACGAAACGAGTTCGGTCTTTTGCTACTTGTGGCGCTACAGTTCGACTCTGTGTCACTTTATAAAAGTTTTGTCCATACTCTCCTAGTGTTATTTTGCTCTGCCGGGCATTAGCCCGTCTCGAGTTTCAAGGTTGTCACCCCTTCTCCTCCACACCCAAGCACTTCGAACCGCCCCTGTCCCCATGAGCATGGTGACACACACACACCATAACCGGCGAAATACTTGAAGAAGGTATCGAAAATCTGCAACTGCGAGTGCCGCCACTGCCGCCCTTCTTTGTAAATCGGATGATAAATTTTATTGCACTGTTTTTTGTCGCTTTCCTTGTATAGTTTGCCTAACAATACTTTAGTTACTACTTTGACCGTTCCAAATAGTGGCCTAACTATTTGCTTATCATGTTCAGAAGCGTAGTAACTACGGATATCTGTAACGTGATTGGCTGGATTACCCCGTGGAGTGGTGTTTTACAGAATATCTAAAAATGCGTTCCAGCTTGACGCCAGGAAGCCAACATTTGTGACGTCATGCGTAGTAACTACGGTAAGTAGGGTGGAACACGCTCAAAATCATGGACTTTTCATGCAAGTTTCAATTTTAAAAATAAAAGACTGTCCCATATTGTGCTAATTTTGGGGCTGAACCCAACCTGACCTCGGTTGGGGAAAGAAGGGTCTGATAAGTATTTTCAGAAAAGAAATGGTTAAAAAAAATGTCTTCTGGTGTAGGCTACTGTTCATCGAAAACGATCCAAACGTGCGGGAAAAGTTTTTGGACGTGGTACAATTTTTTGGTCAGTTGGTACATTTTCAGGGCGTTTTTTGGTACCTTTTCTTTCGAAGCGTTGGCAACACTGGTTTGACACTGCAAAACGGATACGTCAACTACATTTTATTAGAGCCATATTGTGGCCAAAGCTGGGGAATGAACTTCTGCAAAAACAACTAAAGATGCTAACTTGAGTACCGGATTTTGTGAATTTCTTCGCGACGCGATTTCAGGGCTTGAGCCTGAAAAAGTCCTTCTTTTATTTCATTATATTCGTTGGCCTTTAAAAAACCCATTTTAGTTGACTTTTTCGTTGATTTTGTGTGATATGTCAGGCCAGTATGTTTTGTGAAATTATCTTCCCTTGCCAAGAAGGGCCGGAAACTGAAGCATGGCTAGTTAGAGCTTTTGTCCGTGAAGTCGGCGACGGCACGGTTGGGAAATTGGCGACTTGAACGGTCAGAATTATTTTGTACTCGTATCCCTTTTGTGTTTACGGTATGAAACCACATACAATTAAATCGGGAAAGAAAACACATGACTTTTCTGAGAGCTAGTGACTGAAAATGCGCAACTTGAGCTGAGAAAATGCATGAATGGCCATGGTTACTGGCACGTATCCTTTAAGGCTCGTCGGCTTTACTGTTTGTTTTTACATCGTTCAGCAGCAGTTTAGTAGTTGTCACCGTTTATCGAATTTGTTAATTTTAGAGAGCTGCCCTCGAGTCCTGTCACAAGGGATGGGGTGTATCTGTTATTATCGGCGTTGCTGGTGCTGGTCAAGAGATTTCCACGAGACCCTTCCAGCTTGTCACCGGGCGAACTTGGAAAGGAACAGCTTTCGGTGGTAAGTATGCCTTCCGTAAATTTCAGGCTGGGTCATGTTCGTAACGATTGGAGACAACTGAAGGAACGCGATGCACCCCAGAAGTTTCATAACAGATAACAGAATGATGCGTAGTGTCAAGAGATAACACTTGCGGTGTTATCAGTTGTGATTTTGCAAATGTTATTCATTGAAAGTTATGCATAACAGGCATTGCAAGGAAGAACCTTAATACCGCCGAAAAGCATCTGCTGACTTTTCGATATCGTGATGACAAAAAGAAGTCAGCAGAGGATTTTTCGACGGTGTTTTAACTCTTCTTGTATGTCTTAATTTTTTGATGCGTAACCATTTGAACAAGACCAAAAGTGTCGATGGGATCCCAAAAACCTAATATTTGATTCAGGCAATCGGGTCTTGTCTTCGCCAGACCCAGTCTTCGCCAGGCTAATCATCTGAGAAAACCAAGTTCAGATATACCTCTATAAGCCATATCTATTTTGACGATACTGACCGAGACTTCCTGCTTTGCTTATGCCAAGTTTCCGGTTTCCCCCGAACTCCGAACGAACTACTAGTCCAGCAAAAAAAGCAAATTCAGAAACAAATCCAGCGTATTTCATAATCCCTATAAAGAACATCTAATCAATTTTGAATAAAAGTTAAATCCGGTTACAACCGGATTCCGTACTAATTATATGTCCGGGTAAAAAATGATTGTCATATACAGACTCAGCCTCTCTTCTTACCCCTTAAACTGTCATCTAATCGAACTATTGCTTTTAACAAATTTTCCGGATTCAGGGCGAACTAGTTGTTCGGCGAGAAAATAGTTTTCACCATCGTGTCAGCACGTTTTTCTACCCTTCAATCGAACATTTAATCAACTTCAAATGAAACTTTTACTTTTAACCAACTTTCCGATTTTTGCCGGATTCCGGACGAACTACTTGTTCGGCAAAAAAATGGTTTTCACCATCGTGTTCAGCATGTCCTCTCACCCCTAAATCGACCATTTAATCAACTTCAAATGAAAGTTTTACTTTTAACCAACTTTTCGTTTTTTGCCGGATTCCGGACGAACTACTTGTCCGACAAGAAAATAGTTTTCACTATCGTGCTCAGTATGCCTTCTTACCCCATAATCGACTATCCCATTAGCTGTTTAAAAATATTTTGTTTGTCCCTTAATTTGAACCCCCACCCCTAAATGTAGAGCTACAGGGCCCATCTACGAACTCGACTTTACTCTTGACCCAAAGAATCGTATCGTCACACCAAGTTTCATAAAAATATCTCATGCCCTTCGAGAGTTATCGTGCTCACAGACGGACAACTTTTGTGATGTCATAGGTATTCCTCCACTTACGTTTTGGGATCCCAAAAACAACAGCTATCATCCTAAGTATTAGTTGAAACCGCGCATCCTTATGTTATCTGTTACGAAACTTTTGATAGTGTGGTAGCCAACCTCAGTTAGGTAGTACCGAGTTATAATTTCAGATGACTACATCCGTCCAACGGCAACAAATTGACAATTATTACAGGTCGTTTCTGTTATTCGCATAAGGCAAGTGGCATTGGCAGTGCTGATACGAATGGAATAATCATTATGTTTTATAAATATTATTTGAGCCCATGCTGACCTTGAAACATATATTAAAATAACGCTTAAAACGGAGACGTCAGTTAGCAGCGATATTTCGGCCCTTCTTGGCAAGGGTCCTCTTTAGACTGTCAATCTTCAGGGGTCAACGTCGGTGAAGGAAACAAACCTGCAATAAATAACTGAAGCTTCTACCAGTTGTAAATATCGTATTCGTACTTTAAATACCACTGTAGGGAAAAAACTAGTCCTGAGATTTAATTTTTGGCACGGCAGCTGTTTTTGCTGCGCGATTGGGGCGATGATAGGAAAGGTTTTTTGAAGGAGGGCCAAAATATCGCTGCTAAAGTATCGTAGCGGACGCATCTATTTTATGCATTTTTTGTATATATTATGTTTTATGTTATTTAAATATTTATTTACTCAGCAAATCCAAATGGAAGTCACACACGAACCACTAAGTATACACAATTCTTACAGGACACCTCTGGCGTATTCTGTCTTTTATAATATACCTGGCTCCCTTACAGAATTATAAGCTTCTAAAATCTCCACCTTTCTCCATTGTTTCTCTTGTCCCTATGAATTTTTGGCGTTTCTTCCACGCCTAGTTTTGCCCGTCACTAATATAAAGTTTGCCGAAATCTTCAACGAACTCTTTCACACATAAGGGCATGAGAATCTACTGTTATTTCTTCTTCTATTCTCCTAGTTTTCGCACTTTTTAACCACGGCACTTTCAGTTTTCAAATGTTTTGCGCTCGGCCGCCGCGTCTGAGAGTAGGAAGGCTGGACAAGAAAGGAACGCTAACAAGAAGATCGCTAAATTTAGGTGGAAATTAATGGTATTTTCGAAAAAGTTTAGTAAGAGTTGCGCTTTAGTTCTAAGTTTTTTTATTCTTCAGCTTAGTGTAAAGAATTAAAACGACTACGTTTCTCTAAGGCTCACAAGCTCAAAACATACGACCGATATTTTGAAAAGCTCGAAATATATTTTTTCGGTCAGAGTATAAAGCCGGTCAGAGTATAAAGAGTAATAACAACAAACGGTTAAGAACCTCCTCGGTTCACTGAGAGTACATTTCTCTGCGGCATGGGGATGAGGATCTCGAGGTCCTTCTTATCTGTTACCCTCAATTAGTTAATTTGTATTGCTCAAAAACATTTCGTGTCCGAGGGCCGTAGCAAAACAAACAATGCAGAAAAACAAAGAGAAAATAAAACACTTAAATACACATGTTTTTCAAGGTTGGAAGAGTCGAGACAGCGTTCCCGTCCTTGTCCAAGACTATATGGATAAGAAGATTATGGTTGACGAGTTTGTGACCTTCGAGATGCCCCTCGGTCAAATTAACGAGGCATTCCATGTCATGCATGAAGGAAAAAGGTAAGGTTTAATTGATCAAATATTTATTTGGTACAGTTGCTGCATGTCTCATAGAAATGTCAATGAAAATAGAATATCATTTTCAGCCTACTTTAGAATTTTAACCGAGTCTTTGAATTGAATTTTAGCAAGTGCCTAAAATATCGCGCAAATGAATGTTTTCGGAGTGAAATTACACCTATAAAAGCCACGTAAAGTCTACATGCATTCTCCAGTCGCTTTTCACGCGACGAGGGCCACAGTCCTGGAGACGTCGCGTTATGATTTGTTTTGTCTGTTGGCTAAGGGACACGGGCTAGATTTGCAGTGTTATGTGGTTTGTCTTGCTTGACCGTCTCCTTCTACAAAATATACCCTTTTCAAAACCAGAAGTGTCACGTATGCGGAGTTAGCGGGACACCCCACCCCCATTGTTGACTGCCAGTCGGTAAAAAAAAGAGATGAATCCGCGCGAACCTCCGAAAATTTGTCGATTTTTCTTAAAAGCAGTCTATTTTTCCAAACATTTCGGCTGGGAATGGCTCTGCCTAAAACCAAGAACAAATAATCCAATAGAACCTCCGTCTTTGGTCCCATGTCGCGAGTATGGATACCCCGACGAAACTGAGTGGAGCTAGAGGTACTTGCTGAGATTTTAGTTGATACTCGTCTACTTCCCTCTTCGCCGCTGCGTGAACCAGAAGAAAACTGTAGCAAGCCTGGAGGACGCGCTGTGCAGCGCGTTACACGTGACGTCACAATGATAGAAAACCAATGGGCTGTTAAAGACGACTCAGGTGGCGTTCGAAGGGGATGCCGGGTGCTCTACTGCGATATAGCTGTTTGTAGGGGTAAAGAATTACATTGTTCCGCGTAGCTCGTACTTTCCGCTCGTTTAAGTCGCAAAGGTATCGACTATCGAGAATATATTCGACTGCGCATGGTCGTATTACAGAGCTAGGGAGACGGAGGTTCTTGTGATTATTTGTTCTTGCTTAAACCCTGTACTGGGTGTCATCTGTTGCAATTACAGCGGGCTTGCTAATTTGTTTCCTTATGTTCCAGCATTCGAACTGTGATACAGATGGAATAGGTAAGCATACGTGTTTGAATGTGATTGATTGAGTGAACTTGGGCATTTGTTATGTTTCATTGAAAAATAAAAATAATAAAAAGTTGTTTTTTTAAACATGGTTCGTGCAAGACTGAACAGATGTGGGCTTGGTTGTGGAAAGGAATTGCAGTTTTCTGTATACTTTCGAAACTGGAGAGCACGGCCTCTGGTGGAGGAGGGTCTGAGAAAATACGAAAGATGGCAGACCAGTGAGGGTTAAAAGGTTTTGGGGTTATGTGGATAGCCTGCGAAACTTCGGGAGGACACTGTCCAAGATTCAGGCGAGTCTAGATGAGTAGAACTGAGTAACCAGGATTAGCGCCGGTTCGATCCTCTGTCTTAGATGTCTTTGTTCGGATCGAAAACTCAAGTAGAAATCAAATAGTTTGGTTTATTATGTTAAAGTTTATTTAGCGACACCTTCTCGCATAAGAAATAGCTTGCTGCTACATTTAAGAAGTTTCATAACAGCGCGGTTCCAACAGATAACACTTGCGATGTTAGGTCTTATGTTTTTCAAATTTTACGAATTAAAAAACTATGCATACAAAAAGAGCCGAAACACCGACGAAAAAACATCTGCTTCCTTTTTTGGGATCCCAAAACTTAAGTGTAGGGATCCCAAAACGTAAGACCTATGACATCGCAAAAGTTGTCCGTCCGTCCGTCTGTAAGCACGATAAGTCTCGAAGGGAATGAGATATTTTGATGAAACTTGGTGTGAGGATTCTTTGGGTCAAGGGCAAGGTCAAGTTCATAGATGGGCTATGTAGCCCTACATTTAGGGGTGGGGGAGGGGGTTCAAATTAAGGGACAAACAGAATATTTTTAAATAGATAATGTGATAGTCGATTATGGGGTAAGAAGACATGCTGAGCACTATGGTGAAAAACATTTTCTCGTCGGACAACTAGTTCGTCCGGAATCCGGCAAAAACCGGAAAGTTGGTTAAAAGTAAAAGTTTCATTTGAAGTTGATTAAATGTTTGATTTAGGGGTAAGAAGACATGCTAACAAGATGATGAAAACCATTTTCTCGCCGAACAAGTAGTTCGTCCGGAATCCGACAAAAAGCGGAAAGTTGGTTAAAAGTAAAAGTTTCATGTGAAGTTGATTAAATGTTTGATTTAAGGGTAAGAAAACATGCTGAAAATGATGGTGAAAACCATTTTCTCGCCGGACAACTATTTCGTCTTGAATCCGGCCCAAACCGGAAAATATGTTAAAAGCAAAAGTTTTATCTGAAGTTGATTAGATGACAGATGTAGGGGAAAGAAGAGACGCTGAGTCTGTATATGACAATAACTTTTTACCCGGACATATACTTAGTCCGGAATTCGATTTGACCGGATTTTTTAAGTCAAAGTTTTATTTAAAGTTGATCAGATGTTCTTTATAGAGATAAGGAGACACGCTGTGTTTGTTTCTGAATTTTCTTTTTTTGCTGGACTAGTAGTTCGCGCGGAATTCGGCGAAGCCCGAAATTTGGCAGAAGTAAAGCAGGAAGTTTCGGTCAGCAGTCAAAATAGATCTGGCTTAAGAGGTATATCTGGAATTGGTTTTCTCTGATGATTAGCCTGGCGAAGACTGGATCTGGCAAAGACAAGACCTAATTGTCTGGATCAAATATTAGATTTTTGGGATCCATCGACACCTTTGGTCTTGTTTGCTTATGATATAGGAAAAATCAACAGATGTTTTTTGTAGTTTTTCGGCTCTTCTGTTTAATGCATAACCTTTGAAAACATAACAGCTAACATCCTAAGTGTTATCTGTGATGAAACTTCTGACAATGTACTTGTAACCTTTATTCAGGCTAATCTGTATGATGACGTTTAGGACAGTGAATCCTCCCACTTCAGATAAGCATCAGGAATCATGAAACGGCCTCGACTGATTTTTGTTTGTATTTACCTGCAAATTACCTGCAACTTTGCAATTGCAGGCGAATAGGATTTCTCCTAATATACGTCTTCATGGGCGCTGTCTTATTCAGGTTTCCAGTTGAATCTCCACTGTTTGCCTGACCACTCCTTGTCCAAATGTTGTTTGAAGCTATTTGTTGTTTGGCAGGTAACAGTGGAATCTGCTAGCGCGTTCCACAAGTTGATCGTCCTACTTGTGAACAAGTTCTGTGCATGCCTTCACTACAGGCCTCTTCTTCAGCTTTTTTGGGTGGCCCCTGGTGGTTCCTCCTGTGTTTGGCACGAAAATGTTGGGTGGGATGTTGTTGCTCAAATTTTTGTACACAGCAATCATATCACCACGGTTTCTCCTGTAGGTCATTGTGGGGATGTTCAGGGCTTTGAGTCGTTCTGGGTATGGGGTGCTTTGCAATCCTTTGACCATTTTCGTGGCACGTCGTTGGACACCTTCGATAATGCGTTTGTCCATCTCGTATTGCGGGTATGCTAGTGAGACTCCAACTTCCAGCTTCGGCTTCAGTTTATGTATTTAAACATCTAGAACAGTGGTTCCCAACCGGTGGTACGCGTACCCTAAGGGGTACGCAAGACGCTTGCAAGGGGTACGCGAAGGTACCAAAATAGCTTCAAAATCTCCTCTCATTCGTTTTTGATTGCCAAAAGCCTAATATTACCAGCAGAGGCGTCACTAGCTAAAGTGACTGTTTAAGAAAACAAAAAATATTTATGAAAAAATAGCGGCGCTTCGCGCCGATCTGGCCGACCACTTTCAGGGGGAGGGGTGTTGGCAGGCCCGTATCCAGGAATCTATTTCGGAGGGGGGGGGTTGCCTGCGGGTCGGACAAAAAAGTAAAAAAAGACAGATCAGAGAGAAAAGCCTATAAAAATGACTATTTTTGTGTGTGTTCGGGGGGGGGTCAACCCCCTCCCCCCCCCCCTTCCTGTGTCAAACAATATTGTTTAAAAGCAGCTTGATGAAAGCACGGAGAACATCAAAACCAGGGGTGGCCCGAAGGGGGGGTGAGGGGGGGTGACTCACCCCCCCTGCCTTCTGTTAAGCCGTATCAGTCGTTTATTTTGGCCTTTTGCTAAGTCGTATCAGTCGTTTATTTTGGCCTGGCCGAGATCCCGGGCATTCATTTTAATAAAAAATAATCCGAGTTGTTTACATTTTTTGTTAAATTTTTTCTCTGCACAGCTTCAGTCGTAAGTCAGTCCCCGAAGAAGTCGTTTAAACCAGGTTTTGTAACCCCGATAGGCCGGAGACATGATTCATGGGGGCAGCAATGCGGCCACCTGTTCTACTCCCATGGGATTTGGATCTGCCTAACTTCGGTCTTTCAGATTTTAGCCTGTCAAAATTACAATAGGTTAGTTGTTATAGTGAAGTCTGACTGGTAACATTGATATGCCTTATAGACCAAAAGCGAGAGACACGGTTATGTGCATTGATTTTTGGTCATCTTTGGCTATAAGTGAAAAAAGAAGGAATATAACTTTTAAACAGAATGGAACAGCCACCAGAAATCAAATGACAGGAGACCCGCGAAAGAAGTGTGCCCAGAACAAATCGAAAACGTCGATTAAGAAGAGAGGATGAGGTAGGAACAACGATTGAAAAGGACAAGGAGGATTTTAATATACACCCGAAATTCGTTTCCTAGGACAGGAGGGGTTCTACAGGGGTTCTACATTCTAGTCGGGAGGTAAATTTTTGACCTCTATGCTAGCAGAGGCGTTACTAACAAAATGTTTGGGGGGGGAAGGGCAAAAATATTCCTTCAGCCAAAGCTGACTGCGAATCGTATGTATCACTGCTGACTGCGAATCATAGCACTATCAAATATGGGAGGAGCAAGGTATTTACCGACTGTCTGGTAATTTTTACCGTCTTTTTTGGCGGAAAAATCGACTGATTCAAAGACAATCGACCGTTTTTAAGAAAAATCGACTGTTTCCCAAAAAATCGATTCTTTTTTTGCGAAAAATCTATTTTTACCGGCTAGCCGACAACATCGAGGAGGGGGGGGGTCCACCCCCCATACGTGACGCCCCTGTATGCTAGTGTTAAAGCACATCTGAAAAGACTTCGTAAAATTCAAATGATCTCTTTTATGTTTAAGATATTCTAAAAGCGAACTTCTCGTCTTCATTTGCTGTGTATAGCATCTTCTGTCGCGTAGAATCAAATTCTGCAAAGCGGTTTTAAGTTACAATTCTTCAGATGTAGCTCGCTGTAGCTTTACCTGCTTTAGATTTCGAAATGAAAGTACAGCGTATCGAGTGACAAATAAAACGGACAAATCACCCGGAAAAAAACGCAACTCAAGTCTCGTCGGCGAACCTGGCGTCTTTTTCTAGATCTGTAAACTCCTGTCAGGCCAAGACCAAAAGTTCGTTACGTCCGTAAATCCGGATCTTTTTTTTTTTAATGCATTGGCAAACCTGTTTTCCTCGTTTCGTTTCTGAGGAAGTGTGTTCTGAACGTGAAAATTACTTATTTTGCTATTAGTTCGGAGCAAATCTACTTTCTTTTCTATGGGTTTTATTTTGTCCGTCTTTCGATGGACAGAGGCGTGATTTCATAGCTATTCTTAACTTTTCATTGGGATCGCAAAATGACGCTCTGCTCCTCGGCTTACGTCCATAAATCAACAAACTTCCTCGTTTTGTTTCTCAATAAGCGTGTCTTTTACGTGAAAATTTTTTTTTTGGCTTTACGGAGGAACAAATCTAATTTGTTTCTACTTTGTTTTCTGTGGCCACTACTTTGTCACTTTTTTCGACGGTCAGATTTGTTATTTCAAAGCTATTTTTTCCTTTTCAATGGGATCACAAAAAGACGGTCTGCTCCTCGGCCTTTCACAAAATTTCGCCTGTGGCACATTTCATAGTATTCTCTATTTAGAGGAACGGTGGCGATTAGGCTTGGAACTTTTTAGATCTGAAACACATTAAAGGCTGGCTAGAATCTTTATAGACAAAGGCAGATTACAAAAAATTCGCCTGCAGCACTTGCTTTAATTTTTCCCGGGTACAGGCGTTGAAAGCTTTCGTCTTATGCGACAGTTGAAATGTAAAGCTGAGGCTATGAAGGTATGTGTACACAAATTTTGATTACAAGAATAATTTCAGCTGATGCATTGCAGCTAGTTTTACACCGGCTCTATTATTTGTTGGTGGGGAATGTGCGCCATTGCCGCATAGTCGCAACAGTCCATTTTTGTTGGTACCTGCGAGTCGTATATTACGATTCATGAGTCGTTGAAATGAGGGGTCTCACCCCCCCTGGCCTGAGTGCTTCGGGCCACCCCTGATCAAAACCAAACACAGAAACGGGCTGACAGTAAAAAAAAATATTGCCGTTAATGACATCGAATACCTAAAGAGTTCTCATGCCAATTTTGAAAAAAATATCTCAACCAATTTATCGTTTTAACAGACGCACGGACTGACAACTTTCATTAACTTGAACCCATTGTACTATCTCTGTATAATGGATGCTGATAATGAGGTGAGGGTGACAAAGAGACATTAATCCGCTAGAGAGGTAAAACTGGCACTAGGCCAGTTTGAAATGTATGGTGTTTAATGTAAGGTTCAGTTTAGTTAATATTTGTATTTTGTACAGTTCCAACTCTTTTTACTGCCAATATAAAACGGTTCATCAGGTAGCCCTACTAGTGATAGGTAACTCTAAGCCGAGATTTGACAAAAGTTTGGCTTCAAAGCAGCCTCAAGTGTCGATTTTGTATATATTCTACGCATTTCTGCTTTATTATTAATGATAATAAATATCGTCTTTTACGGTCTGAAAAAGAGGTACGCGGTACGGAAAAGGTTGGGAACCACTGATCTAGAAAACATATTTACTTAAGATACCTGAACAATCAATGAAGTTTCCATTTCTGGCCTCAAAAAGCCACCATATGCAAAGTTTCCGAATATAATCACTACTTTGGAGTTTAGACACTTATGCTAACGAAGATCAGAACAAACCTGTAATAACTAATTTGAGGGGAGTTGGACTTAAAAGTGACACCTTTTGTAACAAGATAAACATTTCCTAGTTTGTACTATCATTGCCTTGGTGTTATCCGTTGGGCTAGTCGATAGTTTAGAGTTTGTCTGGGTAATGCTGGTAAAGGGAACACCGTACCAAGCCTGAAGCCCTATCGTGTATTAAGGATGAAAGGAACCTCCTCTGATTGCCATGACGGGCATGGAGAAGGGACGACGAACGATCCTCTACCCATTGGCTATCACAACACGGCATCACGGCAGACAACTTAAGACGAGCTGCTCTGAAGTAGGCTTTATTCTCCTCTACCAATTAATTTGTTACCCATATATATAGATTGCGTACTAAATAAGGAAGTGTTGTAGTGACAGAACCTCATTTGTGAACGCACATGATCGGAATGAATCAAAATATAATAGGTGGTCAAGGGTTTGGAATGGTTGCGAACTTGTTTCAAACACGAGAATTTAGTTTCACACCGGTTTCGAGTGCATCATAATTGGCGACAATGCAGTTATCCTGGATGGGGGGGGGAGTTAAAAATTCACAGTTACAGTATATAAAATACGCAATTCTAATTTGTCAAATCTAATTTTTTTAGTAGTTTTTTCTAAGTTTAATGCGTTTTACATGTGAGTTTATATAATCGCTCTCTCGAAGTGTTTAAAAATGTATCATTTTGTGTATGGCCTAACGGCTAAAATTAAAATATCTATCTATCTATCTATCATGCACGAAATGGATATTAAAAGTATTCTTTGGAGAATAGACCGAGGTTGTCCAAAATGTTGAATTACTTTGAATTGCTCTTTACCCGACAGAAGCTGCAGGCTTGTAGATGTCGCGTTAGGTGGTTTCACTGTTGGCTGCGTGGATCTCTTTAGATACCCCCTCCATTGATACCCCCTAGGATATGCCACCGTGGGGTAAGGCTCTTTGTTCATCTAAAGTCATGTGAACAAAAAAGTCTTCTTCATATCCGGGACCACCATCGGCCTTTCTTTACTAAGCAAGCTGAACCATTAAAATGTTTGGCTGCAAATACTCATTATCTTACCGGAGAGCAGAGGCCATATGTCCAATGGTGCCAGAGCCCCGCTTTAAATGAACTCGCTGTCATTTTGCATCTTATCAGTACGGCCATCTACTTTTTAAATGCATGGAAGTCACTAAAATAAGTCGTAATTTCCTTTTTTGCATAAGCAAAACTATGTGGGTCTCTTGGGAAGTATTTTAAGTAGTATTATGGCTCTCGCCCGCCAAGGATATCCGTGTATTTGCTATGCTGAAATACTACTGTAATGATGTCGTGAACTTTTTAAATGCTTTATTACCCGTGTCTGAGTCTCATGCACAGGAGTCTTAGCTGTCGTTTATGGAAATGATGGGGATTATCCGAGAGTTTTGCATATTTGTATACGGCTACCTGAGTGACGTACCTACATCCTTTGCGGTTACCTGCCTTTTATGACGTTTTTACGATGGCTGGTATCTCGTTTTATCAGCCCCAAATCAGATTGGTGGGAGGTGGTTTGTTATAGGCTATTCCGTGCATTTTTTTGTTGCAGCAACCTTTACGACATCTTTAATCAATCAGTTTGGAACTACTATTATGGTAGTAGGTAAACGCGGGTAAACGGTTGAGGAAAAAAATGGGAATGGCAAATAAAGTGTCCAGGAGATTTTAAATGCGGCGTTGGTGTATCGTTCAGAATATGGCTTGGCTAAAAACTGGGAAGCGAGATGAGACGCCCCCAGGGTTCAGTTTGCATTTTAGCCTTGACTGCCCCCTCCTCGGAACACCCGCCACTAAAGAAGGCAATGGGACTACGTTCCCGAGAAAGAAAAGCACTATTTTAGTAATCAGTTTGTGAGGATGGGAGTCTAAAAGTGACATTTGTTTATAACCCCATGGCCGTAAAATAAAAATGATCCGCAATCGTAAGTGTAATTTGTTCTTTATTAGGGACGAAACACAATTATTTGATATTTGCGCGCTTGTATTTTATTTGCTGGATATGAGTAGGGCCTATAACCTACTTAAAGTTAAACTGAAAAGCCAACTTATTGTATATCTTGGATTCAAATACACTGAATTAGTTTGACTCTTCTAAAGGATTTTTGTTTTTTCATCTCAGACCCTAGTATTGATGTTCAGAACATGCGCTGCTTGCTCGACAAGTGAAAATTCATTCAGTGGGGGCGAATTTGAATGTTGGCAAAAGGGTGGATTTCAGTGGCCAACAAAGCGAAGCTTATAATCACGTCTGAGAGATGAAGCGCAAAATCACGTCTGAGGAACGTGATCTCGATTTCCAAGACTGAAAGTTGCTTGATAGTTGTTAAATATTTTCAGTATAAAGGTACAAGCACGTCCGCAAGAATAAGTTCATTCGATAAAATCGATTGCTCGGCCGAAACGCATATTCGTCGGGCCTGTTTAGGTTAATTAGATGATGGATAACTAGACTGTTGTATCTCTGCCCTTTCGGCTAAACTTTAGTTGCGTGTAGAGTCGTGCGATTGTTTCTTGAACGTAGTTGCCCTTTTAGATGACCTGACACTCTGCGGGGATGGGGTATGTGCTTTGTGGGATTTGAAGAACGCCAAGTAGATAATTGTTTGGTTCTTCAGCACAGTTGATGTTGTTTTTCTGCCCTATTTGCAACGAACACAGTTGACAGGTTCTCTTGCGAGTATTACGTAAAGAAGTAACTAGCTTGTCCTAAATGGAGGCTAACCAGTAGTTCGCCCCTTCGAGGCAAACTTATCTTGCAATGGTGGAAAATCCGCTTTTCGTACTTTAATATTGAGCATGAAAGGAAGCGCAGTTTTTGTCTGACATGACGTGGATTTATTTTGCTCTTAAAGGTCTTTTGCGTTTCGGCATGGATACCAGCAAACGGGTAAAGCTCGTTAATTGTTTTTTTATCCATATATACGAAAGCATAGATGAAAGAGTGTTCTAGTGGGATACCTTTGCGTTCGTTTAAGAAATAGCATGCAAATGTACATTTATCTCGATTTTACGGCAATGGTTATGGATACCTCCTAAAGATATTCTACTATCCGGCTAGATACCAGAAAACTCGTCTGTTCAGTTTTGAAATATGAAAGTACACATGAAATCTCTCTATAATCTCTCTTTATTTATTTCCTTAATAGTTCGTACAATTCGCTCGCTAGCATTGGATCGTCGTACAGTTTGCCACCAATATATATAATAACACTATAAAAGACATTAAAGAGATTCTTTAATGTCTAGAGACAGTAAAGACAAAGAGATTTTAATCCTTTTGCATTCGTTGAGGAACTCATTTGTGAATTTTTTAGCACCCTTTCTCGATTTTACGCCGACGAGTATGAATATCTCCTAAAGTACTTCCGCTATCCGCTCGGATACCAGAAAACTGTCCATTTCAGTTCAGAAATATGAAGGCGCAGATGAAAGAGTTTTCTAATCTTTTGTATCCGTTGAGTTAATCAACATTTCTCTGCAATTGTATACAGGAAACCAGATTTGTTGCATACCTTGGTTATTTATGATATGCAAGCGTAGAATGAAAGTGTTTTACGATACTGTAACTACGTTCGAAGACGAACTTATGTTGAGCCCTGTGACGTAATTCGATCAGTGCTCTTGAGTACAATTTTTCACATGGTCTACAACTTTGGTAGATTCAAATTGAAATTTCGGTGAACCAAGCTTGATCGTCTGCTTTTATATGGGTCTAGTCGAAACCATCCCGCCCCCCCCCCCCCCCCCCCGCCACAGACACACACCGGTACCAACCCCTAGACACGAGAGTTGAAATATAAACGCCGAAAAGGTACTGCGGACTGGTACTGCTGATGTTTTGGTACCAGGTGACTTTCGCCGGGTGGTTTGGTACCGGGGGGGGGGGGGGGGGGGGGGGGGTAGGCGTATCCTAACATGGGAATAGCTCTCCTCGTCGCCCCGTAGACTGAAAACTGTTTACTCAGTCTAATTTAACCTTGCGTTTGTGCCGCCCTGTCGGCTCTTGGCGAGTTATGGGTGACTTTAATTTAGCTTTAAAGCAAAAACGACACCTTAAATTAGTTTTTTTTTTGCAGTTTGTGAGGTTTCCATGATCTTGTCAACCATGCCCAAACTTGTTTAACGAATAAGTCGTTGTTTGGCTTCTGAGAGATAACCTGGCACTAGCAGAGAGATTAGTCATAAGAGTGATCTTCGTAAAGGTCTTTGTGAAAAAGTTTAATTTGGAAATTCGGTCGATGTTCAGCGAGTTACTGGCAGAACTATTTTATTTAGATTATGACCTGCTTAGTATATTATTGTTACATAGTAATGTGGACGTTCGCTCTTATGTAGCAGAAATCGATGGAGCTATTGGGATGAAATCTCTGGCGGTATTTTCAATAACGAATGGCGACCATTCCTCATAAAGAAGCAATACAAGTCCCGAATTCCAGAAGAGTATTTGTTGGCCAGGAAAGTATAGGTTTCTGATTCTTGTATCCCTATTCGTCCTTGGCTCTTCCGTCTGACTTGTATCCCTATTCGTCCTTGGCTCGTCCGTCATGTTCTCCAGGACCCGGCATGCAATCTGGTCGATTTCTTACGGGACGTTCTTCATCAACCCTGTTCGTGGTGCTATCTTCTTCGCGGTTACTTTCGATGAATGACTGGATTTTTCAAGTTCAAGAGGTTGAAGGGGATTCGTGGCGTAATTGTTGTAAAAACAATAACTTTACTCTATCAGAAAATTTACCATTTTTAACTGGAATGCTAGAGAGAAGGGACCTGTGTAGCTTTCTTTCTGTGCTATCAACATTTTCGCCAAATGACTACCAATTCCGTCGACAAAGAGTGGTAACTAGCTTTTGCTGTACTGTCTTTTCGAACTTGCAGCGCAATTATTTCGAAACCAGCCAAAAATTACTTCTCACTAAAAATCACCTTTGTTCGCTCAGCTCTTCAATTGTTCAGCGCCTCGTCGCAAGATGTCATCTCGACTGTCCTACTTCTAGATCTACAGACAATGCGCTCTTGGGGGGGGATTGAGGGTAATGGCAGGGTAACATGAGCGATTGAGATGGAGAGTGCCATTTTCGGTCGCCTGTAATGCGATGGTGATCATGAATGTGCGTCCAAGAGTCGACAGTAATCCAACAGCTTTTGAACTAATTTTCCTGAAGCCTGTATGTAGGCTTAAGCCGTAGAAATTGTGTTCTTTGTTCGCCATCGCTCGTGCCTTCTCTTTTTTTGTTTTGAGGAACCAAGCCTCCGAACTCTCGGATCGCCTAACCCCGATTTGCTATTTGCTAGCAATTGTATTGTAATGTTTTTAAAACCATCGCTCTTCAAAATGCTTCACTGCCAGCACTTGGAAGCGAATAACAAGCCGTTAGATCTCAAATTAGCTTCATTGATCGCGTCAAAAGCACCCTGTTCCCATGTTCCTCCTGAACTGGCTAACCAGATCCCCTTTCACATCTCCCCTTCCCTATGTGCGTACTTCATTTACTTAGCAAATTTCTCAAGTATGGTCATGGTTGGCTTTACTTACGAAAAGAGGTTCGCCGAGGAGTTACCCACTTTTTGAAGGATGAAGCTGTGAACTCATTTCTGTTTCTCTTTCACGACACGGTTCTATTTGATAGTATTTCTGGGTCCTCGCTTTCGTCCCTAACTACGCTTCCCACGGTTTTTCCCTACCCATGCAGGGGTTCGTGCAACTATCAAGAAAGCCTGTTCTTTGATTTACGGTTCATGTAATCCTTCTTAGATTGGGCAGGTTGCGTGTTCAGTCGAACACCACAAACATTAAAGTACAATGGAGACGAATTATACTGTAGTTTTCATAGAAAGCTTGATATGCTTCACAAATCAAAATGCCTGCCTTTTGGTCCATTTACACACTGCGTAAAATCCGAGTGTATTTTGAAATCCGAGCGTATGTTACGCACGTTTTGAGCTTGAAAAGATTTATAGTAATACTGACGTATTTAGATACAAAACGGACCGATTTCCCAAATACGTCCGTATTGCTAGAAATGTTTTCAAGCTCAAAGTGTGCGTAAAATACGCTCGGATTTTACGCAGTGTGTAAATGGAACATTTCTCTAGAAAGCGCTTCGAAAATAACCCGTTTTCTTGTTATCGCTTCATTACCTCTTTGGCGTCTCGGCGGAAACGATTTTAGGAGACTGTACTGGAGGGGCGCAAAGAATTCCGAAAATTTGTTATTTTGTAGTAAACCGTCTATGTATGCAGCCCACTGATTGCTCAGAATGTCATTTATTATGTGTCAATATGACATCATGATAGTTTGATCCACACATTGTACTCAAAACCATATTTGCCGAAGCTGGTTGAGAAATTAAGGGAACGGGTTCGTATGAGTTTTATAAGAGCATGGCTGTTTAGGGCTGGTTATTGCTCTTTGTGACGCGACTATTAGCTTATCAGATCAAATTTTGACGGATGGGGTAAGAAATAGATAAAATGACGAAAACCGTGTGGAACTTGTCGGATTTTCAGCTGCGTCAGAACAGGGTTTTAATCTTGGACACAAGTGAGCCTTGGTGCTGGTAAGGAATGATGAGCGCCCTTCGGGACGGCGTAGAACTCACAGTTCCAGCAAATGCCATGTTATGAATTGATTCTGCAAAGTCCGTCTTGTATTTTCTGGTGTCCATTTTTTGAAAATCTTAGTTTCTGAGAAAATTCCCATCGGGGAGCATCTCTTTGTTGCCAAGGCATGGCTGGGCAGAAAGCGGATTCGATTTCACATAGGAAACTCTTTTGTCGCTGGATAAATATCAAGGAAAATAAATGGTGGGGAGGGCTCTTGGTGGCAGGACAAAAAGGAAATGGTGGCCTATCGACGTTTACATTTGTTTGGGAGTTAACAGTATCCTGGAAAATGTAGTTAGTGGTTTTTGATTGGAGGCCAAGAAGACGAAGTGCATACAAAAAAATAGTCTGTAGGGACTTTACTTCAAGGGAACACTTAAGCCGACAGGTGTGCAAAATTCCATGATTTCTAACAAGGCCGATATGAGCACAAGAATAAAGTAACTTTCGAAGCTTACGGAAGTGAGGGATTATATAATCGCATCAGGATAGAGGGGCGACCCCAGACGACCCCAATTATGCAGGGTGTTCGGTTCAAACAGCACCAAGAATGAACGTAAAGGCCGAAAGTTATCCAAGGTAATGAAAGAAGGAAGGTTGTGGTAGTCGCCGTTTTCAGCCATATGATGAGCTACTGCCTGGGTGTAATAGTCGGATACTCCGTTCCCCTGTAAGAGAGGTACTGTGCGCTTTAGCTTCGACATCGATTTCGCCCTTTTGGTGTTTTTGGGATCCCAAAACGTAAGTGGAGGGATACCTATGACATCGCAAAAGTTGTCCGTCTGTTAGCACGATAACTCTCAAAGGGGTCGAGATATTTTGATCAAACTTGGCATGAGGGCTCTTTAGGTCAAGTTCGAAGATGGGCTATGTAGCTCTATATTTAGGGGTGGGGGAGGGGTTTGAAATTAAGGGTATAATATATTTAAAAGCTAATGAAATAGTCGAATTAGGGGCCAGAAGACATGCTGAATCCGAATATGAAATTTATTTTCTCGCCAAACAAATAGTTCACCCGGAATCTGGCAAAAACAGGAAAATTTGTGAAAAGTAAAAGTTTAATATGAAGTTTATTGGAGGTTCGATTGAGGGGCTAGGAAACGTGCCGAGTCCGAATATGAAAATTATTTTCTCGCCCGACAATTAGTTCGGCCGGAATCCGGCCAAAACCGGAGAATTTGTTTAAAGTAAAAGTTGTATTTAAATTTGATAAGATGTTCAATTTGCGGGTAAGTAGACATGCTGAATTCGCATATGAAAATCATTTTCTCACCGGATGTATAGATCGCTCGGAATCCGGCTGAAACCGGAAAATTTGTTAAAAGTAAAAGTTTAACCTGAAGTTGATTAGAGGTTGGATGTAGGGGTAAGGAGACATGCTGAATTTGTTTTTGAGCTTTATTTTTTCGCTGGACAAGTAATTCCGCCGAAACCGGAAAACTGGCAGAAGTAAGGCAGGAAGTTTCGATCTGCTTCGTCAAAATAGATATAACTTAAAGGGGTAAACGCACATGCTGAATCCATATCTGAACTTGGTTTTCACATATGATTAACTATTTGGCCTTAATCTGTTTCTAAATTTTAATAGTAAAAGTGTTCAAGGAGTCTGGCGAAGACTGAATGTGGCGAAGAAAAGATCCAATTGTCTGGATCAAATTTTAACTTTTGGGATCCCATCGAAACCTTTGGTCTTGTTTCTCTGGTTTCATCAGCCGGAGCCCGGCACCTTATTGCCGTTTTGGTCAGAAGGCGAACAGCGAGACTAACGGCGTTGATAACGGAGAACATAGTTGGGTACCAAGTGTTCTGGTTTCGTCAGCGTTCTCCCTATGGACGAAAAATGGGAAGATTATCGAAAAGTAAAGGAAAGAATGTCAAACTCGGCGTCCGGAAACGAGGCTTCTTAGACTTTTCCAGTGTTTACGGAAACTAAATATCTCAGGCCAACCTTAACAACAGGCAAGGACGTGTCGATACTTTGTTTGTTTTATGGGTGACATGCTGTTTGAAAAGGTTAGGACGAAGCGGAAGAATTGAAAGGAGCAAACAAGTTTGACAAAGTCCCTGATAAACGAAGGTCATGAAAAAGGAAACACGAACATGTAACCCAGAAAAAGGTTTAGTAGCAATATTGCCTTCGGGGCTGCGTGTCAGGCTTCTGTCTTTAGAGGCAAGAAATGGGAAAAGGATTTCACGGTGAGCTCTTAAGGCAGAAGACTTTCAAGACATGCCGTGACCTAGTTCAGTTTTTTAAGCCCGTGGATCGCAACTTGGAAATATTCTTTGGTAATATATTGATTTGTCTTCCGATATGATTTTCTCATATTGGTGTTGATTTAACGCGACATGAACATTCGGAAAGCACACCCATTCCTCTTGCAAAAGTGAAATCAATTCACCTAAGGGAGAGATATTCGGGGGGGGGGGAAATTAGCTTCATTGTACAAAGGTACAATAAGTAACAATTGTACAAAGGTACACAACAAATAACTTTCATCACCGTATTCACCTTTTCTCGAATCCTCTCCCCTAGACAAAAAATTACTAAACAGAATTTAAGGCTTCCCCAATGGGTATTTTTTCTCTAATTTATTTCTAGATTTGTAGTCCATTAATACCCTCAGAATAGAATTAAACACCAAGCTCAGGGTGAAAATGGTTGTAATTAAGGATATCAAGCTGTCCAGGGTATGCGCAGTTGCCGATACCGACTTCAATGCATTTACACGAGGGCACGGGCGGGGAGGGGGCGGTTCGCCCACCAACGTTACTCATAACCACGTTCCTCGGGACTCGAATGATGTCTATTCATAACCTGATTATTTGATGCCATGCAAATTTAACGCACGACACGTCAATAACGAAGCGCAGCCGAACAAAAAAAAACATTGGCGAAATTCCTGTCCTCGGTGCCTACCATCTGCCCTTTTCAGTCCAAACCGCTGTGGGAGGAAATAAATTTGCAAATTCTTTTCTTACGGCGTGACGTTAACGATCGAGTTGGGATTCGATACTAGATTTTGCACAAAGTAGGGAAGTCACAGCCGTAAATCACGAATCCAAGTTTGACCATTCCTGGTCTTTGTCGTGCATCCCTCGCCCCACCTAACAGTAAGAACTGTATCGAGGAGATACAATTCTTCCAATTCAAGGAGGGACAATAGAACAAGGGCTAAATAGCAAGTGAAATAGTTCTTCCGGCAAAAAAGTTTAGGCAAAAGTCTTTAGTTCAACCAAACTGAAAATTAACTAGATTTATATTGCCTGGGCAACTTGAGCTTTTGAGATGGTATGTCCGAAGAAGTATATCTTTTTCGAAGAAAGACTTAGAATCATGTCGAATCCTTTTCAGTTGTGATTATCTTGACGGATGAAAACTTGCAATTTAATAATAATAATAATTTATTTCACAAAAGCCTGAGGCCATGTCAAAAGTGGTAACGATTATTGTTTAAAAGCTAATGAAATAGTCGAGTTAGGGGTAAGGAAACATGCTGAACCCTGATATGAAATTTATTTTCATGCCGGACAGATAGTTCACCCGGAATCCGGTGGAAACAGGAAAATTTGTGAAATGAAAAAATTTGGGGCCAAGGAGACGTGCTGAGTCCGAGTATAAAAATTAGTTTCTCGCCGGACAATTTTTTCGGCCGGAATCTGGCCAAAACTGGAGAATTTGTATAAAGTAAAAGTATTATTTAAATTTGATAAGATGTTCCATTTGCGGTTAAAAAGAAATGCTGAATTCGCATATGACAATCATTTTCTCGCCTGACGTATAGATCGCTTGAAATCCGGCTGAAACCGGAAAATTTGTTAAAAGTAAAAGTTTAATTTGAAGTTTAAATTGGTAAGTATGATACAGGAGTTTTAAGTACTGAGTCAATCTTTAGGATTTTGAAGGTAGGTCAAATTAGAGATATCCAAACTGGTATTTTTGTGTTTCTGAGTCTGAATGGTTTCGCGCCTGATGTTTTAGTAATTTTTTTCGTTTTAACTCATTTACGAGGCGTGCTGGAGACCTGGCAAGTGAGCCAAGAACGGTTCGTTCTAGCCATGTGGCAAGGCATACAGGTACGGTGGTCTGGAATACTTTTTCAGACTCAGTTCGAGAAGCGGAAAGTGTACCGCAATTTAAAAACCGATTAAAGAAACATCTCCTTGAGGGTAGTTGGTGAGTGGAGAGTTTGGAAGACGAGAGAGGATAAATTGATTAATTAATTTTTAGTTTATTTTAGTGAAGGTTTGAGCACAAGCACTTTTCACAAGCTTTGTTTGTAACCGGTCTTCCAGCTGGATTTTTTTTTAGTAAAGTTATTATTGAATCAATACCAGTTGACCAAGGTCACTCATGATAATTTGACCCTCTTTAATCCTAGGTCGTTCGAGAATCGAATGTTCTTCAAGCCGCGTTTGAGCGTAGGTCAGTTGTGTGTCTGGACTCTGCATACCTAGTGAAACATCACCAGTTCTGTATCATTGCATCCAGAAGGCTATCACTTTGTTATTTGTTCCTGGGGTAGCTGAAGAGGTAGTAGCTGAAGGGTAGCCCCCATGAAAATATAAGTGGGGTCGCCCCGGGGGAGCACAAACTAACAGTATAGGAATGAATGTGAGAGGGTCAGCAAAGACTCAGTTTTCGCCTGTGGCGTCTTTTGTAGTACGCTTTGTTTACTGGTAAAGTGTGTCATTGTTCGGGGTTTTGGGCTACGAATTTTGTGGTTTGGGATACAATTAAACCCAAATTTTGTTTGAAATTTGGAAATTTGGAAAAACAGAACAATTTGAAAATTTTCGCGCTTTAGTTCGCATTTTGTTGCAACACGGTCGTGAGGAACTGTGAAGAAACGTGACCTTTCACAAACAGATTTCTTCACGCTCGTACAGTTTTTCGGATGCGTCGCAGTTTCTTGTCTAATGTTTCTGAACGTTTTAACTCTTCAGCCGTGGTGGAAATCCAACAGTAGTATATTGTGCAGTATTCACCCCCATTCCATGTACTTCAAGCCGCTCTTGCATCTCGGTCGGAGGGGTCCCGAGACGACGTCGCTGCCCCCCCCCCCTTTTGGATTTCAGAGAAATGACGCCTCTAGACCAACCGAAGGACAAACATCGTGATCGCTATATGGCACTTCAGCCGAAGGCTGCAAGCGCCATAAAATCCTTGAACCTATACCTGTTGTTACTACAAATAAATATAAGATTTGAAGCCAAGATTTAGTGTATATATACAAATCTTTGATTATTTACAATTTTGAATTCTGTGTATATTTACAATTTACCATCCGTCTGCGAAACCGCAGAAGCTTTCACCCAGAAAACGGCCCACTCCAAAAGTCCAGAATACGTTTGACCACTTTGAATAAAACCTTCCACAGAACTCAGAATTGTAAATAATCACAGATTTGTACATATACACTTTGAACACGGAACATTTTATCTTTCGTTATTTTATTTTTATCTGCATGTCGTTCAGTCCGCACCGTCCTTCTGGTTTTTATGGCACTTGCCCTTCGGCCAAGTGCCGTATAGCGATCGCAATTTCTGTCCGTCAGTCGGTCGGTCTGTCTGTCGCGGTTTTGCTAGTTCGGGCACTTCCAGATAAGCTAGGACGATGAAACTTGGCAGGTATATCAGGGACAGGACCAGATTAAATTAGAAATAGTCCCTTCCCCGATCCGACCATCTGGGGGGAGTGGAGGGAGCGGGAATAAAAAAATGGGAAAGATTAGGTATTTTTAACTGATGAACAGGTGATCGGATCTTAATGAAACTTGGTGTATGCAAGGACCTCGTGTCTCAGACATCCTGTCTTAAATCCAGACCGGACCGGTTACATTGGGGGGGGGGGAGGGGGAAACCGGAAATCTTGGAAAACGCTTAGAGTGAGAGATCGGGATCAAACTTGGTGGAAAGAAAAAGCACAAATCCTTGATACATGATTGACATAACTGGAACGAATCCGCTCACTTTGGGGGTGTTGGGGGGGGGGAGGGGTCCGAGTTTCTAGTGACCACGAGAGTTCGGTGCTTCCTGATAGGCTAGGCAATGAAAATTGGCAGGCATGTCACGGACCCGAACAGTTTGACTTGAGAATAGTCGTTTCCCGATCCGATCCGACGATCCGAGGGGAATTCCGAAAAAAAAAGGTATTTTTAACTTGCGAACGGGTGATCGGATCTCAGTGAAACTTGATAAATAGAAAGACCTCGTGTCTCAGACATCCCAGTTTAAATCCGGTCCGGATCTGGTGACATTGGGGGGAGCTGGAGGGGGAAACCGGAAATCTTGGGAAACACTTAGAGTGCAGGGATCAGGATGTAACTTGGTGGAAAGAACAAGCACAAGCCCTAGATACGTGATTGACATAACCGGACCGGATCCGTTCACTATGGGGGAGTTGGGGGGGGGGGCGAATTTCTAGTGATCCCGCGAGTTCGGTACTTTCTGGTGTGCTAGGACGATGAAACTTGGCAGGCGCGTAAGGGACCCGAACAGGTTGACTTGAGAATATTCGTTTCCCCGATCCGACAATCTGGGGGGAGTGTAGGGACGGGGAATCCAGAATGTAGTGGCAAGCTCATCTATTGAACGGGTTATCGGATTTCAATGAAACTTGATATTTAGAAAGATCTGGTGCCTCAGATGAAACTTGATATATAGAAAGACCTCATGTCTCAGACGCCCCATTTTAAATCCAGACCGGGGGTTCGAGATGAAACTTGGTAGGAAGAACAACCACAAGTCCGCATACGTGAATGACAGAATCGGAACGGATCCGTCACTGTGGGGGAGTTAGGAGGGGGGGGGCCGAGTTTCTAGTGATCCCACAATTTCGGTACTTCCTAATGTGCTAGGATGATGAAACTTGGCAGGCTTGTCTGGTGCCCGGACAGACTGACTTGAGAACATCGTTACCCCGATCCGACAAACGTGGGGGAATGTAGGGATGGGGAATCCAGAATCTAGTGGCAAGCTCATCTAATGAACGGGTTATCGGATTTAAATGAAACTTGATATTTAGAAAGACCTGCTGCCGCAGATGCCCCATTTTAAATCCGGACCGGATCCGGTGACATTGGGAGGAGTTGGAGGGGGGACCGGAAATCTTTGGAAGTGCTTGGGGTGGAGGGTCTAGATGATACTTGGTGGGAAGAACAAGCACAAGTTCTAGATACGTCTTTGACATAACAGGAGTGGACTCGGTCACTGTGGGGGAGTTTGGGGGGGGGGTTGTCCGGATTTCTAGGAAGCGCGCGAGTTCGGTACTTCCTAATGCGTTAGGACGACGAAACTTGGTAGGCATGTTAAGGACCCGAATAAATTGACTTGAGAATAGTCGTTTCCTCGATCCGACCATCGTGGGAGGAGTGGAGGAATAGGGAATACGCAATCTAGTGGCACAGGAAGTTTTTGAACGGGTGATCGGATTTGCATGAAACTTGGCAAGTGGAAAGAGCTATTGTCTCAGGTGTTCCGTGTCAGGTCCGGTGAGGAATGGAGGTAGTGGGAATCCGGAATCTTGAGGTATTTATAACTTTCCAACGGGTGATCGGATTCTTATGAAACTTGATATTTGGAAAGACACCAAGTCTCAGATGACCCAGTTCAAATCCAGATCGGATCCGGTGACTTTGGCGGGTGTCTAAGGGGTGAACCGGAAATTTTGGGAAACGCTAAGAGTATAGGGATCGGGATATTTGCAGATTGGCTCTGCTCCGATTCCAGTCAAACTTGAAGGAGGAAGAGGACAAGTTAGAGATGCGACATTTATGTTTTCGAGTCGTATTCAGCCACGGTGGGCGGAGTTGGAAGGGGACTCCCGGAAATTTTGTGGCACACATAGGGGTCAAACAATTGGAGTGATTTGAATGAAACTTGGAAGGTACAGAGATCATACGCCTTAAATGACATATTGTAATGATCGAACCGGATCCGACCACGGTGGGGGGGGGGGGGTACCGGAAGCTCCCAAAAAATGCTCAGATTCGAATGAAAGATAGGTGGCAAGAGAAAATGCCTCACATGATCCAGTTGGGAGTCCGGACGAGATTCGGCCGCGGTATATGGAGAGTTGGAAGGGGGTACCGGAAATCTTGGGCACGTCTCGCACATAGCGAGTGGAATTCTTGTGTTGAAACTTGGAAGGTTGGCGATGGCTTGGAGGTGATGTCGGAAATTTTTTGACTTGAGGGAAACTAGATATCCTAATTCTAGGTTTCGAACCGCATTTTTGGATGGCAGGCTGAATTGTGAATTCTCTTCTACTTTTTTTTTGTACCACCTACTCGTAACAACTGCCATATGAGCTCGTAGCTCTTGTTAGTTACATGTCGTCTTATTGTCTGTTCCTTCCGCATCGTTTTCCTGTTGTGATTGTGGTGGATTTTATGATTTAGTTTTGTTTTTTTCGCTGAGGACGGTTTGCCGGAAGTGGAACAGAAATATCCGAAATTTTACTTATCCCTCGCACATCATCTTGGAGGGGTAACTAGCTGACCAAGGAAAAAAATCTGAAAATCTCGTTTTTTCTATTTTATTTACTATAAATAAAAATTGTCGAAGGAGGTAGGGCTCCGGAACTCCAGTAACTGAGGCGATTTCGGGCAGTTGGCAACATCTAGAGAATTTCCAGTGAAATTGCGCTTGTGACTGGAGGGAATGACCAAGTTTCACCGTCGTAGCTTGTCCGTCTGAACTAGCAGTTTTGGAAAGAAGGACGGACCGACAGACAGTAGAGCCATTTAGACACTTGAGCCATTTAGGCGGTGTTTACACCGCTGAAGACTCTTTCTGCTGGTGCACTCTGAGAAGGCAAAAACAGAACAACAACCTGGGTCCTTTGGAAGAGAGGGGTCACAGAAAGAGAATTTGAAACATTTCACCTAATACCATTTGGTGCCAGAATTTATCGGCGATACGCCCCCAACTTTCAGCGCCGCTTCGAGGACTACGAACAACCGACTTACAAGATATTTTGCCAGGGAAGTCAGGGAACTGTCGCACATCCTCAGCATATTTAGATTCTAGTATACTCTGTAAAAAAAAATCTTGCAGTATTTGCTACTGGGATTAATCTTATCTTTATTGAGATAAGATTACACCTAATTCGGATTAATTTTATCCCAATAGAGATAAGATTAATCCCAGTAGCAAATACTGCATCCTTATTCGGAGAAATTTTTTACAGTGTACCTTCAACTTGAAACTGTTGCCTGTCTGCTTGGCTGCTAGAACGAAGATATCCATTAGGAACTAGAAACATGTTTTGAAGAGTCCAGGTAGATAGGTATGCAGGTTTTTATTTTTAACCAGAACATAAAAAATAAAATAACATTACTAATATACTATTGCAGCGAAAAGAAAGTCCTAAGGACTTGTGCTGTAATTTATTAATGCTACTTGTGTTAAATAAATGAATAACTAAACACAATAACTCACAATTATCCACCTAGCCTATGACTTAATTAACAGACAATTAAACGGGAACACTATACACAACAAGAATCCTTAATATCTTCTCCTTGCCAGTTTCAGCCCCACCCGAACAACTGTGAAAAAAAACAATAGAAGGATTTTTAACAAAAATGATGATATTAACCATCGCTCAGCATTGAAAAAAAAAAGTCCATGCCTCTTAGTTGAAAATTTCATTTTTCATGCCATATGCTAACTTTCAAATGAAAACCACTTAGAAAGTAGCAAAGAATAAGCTAAAATATCTTTAGCCGTGAGAGAATTTCTACAGTAAAGTTGATAGGCACACATGAAATCATTTCTCAGTCTCCGTGACACGTATATCTGTTAAAAGTGTTGGTTGGTAAAAGTCGAAATGTATTAGGAATAAATTAGTGAAGGTGGATTTTCGCTCCTAGGGTTGTATCGGCCACTACTTGCGACAGTTGCATACGGCTCGAGTTTCTGCCAATTCCGACCAAATCTCTGGAAAGGTTAAGTCCTGTACACATTCGCGTCTTCCATGATGATTTTGCCGTATGAATATCGATGAAAGAGAGAACACCGGCTACGATTATCGATTGATTTCCTGATCAAAATGCCAAGCTGAAGTGACGTGGCACGTCGGTCGTGCGCAGCTCGTTTGCAAGACAACAGGTCTTCCGGCGTCCGGATGATGGTTTAGACCTTTAAATTGCGTTGCACGGTGATGATGAAATGTCTGTTTCGACTATGCTTGGTCGTCCATTCCATCCCTTCTCCATTCGTTGCCATGTATCATTATAGGGAAATGTACAACTTGCAAATTCTCTCGATCAATACCTGTGCGTTTCCCCTCGCGAAACTGTCCTAAATTTGCGAACTTCGATATTGCAAATTTCATTCCGGGACCTAGCGTGCTATGTTGCTCCAGTGAAGAGGGTGGATAAGAGAAAGACGGATCAGCAATCAGAGGGAGCTAAGGGGGAAGTTCGCATAGCGACGCAGCCCCAACCTACCTTCTCCAAGCACATCACATTTGTAGAAATCGAACCTTAGCTCCCCATCCCTTTACAGCTGACAGGGCAGGGATCTAGCTTGAAATTAATTCCCGGGAGGGGAAGAAGAAGTCCCGGGATCAGGGATAATTGTGAAGTTCCATCAAGAGGGGAGTTCTCAATAGATCGTGAATTGTGTTCTTGAAACGTGAAACTATTGCGGGCGACTGCACGGCATATCATCACAATTTACATAAAGTAATGCAACCTCTTTCGTGTTGGTTTTATATCGCACGTGGAATTAAATTAGGTTACTTTTTGGTTAGACATGAAAAGAAACAGTTCATTGGGGCTCCAACGAGGCTGTATAAACGCCGGATTGGGAGCTATAAAGGTGCAGGAAAATATACGAGCACGCTACTTCGGTCGTGGATTACAATACCTAACAGGATGTTTACCACCATCATCACTACGAACATACCGGGAAGATTGGTCGTTTGTCTGCACGGTAATTCGAGACTAAGTACGAACATTACGCGTTCTGGGATTGGCTACTAGCCAAAGACCTAGATGATGGCGACGAAGAATATATTTTTATTAAATAGTAAAGTAGTTGAAAAAGATAACCGGGATATTGAAGGATATAGACTGGAAAAGAATAAAGTTGAAATTATGAACGAAAAAAACGGAAATTAAGTATGGGTTTATTTAGAAGTTAGGTGAAAATATTTCAATAGTTGAAAGGGGTAAAAATCCATAAAATTAGCTTAACTGAGGGAAGGAGGAGTAGCCACATAAAGTAATGTGATCTCCTAGACTTGTTTTAACAACACAAATAGTGTTTAATTAGAAAAGATGCTACGGAAGAAATTAATTATAAAAGGGCCTAAACAATCTCCTAGAGTGGCAATTGGAAAATGGTTGTGCGCATGACTAGCTTGATGATACATTCGGGACAACAATTGTGTCAAAAAAATAATCCGTAATTTTAGTTTCCTAAACGCCTTATACTAAAATATTCAAGAGTGTGTGGGCTGCCTTTTCTTGCACTAGCCGAAGAGTAAATTTCGGACCGCACGCCTCTGTGGAAACGATCATCGTGCCAAAAGTTTAGTGGTCCGCCAAGTTTTGGGAGGGGAGAAGGCGGAATTGCGAATTCCTCCTACCGTATGAGAACCAGTCGCAGGCCGAGTTTTTGCGAAATTCCAGTTTTCAGATGAGATTTGCAAAATAATACTGATGTGTCTCGCCAGCAGTGGTGCAACGATGGGAGATATTTGCAGAATTATTCTGTGTTCGACTTTTGAAAAAGGTTGATTCTGCTAATAGAGGGTGGCGGAATCGCCGAGGTCAATAGGAAGTCAAACCGGTCCAGAACAACCGAGAACGATAAGAAGGAACAACGAAGTACCATTAACGATGGAGAAGAAATGACGTCTTCCATATAAAGTGTTATTGTAGTAACCATCTTTAAAATGTTACACATTGTGATTCAAAACTAGAAATTAAAGGCTGGGGCACTTGTTCCTAATATTAAATATCGGTCCGCCCTGGTTTAAAGTTGTACTGAAAAGTCAGTTTCATATTACATCTGACATTTGAATACACCGAATTGTTTTGACTCATCGAACGGATTCTGTAAAAAAAAAAAAAAAAAAAACCGGGGCTCTAGTAATAATGGTCAGAATGTATGCCACCTGCAGGACAGCTTAAAGTCGCGGAGAATTTGAATTTAAACAAAGTCTTCGGAAAAGTTACGGGTGAAGAAAGCAAGAAAAATATGTCAAGAATCTATCATTTTTAGTTTATTTTTCATCAACGGCGTACCTTTGTTGTTGATATATACTTCAAGCATAGAAGGGCAAGGGGGATATCTGACAAGTGGTGTGAAGGCCAGGGTCCAGGGGCCACCTAAGGCGAGGTAAGTAAGGTGGTTCGACGGGTCCTGCAAGACCAAGAAATCCAAAAATGGCACCACGAAAGGATTCTAAACCGTCGATGTATCTTTACGCTAAGGACAAAGAGTGTTGGGGTCTAGAAATGTTTCTAAAGAAGGGTTATCTTCGGAGGAATTAAAATTGACTGTTAGCGCTCGTAGTGATAGCCTCCCCCTGGGGATTCGGAGATAATATATGGGAAGTGTAAAGGGGCGGTCTAGTGGTCTTTACTTCTGCCCTATGTGTGGTTGTGTGGAGGAGAATTTGTTTCATTTTATGTGCGAATGTGGAACTGAAGGATTTGAGAGTTGAAATATTTGGGGAGCAGATTTTCGGGGAAGGTTGGTTGGTGGAAAAGTTTAAGGAAAAAAGTTTGTTGGGGGTTAGCTTGGAAGGTTTTTGCGGATAGGCTGGAAGCATAGAGAGGAGTTTTTGTAGGTAAGATTTATTAGAAGAGTTTGTGTTTGTTTTTCATTTGTTTTGTACTTTGTTTTGTATGCGATGGCCCTCGGGCTTTAAGCAAATATATATCATATCATATCATAGAGGTACCTCAAACCCGAAAGAGCAAGTTCAGTCGATTAAATTTATTATCTGTGAACAGCGGAAAACGAAGTGATGCATTCTTATCGGGTGTTCAGGCTTATATACGAGAATAAGTAGTGAATAACTGGCCTATCGGGTCTCAACTCAACTCTATTCAGTTAAACTATGGAATCCTACGTATTTCTTCGTTCGATTGTCCGCCTGTAAGCCCGACAAAAATGGGTACTGTAGTCCCAAATCTGGTGATATGCAATATAATGCAATTCATCAAATAGGCCATAGGCTCTACAAAAGTCTAGATGTGGGAGAGAGGACTAGAATATAAGGCGTGAAAGCAAATTCGTTCCAACCCAGTGGAGTGCATCTATAGAGGTAAGAAGACATGCTGGGTCAACGTCTATACTTTCTTTTCGCGCAGGAATAATAGTTTGACCGGAATCTGGCGAGATCAGAAATTCAGTTGAACCAAATTTGAGCAAATTTATTTGGTTGCTGATAATGGGACAAGGATACATGCTGAAATGGTGTATCTCTGTTTTGTTTCCAGCTGATTAACTCTACCAGAAAACAACGGAAATTTGGCAAAAAAAAATTTGGATCAACCTTGCTAGAATATCTCACCGATTCAGGGGTAAGAAGTCGTGTAAGTTCTGTAACTGTGGCTCCTTTTTTCGGTTGCGAGTATTCATACCGAAATCAGGCAAGAATCAGAAACTCGGTTTAACCAGAATCCGTAGGTCAAGGCGAGTGGAAGACAAGAAGACATGAATTAATTAATTAATTCCTTTATTATTACTACATATACTACATAACACAAATATATATCCTAGTTCACTGTTTCCGTTTCGTTCCTTTCACCGAACCGAACTGGGTGCTCAAAAGATTCTTGGCCGAGTTGATTCCAACATAAGAAGAACTGCTAATTTTACATATTTAAACAGATCTGTAATTCGGTCGAAACCAGGTTTCGGAAGAGCTACGAATTTCTTGACCAAGTTTCTGTGCAGGCATAGGAAAGAAAAGACATGCTAAATCTTTCCCTGGGGTCAGTTTCCAACCCATCGCTAATCGATCAAAAGACAGGCGTAAGGGCAGGAATGAAATTCGCATTCAAGGCCTGGTAATCCTGAATATGGTAAATTTTTAGGGGGTCTAGGTGAACCCCCCTCCCCGCAAAAAAAATCCCCCCCCGCACCCACCAGAATGCAAATAAATAGGAAACTGGGCAATCTTACTAAAACTGCAGTTTTGACTGCATGCACTTATGGATTTCCCCGAGACAAGCGAGTTAAATGTAAAAGAGTGATGGCGGCTCGATGGCCGCTCGTCTGTATACCGCTCTATATATACTTTTCATAAAAATAGTTGCGTTTTTGCTGATACTATGTTATCTGTTACCACGGTAACTGGATCTGCAATTATCATGGTATCTGACACATGGTGCTCTGCAAAAACGACTATTGCCGAAATTGCACTTTTCGACGTCATCCCAAAAGAAAAACAGATATCCAGTTACATCACTAAAGTGCTAAACTTCTTTCTCACCAATCTTACAAAATTTGATGAAAGTGAGATGACTTTTCAGATACCACGACCAGTTACCACGGACGGACCGTAGTGTCTGAATATCTGATACCGCGAAAACTGGCCAGATACCACGATAACTGCAAAAACACCTTTTGACCGTGGTATCAGATACCACGATAATTGCAAAAACGACTTTAGACCGTGGTATCAGATACCATGTTATCTGCAAAAACGCAACTAATATCTTCTTATTTCCAAACCCTTATCAGCGCGTTACGATAAGGGTATATTGGCTATGTGTGTGGGGGTGGGGGTCGCCAGGACCCAATTTTACTCTAGCTGCTGCTTGGGACCCATCAAAACCTTTAATATGCTCGATGAGCTGCCTGGCCAAAGTTTTGTTCTCGTGGTTCCCGGTTAAAATTATACCGCGCTCACGCTTTTCTGCCTATACATTATTTTGTTGTGTAATCAAAAAAGTTAGTTAAAATTTGACTTATTTTCGCACTACTTCTTGTTTCACGAGGAAACATCTGCAGGCTTGGACCAAAGTCTAGCAAAAAGTGTACTCACGCGTCGCTGTCTAGGGACAATTACCCCTTGATAGGCTTTTCTGTCGTCAAATGGCTCCACCGCTGCGTCGTACATAGATTTCTTTACGAGTCCGATTTCCTAAAACAAAAATAGAATATTGCTTGCGGTTTTCCCCTTTTCGTCAAAGGGTTTTGGGGAACTTTTAGGGTTCGGAATAACGATTTAACGGCTTCCCTTGTTTCTGACAAAAAACTCGCAGTCGCGTGTAGTCACATCTGTGGAACGAATTTTATAATTCACTTGTCTTCGCTTGTCGGGCTAAAACATTAATATAAACCCTCTACCCTTTCGCAATAAAAATAACTGATAGCTTGTTTTGTCTCAATTTTACTGCGACCCCTTTCGTTGTCAATGGCGATTATAAGGAGTCGAAGACTGAACAGATTTGGATTGTAGGATTTCGCGTTTTTGCTGGGTCTGGCGTCTTTGGGACACAAATCGTAGACCTTCTTTTTTGGGGAATGGTCATCTATACAGAAATGAAGCGATTAGACGGTTCAGCTCGAAATCCACGTGGAATTCGGTTTTGAAGGTTGCCTATCATTTAAACATGGCGATTATTCAGACTATCAACCGTTCAACCACCAGAGAACCCTGTTTCTTTTTTTAGCTTTTCGGGTCGATTATCGTTGTTTGCTATAATTTTGCTTTAATCTTTCATGAAACCTCGAGTGCTACGAGAAATTGGTTCAGCTGGTCTGATTTTTGTATCTTGGATATCCGTAGCACAATAAAAACAGATGGACAGCGATAATAAACCCCTGCAAACAATGAAAAATCTGAGCAGGCCTTGTTTTCTTCTGTAAGCCCAGTAGCTTTAGCGACAAGTTTAGTATTGTGGGATATGACAAAACAAACGAAGGGCTGGAAGTACTATGCTAAAACATCCTCGTACTCGCCCCGCTCAGACCTTGCTCTGAAGAAAAAAAAACTAATCAACCTCTTTTAGGATAACATCCTGAGGTTTTTGCATAAGACTGAACTATGTAGAAACTGCTTGCCACAGGTGAACATTTCGAAAATCAGTCTTTTTTCTTCTAAAAAGACGAGATTTTGGTGCAAATCCAGTTTGTTCAGACTGTGTACAGGGTGAAGTCAAGAACATTCTGGCAAGAGTTGGACACATACAACTGCCATTCTGACTAGTTGAAAGCAGACGACGGAGATTACGATACTCGTGGGCTAACAAGCATAAAACTCACTCTATCATCCTGAAAAGCTCTGTCATCTGGTTGGTTCGGACGTCGGGATTTCTGATCCAGGTTCGCACGAAAGATCCACAACAATACAGGACTGAGTCTACTTTTAAAAGTTAGAATTTGTTTCTCTAACCTGTATTTATTGCTCGGTTTTTATATGAGCATGTGGTTGAAAGTTTGTCCGAAAACCAGGAGGTTACTGGGAAATATTTCGATTTCGGTAAATCTGTTTTGTGAAAAAATGCAAAGAAAAATAATTAAATTTTTTTTAACGAGTACGGAATACCTGGGCAAAGATTATAGGGCTTTTAATACCCAGATAATGTACATGGGCTTCCGAGGAACAAAAAAAGTCGGCCGGGTCAACCCGGGTCTGACGATTTTCTGAAGGCCACAAGCAAGCTCAAAACCTACGACTGAGTGCATGATTCTCTGAGATGTAATCAGTGTATACAATTGGACCTAGCTAACGAGCTCACCGTATCACTGCCTGCCCCCAGTGATTGATATATATTGTTGTGAGGTGTTTTTTAAATTAAAGAACCTTAACCTGAGGATGAAGCCTGCGTTTCCTCTCCACGTCGAACCGCCGCTGCGCTGCATCTGATTTGATTTAGAGCAATTCGTTCTGGGGTAAACCACCTTCTATGCTACCATGGCTTTAACAGGGAACATTCCCTGAGTACTATCTATCTAGTGTCCGCGCTACTCCAAAGCACAGAACTGCATTCGTGCTTACACGTTAGCGAATCTTCTATCAACGGCAATCCCAGCTCATTGACTTCTGTTCGCTACCCAGGCTTAAGCGCACGCAAATATGTCGATTATATCAATTATTCCATCTAGATTTCCACAAGTTTAGGGCGACTTAGTAGCCTTTAGTAAAAGCCAGACTTCCAGATACCCAGATGTCAGGGGCTTCCGCATAGGGAAGCCACCCCTTGCAAGATTTTCATAATGATGACACCTAAATTTGCTGTTTTTAACATTTCCTAGATGTCCCCTGTACATTTCAAATATCTCTTGCATCCCAATCACAGCTGCCAATTACTTCCTTTTCTTCCGACATTCGCATATTTGTTTTGTCGTTCTAAACTAAGTATCAACAACTGTTGTATCCGTAATTCCATACAAAAGGACGTCACACCCACTTGATCTTTTTTTTTACCTCAGAAAACGAAAAATTGTAGTTTATTCCTATCGGTGAATATATATTTTAACATATTATATATATACAGAGCCGAGCGCGTTTACATTTATAAAACGGCCTAGGGGACAATCAACCTATGTTGGGCCCTCAATCTCGTGACGTCACGGTACGTCACGACTGTATGGAATTCCGATACAATTTAGTCGCTACAGTTTCGTCACTGCGCTACCTCTATAGCACCTTCCAAACATCAGGAATCTGGGGTGTCCAACATCCCGGATTTCCAGACATTTTTGGCCTGTCTTGACCTTCTAGATCCGTCTCGACGAAAACGGCTGTCTGGAATCGGGAAGAAAAATCACGAAGGTGAAGCCTCATTTTAAGAAGCGAAATACAACTCTAGAAACGCGGCCGCGCGGCTAGCGCTTGCAATTTTCGTCCCCGACCAAAGGGGAAATCCCCGAATCTACATTTCTTTCCTTGAACCACGGACCGGCCTATTAAGAGGCTTGTCCTCATTTTGGAGACCTTTACAGAAGACACTTCAGAAACATTTCCAAGAATTTTTCAACAAATAGTTGCCTATCGACTCTTTTTGTCTTCCGGATTTTGGCTACGTGGCTTTTTGCCTGTAAACTTACTGGCCATATAATTTGTTTTTCTCCTTACAGATCCGGCCGATAGAAATCTTCTAGGTCCTAGTCCTTTCTAAAACTTTCGCAAAGATTTGGCAAATCAATAAAACGGTTGTGCGTGACATTGCTGCGTGGAAATTGAGCAAACTCCGCTTCGGCGCACGTGATAGAGGAAGGCGGTTGCCAGGCACGGTGGCAAGGATAGGCCCGCCGAATTCGCAAGGCGTGCATTCGCCAATCCGGTACAGTTGATAAGCCTACAGCGGCCGCCATCTTACTCGTTCGGTGTGTAGCAGCAATTTGAAAGAAATTTTGCAAAATTTTCTGGAGTTGTGGCTGAACACGAATGGTGGATGTTGTCTCAGGAAGAAGTTGTGTAGAATATGAGGTAAGTTTCCGGAATTTGTTGAAATGGTGATTTTATTTATTAGGTTATTTTTGTTTGGAGTAGACTAGCCTAATTGCATTGATGAGGTTAGTTGCATTTTTTCTAATATCAACGGGGTCGGATCTGCAGTTAGTCGCATTAACTGTAGTAGCATATCTGATATAATGTTGGTCTGCTAAAACAAGAGTTGCAGAAGTTGCGCTTTTCGAAGTCATTCCAAAAGAAAAACTGATATTCAGTCACATCACGAAGTGCCAAACTTCTTTCCCACCAATTTCACAAAACTCGATGAAAGAGAGATGACTTTCTCAGATACCATACCATGATCGAAGGCGATCAGTGGCGTGGTATCGGAATATCAGATAGTATGATAACAGGACAACTGGCCACAATAACTGCAAAAACGCATTTTGACAGGGGTATCAGATCAGTCTACCACAAATCCCTGATTTTTGGATACCCTATGCCAAACGCTGGGTATATCTCGCATTTAGCATAGCCTATGCCTAACGCTGGATACCCTATGCCAAACGCTGGATACCTGTTGATAACCTAACCCTGACCTAACTCAATAGAAAGGAGTTCTGATTGGTTGATTTTTTAGCTTCACTCAAATCATCAATATTTTACTGGGTTACAGTATCCAGCACCTGGCATAGTGTATCCAGCGTTAGGCATAGGGTATGCCAAACACTAGACGTATCCGGCGTTTGGCATAGGATATCCAAAAATCAGGGGTTTGTGGTTGACTGTATCAGATTCAGATAAGTTACCATGGCATATGTAAAAATGCAACTATTATTAGGATATCACCAGTTGGCTATAATCTTATTCACCTTAATGTTGGATAGCCTAGCCTAAATCCTAAATAGAGGTAGCCTACTGTATGTTTCTTTAAACTTCCCTACATTTGGGACTAAGTACAGTACAGTGTCTCAGGTCTTGCTTTTTTCCTCTTAAGATATCAAAATCAGAGCCTAGGCTAGGAAGAACCAAGTGATTCAGGATTACCTATTTTGACGTATTTAAATGAAGTTAAATTTGTTTTTTTTCATCTACGTACTGCTCATTTTGAAAGTTTGTTTCTTCTTCTTGGGCATGTCGGTTTGGATGTTTATGAAAATAATCACAATAAAGAACAATGCCATAATTTTGCAGGTGCAAGCAAAATTCTATTTTTTTCAAAAGTAATTGCATAAATCAAAATATTCAACAAAATTAGAGGTTGTGTATATAATCTGACTTTATCCCGCTTCAAGTATTTCTAGTATGGTTGTGAAAACAATCAGAGAACATTGTTGTAATTTTGCTCTTCCATGCAAAACCATTTTGTGTGTGAAAGAAACAAAGCAAAAATGATTAGAAGATTAAACAAAATTAGAGTTTGTGGCTGTAATCTGACCTTATCTCACTTTAACATTATTGTTTACATTCAGAACTGTCCGTTAATAATGTTTGGTAGGTTTTCTTTGTATTCTTTTGCGCTGTTTAAAATTAAGCAACATTATTTATATCCACAGTTTGGAATAGCCTAGACTATCCAGAAATTAGGGTTTATCTTTGACTGGAAGGAGTTGGGCTCGGTCATTAAATTTTGGTCATGGTGCTTCAGCATCATAGGCATGCCACAATGCATGACCATCAGTGCTCATGCCTTGGGTCTCCATACCCTGTAGCGATGGCTGGTACCCCCATAAAATCTGTGGAATTTAAATTGGATTTCGTACAGACTCTTATGAAGGTACCACTCCCTTGCTGCATGTCATTGAACAGTAGAGGTATGCTAATGTTAACGTTTGTTGAAATTGGACTTTGTCATTTTCATGAACTTGCTGTGTCTAAAGCTAACAACCAGTTGAGCCAGTGCCGTGACAGGATTACCTTTTGCTGGCAGTGCGATTTAAGGTAATTTTAAGGTAAAAATAGGTAATCTGAAAACACCTGAATAGTTTTTTGGGATCTTCATTCTACCATTTAAACCAAAACTGCACTGTTCACATTACAGTAACTGTTCACATAAACACACCTCTGCTGTAGCCTACCCCAACATTTGAGCATTGGTGCTAATAATAGAGGATTTGTATATGGATGGCCCGAAATTTCCCTTCATTGTTCATTGTCAAAACTAAGCCTATTTAAAAAAAAATTGACTTTGTTCATATTCTGTTCCTAGGATTCTTGGAGTATTTGGCCTTTGTGTCCTTGAGCATCATTATTTGTTTTAAGGCAAGGATTTCAGAAAAGGGATTACTCACAGGCTGCCTAGCAGTTACACAAGTGAATATTTTAATTTTCATTGATGCTCAGTTCACTCCTTAGTTTAATTTCTCTCAGCCTGAGACTAACAAAATTCTTGTTAGTCCAGTTTTTGCCATAAAAAAGAAAGATGGGAGTAATTGGTGCTCAAAACAGAAAACTAAGTTGGGTATCAAGCTCTTTTCCTCATCAGGTTTGCATGGAGTTGAATGCTGTTGAATGATGACCTATGAAAACAGCCTAGCAGTCCATTTCATGACACCCTTTGCTGGGTGTACAGCATTTGGCATACCTTATGCATAACTGACAAATGCTAGATACTCTAACAAAGTAATTTAGGATTTGAGTGAAGCTCAGATATCTTACTTTATCCTGGAGCCAGTGAAGATTATCCTTGGCCCAACCTACACTTCTTATGAAGATGGATTATCCAAGCTTGGTCTCTCTACTCTCTCTGAAAGACGACACAAACTGACAATTGACTTTGGACGCAAATGCCTGACCGGACCTTCATAGAACTATATTACCGGACTTTGAAGTACCAAACCCTAAGCGACCGAACACCAGACACAAAGCAGCAAGTGATAATTGTCCAAAACTTGTTCGCCCAAATACACATTCTACTGATAGGTACCTCAAGTCCTTTGTACCCTATTTCATACACCACTTTAATTCTATGTAGTAATTAGTAAGGTAAATTGTATATATTAAGTGTCGACTGTGAATTTTTAAACTTATTAGCAAAATGTCTTTTATAGTGTTATTATATGTATCGGTGGTAAACTGTACGACAATCCAATGCTAGTGAGTGAATTGTACGAGCTATTAAGGAAATAAAGATATATATATATATATAAGTACTTAATACTTCATAAAGTGAAAATGTTGATTAACACGAGGTTCAGTTCCATGATTATGGTCTTCGCTGAAACTGAATGGACATCAGGGATCTAGTGATTCTTTGTGTGAGCTCAAAGGTGTTGTTTGAAGAATAGCTAACTATGTAGCTTTTCTTCACCAACTATGTAGCCTGCAGCTGACAACATTTATTAATCATTTAACCGATTAAAGCTGAAAATGCTCATTCCGTGAATTTGTGGAAAGTCCCCACCCACTAATGGAAAGAGGCTTGGGACAATCCTGAATGTTAAAGAATTTGTCTTCATGATGTTGGACACCGGTAGAGAATGCAGGAAAGAAATGGAACTCCTTCAGACAGAATACGTCGGGTCAAAAGGACAACCAATAATCTCAGCCTTTTGTTCTTGATTTAAACAATTTCTAGCAGCATGGTATGAGATAAATTTCCCGTTAAGAACAAGAGCAAAGGTTTCGGTGAGATCACAAAGAGATAAGATCACATCCAAAAAATGGGTAATGTAGACTTCCGGTCTTCACCAGATCCCTTAAGCGATCGTTTTCTGTCTCGATTGATCGATTCGAACATAAAGTTTGATAACAGGATGTTGCTCTTTCCAAATTTTTCGGTTTCCATCACATGCCGGTCATCACCATTTACCCAGTAGGCAAAGTTTCCTACCGGGTAATTCCATGAGTACAAGCTGATAGATGTGATCAGTCGTTTTATTATCCCTATACCGACGCAAACAACTGCCAGGTTGGTTGGGTACCAGGTGCATGCATAAACAGAATTCCTAGCATTCATCAGATCTATAGATCTTAATTTGCTCCGAAGTGCCAATAAAGATAGGCCTAAGGAGATGGCAGACTTGGTCCTGTCAATTTCTGTGTTTTCAAATAGTCTCATTTTTAATTTTAACTATATCGTCAGGATGTCATTTCTGAAGGAAGGATTAGACATTTCAGGCTGGTGCAAGCTCCGTCAACGCTGTGCGTTGCTACACATCGGGGTATTTTGCCGCTGGACTTGTAACTAGCCTAATTACACATTTTTTTTTTCTTCGCTGCCAGATGGACTCAAGTAGGCCATAGTAGAGCAATCACTATCGAGAGGTTTGGCGATTGCTTACAGCTATCCATGGACAAATTGTCGATCAGTGTTGAACGAGTGTGAAGCTGCCAGGAAGGCGAATCTTTCTGGATGAGAATTTGTGATTTCCTTTAGAAGGCAGGGATGGAACTTGTGCGTGTGCGGGGGGGGGGGATATGAGTGTTTTAACAAAGGTGTATTATCCATCACACTGCAAACTGATTTGGAAATACAGCTGATTAGGCAATACCAGTTGGTATTAGCTGTTAGCTTCCTTTTCCGAATTGTGATGCCATTGCCTTTTCTGTCCTTTTAGTGCCATGTGTCGCGACTGTGGAAAAACTAGTTTGACAATAAGCTGATCTGCAGTAAAGATTGTCAGGAGGCTCCTAACCAGCTCATGTTCAAGTGTATTCAAGCTTCGCGATTGAAATCATTGTTAAAATCTTTTGCTGTGGATAGTTTAGTATTTCCGTTTTTCAAGCTTTCAGATTCTATTAAGACCTTCTTCCTTTGACCTTGCATATGAAGAATATTGAACAGTCTTTTTAGGATCCTAAAACTTTGGCGGAGGGATACCTATGACATCGAAAAAGCTGTCTCTCTGTCCGTAAGCACGATAACTCTCAAAGGGAACGAAATATTTTGCTGAAGCTTGGTGTGAGGACTTCTGGGTCAAGGGAAAGGTCGAGTTAATAAATTGGCTCTGTAGCTCAACATTTAGGGGTGGGGGAGAGGTTTCAAATTAAGGGACGAACACATTTTTCTTAAACAGCCAATGAGATAGTCGATTTATGGGTAAGAAGACAGGCTGAACATGAATATGAAAACCAAATTCATTTTCTCGACGGTCAAATAGTTTGCCGGAATCCGGCCAAAACCGGAAAGTTTGTTAAAAGTAAAAGTTTTATGTGAAGTTGATTAGATGTTCGATTTAGGGGTACGAAGACATGCTTAATATTTATATTAAAATTATTTATTGTCGGACAAGTAGTTCGCTCGGAACCCGTCCGAAACCGAAAAATTTGTTAAAAGTAAAAGTTTATCTGAAGGTGATTAGATGTTCGATTAAGACATGCTGTGTCCGCTTTTGACAATCATTGTCTACCCGGATATATAGTTCGCCCGGAATCCGGCCGAAGCCGGAGATTGGCAGAAGCAAGGCAGGAAGATTTGATCAGTTTCTTCAAAGTAGATACGACGTATAGCCAGGGGTAAATACACACATGGTGAATCCATATCTGAACTTGGTTTTCTCAGGTGGTTAGCCATTGATCTTCTTTTTCTAAATCTTAATAGTAGAAATGTTCAAGGAGTCTGGCGAAGACCGGACATCTAGAAGACCAAATTGTCTGGATCAGATATTAAATTTTGGGATCCCATCGAAACCTTTGGTCTTGTTTTACTGGGTGTGGGGTTGGACTAAAAATATATAGTTGCGAACACGGCGGTTGCGCCTGTTGTGTTTGTGCCTATTTGAGATTGAATAGAGCTTTCTGCTTTCCCAGAACCCTCCCAAGAGATCTGTCGACATACTGGTGGCTTTCAGATGTTGAAGACGTCCCCCGATCCTTCCGGTAAAGTTGGCGGATTCTGCCTTGCCGTTAGGTCGTGTTTCTGTGTAGTTTCTTTCCTGATTTTTTAATTATTTTGCAGGCCTTTGTGGGGGCGTCAACAGCATGGGCAGCCCCAATGATGCGGCAGAGCCCGGACCAGCCGAGCCCCCTTCGATTGCTGCCGATTCAGACACATTCTGCCTGCGATGGAAAAACCACAGTCAACATCTGCTAGATGTTTTTGGTCAACTGTATCAGGTAGGTTATATCCATGACCAGCATCCGCAATCCTTCTGGAGGCCTAGAGCGTGTTCCACCTTTCTAATAATAGCAACTATTAGTTACTATTTCCGTTCCAACCTCGTGAGAAGTTACTATGCTGACCGTCCCAACCTTCTCGAAATAGTAAATAATAGTAACTATTTGCTTACCACGCTCGGGAGCCTAATAAGCGTGGTAACTACGAATCTCTGTGACGTGATTGGCCGGATCAATCCGCGACCCGATATTTTGCCGAAAATGGAAAAATGCGTTCCAGCCGTGACGCCAAGAAGCCAGGATCCGTGACGTCATGCGTAGTAACTACAGTAAGTAGGGTGGAACACGCTTGTAGGTATGGCCACCATTTAAAAAAAATGCCCCACTTTCCGCCGCCTTTGAGTAAATGGGTGTATTCCGACAAAAACATTTAAGCAACCAATTCGGCAGCGCCCATAGGCTAAACTGTAAGGTACGAAATAACTAAATAAAATAAGTTTTGTAACTTCCAACCACGCGGAGAAGTATGATCAACCTCGAACCTAGCAAATATTTATACAGATATCAGGTAGCAAACTGTAATTTAAGTAAAAAAGTTCAAATGGACGCCAACAGCTATTATCTTTGATTCTTGTTAGTAAGTTTCTTCTGTACTCTGTTGCAGCCAGGTTGCGGCATCGTAAGAAGTGCAACATGCTTGCTTTCAAGGGAAAGACAAGAACACTGAAAAACAAATAAGAAATCACTGGAAGAAAATTTAATTTCGTTCTGTAAGTCAAAAGAAAGCTGAACAACTTGGCTCTTAGATGATATTAAGCTGTATGTTTTTTTCATTTCTGTTTGACTGATTTTTTGAGCAAAAATAAAAACATCTGATATGCTGAAAATTCGAATAAGTACTGAATCACACCTCCACAGTAGGTTACCTGAATCGGGCACTTTTGGTAGGCAGGGGCTGCCCACAGCTGGAACTCATTACACTTGGCATACACGTGAGTTTATGTCTTTGGTGGGTGATGCTCATCTGACTTGGCTTAATTCCGGGATCTGCGAACACTTGCACCAATACTTTTGGGCCACTGTGTTCGGCCCGCAGATAGCTTTTTCTGTTGAGAACTCACGGCCTTATCATTCTACCACAAACCCTGATTTTCGGACACCCAATGCCAAACGCTGGGTATTTTTAGCGTTTGGTATACCCCTATGCCTAACGCTGAATACACTATGCAAATGCTGGACACTAACCCAGTCGGATATTGATGATTTGAATGAATAAACCAATCAGAATTAATTTTATGTTGGAGTAGGTCAGGGTTATTGTATCAAGATGTATCCATCGTTTGTCATAGGGTATCCAGCGTTAGGCATACGCTGTGCTAAACGCTAGATATAAAGAGCATTTGGCATGGGGTATCCGAAAATCAGGGGTTTGTGGCAGACTTGGCCTTATCCAAGCAGTATCAAATTGAGGCTTTATAAGTGTTGAATCGATGGTCTTTTGTTTCGCAGTGTGGTATCTTTATACTTTTATTGCACTTGCCCTCCGGCCAAGTGCCATATAGCGATCGCAATTTCTGTCTGTCCATCGATCTGTCGGTCGGTCCAGGTTTTGCTAGTTTGGGCACTTCCACATAAGCTAGGACGATGAAACTTGGCAGGCATATCAGGGACCCAAAAAGAGTAAGTTGGAAATAGTCACTTCCCCGATCCGAGCATCGTAGGTGGAGTAGGGGGAGGGGGAATCCGGGATATAGAGGTATTTATAACTTTTGAACGAGTGATCGGATCTTAATGAAACAACTTGATATTTTGAAGGACCCCGTGTCTCAGACGACCCAACTTAAATCCGAACCGGATCTGGGGACTTAAGGGGGAGCAGGAGGGAAGGAACCGGAAATCTTGGGAAACGCATAGAGTGGAGGGATTGGGATGAAACTTGGTGGGGAGAACAAGCACAAGTCCTAGATAACCGGACCAGATTCGGGCACTGTGGGGGGTTGAGGGGGGGGGGGGTCCGCAATTTCGGTGATCGATTGCAAGTTTGGTACTTCCGGATGTGCTAGGACGACGAAACTTGGAAGACATGTCAGGGACCCGAACAGATTGACTTGATAATAGTCGCTCCTCCCCCCCCCCCATGGGGGGAGTTGAGGGACGGGGAGCCCGGAATCTGGTGGCATGCATAACTTTTGAACGGGTGATCGGAATGGAATGAAACTTGACAAGTGGAAAGAACTATCGTCTCAGATGTCCCATTCAAGTCTTGGTCGAATCAGATATTTGTGGGAGGGGGGGGGGATTGAAGGTGGACCGGAAATCTCGTGAAACGCTTAGAGTCGAGGGATTGGGATGGAACTTGGTGAGACGAATAAGCATTAGCCTTCTATACGTAATTGACAGAACCAAATCGTATCGGAGCTCAGTTGGGGGAGTTGGAGGGTGTTTCCCGGAATTCCGGTAATAGCCAGTTACGATAGTTCCAGCTATTCTAAGAACAATGAAACTTCTCAGGCCTGTTAATGACTTAAGGGCCCACATAATGCCCAAGGAAAACTTGTGTTCCTGGATCCGACCATCTTTGGGGATTTGAGGGAAGGGGAATCCGGAAATCACTGGCTTACGTAAGTTGCGAACGGATGGTCCGATTTGAGTGAAATTTTATGGGTGATATGAACTGATGACCTAGACAAGCAAAACATGCGTCCGAACCACATGCGGGCACGTTTAGGAGAGTTGGACGAGGGGGGGGGGGTACACAATGGGATGCAAGTTGGATAGAATACGGCCTTGATTTGTTATTTGGTGTCTGGATCGGATCTGGTCACGGTAGGGGAGGGGTGTGAAGTGGGAACTGGAAATTTGCAGATAGGCTATGTCAGAGATGGGACGTTTATGTTTCCGATTCGTATTCAGCCACAGTGGGGGGGGGGGGAGCTGTAAGGAGATTCCCGGAAACGTTTTGGCTCGCATAGGGGTCAAACAAGTGGAGCGATTTTAGTGAAACTTGGAATGTAGAGTTCTCACATGCCCTAGATGACATATTTTAGGGTCCAAACTGGATCCGACCACGCTGGGGGACGGGGAGGGGGAGAATTACGGGAAGTTCCCAAGAAACACCCAGATTTGAGTGAAACTTGATAGGTGGTAAGCGAGAATGCTTCAGATGATCCATTTAGTAGTCCGAAGTCCGAACCAGATTCGGACTCGGTAGGGGACGTTGGAGGGGGGTACCGGGAACCGTCTGGCATGTGTAGGGACCAAATGAATGGATCTTTAGGGTTGAAACTTAGAAGGTAGAAAAGTCATTTGCCCTCGGTGATCCGAGGCGACGGAAATGCTCAGACTTCAGTAAAGCTAGATATTGTATTTCTAGGTCCGAACCGCATTTTTAGATTGTGGGGTATTTTGGTTTCTTGTCTACTTTTAGGTACCACCTACGCGTATCAAGTGCCATATGAGGTCGTAGCTCTTGTTTTTTTTTTAAGTATGGATGTGTTGACAGACGGAAAATTGTTCTGGCAAAAGAACATTGAACAAACAGAGAAAGATAAGGATAAGGCCCAGGAAAACCGTCTCATCTTTCTATTCGTGACTTTGCGTACGTGCAGGTTCCCAGCACTTAGCTTGACAGCAAGCTCAGTTCCAGAACTCGTGAACAAATTCTGTTATAAATGTCATACGGATTTATTACTTCATCTAGAGCAGAGAACAGTGGTACAGCTTCGCGAACAAGGAGAGTCACATAAGAAGCCATTCGCCGTTATAATCATTTGTCTGTAAGGCTGTGCTTGGATGACTAAATGGTTGTTGGGGGAATGAATTTGCAGAAAAAGAAATCGGCGCCATCGATTTCATCCTGCGAGAATTCCAGTAGATACTATAATGGACAGTATAGGGGCTATCGAGGGGCCATCATCTGTTATAGTTATTCCCGAGGGTCCTTTCTAGCATGATTTTTGTGATTTTTCATTCCTTATAATCCTCCACGGTTTGGTAAACTGGATAGTTCTGTGCGCGCTCTGCTTTGGATGATTTGGATGGTTGAAAACGAAACAAAACAGTTTGTTGGATGATTATTATGTCCGACCCAAAAATGTGCCCTTAAACTCTATATCAAGCAGTGGATAAAAGTGTCCTTAATACAGGGAGGAGGTGGGGGGGGGGTCGCTCTTTTAAGGGTCGCCCCTGAGTAGTAATGAAGTAATGACAGACTGTCATATGCCTGGAGTATTATTGACTACTTCAAATTCTTAGATGAAATACTGAGACTACTTTATTTTTTGCTTGATGAATGAAAGAGTATTTCTATCTCCCATTATAAATATACATAAATGTCACATAATGGAGTATATACAATGAAGGGAAAAGGAGTGCTCTAATTACCTACTCGTAACAAGTGCCATATGAGGTCATAGCTCTTGTTTTTTTCTTTCGTGACAAGACTAGAGTTTTATGTTATTGATCTTTTTTTGAATGACTAAAAGGTCAAATTCGGCGGTAACGCTGTGACAGGTGTATTCTACAAATCGGAACGTCAATGATATTATCCCTAATATGACTACATTGTAAGAAGTTTGATAACTTTTAAAGGACACCTCGCACTGCACAGGGTTTCTCCTACGATGTTCTTGGATAGTTGACTAATGTAAAACCTGCATGCTCACAGCAAATTACACAAGGCTTCGGCTGCTTTTAGCCTCTTTCCATTTCTCTTGGCTAGGATGAGAAACTTGGCAAAATTTGCATAACTGGTCTTCTGAAACTGGATCTGAGGAAACAGTGATCGGGAGCCTGATATGTCAGGTAAAGAGAACAGACGTGGCAATCGTAATAATTAGTGTAATACCAACGTAGGAGATAAGGGACACCATAACATGTAGAAATGCGGGGACGAGAATAGGTGGAAATGCAGCTGAAGTAGAATAAATTAGTACAACGTGTCTTTTAACAGAAGATGCGCATCCGTGTGTTGAATGGTGTCAGACTACTTTTATGTTTCTGGAAGAAATGACACATAGAATCGGTTAAATGGTTATTTCTTCCGAAAAAAAAAATGCTAAAAACAGCCATCGGTTTCCTGTCCTTTTTGTAACCTTTCACACAATGGTTTGCAACCTCATGTTAAATTTGTATCACACTTCCGACAGCGTAGGGCTTATACTACATCATAAAACCCTGAAACTCAAAACAGCGAGCAGTCAGACTGGCCGACTGATGGAGCAACAGCTCTATGACACTTATTGTGAAGTACGCAAGTTTCTAAGTGTAAATAGGTACTTCAGCCACTTAAGCCAGTGTGTGCCTGTGTCGCATTTTTCCTCGCTGTTTTTACTTGGACAAGTATGCCAAAAGGATTAGGAGTTGGGAGGATATTTGGGGAGGGGGGAAGTCTGTCCGTCCGTCCGTTCGTCTGTCAGCACGATAACTCTCGAAGGGAATGAGATATTTGGATGAAAGTTGGTGTGAGGATTCTTTGTGTCAAGGGTAAGGTCAAGTTCGCAGATAGGCTCTGTAGCTCTATATTTAGGGGTGGGGGATTGGGTTCAGATTAAGGAACAAACAAAATATTTTTAAACAGCTAATGTGATAGTCGATTATGGGGACATGCTCAACACGAATATGTAAAATATTTTCTCGTCCGACAAGTAGTTCGCCAGGAATCCGGCGAAAACCGGAAAGGTATTTAAAAGTAAAAGTTTGATTTGAAGTTGAAAAGGGGTAAGTAGACACGCTGATATATGAAAAGCATCTACCCGGACAACTAGTTCGCCCGGAATCCGTCTTTGTAATAAAAAAAAAACTTGGTATTGGGGTCCAAAATTCCCCACCCAAGATTTGCTAAAATGGCACCAGTGCTTAGGGGTGTGGAGGCTTAAAAGACTCGTTGAACGTGATAAGGATTCCTCCACAAAGATACAAAAAAAAATACAGTATGATTTGGGCATCAGCTTAGTATGAACACTCGATTTACTACATCTGAATGCTCAGTTTGATACTTAAGGCGGTCACATAGTCTTTACAGTGGAAAAAGATCAAATTAATATTCAATTTGATGTTTCAAGATATGTGATGTAGCTTCTATATTTATGTTCCACCGTGGTCTGTCGGCTCAGTTAATTAGAGAATCTTTACTGGCATAATGCTCAGAAGGATAGATTTTGGTTCACGGAACGAAACAAAGTAACTATCTATGACGCTCGAGGCTATGGAGTGCCGAAGTTCCATTTCGTAATAGTGGTAATTAATCTGGCCAATTTGTTGGGAATTTTGTGTCAGTGTATAGATAGCCTGCGGTAGGCTACAAACAGTCTTCCACCACCCGGACTTTGACGATAATTATGCTCGGTTATGCTAGGACATTAAAAATGAATTCTAGGGTTTGTTCGGTGCTGATTCCGAGTTTAGTGGCATAGAATAGCAACACTACTAGCTAGACAGTGATATTTTCTGGAACTGTCGCGTACTGACTACAGATAATGTTAGTTCAAGTATGCCATTATTTCTTAGCATAAATATGTCTTTGAGGAGCTCCTTCGAAAACCCTGGATCCTAAATCTCAAGCTCCTAGCCCAACGATTGAGAAAGTTTGGTGGGGGAGTTAAAAGATCTGAAGTTGCTGCACAGTTGATAGTGTGTGTGTGGGGGGGGGGGGTCATTGTCGTTGAAAACGCCTAGGGTAGTGGTGGGCTGGCTGCTGGAACATGTCCTCGTTATGAACTCCATTTCTAGCTTCGTTCTAGGCGTAGCCCTACGTATTATTTCCTACTGTTATATGGAAATAGGTTCTGTAGATTCACGCCACTTCAAAAATTAATGCAACTTAGAATGGTTGATTTGACCCATTCGGTACTAAACGATAGGCATGCTTATCCACACGCGGGCGTGGGGATATGAGAATGAAGATTCCTAATGAAACTTGTTTGCCAATACAACAGATTTGTGTTTCTTCGAAGACGGTTCACTGGAAGCAAAGGTAACTTCACTGTCAGGAGTTTCATAATAGATATACAAGGATGTGCGGTTTCAGCAGATAACACTTAGGATGTTAGCTGGTTTTTCAAGTGTTGCGTGTTAAAACGTTGTGTATAGCAAGCATTGCTGGGAAGATCCGAAAAAGCGTAGCTGTGTGCTTTGGAGGAAGATATGGTATGAATCTGCTGACTCTTTTGTTAGTCATCATGATATCGGAAATGTCAGCAGATGCTTTTTCGGCTCTTCTTTTATGCATAACGTTTTATTCCGTAATATTTTAAAAACGTACCAGCCAACATCCCAAGTGTTATCCTTTGAACCCCCCGCATCGTTGTGTTATCTGTTACGAAACTTCTGACAGTGTTGTACACCTGTTTTTTTTTCGGTTTTTGGTTGTAATATTTGTCGTCACCCCTTCGTCCCGATTCAACTCCTCTAAAGGACCCGCCGTACCTATTGCCAATGCAACCTACTTCCATAACTGCATTCATTATTTCTTAAACCCGGAGATCCCAATTTCATATGTTGCATTCTGAACCCGGTAACGACACCTCCTCGACAGGCTTAAAACAACCAAAGCCGTGGATAGTTTGTTAAAAGCAGATCCTAATTTTACAGTATTCAGGTAGTTTTGAGTATTGGACAGTATTGGGCTGTTTAAGACGCATTGCTACCAGTTCTTTACGTTAGCTTTATCTTATGGTTGTACTAACAGGTCATACTATAAAATGGAGGCGTGTTACAAGATAAGTTTCTGATTCGTCTGCCGGCTCGAGAGAGCAGAAGTCAGGCATTTGTCCTGAACCATTGCTGCAGTTTAGCTGAACTTGCCAAAAGACCGGTCATCCTTGGTTGTAAGGTTATGTCGGTCGGAGAACTGTCTTATTCTCCTGGCAGCAAACCCCATTTTCCTTAATCTACCAGTTGAAGGCATTTGCTGGAGACACTTTGATGCTGTACCATGGTGTTGTTGTTGCATTATTTGTTTGTTAGTTTTGGGCGAAAGCTGAATTAAAAAGTTAATAAAAAATAGACAATAAATAGTGCGAGTGTGCTTTAAGTGAAATGTTTCTTTTTAGGACGAAGCTCTTGTGGATGTTACGCTGGCTGCAGAGGGACGCTCGCTGCGGGCTCACAAGATGGTATTGTCTGCTTGTTCGCCATTTTTCCGAGATTTATTTGCTGCGCATTCAGAATCACACCCGATTGTCATTCTGAAAGACACGACCTATACCGAATTACAGACCCTGCTGGACTTTATGTATAAAGGAGAAGTTAATATCGATCAAGAGAATCTAGACACCCTATTAAAGACTGCGGAAGATCTTCGCATTAGAGGGCTAGCCGACGTTGTGGGTCAGTGGAGGGAGAAGGCCCGCCCGGCAAGCGTACCCGTGCAAACCCTGGAACACACCGAGAGCGATATCAAATCAGAGAGCGAGTCGACAACACCGAACGAGTTGCCGTCTGTACCGAATGAACAGAGAGATTGCTTAGCCTACTACCCAAGGCACAAACACGCGAAGCGAAAACACGAGACTAGAGACTATAGAGAGGATCTCTACGGGCACCGGGAGGATCTTGCCATGAGAACCGCCAGCCCAGAACTGGAGGGGGAGGAACACGCCCCTCACAACGATATCAAGATGGAGGTTAGCCCGTCCCTAGACAGGGAGGAGGCGCAGGATTTGAGCAGCAGACCGTCCGTTTCCCAGTCGTCGTCTCCCCCATCGGTGAACTACCATGGAGGTGTCATTGCTCACAAGTTCCACTGGCCGACGGTCAGCGATTCTGAGGAGTCGGAAGGGGAACTGGAGGAGCAAGTTGGAGCCTCTGGGATCCCTTACACCCAGCCACCGTATGATGGGATCCTCAAGGTTTCGCCAGACCTATCTGGACAGGTGAGTGTTTCTGTCTTCCTTATTATCCCAAAAACATGTAATGGGCGGATCGCGCGGTTAGCCGATGCTGGTTCCCCAATTAGCTATAGGCTAAACATCCCTTTATCGGAAGGATTGCAGTAGGCATGATCCCGTTCATTGACTAATTTAGAATGGATTTTCATTATGAAACTGTTAGGTAAAACTCCTGCTTCAACGTTATTATTTTCGTATTATTCGTCAATTGTGAAGGACCTTTTAGACTGGCACTAAACGACAGATCTGGGTAAACATCAGCTTCCGATTTCTGGAAGATTCGAGTTGTTGAACTAGTATTTAATCATCTCCGCAATTTTCTTTCGCTGTTTTCGTCAGAGATACGAGTTGGCGAATCTTTAAGTGTTTTGTTACTTTTTGCTCGGTAATTCTTCCGTATCATTTGAGACAGTGCGCTCTGTTTGCTGTTTTTTGGTGGATGGGAGCAGTGATACTGGAAAATATTTTTTCTTCCGAGGTCTTAGGTTCTAGCTAGCAACGTCGGAAATTGGGAATTTGAACTGTCTCCTTTAAAGAGTCAGGTTCTGGTTCGTCGTTCAGTTCGTTCTTCAGATCGGGTCTGGCTCTTAAGTTTGTACTTGGTTTGTGAAAAAGGCTATGAAAGGCGTATTTGACGGATGAATTATTTACTATTCCAACTCCTAGAACGCTGGAGAAAGCTTCGCGACATCACGGCTGGGCCAGAGATTGTATTACTTTTCTTTCTGCGAAAGTCCTTGCCAAATTAGGACTTCGTCCTTGTTTTTTGGAGACTTTATTTTGAGTTTTATTAATCAACCATAAATCGCAGGAAGTGATTTATGATTGTCACAGTCAGAGATAGGATTACAATGTGAACCCGCCGAAGTTTTGGTGCCGGTGGGTGTTGTAGTCTTGTCCAGAAGAGAGCTCTGAGAATTATCTACTGTTAGGACACAGGGCCTTGCATCCTCCTCCTAAAGGAATTCTGCTTCCCAGCCTTAGCAACCCGACGTGCTGCCACTTGCCCTTAGTTCGGAATAATCTGCGTTCTCGCCCACGTTTTCAGTGCCTATTTCCAGCCCTCTATTGCCGACCAAAACCTCGATTACCTCCGAAATGTTCCGGTTCTTGACCTCATCATTACATGAATCGAGCGATATAGAAAGCTTTGTGCCAACATTTGTAGGAATCTTGACTAAAAATGTATTATCTTCAATGTTTCAGCTTTTAATGCTTTTTTGACGGGTCATTTTCGAATACTTATAATGTACCTGACGAAAACGACAGGTTTGATAGTTCAGTGCCGTGTGCCGTGAAAACTTGTTCTTTAATAAAGCATATGAAGTATTTTTTCTATTCTGTTATGAAGTGATTCTATTGGCACTTTCTTCTGCTCGGAAATTCGGCTAGATTCTTGCCAGATTTTCAGATTAGACCGAGTTTGATATCGAAGATACAGTCGAAAAGCACTTCGATTTCTCTGGGAACAGTACAATCTGGCAGATTTATTTGGCTGACCAGAAAAAAGTCGGATTGGGGGGGCGAGAGGTTTTTAGAGAGATGGGTCTCTAGCACTTGTTTGGCGGGTTTGGTTTTCATCCATTGTAAGTAAGGCTGAAGTCTGTAGTATTTATTTCGCGTGTGCCGTTTCATCCATCAACCCTACTTTTGTCTATTGTTCCGATGGCCGCCAGCAGTTTGCACCATATCGCATTGCTTTGATTTTGTTGATAGAAGCAAAAAGTTTGGAGCATGTCTTAAGCTTTCCTTTTCCGCTACAGGGAGTGTTTGCATGTACTGCTGGAAAAACCCTCTGCGAGGAGATTATCGTTCGCGAAACTTTTTGCTTGCACATTCGTCTTGAAATTGCGATTGGCAAAAAGACTGCACTCTGCCACATTCGCCGTGTACGGGATGTTGCAAAAAGTTGACAATCTTGCGTTGCCTCGCCTGGCAACTACATTGCAAATTCCTTTCGGCTCGGATCGCAAGAGGAAGCGGCTAGAGCAGTGCGTGGGCTAGATGGACGCAGCAAGCGTAACTAGGCTAAAACGCTTCAGGTCAACTGCATTCGAGTTAAAGAATTCATGCTGTTGGCTGTGTCGTCATTCTTTTTTCCTTGACGGTTGAATATCGGGATTTTACTGGAAAGGTTTGGACCAGATGTGAGGTCCGAACCTCTTTACTCTCTCGTACGCCTTTCTGTTAGCGACGGGTAATGTGTTGTACTTCAATCAGTGTATCATACTAAGTTGTTCGTAACTTGAGCATGTTGATCAGAATTCCTCCCACTGCCCATTCTTCCCTTAATCTAGGGTTACTCTGACACACTGAATAGCTGCCTTTTTGACAAGATAGAATAAACTAATATATCCGTTGAAGTCCGTTTTGGTATCCCAAAACTTAAGTGGAGGGGGATACCTATATACTGCGTCTGTCCAGCTTCTGTCTGCCTGTCCGTCCGTCTGTCAGCACGATAACTCTCGAAGGGAAGAGATATTTTAAAGCACAATGGACAGCTATTATGCTTTATTTTTTGTAAAATCCTTTGCAAATAAATATTTATAATGTCCCATAGATCGCGCTTCAACAATACGCCATTTTCTTGTTATCGCTTGCCGTTACCTCCGCGGCACCGGGGCGATTTACTTTTTCGAGCTCGTACTAACCCACCGCGGAAATTTCAAAAGGTCTGGGCAACGAGTGTTGAAAAGCAAAATAAATTGATCGATTGCCATGTCTTGCAAATCGATCAGGTGTTGTAGCTTGCTGGACTACTCAAGTATGTCTGATGAAATCCCAACCTTCAGTGTGCCAAAAAATGGTCTTTCATCATGGAGCAGTGTTGTGGCATTCACATCTTGGCACCTTTATTACAGGGTTGGAGGAGACTTGTGTGTGCATTAACCTCGCTGGTCTCTCTCAACCTTGTGGTTACGGTCCAAGTTTCAGCAGAGCTTACCTACCTGGGGTAGTCATTTGGATTATTTTTGGTGAGTCTTCGATTGAAAAAACCTCTCAGTTATTCTCTCGCATCCTCTAAAGTTATTGTAAATTTCTGTATTGCAAGTTATTTTCCCACTTAAATCTTGAAAGTTCTATTTACGTACAGGAGGGGTATCATACCTCGAACTTGTACAACCTCGAAACTGGCCTAAAATGTTTGAAAGGAAAATTTCTGTCCTATCAAGGTCTTAAATATGAAGAAGGAAGTCCTGGATGACCTGGAACCTGTTTTGGATTGCACAGAAGTTTCCTTGTAAGATTTGTAGTCCAAGTTCGAGGTTGGATACCTCTCATGCAATTTTTTTTCGCTGTCAGAATCAAATCTTTTTGAAAAAACAAGTTAAAAATTCTGTCCCATATAAAATGCTTGCAGAAAGCAAAATGATTATGGTAGGCTACAACTGTCTGGTAAGATTAATCTAGGGTGTTCCATTGTTGAAATCAATGGGATCTTTTATTTTCATCTGATTTTTTGTTTTCCAACCAGTAGCAAGAATCTCAGGTTAGGCACCAAAACAGGCCCTTGTTTAGCAGGCAATGCTCCATGCACAAGCAAGGCTCCATATACTGCGGTACCTAGCTTGATTCAATCATTCATTCACCATTTAATTCCAGCTCTGATTTTAAACTCTACGGTACATTATTTTCCTACTATTTGTTTGTTCTACAGAAATGTTATTCTAAAAAGTGTAATATAACACCTGTCCTAGTCAAATGGTTCTGACCACCAATAATTCTCTATAAATGGGACTATGCATCTTTTGCAAACTAAAAGCCCAACAAAATATTTTTCCTAACATTAGACAAGAGGAGTTGAATATACAGTATATTCGTTTCTAGGATTTGACTGTTCAGTGCGGTCTGTTCTGCTTCAGTACCGATCACTTGTACGGATTACCAGTGTTTTGACAACTTTCTTGCATGGTTGGAAGTAGATTGACTCGCTCAACTTTGAAGCAGCAATGTTCAGCCAGCCTTACCTGAACATTTGTCAGACCTGACGCACCTAATACATATCAGAGGCAAGTCATTGTGACCAGCGATCCTCTAAGAATACAATCATAAAGTTTACCCCTCTATCAGTAAGCATATTATATGTTTCTCAATGTTTGAAATTTCTAGTCATCTGATTGTTTGAAATTTCCGGGCTACAGTTGTAGCTACGGCAAATTATTGCAGTGTAGGACCAACCAAGGGAAATGGTACTCGCAATGGTAAGATTAGTTGCGTTTTTGCAGATACCATGGTCTCTGTTACCATGATAACTGGAAACCGATGTTCGGTCATATCGCGAAGTGCCAAACTTCTTTCCCATCAAACTGCCAAATTTGATGAAAGTGAGATGACTTTTTCAGATACCATGGTCGGACCGTGGTATGTGAATATCATGTACCACGATAACTGGCCAGATACCACCATTACTGCAAAAATGCCTTTTGACCGTGGTATCAGATACCACGATAACTGCAAAAACGACTTTAGACTGTGGTATCAGATACCATGGTATCTGCGAAAACGAAACTATTGTATCTGGAGAGTCCACAAGAGCGAGGGAAGTTTACAACTCTTGAACACCCTAGTATGACCTAATAACTTGGCGGCAGTTGATGTGATTCTTTATGATATTTAGCACTGCCCCTTGTCCCACATTAGAAGGTGCAGCTCAGATGTTTGCCTGCTACCGACACTGTCCCAATCCTGACAATCATCAGGAGGCTCATAAACTGGATCCGTCGATAAAAAAAAAGCTACTCCCAAACTTACCATCCATTTCAGTTCCTCTGGTCTAATCCCCACTTTAGAAAAGCAGTTTCCGACTTGCGTAACTTGATTTTCTTATTTCCCAATCCACTCCGGAACTTACCATCCATTTCCTCTGGTCTAAGCCCCACTTTAGAAAAACAGTCCCCCCATGCCTCTTTGGCTAGGGTGTACCACTTCAAAGAAGATGAATTCAGTACTCCACAGTTGAATCTCATGATCTTTTACGATCTTGGTCAAATCATAGTGACCAGTAACCCTTTGAGAATGGGACCAAGTCTATCTAGCTGTGTAACAATTTAGTAGTCTCTTTCTGATCATTGGGAACTTTTAGTCCTCTGTAGCTACTTGTACACTGTAGTCATCAAACATTCTGTTGTGCTTTGAAGCCTACCACATGGTGCCCATAGGAATGTTTTTGCACCTTTGTTACAGGGTCGGCTGTAGAATTGGGTTTTTTTTACGTTGCTGGTCTCTCTAAATCGTGTTGAGGATCAGCATTTCGCAGAGCTTACCTCAACATTCGCAGACCATACCGCCCTAATACGTATAAGAGGTTCTCTAAGAATGCAATCAGTAACAACAAGAATGGATCCTAGGGTGATGCCCTAAGAACTAGGCGACAGTTTGTGAATGACGAGCCCTTGGTGGCATTAGCATCGTAGCACCTTGCCTTACACTAAAGGGTTGAGTTCAGCTCCGACATACATCAAGAGCTCATAAATTGGATTGGTCGAAATTACATTTTCTCAGAGGAGAAGTAGGCTATCTAATTATGCTACACTGCTTTAGTAACACAGCAGCATACAATAAAGGCCAGTCTGACTGCTTACAAAGACATAAGATGGCAAGCAAATATACTTTAATTTATGCTATAGCATACAATGAAGCATTGGAAGGAAAACTGTATTATTCTTTAGCTTAATCAGTTTTGAACATTCTCAACCCATTACGCTCCACTAAATGTTGTTCAATCCGGTGCATACTTGACTCATGATAACCCAAATAGCTCTTCCAGTGTAGCTGGCGTCCAAGGGAATATGAGACACGCTTCTAAGTCTGACAGGGCCAGGCGTTTATGATCCTGCAATTAAAAACTTCAATTAGAACGTAAATTAATGTCTGAATATAGTTGGTTTATGATGTTGTTTCCGTATAGCAAACCCATCCTCTATTTCAACTACACAGCTCATCAAGCTTTCTATTCTCACTAAGCTGTGGACCATTGACGCACAAAAGATATGATGGTTGTATTGACACTTAGAGCACTCTTTGTTTCTGAACTAAGTCACATTCATATTTTCATCACAGAAAAATTTTTTCGAAAAAAAAAATACATTTTTCTTTGTCTCAATATTTCACATTTCCAGACATGGTTAAGCCAAGTGCAACACACAAACCTGGGTTGTCAGCACTCAGCTCATAAAGTCTACTGTACTTTGTAGGCTACTTGTACTTCTGCATGGAAAAGTTTCTTATATGGGACCATTTTGACATCTTAACACTCATCATCCCTCCAGCTAAAGCTTGATTTGAATCCATCCTCTGTTCAAATCCATGGCCAAGGCAAGAAAAGATGTAGGTATTGGACATTTCCGTCCTAAAGACCAACTACTTTCGAACAAGAAAGGTCAAAAAATTAAAGAAGGCATTAATACTATTTCTAAGAAGGACGCATTTTTAAATGATATAAAAAAAAAAATCAAATACTCCATCCAAAATAGCAACTGCTTCTGAGCAAGAAGGGTAATAAAATTAAAGAAGGCATAACAGATTTGTATGCCAGTAACGCGAACCTGGCCACATCAAAGCGAATCATATAAATCCATCCTCTGTTCTAATAAATCGCCAAGGCAAGAAAAGATTCCAATACTGAATATTCCAATCTTAAATCGGAACTACTTTTGAACAAGAAAGGTCATAAAAAATGAAAGAAGACACTCAAACTCTTTATAAGGAGGAGGAATTTTCTAACTGATATCCTGATATCCATCACCAAATTAAATACTCTCATCCAAAATAGCAACTGCCTCCGAACAAAAAAGGTAATAAAAATGAAAGAAGGGACTGAAAATTTGTGTGCGGATCAGAGCAAAATAACACTAGGGAGTAGCACCAAGACATGTGCTTTCTATTCTTTGCAAACGGGCCATACTCAGCATTTAAAGCGAGACAAACTTGCGGGTTAAGAAATTTCTAGTAAAGCAAAGGTGCGGTCTGAACACACCGAGGAAACAATTGAGGCTGTATCGTTTGTTTGCAATGTTCAGAATATGAAGTTATTGGAGCCAGGGTTGGTGAAAACTGAATAAGTTTCAGTAGGGACGTTCTCTACCGCTAGGGGTGCTAGTATCGCTACTATTCGAGTGTGTGTCAATATATGACTTTAGTCCAAACACGCCGGCAAACCTCGAGAAGAACGAGAAAGGTCGGCCGAATGACGGCTCAAATTCTGTATCAACCAATCAACGCGGTTCGTTGGGCCAGCTGTGGTGACGCTTTTGGCTCTTCCGCTAGGTACACGGTGATTCCTCATCGGAACGAAGAGTTAGACATCCAGAGTGTTTTGTCAAGTCTTGGCGCTACTCCCTAATGTTATTTCCGCAAACGGGCCATACTCGTAGCGCCGCCCACTACGCTTGCCGCATTTAAAGCGAGACAAACTTGCGGGTTAAGAAATTTCTATTTAAAAAAAATAACACTGGTAGTCGCGCCAAGACCTATGCTTTCCGTGCTTTGCTTACGGGCCATACTCGTAGCGCCGCCCACTAAGCTTTCGGCATTTAAAGTGAGACAAACTTGTGGGTTAAGAAATTTCTAGTAAATAGATATTCCTTCAGCAGAAGCTGACTGTGAATCATGTTTGACCGTGCAAAGCGGATAAGTCAACTACATTTTCTAGTAAAGCAAAGGTGCGGTCTGCACACAGAGAGGGAACAATTGACGCTACATCATTTTTTTGCAGTGTAATGAGAACGAATTTTCTAACTAAGAAATTAAATACTCTCATCCAAATAGCAACTGCCTCTGAGCAAGAAAGGTAGTAGAAATGAAAGAAGAGACTGAAAATGTGTGTGCAGATCACAGCAAAATAACACTAGGGAGTAGCGCCAAGACCTTTGCTTTCCATGCTTTGCAAACAGTCCATACTCGTAGCACCGCCCACTACGCTTGTGGCACTTGAAGTGAGACAAACTTGCAGGTTAAGGAATTTCTAGTAAAGGAAAGGTACGGTCTGCACACATCGAGGAAACAATTGAGGCTTTTTTGCATTTTTTTGCAATGTTCAGAATAGGAAGTTACCGGAGCCAGCGTTGGTGAAATCTGAATAAGGTTCAGTAGGGACATTCTCTACCCTTACGGGTGCTAGTATCGCTGCTATTCGAGTGTGTGAATTTTGTCAAGTCTTGGTGCTACTTCCTAGTGTTATTTTGCTCTGGTGCGGATGAAAAAAACTTTAAACATCAAACAAATCAAATCTCTAGCTTATACTTCTCACAAACCGATCCACTGTTCTGGTCAAGGATGAGGGCAAGAAAGATTTCAGATACTGAATATTCCATCTTAAACATCAACTAGTAACGAGCAAGAAAGGCAACACAAATTAATGGCGTTCAAATGTTTACAGGGAGTACGCATTTATAAACTGATATCCAAAATGTTGAAATATTCCCATCCTAAACAGCAACTACTTTCAAGCAAGAAAGATAATACAAATAAAACTCTTGATTATCTACTGGCATAATATTTACAACCACCAGTTACTTGGATGTTTTTTGAATGACCAAAGGTCCTTTGGATAGAAAACCATTGAAGCCCTTGTAAGTTACGTGTTGGGTTAAAAACTTACCTATTGTGATTCTCTTCCAAGCCCTGCTGATTCCTGTAACAGTTATGATGACAGAGCCTCTATAGATGCAGAAAGTTCCACGGGTACATACGTCTGTGTCTTTTGCTTTATGGATGGTGCTGACAATATTCTGAATTTCAGAAGGCTTGACTGCACTTCAATCTAAAACAGAAACCATTATCAGTTATCAAATTTGCTGGTCAATTATTTGGTTATCAGAATTTACCCCAAAATTTAATTGTGACCTCACCAAGAAGTATGACAAGATAGTTTCTTAGAAGTCTCTGACCACATTTTTTAGATGCTACCTGAATGGTTCATTCAGTAAGAAAACGGTTTGGCAGACGACGGGGAATAAGTAGGGTACGGTACCCAACATAAACAGTAAAGCAACCTGCTATTTTTTAATCTGGATCAGGGACTACACTATCACCTAGTAGACCAGCCAAAGTTCAAGTTTCTGAAAAACTCCTGATACATTAGTCGATACCTACTAATCAATTACTGCCTTTTCTGGCCAAGAACAGAATCAAAACTTATCAATTAGCTGCTGATTGTTTGGGATTATAATATCTCTGCTGGGTTGTATACTGGGTTAGTGGTTAGTACATGTGGGCATATTACTGGTACTGATAAACCTGATTATTTCTTTATTTAATTTTTTTTTTGGGGGGGGGGGGGCAAAGTAGCAGAGCTTGCTTGCAGCAAATATTATTATAGCTAGTACTACAGAGTTTAAAACGAGCAGTCTACTACAAACCTATGATTTATATATATACCCTATCTAGCCTAAACTATCTAGCCTTGGGGATAGGATCTACCCAATGCTATGTATATCCAATGTTTGGCATGGGGCTTGCAAAATTCAGAGATTTGTGGTAGACTTGGTCAAGGGTAGTTCTCCCCCAAGTAAAAATCTTTTTGAGAAAAAAAAATTCTTTTTCAATTTACAATTATACCTTTAACCAGGACACAGTGCCCCAGCTTAATGCACACAGTGCTTATCTGTTGGAATACAGTGGGGGATGCCCACAATCCTGCTGCTGGAATGTTAGAGCACTGACTGTTCCCAAAATTTGTAGGTGTGTATGACTGGGTTGTACCCTACTCAAACCTAAAGGCCAAGTCTTGCTTTTAAATTTTACCCTAGACTGCATGATTTATAAGGGTGAAGCCTGGATTCCAGACAGCCATTTTTTTTTTTTTTTTTGTCCACCGCCCAGCCACCCAAAAATGCGTAATACTTAATACCATGCCTAATACCAAAAATGCGTAGGGAACTAATGGTAAGGGTGTCCCGTGCTGCTTGGTTTTCCATTCTACCTACTGTGGTTCAGAATGATAAGTCACAAATTCTTAACCAGAAATCTAAATAGTTATTTCTGTATCACAACTGAAAACAAGGGAGTAGATGTCTTGCATGTTGGACCTCAGTTGGATAAGTCATTCACAAATCCTCAGTATTTGGGCACAATGTCGTAACATTAGGAAATGCATACTCTAAGAAAGAGTCGAGGTAGTCTATGCTTATTTGAATTCCTATCTCGATTTTGTCCATACATGGCTTTGTTTATGCCTACAAAACAGTGAAATAGAAAGGGGGAACAAAAAACTTGGTATCACTGAGTAACTAACTATTTCTTCAATCTTAATGCCACAAAATTAAACTGAAAAATATCTGTCGACAGAAATTCTTTTGTTTCAAACTTCTCTTCTTCATTCGCTTGTTTGAACAAACTAGGAGCAAGGTAGAGCAATTTGGAATCTGTTCCATGTAGATTTGAAGGCTGTTTATCAGTGAAAGGAAAATTCCAGCAAAGTTTATGTGTGCATAGAATCTCTTGACCAACATGTTGCCCAAAATATCCAACTTTTTCTTCGAATATTAGCCTACTAATTGAGATACCAGTTCAACATTTTAGGCAAGTAGCAAGTTACAAAGGATGGTTTTCACACTTTCTTCTGCGACAATTTATTGTTAGGGTAGCATATAGGTAATAAGCGTATAGGCTATAGGCTATATATATATGCCTACTTTGTGAGATGATGCTTACGTGCTGTGGCCCCATGTCTCGGAGAAAGAGAACAATACCTTACACAAATCTGTTGGAAAAATCAGTTTTCACTTCATAATTTCTATTTGTCGAATATCATGAGTTTTCCAAGCCGTTGCTCACGGGTATCGACATGGTGCCTGATTAGGCAAGGTATGGAAAGAACTAGGTTTAGGCAAGTAGCAAGTTACCAAGGATGGTTTTATCATTTTCTTCAGCGACAATTTATTGTTAGGGTATGTTCAAATAAGCATATAGGCTTTATATATAGGACTACTTTCTTAGATGATGCTTACATGCTGTAGCCCCATGTTTCTCTGTAGCCCACAAATCTGTTGGGAAAAGCAGATTTTCACTTCATATTTTTGATTTGTCGAACATCATGGGTTTTCAAGCCGTTGCTCATGGGTATCGACATGGTGCCTGGTTAGGCAAGGTATGTAAAGAACCGACAGAGGTGTTCAAATAAGCACAGCCTACCTTTACTGTATTTATAAGTTCTATGAAGAAAGACACCCTGCATGATCTAGGATAAATTTGGGACTGCGCAGAAGTTTGCTGGTAATATCTTCAGGGCAAGTTCGAAGTTATCTAAATTCAGGTTGGATCTGGGTTGGATACCTCTCATGTACCAATTAATTTACAGACCAAAGAGACATTTAAAAAAAAAAAAAAAAAATCAGGAATGGGGCAAAAAAATTGGAAATCCTACACACGAACCAAACAACAGCAATGACATACCTTGGGACAGGCACATACACTGCTCTAGTACTAGAGAATAGCATATGATATGACCGAAAATCGAGGATTTATGCATTAGGCTACAGAGTTGCCTTCTAGCAGGCAAGATTTCCTCTAGGATGTTATAATGAAAGAAAAGTCAAAATTAACTGAAAGAAACTTACCAGGATGGTATATCCCTATCCTTTGCTGATGCTAAGCTGAATCTGGTTTACAAGGTTTTGTTTTGTTTTTGTTCCAGAGCTGAAATTTGTTTCGATACAGAAATGTACATATATATCAGACTTACTTGTGGCAGAGCCAATATTAAGTCAAGAAAATACATTAATTTATATCTAATTTCTATAAAAATAACTTTCTAAAGGAATAAAAAGAGTTTTAAATGTTAAATAACAAAGACAAGAGAGGTATAAGAAAACTGCGCTTATATTTGTCAAGGTTAGCAAAATTGGAGCTCGGCAGGCAGCAGAAATCGTCGTAACCGTATTTCACCAAAAATAAATTGGGTAAGAAACGACTGATTTCTGATGTAACATTGCATCCTAGGGGGTGGTAATATGACAACGTGATAGTTTTATCAGCCCATTGAACTTTAATGAAACTTGGTGTGAGGACTCTTAGGTCATGGGAGATGTCGAGTTCGTAGATGGGCTCTGTGTCTCGACACTTAAAGGTGAGGGAGGGATCAAATTAAGGAACTAGCAACCTTTTTTAAAAATAGGTAATGGGATATTCAGTTTAGGGGCAACAGGACATGCTGAACATGAATATTAAAACCATTTTCTCGCCGGACAGGTAGTTCGCCCGGAATCCGGCCAAAATCGGAAAGTTTGTTAAAAATAAGTTTTATTTAAAGTTGACGATATATTCGATTTAAGGGTAAGAAGACATGCTGAACATTTTTATGGAAATCATTTTCTCGTCGGACGAGTAGTTCGCGCGAAATCCGGCCGATACCGGAAAATTTTTTGAAAGTAAAAGTTTATCTGAAGTTGATTAGTAGTCCGATTTAGGGGTAAGAAGACATGCTGAATCCGCTCTTGACAATCATTTTCTACCCGGACATATAGTTCGCCCGGAATCTGGCTGAAACCGGAAAATTTGTTAAAAGGGAAGTTTTATCTGAAGCTGATTAGATGTTCGATATAGAGGTAAGGAGATACGCTGAATCCGTTTTTAAGCTTTAGTTTTTGCCGGACAAGCAGTTTGCTCGGAATCCAGTCGAAACCGGAGATTTGGCAGAAGTTAGGCAGGAAGATTTGATCAGTTTCGTCAAAGCAGATATGACGTATAGCCTAGTGGTACACACACATGCTGAATCTATACCTGAACTTCGTTTTCTCAGATGATTAGCCATTGGCTTTCTTCTGTTGCTGAATCTTAATAGTACAGATGTTGAAGTAGTCTGGCGAAGACCGGATATCTACAAGACCCATTTGTCTGGATCAGATATTACATTTTTGCGATCCCATCGAAACATTTTGTATTGTTGTTTTGGTCTATTTCAAGTTAAGACCAAGAGTTCTTGTGTGGAGTGCGCAGGGCTTCCCACTTTATGCCATAGCTCCGCGTTATCTAGTGGAAAGTGTGGACACCTGTTGGGGAGAAGAACTTTGCTTAGACATCATGTTAGTGGTAGGCCTTTAACGAATATCCAAGGACAACATATGATGGGTAGGATCGATAGGATAGGATGAGAGTTCGGTAGGATCATTTGAACCGTCAGTGATTTTGTCTTAAGCGAATCATGTCCGCTAGATTCCGCCGGATTCGTCGCGTGAGCGTGAATCCTCGTTTTTGGGATCCCAAAACGTAAGTGGAGGGATACCTATGACATCGCAAAAAGTTGTCCGTCTGTCAGCACGATAACTCTCGAAGAGAATGAGATATTTTGATGAAACTTGGTGTGAGTGTTCTTCACGTCAAGGGAAAGGTCAAGTTCGTAGATGGGCCCGATAGCTGCATATTTAGGGGAGGGGGAGGGGTTTCAAAATAAGGGGCGACACAATTATTTTTTAAAAGCTGATGAGATAGTCGATTAAGGAGTAAGACGACATGCTGAACACGAATACGAAAACCATTTTCTCGCCGGACAAGTAGTTCACCCGGAATCCGGCCAAAACCGGAAAGTTTGCTCACAGTAAAAGTCTTATCTGGAGTTGATTAGATCTCCGATTTAGGGTAAGAAGACATGCTGAATCTGAATGTGAAAATGATTTTCTCGTCCGGACAAGTAGATCACCGGGAATCGGATTTTTCAGATTTTTCAAAAATAAAAGTTTAATCTGAAGTTGATTAGATGTTCGATTTCAGGATAGGGAAACATGCTGAATCCGAATCTGAGAATGATTTTCTCGTCGGACAAGTAGATCGCCCGGAATCCGGCCAAAACCGGAAAATTGGTTGACAGTAGCCTATAAGTTTTATATGAATTTCATTAGGTGTTCAATTTACGGGTAAAAAGACATGCTGAATTCGTGTATGACAATCATTTTCTACTGGGACACATAGTTCGCCGCGAATCCGGCTGAAATCTGAAAATTTGTTAAAAGTTGAAGTTAGAGGTTCGATCTAGGGGTAAGGAGATATGGTGAATCCGTTTTTGAATTTAAATTTTTTGCAAGACAAGTAGTTCGCCCCGAATCCGGCTGAAACCGGAAATTTGGCAGAAGTAAGGCAGGAACTTCCGTCAAAGTAGATATGACGGAGGCTATAGGGGTAAACACACATGGTGAATCCATATTTGAACTTGGTCTTCTCAGATTATTGCCATTTGCCTTAATCTGTTTCTCAAGGAGTCTGGCGAAGACTGGACCTCTATAAGACCCAATTCTCTGGATCAAATATTAAATTTTTGGGATCCCATCGAAACCTTTGGTCTTGTTGTGGGAGGTAGCTTAAAGGCGGACTCGGATGCAGTTTCTGCTTGAAAACGAGTGTACTCACTGTTTTGTCATACATGCAAGCCATTTCGTCGACCAAAGTGTCATAAATAGTGACAAAACTGTGCAGACCTTCTCTTATTCAGTTTGCTATTTGGAGAGTATGTAACTCCTTTGCTTATCACCTGCCTCTCTAGCTTGCAGTTCCGCCATGCCTGTAAAGTAGTTCCTATTTATGATGATAATATTTGATGCCTGAAATCTTATCTCACCTTGACCATGGACAAGGACAGAGGGTGAGTTTGTATAAGGCATAAGCTGGAGGTTTGATTAGGATTAACGTTTGGATACGGACTTTTAAGGAACAGTAGGGAAATCAGTTTTTGGGATCCCAAAACGTAAGCGCAGGGATACCTATGACATCGCAAAAGTTGCCCGTCTGTCAGCACGATAACTCTCGAAGGGAATGCTATATTTTGACGAAACTTGGTGTGAGGATTATTGGGGTCAAGGGTAAGGTCAAGTTCGTAGATGGTTTCTGTAGCCCTACATTTAGCGGTGGGGGAGGGGGATCAAATTAATGGGCAAACAAAATATTTTTAAACAGCTAATATTATAGTCGATTATGGGTAAGAAGACATGCTGAACACGACGATGAACACCATTTTCTCTCCGGACAAGTAGTTCGTCCGGAATTAGATGTTAGTTTGTTCGTTTAGATGGTCATTTTAGGTGTAAGAAGACATGCTGAAAACTTATGTGAAAAGCATTGTCTACCCGGACAACTAATTTGCCCGGAATCCGGCCAAAACCGGAAAATTTGCTAATAGTAAAAGTTTTATTTGAAGTTGATTAGATAACAGATTTGAGTCTGTATATGACAACCGTTTTTTACCCGGACATAAAAAGTTAAAGTTGTATTTGAAGTTGATTAGATGTTCTTTATAGGGACAAGGAGATACGCTGAATTCGTTTCTGTATTTTCATTTTTTTGCTGGACAAGTACTTCGCTCTTATTACTTTCGAAACCGGAACTTTGACTGAAGTAAAGAAGGAAGTTTCGGTCAGTATCATCAAAATAGATATGGCTTATAGAGGTATATCTGAACTTGGTTTTGGTGAAGACTTGATGTGGCGAAGACAAGACCCAATTGTCTGGATCAGATGTTAAATTTTTTGGGATCACATCGAAAACTTTGATTCGGTGAAGCAGAGAAATACTTTTTCTCGAGCAGCTGTAAGTGTCACCCAAATCGTGTTGAATAGCAGCTTGCTCTTTGCCAACGCACTCGCGGTTGGGTTTTCATTTGGCATCCAGTTTGGGTTTGAATGCGCGAGTAGCCGCTGTTGCGAACAGACTTGTTTGGATAGTTATTATCATGATCCTCTCACAGGCCGGTATCTCTTCGCCTCTCCGTACATATAACAAAGGATATTTATCTCCAAGGGCGGAGAACTGGAAGTTTTTGGCGAAAACTTACTGAAGCTTCGGTCAGACAGTTCTTTCAGATTTGTGTACGTTGTCTTGGATTATGGGGGGGGGGGGGTAAGAAGGGACTTTGGAACAGACTCACGTGGGTGACCGTAAGAAAGACAGTCCGTTACAATGGTTGTACAAAATGGTAGCTTTAGGACACGATGGGCTAGTATGGTTATCACGCGATCGCTGCATATACAGTAGCAATTAATTGGTAAAGATGCGGACATGAAATAACAAAGAACGTCAAATAGGAGGGTCCCAGTTGGTGAGTTGACACATTGTATGGAACGCTACTAGCCTGCAGTATGTAGCATTACGAAATGTGAAAGAGGGATTCCCCAATGTTGTAAACACGCTGTTTTTTGGAATATCACCATGCGTCAGAATCTGTTCTCATGTTGGGCGACTTTCCGCTCACTCGTGTACCAGTGGCCCAAACACGAATTTCATGTCAGGGGCAACAAGAGAATTTATGATACCCATAGGATAACGTTTAATAATTATTTACTGATTTTTGTCACCATTTATTGCCATGCAAGTCGGATCCAAACCAAATCAAAAGCAACAGCTAATGGCGTCCAACATAATAATGCCACAAGTTTGCAGAAAGCCTTATGTTTCAAATTGAACATAAGTCATGGAGCTGCGTACCATGATGTTTAAAAGCAGGATATCTCCGGTTAGGTTCTGGACCACCGTTTGTAGACTTTGCATTCATCAGCACCCTGGAATACTATTACAACTCACAATATGAAACAACCGCTTGTATTTATATTGTACATCGGTTTCGCTGTAACGCTGATGTTTTGTTGTCTAGCGAACAGCTGTTTCTCATTCAAGAGCGAGAGAAGGGCGTGGGAGCCAAAACCCCAGTTCTTCTTTCTGTTTTATAGATTCTTGTCATGGAGCAAAAACCTTGAGGTAAAAATGACCAGGGGACCCTGTGGATGAATAAAATGTATCATTTGCTCCAAAGTATTTGTTGTGTTGTGGTTCAGATGAACACTTTAAGGAGTTCATTTGTAAGCAAAAATATTTGTAAGCATTGCCCCAATCCATTCAGGTTCTGCAAATGATTTATTTAGAGGATTTGCTTGATTTTCTCACCAAGCTTTATCCAGATCCCTCCAGTCTAAAGCGTGTCTAAGACCCCCCCCCCCCCCCCCCCCCCCGCCCCCCCCCCCCCCCCCCCGCACAATATTCGGGTCCGGTCCGGACTTGGAAAGGAACTCAAGGACACGTGCTCTTGTCAATGATCAAGTTTCATTTGTGCATATCAGAGTATTCTGGAACATTTACTGAAAAACGGGCTTGTTTCCTGTACTATTCTAAAAAAAAAACTTATAAAAAACTAAAGAAAATTTTCTCTAAAATAACTTTTGGGGATCCGAAAACTCAGTGACGACATACGTATAACTTCGGAAGGTCTCTCCGCCTGTCCGTCTATTTCTTATTACGACACTTCTCGAATGGTTTGAGATATTTTGTTGAAACTTGGTTTGAAGATCACTTGGGTCAAAGTGTAGGTCAGACACGTGAATTGTTTCAAATTGAGGTGTGGATTTTTTTTTGTCAAGCGTAGGTTGCCGATGTAGGGTAAGAAGCATGCTGAATTCTTAACTTAATTTTATTTTCTCACCGGACAGGTACAGGTTCGCCCGGAATCGGGATCACTTCGAATCACGGAACTACTTTCTTTTCATGCCGGATGATATTCTGCCGAAACCCCGACAAAAACGGAATTTCTAGAGGACTTATAATTTCTTGAAAAAGTGTTTAAGGATTTGCAAGGGTGTAATGTTAAACCGCGCATGATGAATACTGTGGACGGAACCTGGCGAAAAACGGACAGTCGATGGGCATTTTTGTGGATGTTCCGAGTTCTGACCTAGCGGTAAGAAGACAGAAAATCGGTCTTCATGGTTCGTGTCGACAGTTTGTCCGGATTCGCCGGAATCAGGCGAAAATATTATATTAGTTAGATATCAATTACGTTTCTCCAGGTATTCGTGTCGTTACAGGGGCAATGGGACAATCTATGTATCAGCTCTGTTTTATTATCCAGTTGGCTTCTATGATATCTCCCCCCGTAGTTCGCCTTTCTGTTTCCAGTTCGTAATATTATTGACGAGTCCAATTATTTACCTTTGTGGATTAAAGCTCAGGGGCTGGCGTCCAGTTCCTTGTACCTGAGAAATTACGAGACCACGTAGAGTGTAGGGAAAGAGGGAGATTCGCAAATGGCGGGAGCTCTGCAGAGAGATTTCGCGAAAGGAAGGATGGGGGTTATCACTGGAGCATGCAAGGCAAATGCTAATCAATCAACTCCTTTGTATTCAGGGGCTGGGAGAGTGCGGGCGCGGGACGAGTGAGAGAGATCGCAGAGTGCATGCTCTTTGCGAATCTGTTATTCCATTAATCTTGCAAATACATACTGAGGGAGAAGCGGGAGTACCCGAGGGGGAATGGTTGCTGAGATTAGTTTCGCGGTCCCCATCCGCTCGCGGATCAGCTGAATTCGCCCTCTTCCAAAATTGCAAACGCACAAAGAGAATGGGAAGACTCGTGAGGGGCACTTGGAGGGAATTAGTCTCATGAAGATGAGATATGACTAACGACCGAGATTACTGATTTTAGCTGCCATTAGCGCGGTTGTTCAGGCAGAAATGGTCGGGCTGTATCTGACGTTACGACAGTTTTATGCATTTGTTTTTCTAGCATTTGGGCTAGATTGATCCTTGTGTTAGAAGTATGCTTGCTATGCAGCGCATGATTTGCTTTTCCTCAGTTCTCAGTGTTCGGATCCATCGGTGTTAGAAATGGGCTTATGAAAGAAGGTGTGTCTGAGAAAAGTTCTGTCCCACACGGCCCGTTCTCCCTTCTTAATGTGTTATTGCCCCTTCCCATCAGTTGACAAGAAGTTGACTTTCATGAGCTCATATTCAAACGGCGCTAGGCTTATCTGCTATTTGGAAGAGATTTCCGGCGGCTAGATGCGCGCTCGGAGAGATGTTTTTAGCTCTCTCGACAAGAAAAGAGGAAAAATGAAAAATGAATGTCAACTTCTTGTGCCCAGCAAACGATCGATGCGTTGACAAGGGGCGATCACAACAAGAAGTTGCGATTCGATTTTTTATTTTCCCCCTTTTCTTGCAGGTAGTCCAGAGCTTTGCGCTGGTGACGAGCCTCTCGGCGTTACCAGTCTTGAAATCCGGGCATACGGTCATCAAGCGGAGTATCTCGACTCGGCCACACTCGCCCGCTTCGGACATCGAACCAGCCTTGAACTTGACTTGCGGAGACCGGAGTCGTCACAATAGCGGCTCTCATCGAGCTGGGCGCCCGCCGGACAACGGCTTCGAGCCGGTTGATCAGAAGATGCAGGTCTCGGATGCGGCTGCCCTCGGACGTTCCATGTTTCACGTCCCCCACAGTAGCTCAATGGCAATAGATAATCACTTCCCAGCAATAACTAATCACAACGTAATCGCTTCTCTTATGAAAGACGCTGCTCATCTCCCGGTGCCTGCCGATTTGAGTCTTGCTAGCACTATGTTTCCCCGTGTTTCTCGTGGCCTTCATGAGGGAGTCTCTGGAGTGAACCTAACTTCTCTCGGCCGCATGCCCATGATTGGCCGTCATATCCTCAACCAGCAACACCGATTTAGTCTCCCCGGTCTCGGCCTATCTGATGGTCAATCTGCTGGGCGTGGTAATTTGGGCCCACCGCCTACGTTTTGCAAGTACTGTGGTAAATCCTTCACAGAAATGAGCGCGCTGTTGGCGCATCTCCCGTTCCATACTGGGGATAGGCCGTTCCGCTGTGATTTTTGCGGTAAGGCCTTTAAGCTCCGTCATCACATGAAGGATCATGCCCGCGTACACACTGGGGAACGCCCGTTTTCCTGCACGACTTGCGGGAAAACGTTCTCTCGTTCAACGATCCTGAAAGCGCACGAAAAGACGCATCTGCCCAAAGCTGAGCGGGCTTTACCCCAAGAGTCCACACACTTTCCCCCATAGTAAGATATTCTGCGTGGTAGCCCTCATTATGACAATTTGAATCAGCAGTACATCTCTAGGTTACAGTAAAGACGTGCATATATGGACATTTAGGGTATCATAGTTTCACTGCCAGTATAAAATGTCACACCTGTAGACCTAGAGACGAGGCCGTTCAGCTGCTCGGTGCGGATCTCGGTTTGTCACTTCGCGTACGCTTACCGCGTAAGTTATTATAAGGCTTGTTCCTTGCACTCAAAGCTGTGATAGTTATTACTGTAAGACTGTAACGTGACCGGTGAAAAGGGCGAGGAGAGCCAGCGCCATCTTATCCCAGTGGAGCGGAAAATCTGTATTGTTTTGGTTTGTCGAAGTTTGTCTGGATTTGGGAATTTAGATTAGGGGCTTGGAGTCACCCTGGCTGTGATATGTTCGTTAGCAATCTTGGAATGTGATAGATAAGAAGTGTGATGGACTGTTAAGTTTTTTTTATTCAGTGAGTCAAGTCCCCCCTGGCCTGGTTGTTAGAACGTTCCCGGAGAAGCATGGTTCTATGCAAGCTTAGTCGTTTCTTAGACGACTTCTTGGGTTTTTGAGGTTTTGAATTAAAAAATTAGTGCGGCTTTCAGATTGAGGCGTAAGCCCTTCACAGTAAGCTGCACAAACCTTGATCTGTGTATGTGGAGAAGCAGCAGAAACGCTGCACATGGAAAACCTATGCAATGCAAGAACTGAATTCAAATCCATTTTTGCGTCTGTGTTAGCGTAACCCGATCCGTAGAGAATTCAAACCTGAATAAATAGTAATAAACTTATCTGAAACAGTGTATACTAAAGGACATCATCATATGTACCACAGTTAGTTCCATACCTATCTGGAGGTTAATGTGGAGTCATCCACCGCTCATTTCCAATTTGAAGATTATCGTAACCGTGGGTAGTTGGATGATATTTATTACGTACCTGTTTGATGAAACTATCACGTACCTGTTCGAAGAAACTATAATACATATATAAACGTATATGTATTTAATGACAGTATAATATATGTAAACGCAACATATTAATAATGTGGGCTCATCGGAACTAGCCATTTCATTTCATTCGGACGGGACGCATGAGCCCTCGCGGTGTGAAATGACCATCGCAGCGCGGACGCGACGGAGACTAAACGCGAGTGCAACGCAAGGGTCTTGCGTTCTCAGTGTGAAAGCCCATTAAAAGAAACTAGGAGCTACTACAGTCGAAACTAAAAGTTCAGATGCTTCTTGGGGACCGGACAGGAATGGGTGGACTTATGTGCTTAGCTAGAGATGCTTGGTTGTATTAGCCTACCACTTACAGATTAATGACAAGAGTTGTGCCTAAGGGAGAGGGATTTCTAGTCGGTTTCGAGTGAGACTGGAAATGTAAGCCAGGCAGATGGTTGTGTGATTAAGCTATACATTGTGATAGACCTGTAGGTTGTGATGTTCGCGATTGACTCCAAGTAGTTATTAATAATGCTCAAACTGGGTTATTAGCTGTTACCAGTCTGAATATGTGTGAACTGTAGTACTTCCGCTGCTGGAGCGTATTTGTGTCCCTTATAGTTTATTTGAATGCGAGGGGTTGCCATTTCTCGAAATGACTGTACACTAGAAAACGGATCTTGGGGGCATGAGGGAGATGTTGAGAAAGTCATTTAGGTCTATTACATGGAAGTTAGTCGAAGTTTGTTGGTTTGGCATGATGCCATAAGTAGGAGCTAGGGCCAACCAATTGGACACCATGAGGCCTGGGAGTACATTGGCAACCTCTCAGTTGAATGCTCGCTACATCTTCGAAACTGCGATTTCAGGAATTTCGGGGACCGGGTTGAATTCCGATTTATGTCAAGTACCGTCGTACCGCTTATCTGGTAGTTTAACCAAGCAGATTTCAGACTTCCTATCCTTAAATCAACGGAATTTGCGTTTTCAACGGATTCCGGCGAGGCTCAAAAGGCGAAAGAGGATTTCCTGATTGGTTTCCTCTTGGTTTTCACTAAGAAGCAGTAACTTACAGGAAAAAAAACGTGTCCAACCCATGAGGCGAGCATGCATCCCCAAATTTTTTTCCAACAATACAGAGCTGGTGTTCACATGAGCAATTCTCTATAACACGTTTGTATAGTGTATCAACGTTGCGCGGATCTGAGGGTTTAGGAATACTGTGCTGGCTAGACGGGATTTGCTTAGTTGCCGCATGGTTATTTGAGATGATAGTTGTAGAATAGTAACTCGAAAATGCGGCCTGAGGTGGGAAGTTAATGGGCAGGAAAAGCAAGACGTCGAGCTTGGAAACAGTCTTTATTGTCGTCACACTGCTAAGGACTCCATGCTGAAGGGACCATGACTTGTTTGTTATCACTGTGGTTGGTACACAGAACCATCAACAGACCAAGGATTCTCTGTGACCTCTGAGCAAAATAAGTCAGTTCAAGGTGTGGAAATTTAAATGGTCTGCCCGTAAACAGTACCACTTCGACTGCATGGTTCGTGTAGAGCACTGAAATTTGATTCAGAAGTGAAGTATGTTCAAATTATTCCATCAATACTCCTTTAGTCCAAGCTGACAAGGAAACATCAAACAATGGTTCAAAACTGAATAGATATCTACGGTATAAATCTGCGATATTTTGGCAATTCTTGGCAAGAATCCATCACTGTCAGAAGTTTAACAGATAACACAAAGATGCGCAGTTTTGAACAGACAACTCTTGGGATGTTACTGTTGTGATTTTGAAAACGTTATGCCTTAAATGCTACGCATAACAAGCGTTGCCAGCAATGGCGTATCCAGGGGGCCCCCCTCCCGAAACATACACAAATAATAATTTGCATAGGCTTTTTATCTCTGATCTATGTGTTTTTGGTACTTTTTTGTCCGACCACCCCCCCCCCCCCCCGAAATAAATTCCTGGACACGGGCCTGGTGGCCAGGAAGAGCCGAAAAAGCATCTGCTGACCTTTTTTTTTGTCATGAAGATGTCGGAAAAGTTATGAGATGCTTTTTTGACGGTTTTCCGGCTCTTCGTGGCGATGCTTTTGGCATAACATTTACTGTATAACGTTGTCAAAATCGCAACAGACAACATCCGAAGCAGGCCCGTATCCAGGAACTTATTCCGGGGGGGGGGGGGGGGGGGGGGGTTGCCTGCTGGTCGGACAAAAAAGTACAAAAAACACATAGATCAGCGGGAAAAGCCTATAAAAATCGTTCTTTTTGAAGTGTTGTCTGTTGAAACCGCGCACCTTGTGTTATCTGTTATGCTACTTCTGACAGTGTTGTCAGGCTTTTGCTTGAAGAAAAATTTGATTGCAGGTTCATTTCTTCTTTCAACAGCCTGACGATGAACATTGCCAAGAAGGGCCGAAATATTGCTGACGAATATCGTAACTGATTTTTTTCCGTTTTGGAATATTTGTTTGGTGTATCAAATTATTTCCTTTTCAAGCTCCATGTTTACAGAGGGTGGGCCAGCAACCTTACTCAGAGCGACGAGACAGAGACCATGAGCCCTTTGTTTCTTGTTGTTTGCGAAGGTCTTCTTGAGAACGCATCAATTAGTGTTGATAGGACAAACATGAGAGAACAACCACGGTTTCGAAGTGTAGCGGGCAGTGCTTACTTTGTTTCTTATTTTTTTCGGATGGGTCGTTAGAATTTGTTTTAGGAAGGGGTTTTAGCGCATATTCCCATGACGGTATAACTGGTTTACTTGTGTTATAACCTCTGAATTTGGATTCTTGGACGGGAATATGTTTTGTCTGTATTTGTGCCTCGGTGTCCTATTTCCTGAAACGCAGCTGCATCACGATTCGCAGGATGATGAATTATTAGCAGATGACTTGATTAACGTCGTCTCCCAGTTCTCCCCTTTCCTGGTGGCGTTCCCGTGAACTCCAATGACATCCAGTAGAATGCAGACGGACACGAGTTTAATTTTAATAAGAAAAGAAAAAGACGGATTATATTAAGGCAAAGGATACGTCACTTAGGCGACTTTCAAATATGCATATAAAGACGGACAGGAACATTAATTTGGCACGGCAAAATATATAATGGCTACTAGTGTTTTCGTGAATAATACTAAAATAAGCATGTTTACACATTCGACAACACTCAACGTCTTCGTAGATTATTTTCACTTTTCGCATCGTTGGGAAATCAAAATGGGGGGGGGGGGATCTGATACGGGCTTGCATTTTGCAGTAGTTCCTAAAAGTATGAGAGGATTTTTCGGAGTGCCGGATTACCAAACAGACTGAGTAGGTACCTGCCTTTGGGCCGCGCTCCCTTGAGATGCCTGCTGCAAGTTATTAAAGTAGTATTAGTTTGATAGTGAAAGAAAGTTAAGTTTTCCTAAATTGTTTAGGCACAGACTACGTGCGTGTAGTGTACAGCGGTGATATCGATCTAGTATCCGACGTTCACACTGGTTAGTTCAGTATTATCCTACCATGGTGGAGCCCCGAAATTTCGATTGCCTCGTAGCCCCGCAGGGTTTAATGCAGGACTGCACTGTCCCCTCCTTCTAAAGTTCAATGTTGTTCTCTGAGATTAAAACCCCAACTTGTCGGTCACATTTCCGGCTGAACTTTTTGTTGCTGAGTTGGTAATCAGCTACGAGGGTTTCATTTCAGAAGTGCGTCTTAATGTCCGGCAAGATTTCGACCCGCATCTTTTGTTAATGTTCGCATGGAAACAGGTCGATAATTTTACGATCTGGTTCTTTCATTACTTGAAAAACCTGAAGGAATCCAATAGGGCACATCTGTCTATACCCACCTGAAGTCTGTTTTTGCAGAAAAAATGTGGTCGCGTCAATATTCGCTTATTGGGATGGAGGTTTTCCAAAACTACATGATCTAAATGTTTAGACACTAAAATAAAGAGTAAAACCTTTTTTCCGTCCCTTTTTTGTTCGTAGATTAATAGAGGGAGGCTTCGAGAGGTTTCTGCGCTTTCTTTTCTGTTCGGAGACTTGTGAAAACGTAAACAAAAAAATCGAGAAAACTGATGAGATACTTAGCCAATTGGGCATAATTGGACCTATTTTATTACCCAAGTCGATTCCGGAATGAGACCCGTTTCACTTTGGATCAGTTGAACGCCAGGAAAGGATAACTATTATCTGTGCAACAAGAAAATCACGTATTATGTGATGTACTACTTAATTTGTGAACGTTAGTCCTATTCTTTCTAATTATAGTGATATAAGCGCATTACAGTCGCTTTCAAAATGCTGGTCATAGAAAATGTACCGTCTGGGTGGGTATCCTCTTTGGTGTAGGTCACGGTTTGAACACTAGCGATTATGTCTTGTGGATGCTTGGACTAATTATATGACTTATCACTTGATAGCACCGGTTGGAATCGACTCGACTTGCGACAACAAGACCAAAGGTATCAATGAGATCCCAAAAGTTTAATATTTGATCTAGACAATTGGTCAATAAAATTTAGAATCAGATTAAGTCCAAATAGCTAATCATCTGAGAAAAAGTTCAGACATACCCCCTATAAGTCATACCTATTTTGACGAAACTGATCGGAACTTTCTGCCTTACTTCTGCCAAATACATCTGATCAACTCCACATACAACTTTAACTTATACACAAATATCCGGTTTTAGCCGGATTCCGGGAGAACTGTGTATCCCGGTAGAAAATGATTGTCATATACGGATTCAGCTTTTTACCCCTAAATCGGACATCTTCAAATAAGAATTTTGCTTTTAACAAGTTTTCCTGTTTAGTCCGGAACCCGGGCGAACTACTTGTTGGAGTAAAAAATGATTTTCAGATTAGTGTTCAGCATGTCTTCTTGCCCCTAAATCGAATATCTAATCAATTCAAGTAAAACTTTTACTTTCAACAAACGTTGCCGTTTTGTCCGGATTCCAGGCGAACTTTTCCGGCGAGAAAATAGTGTTCTTTATCGTTTTCAGCATCCGCTTAATCGACTATCTCTGTGGCTGTTTAAAAATGTTTTGACACCCACCCCAACACCTAAATATAGGGCTGCAGAGCCCATCTACAAACTCGGCCTTTCCCTTGACCCAAAGAATCCTCACACCAAGTTTCATAAAAATATCTCATTCCCTTCGAGAGGTGTCGTGCTGACGGATAGACGGACAACTCTTACGATGTCATAGGTATCCCTCGACTTACGTTTGGGATCCCGGAAACATAATTACTGAGAATTTTTTCTTAACAGTTCGGAAAGATGACTAACGTATTGTCCATTCCTTGTGGCCTCCCGAAAATATTTAATCTTAAAGGACCTGTCATACCTATGATACTAATGCAACCTACTTCCACAATCAATCCATATATTTCTAAACCAGGAGACCTAAATTTCGTACGGTACATTCTAACCCCTCTAACAAAATCACGTTGGTTTTCTCACTTGCCGTCTTTTGCTACCTCTGACGTATATCACGCTGTGAACGGTTTTCTGCGAGAAGTTTTTCCATAAAAACAAGACTAACAAGACCAAAGGTTTCGATGGGATCCCAAAAATTCAGTATTTGATCCAGACAACTGAGTCTTTTCTTCGCCAGATCCAGTCTTGGTCAGACACTTTTAAATTTTTACTGTTAAAATTCAGAAACAGATTAAGGCAAAATAGCTAATCATCTGAGAAAGCCAAGTTCAGATATGGATTCAGCATGTGTAGGTGTTTACACCTATAAGTCATATCTGTTTTGATGAACTTCCTGCCGCTTCTGCCAATTTCCCGGTTTCGGCCGAATTCCGGAACTACTTGTCCGGCGAAAAAAGGAAGCTAAAAAACGAACTTAACATCTAATTAACTTCAAATAAAAATTTGTCATAATACAAATTCAGTATCTCTTCTTACAATTCAATTCAATTCAATATAATCTAAAAAACAGATAACGGACAAGCCGATGGGTTGTTTTTACGTCTAAACATAACATCATAACAACAATCTACAAATATATACAATTTTGCGACATTTATACCGACGTCTTATGATACTTATCTAACCTAAACCTAACCTAACTAATCCTCTAAATCGGATATCTAATCAACTACAAATAAAGCTTCAGCATTTGACAGTTTTCCGGTTTTGGCCGGATTCCAGGCGAACTACTTGTCCGGGTAAAAAATTATTTTCACGCAAGTGTTCAGCATGTCTTCTTACCCCTAAATCGAACTTATAATCAACTTCAGATTAAACTTCTACTTTTAACAAACTTTCCGGTTTTAGGCCTGATTCCGGGCGAACTACTTGTACGATGACAAAATGGTTTTCACCATTGTCTTCAGCATGTCTTCTTACCCCATAATCAACTATCACATTATCTGTTTAAAAATATTTCATTTGCCCCTAATTTAAACCCCCCTCCCCACCCCTAAATATAGGGCTACAGGACCCATCTACGAACTCGACCTTACTCTTGATCCAGAGAATCGTCCACCAAGTTTCATCAAAATTTCTCATTCCCTTCGAGAGTTATCGTGCTCACAGACGGACGGATGGACAGACGGACAACTTTTGCGATGTCATAGGTATCCCGCCACTTACGTTTTGGGATCCCAAAAACCGGGTATGTTAATTGTTTCCCTGTTTTCGCTGCGGGTCTCGGAAAAGGCTTGAAAGGGCCAAAACTGTGGGTTATTTGTCTTGCAGTTGCTTTCTGGTAGTCTATCCTTCGATTCATTTCGCATTCAGTAAGGCAATTATTTGGTGCAAATAATGTTTTAGTTGTAAATACCTCAGTTCTCAGATCCGCAATTTAAACTGACGAGAATTCGGGTCCCACTTTCTGGGCCGTAAGCTCGGGTTCTGAACAATCCTAACTGAAGACTTGTTTCTGCCAGTTATAATCCGGATTTGTACCGGATTCTTGCTAGCTGAACCGGAGATAGAGGGGGATAGATATTTTCGGTGCAAAGCAAATAGGCTTCATCGCCCTCCAAACTTTTCTATCGGTCAAGGAAAATCATTCTTACTCGCGACGGAAACGATAACATAGACTTGCTTCCGACGCAATATTCAGTTGACACACCGTTCTGCAGTGCAGTTAATTGGCAGGATACGTAAGTGGATCTCTGATCGAAAGTCAGCGCAGTCACTGTTACCAGGATAGCACTATCCATCCAAGCTCTTGGGAACCACAGGGGGGGGGGGGGGCTAAACTTTAGTTTTTGGGGGACAATTAGGAGCAGAGAGGAGGGAGTATTGAATTGATTTCTGCGATTTTATGTACATGGTATCCCGTGATAACGGAGTAGAAAAATTCGAATATAAGGAAAGTTGAGTAAACTAAAAGAAGAATGTCCATTTCCGTCGAATCTTGTTGGGCTGCTTTCCAGGCGATGATACCCTCTTGTCCGTTTACCGCACATGTTCTAGCACCCGTGGAAGTCGCTTGTGTAACCCCGTGGATTTCTTGTTTTTTTTGTGGGTATTTTCCCAGTGCCGAAAAACGCAGTGACGTATAGAATGTCTCCATCATTTTCTAGAATAAACGATTTCTCGCTGCTGAAGAACGTTTCGTTTGCTGAGCTTCGAACACGAGCTAAGATCTATTGCCAAGGCACATAATCCCTTTGCTCGTCCGAAAGGCTGGCAAAAATATTGATTCCGCACTTCTTATTGTGGGACTATGCTTTTCGGAAATCTTCCAGACATTCGAAAGAATGGCCGTCGGAAGAAGTAACCTTAATGGTTTTCTGGTAGAAAATTTATGGGATTTTGTAATCGAGTTGGGCATGTTAGGTGGCCTAGGAGTGAGCTATGGTTGACGCCAACCCGTTGGTTATGCGAATTTTATGTACCTTAGGTTAACCTTTAGTGCATCGTAAATGCCACGTTTCAAAAACCCAATCGTGCTTGAATAATTCTTTCGTGTTCGAGATATGTTTGGGTTGAATTCTGCCCGACGTTTCCGATTTTGACTTTTTCTTGTTCTGTTCAAGTTGCATAAGGGTAAATTGTCAGTCGTCTGTTCGCTTTCCTCGCGTACGGACTCGCGAATCACAAGCAAAGTAGCAGAAAGGACTGCTTCTTCAGAATAGGTTATTGGAAATATTACTCTCTGTGCATCTGTCGATCAGTCGGCTGCAATACCCATGCAGCGGAGGCCCTGTGGCCATCATGGCCTTTGAAAAGAACAGGACCTCGTGGCTAGACGGCATATCATCACTTAAAAGGTCATCACGAATGAGTACTTTTGCGTTTTGTCAGGCTCTGTTACGCCCATTTCACTTTTGGGTAATTTTATGACCCATTTTCCTTTGGCGGAATAGTTGAGTGAAGAAGACTGAAGAAAGGAGGTGCGTTTTCGGTGTCAAACTTGGTCAGAGGCTTTGAACCTCAATAGTCTCGCAAGTCTATAGGAAGAAAAGCAGGCTTGCGAAAGCCAATGTTGACGACTTGGTTTTTGGTGGAGTGTTCCTTGGAACAATCCACTATTGCGAGCGCTGTAGCAGCTTTCGGTTTTCGGTTTTCACCGTATTTCGTGGAGCTCATAACTCGTGAACCAGTGCAACTATCAAGTTCAAACATGGAACACTAGAGGCTATTGGGGTGTAATTGTGCCTTTTGGGGGTCACCCCCCGAACCTGGTTCAGGGGCAAATGGGCCCAGATTGCCCAGTGAATAATGTTTCTAATCGACCATAACTGGACGTAGGACTATGAAATTCCTTGTACGTGTAGATCCTGGCACTGGGAAATTGCCTTCAAAGTTCACCTCCCCCATCAACTCTGTTCATGGGCAACTGGGCCCAGATTACCCAGGAGTAAAGTTCGTTACCCGTGACAGGAATCAACAGGTATCATGAAACTTGTTACGTTTGTGGGCATTGTGGTCTCTTTTTACTTTTGCGGGTCCCAAACCCGACCCCCACTTGGTTCAGGGGCAATTGGGTCCAGATTGCCCATTTTTTAATGTTTTTAACTTGACAATAACTGGAGGTAAGGCGATGAAATTCCTTTTTGATTTTGGATCATAGGGGTTGGTGATATATACGTGGAGTTGAACCCCCCCTACCCTCCCCGCTCATCGGCAAGTGGGCACAGATTGCCCATGAAGAAAGTTTTTGACCCGTGACTGGAATCAAACTCTAAGCTAGTATAGAGGTGTAAATACGCATTTTGATGGTTCTCGACCCCCCCCCCCCCCTCCCGTTCATGGGCAGCTGGGCCCAGATTCCCCACGAGTTAAGTTCGTCTATGACAGTGTCCAACTCTTGTATATTTGGGGAGATATATCTATAGAGGAGGATTTTGGTGTAACAGCATAAGACGACGCGACGTACTTTAATCTTTAATGAACAGTTGGAAACTGGACTGTTTTGTCATATGATTGATGATACGCCGTTCTTAATGAATTGTGACAAAGGGGGTATTAGGCTGCTACAGTTTGGTTTATTGCACTTGTTATTACCTTGCTAATGGAAAAGAGGTTTAAAGGATCGGACTGGCTGACAGACGATTGTTAGAACTCACGCTATTCGTGCAAGATCTTCAACATTTCTTTGGATTTATCCTTGCGGTTTGTTTACATTTAAAGCTTTTAAAGTAGGATGATTACAAATTAGGTTATTTCAATACTTGTTCGGTTATTGGGGATGTGAAATGTCTTTGTTCAAAGCTGTCAATATATAAAAAGTGATAAACATTTTACTTTCACACTCCACGTCTGAGCGCTTGCGCACTTGTTAAAGGAATCTGGCGTCTTTTGACCGAAGCACGGAGAACAGAAAAATGTACAATATTCCGGAAGCTTTCCTAAGCCCAGGGCTGACTGTTACTTGTCCTAGATAATTACTTGTTATCTGTATTGATTTACTACCATTTCAATTTACTAGAGTTCCTTCGTTTTCTGCAGTGTTTAGATGAAAATGTCAGTATTTCAGGCATCAGTGCCGTCGCCTGTATCAGCAAGACAGCTGTTGAATTTTTCACTTCCAAAGGCTCGGGTGCGCAGCTACGTTTAATTTGATCGCGCTTGAATGCCCAGGCCAGTCGCGAATCTTCGTTTGCATTCGCCTCATTACTCGTTCCTTTTGGCTAGAGTTGATGCTTTAGGCATCGTGGCTGGGAGGCGTGAGCCGGCCTACAGAAAGGCAGACAAAGAAAGTTTGTACAACACTTTGGGATTCCCCGTAGATAATGAAGGTTGATGACCACAAAGTTTAGAGCTGAACGTTCGGAAAACGGCCGTTACAAGTGCAACTATTATCTGTATGGGGAGAGGGGTATATTTCTATGTTTGGATGTACTGGTTATTAAAGCTGTCTTTAAAGATAGGGAACAGGTGCGCGCTTGAACCGAAATGAACACGTCACATTTCGTACTAATAAAACCTAAAACTTCCAATCAGACCTTTAGTTGTCTATGATTAAATAATCCTGTCGAGGCCTTTTGATCGGACTGCATTGTGATCCCTCCCTGGTCGCTGACTTTAACAGGCATTTGAATTCCCGGATTTTAGTACTTTTACATATTAACCATTAACCACCCAAATTACATCCCCTCTACTAGCTCTTCTTATCACTGCTACCAACCAATTGGCAACATGTAGTGAACGATCTCTTGGAATCCAGCTAATCATCAAATATCGCCGACCACGTAACAGCCCAAGAGTAACGAAACTTCCATTTGTCATTTGAGTCTTCACAGTGGCCAATAGGCTACCTCCGGTCCAACGGCGGGAACCCCATCGTTTTGAGATCAACTTAAAACGGCAATGTAAATGAACTACGCAAATTTCTTGCGTCAATAATCACACGTAAAGTACGAGAATTGGGTTGGGGTGACAGAGAATTACAACACTTTGGCTTCATTTTAATATATAATTCTGAACATATAGGGTACCGAGCGGTTGTAAAAATGTGCAGGAGAAAGCAACAGCTTTGGACCACATATTTCTACAATCCTATTGGTTTTCCAGGTTTTACATTCCTAGCTCTATTAGTTTGCTTGGTCTGAACCTATCATAGTTTCCCAGTAAAAGGATTCACAGTTGCCCATTTAGAGGATCCGTGCGAATAGCTGTACCCATTCGATCTTTTTGTATTTTTAACAAAGTTACCATTTTCACAGAATTTTCCTTCTACCCGGAATAGTGATCAGTCTTGGGCGCAATCGCAAACGTGGGAGGTTTCAACGCTGCTTGTCAGAAATATCTGGAGCCGCCGCCATAGCAGAAAGTACGCAGACCAACCCTAAATTCTTGGCTGCTGACCGTATTTTTTCGGTTGGTCCCCTTCACGGTTCTTCATCAGGACTCTCGGCATCGTTTATTGTATAAAATGTTTGTGTGGTGTGTGAATAGCTTTCAGATTGGTTCCCTCGGTCATACGTTTTAAACAATGTACTTATTAGACTTGTAATTTGTGGTTAGCCCTCCTCTCTCTTTTTCAGAGCCGTGATGAGCGTTTGCCATCTGCCGAGGTTGTCATCCAGGAAGAAGATTTTCCGGCAAGGGGGCAGAGTGATAGACACGCAAACGAAGCCACGTCACCCCAGGGACCGGAGAGCTCGCCGAGCAGAGGGTCGAATAAGATCGTACCATTCTACAGAGGGCGTTATAACCCCTTTACGGATGGACCAATATTTCCCGGTCTAAGGCCCGGGATACGACCGTCACCGAACCACCAGGGAGGAGTTACTCACAGGCCCGTGATGCCTTTCGGTGGGCAACCTGGAGATTTCCCATTTTTTCCGATGCCCTTTGATTTTGGTCTTCGCTTCGGGTATTCGTTTCTGCCGCCTATGCCAGAGCGGCCGCCAGCTAGCGAAGCCAGCGGTCCTGGTGGTGGAAGTTCTCCAAAATCGAACACAGATGGCGGTGCTGGACAGTCGAGTAGGGGAGCACCACCGCTTGGGCTCAAAGGAGTGACGGATGCCAATAGAGATATAGCACAAGCACTGATCGAGTCTCATCTAGGCCAGGGGTATAGCTTAGGATCGCGAGAAAAACCGTACAAATGCGATCAGTGTGGACAGTGCTACAAGTACCTGTCCGCATTTTCTAAGCACAAAGAGCAAAATCATACGGCTCGCTTACCTGGAGAAAAGCCCTTTAGGTGCGAGGTCTGCGGGATGCAGTTCAAGTATCTAAAGTCTTTCAAAAAACATCGGCTTAACCATGCCGTGGAGCGGCTTCAGCAACCTTTCCCCCGGCCCCCTGGGGAGGAGAGAAGCCTACTTGACATGCTAGGCAAAAGTCCTTCCGAGCAGCCTCCTATGGACCAACCCATCCCGTTGCTTGCCAATTCTGCGTCGAGCACTCCCACCCAGATCACGCTTCCGACCGGTGCTCAGCCCCTGCCTTTGAATTCTGCTCAATCTTTGCCTTGTAGTGAGAGCGCGGCATCTGCGTCCCCTGACAAGAAATGCGAGGACACTGCGGAAGACTTGACGCAGTCGAAACTGGATGTGCAGTCAAGTCCAGCACCTGGCCCAAGCCGGTCTGCCGAGCAAGACTCGGCATCCTTAGAGCAGCAGAGTTGCATTTGCCCCAGCTGTAGAGGCAGGTTTTACAACGAAGAGAGTCTCCGAATCCATAGTGTTTCTTGTAGATCTCAGTCCGAAGAGCGACGTTTCGCCCATCAGCCATCCGGTTCCATGGACCCAGGATTCTACGAAATGGTGCGGAGACAGGCACTATTAGCGGCTAAAGCGGCCCTGGACTCTAAAGTACCTGTTAGCCCTTCCGCTGGGCAGGACAGCTCTGTGAAACCAGGTGTAGCGCCATCCCCATCAAGCGCCTCCAGCGGAGCGGCAGCAAACGCGATGATGAAGCATAACGACAGCTCTCCCGAAGAAACCATGGATGTTTCCGACAGAGAAACATCAGACATTGATAATGAGGACCAGTTGAGTGACACCAAGTGTTTCCACCGATCTCTGAATTTCCCGCCGACGTCTTTCAACTTCCAACCTGGACCACCAGGGGCGTCGCATTTGCAGCTATCCGTCTACGGACACCCGCCATACGGTACCTTGCCTCCGGACTTCGATCCCGGTCGGCCCCACATCTGTCCATTCTGTGGGAAGGGATTTCGAGCTAAGGAGAACCTGAAGCTGCATATTCGGAAGCACACGGGAGAACGGCCGTTTCAATGCGGCTACTGCCATCGGGCATTCGGAGGGAAGAGTGACATGAATCGACATGTCCGGATCCACACGGGTGAGCGCCCTTACCGTTGCGACGCTTGTGGCAAGACCTTTGCTCGAGCCGATTACCTTTCCAAACATTTGTCTACGCATTTAGCCTGAGCTAGTGCCACCTAGTGGTGCTCGCTTTTCCGTCGCCGACAATGAATGGAGCACACAGTGTTTATAACCTCGTCTGTGATTCTTTAGAAACTTATTATGGAATGCAATACGGTGAAAAAGGCATTGATCTGACCGTCGTTCACTTCAATATCTCCAAATTTGTAACCTGTCTGTGATTTTGGCGTTGCTTTTGAAAAAAGATATACAGCCTTCCCGGAGAAAAGAGGGGGGCTGACTAAATGGAGATAGATGGTATACATAGCTACAAAGCTACTAAAATCTGAAGCTCTAAGCTTTGTGTGTTCAAGCGGTAACCCAGTTGCCCAAGGAAGTATGTTTATTTTTACTGTGCTCTAATCATTCTTAGCACGGAATCGACAATTTTCTGTGATATCTTTGAAATATCCAGTGAAGGAAAATGTGCGTTGTGTTAACTACAGATAATGAAACCGGTGAAACCTGGCTGCCGTTGCCTAGCAACCCTAAAACCAGTGAACAACTTGCTCTATGAGAGGAAAAGTGATCGTGTGACATTTGAGCTGCAAATGACCAGTGTTTTGCATTGATAACATGATACCAAGTGCCAACTATTGTCAACTGTACAGTACTAATCCCATATAGTTGAGTTTATCGTAGATATGCAGTTTAAGTCGCTTGTCGTCTTGGACCGTACACCACTCACATACACACAAAATTGCTATTATAAAAATCAAAATCTTGAAGCCTTTTGCTGAGTGTTGGTTGGAGAACTCGCGATTTTTTTCTTCCGTTTCGTTGTTTACGACACGCCACTCAAGCAAGTGAGCGAGGTGCGAGTAGGAGTGCAGTGAAGGGATCAGGAATCTGGATCCAGCGCCTCAGTGTTGACGATTGTCGGGGTGAGAGCATGTTAGAAGCAAAGCTTTTTAGTTATCCAATCACAAAATGGCCTTGAAAATTGTTTATTTTTATGAGGAAAGATTTATTTTGGCATGATCTCTCGTCATCGGCGTTGCGCTGGTGCTTTTGTATGTCTTGATTCGAAGTGCTTTGTCGTGTATGATGAGTCGAGCGTGTTTGCGTAGTGGCACCGATTTAGGCGTGCCGGACACAAGTGTTTTCAGTTTTTATTGGTGTTGTATAGGTTTTGTTTTTTGGTCGGCCCGAGACTTTGATATCTTGCTTGTACGTGCAAGGGAGACGGCGCATGCGCAACATAGATTGTACCTTGTTTGGAGGCAATAGGCGCGGTAACCTAGTTTCGTGCCCGCGGCAAGCCCATGCGCCGTTTGACGTGCTTGCATTTCCGGAGCGGTGTAGCAAAGGTTTGGTACAAAATGGTTTCGGGGTTGAAACGCTGCGTTCTGGAAATATGGGCTCGAAAGTTCAGTCACACTGGCACGCACAAATTTTTGGGGAGATATAAGTGACGAAAGTAATGGAAGGTTTTCCAAAGTACTCACAGTACTTTAAATGAACACTTCCGATTGGAAGACCTTTTCTGACCTATTTATTTTCTAAGGAACCGTAAACACTAATAGTATTTTGGGAACATGTGCCGTGTGCGGCTCGACTTGAAAGTTTTGGCCACCTGAAGAGGGATTTTTTTTTCTATTCATTCTTGCAAGTTATACCGCTGTTTTTTTTCTTTGTATGCTAAGTTCACAGGTTATCAAGAGCAACTCCATAGGCTATACAAAATTCTGGTTTCGGTTGGTTTTGAAGTCAGACCATTGATGAAAATGTCTTTTTGGATGATTCTAGTTTTAGCATGTGTCACTTCGCGGATGCATTGCAAATACTATACGGCCTGCCTACGAGATAACCTTACGAAGTAATTTAATGTTCCTCTACATGTAGGTTAGTTTTTGCAAGATATCGGAGTGCTCGTATTTGTAAGCGGAAGTTGTATAATGGAACCGGAAGGTATTATATCAAGTGCCGTGGGCACTCTAAATAATTTGCAACGGGTCTTTCGGTTTGCTTGGGGTACGCTGCTGTGTCGTAGATCATGGCATGGCCTGTGAACGGTCGCCAAAGGCGTCCGTGCAAGCGATGCATAGTCCACGAGATGGGAGTATACACGAAAAAGTGCTAAGCACTCTAAAAGATGTTAGGATGGTTCGCATATGACGACTGTGTAGCTTAAGTAGGGCGTATTTTTTATATTGACTGTATAGTGTCAATTTTTTTACAGTGCTGTTATGTTGACTGAACATCGAGAACCTAAAGCCTTTCTTAGCGTAGTCTGTGGGTTGTACACCGCCCCAGACTCCCATCATGGAAACGGCATACTCATGAAAAATATTGACTTCTCCTGTGCAGCCTCCCGTGAGGGGCTCGGTAATCTCATATTCTGCAGTACGTCACGTAGGAGCATGACAGGCTACTGGCCTCGACTTTGAAAAAGTCCATCCGGCTGACGTGGATAATCTTGATTGCCGGACCGATAGCAGCTGACGATAGGGTAGGGTATCCCTTTGATCGCAGTAACCCTCTGTTTTAAAGAGTGATTTTCTCTATTTCCCAGGTACTTGCATACCGGTCCTGGTGGATGCGTACGGTGTTGCCAACCAGTAATGGCAAAGTCTAGGAACGTGTTAGTTGGACAGCAGTTGCCCGCCTGGGTTGCATACCGCCCGGCGCGCCCAATGGTTTAACAAAAAAAATTGTTTCTTGCCAGTTCTTCGCGCTGACACCGCGCGTTCAGTAGAACTGTTCATTTACGTTTGTGCTCCCTTTTGTCATTATTCACTAATTGCTTTAGTAGTTCTTCAGATCAGTGTTGCAGTGGGCTCGGCTGTGTACCGCCCTCCCGCTCGTAGATGTAGCTGTTATATGTCAAAGCAGTAAATTTCAGCCTCTGAAACTTAACTGCATGCTTCGTTCATAGAAATCGGTGTTGTCCTTTGGGTCTTCAGTACTTACTCTACTTCCTTTCAGTCCGATCCGTGTTTCCGTCTACCTGCTGCAGGTTCCTTTCCTTTCGTACTGATGGGCTTTTGTTCTTCTTGGCCAAGGCGATTCTTGCTTTTCAAAATAATCCCCCGTTCTCCAGTGGGTTGTGAGGGGTTTTCAACTGCATCAGGCTTGTTTCCCACAGCTCAAAATCTAGCAGCCAGACTCGGGAAGGTTCGTAGTCTCGTCCGGAAACTGGTTTCCCAGTCTCTGGTATAGGTATTGACCGTATCTAAAAATTCGCATCCGGATTTTGGATCGGAATTGGGAACCTACCTTTTAGCACGTTCTCCGACCCAGCTTGACGGTCCTCAACATTCCATTTGCAAGCTGAAAATAAGAGTGCGCGGTTCCGTTCACGGCGCCCGCTTCTGTAGGACTCCTGTTTATGATTGTTTCTGGATTCAACCGTTTTGGCCCCAACTTTGGACTTTCGTTGTGACAGTTGTTCATTCGTTTGGTATCCGTGTCAGTGTCCACCCTACTGTTGGCCTACTGGAAGCAACCTTCTCTTATGCCACACCCAAGATGTTCTCTCACAGGCTTTCTGTTCTTCCGCTGCTTACAGTTGTAATATATCGATAAACCCGACGTGCCATTGTATACCACTTGACAAGCTCAATTTGATTTGGGCTTTTGATTTACTTGGAAATCGACCAACAGTCCGGCAAGTTCGGCTTGAGCAGACGGCTTCGTGCGTTCCGAGTCCGGTCAAACTACACTGTAAAAAAAAAACCTTGCAGTATTTGTTACTGGGATTAATCTTTTCTCAGTAGAGATAAGATTAATCCCAGTAGCAAATAGTGCAGTTAACTCTACTCCTTCGGATAAACTTTTTACAGTGTAGGCTCAAAACGGTGCAGATTTAGAAGTAGAATCTAGTTTTCAACAAGGAAATCGGTGCTGTTTCTCAAATCTGCCCCTTTTTTTTAGGCCTTGTGTGGCCAGGCTCTTGCCGTGACTCAGCTAGGGTTTCAGATTTTGTAATTGCAAACCGATAACTTTGCTCCTTTGCCCAGGTTCAGCCTCTTGAGAATGCGCCGATCGATCTTCGGTCACGTGGTTGTTGGTTACTGAGCTTGTCAGTGGTTTTGTCCCAACTTTCTGATAATTCAAGCTGCTCAGTTCTGGATATGGCACGTCGAGTCAAGTCGAGCTTGCTCTATATATGAGGCAGCAGTTCTGATATTAGAAAATGGCAGTACAATGGCTTATATTTCATACCACATACCTTCGTACAGATTGGCCACATACAGAATACAACGCAAACTTTTCGGCCCCAGATCCACTGAAATTCCCGGTTCTATAGCGCGTGTACCGTTTTGGCTGGTTCACGCGCACTGGTTTACAGTTTACAGTGAGGAGGAGAGGTATTTTAGGCTCGATGTGTTGCGATAAGTGAGGTGCTATTACGTGCCTCAGACTAGATCCGCCCAGTATAGACCGGTGTTATGTAGAAAATTCGAAAGAAGGGTGACTCATTTTTATTACGTATTAATCTCATTTTCCTGTTCCAATCATTTTGCTAACTCGTTAGTGGGTTTAAAGGAAATTTTGTAAAATTATATGATTAGGGATCAAAACGACTATTTTCTTACATTTGGCTGTTTGTACTTTGTACAATTGAAAATTCGTGTTTTGAATAGCTGAAATTTTGTGAAAACATCGTAGCGTTCGACAGTCTACCCTATTCTGAATAGCGGTTTATCATGTTCGCTACCTGTTAAAAAAGTATAATGTGAGCCCACTGCCATTTCTTGTACTATGTGAATGGTTTTGTTGACATGTGATACAGAGCAATGAAAATTCAATCATAGTAAATTGTTTGAAAATTGTCCTCTGTAGCAGCTTGTATTTTAGGGTCTGTGCCGATATTCTTCACCCGTAAAGTATTTCAAGCCGACCGTACATTGCAATCCTTGATTCAAGAACATAGCCCAAGGACTTTCGTCTACTACCTTTTTGACCGTGTGACGTTGTAGCATAAGCTTCAAAATGCAAAACCAGTCAGGAATCTTTCTGCGAGAGGCTTGTCCTTGCAACACTCGCAACCTAGGATCGCAGTGTATCCGATAGGTTAGAAACCGAAAGATGGCCGAGCATACGAGAGTGTAAGCTACCACGTCATAAATGGCTGAAAGTATAGGGAATAGTTCCTTGGGTTTTTGGAATCCCAAAACGTAAGTGGAGGGATACCTATGACATCGCAAAAGTTGTCCGTCTGTCCGTCCGTCCGTCCGTCTGTCCGTCCGTCTGTAAGCACGATAACTCTCGAAGGGAATGAGATATTTTGATGAAACTTGGTGTGAGGGTTCGTTGGGTCGTCGGACCAGTCAAGTTCGTAGATGGGCTTTGTAGCTCTACATTTAGGGGTGGGGGAGGGGATTCAAATTAAGGGACAAACAAAATATTTTGAAACAGCTAATGTGATAGTCGATTATGGGGTAAGAAGACATGCTGAACACGATGGTGAAAACCATTTTGTCATCGGACAAGTAGTTCGCCCGGAATCCGGCCAAAACCGGAAAGTTTGTTGAAAGTAAAAGTTTTATTTGAAGTTGATTAGATGTCCGATTTAGGGGTAGGAAGACATGCTGAAGACGATGGTGAAAATTATTTTCTCGACGGACAAGTGTTTCGCCCGGAATCCGGCCCAAACCGGAAAGTTTGTTGAAAGTGAAAGTTTTATTTGAAATTGATTAGATGTTCGATTGAGGGGTAGGAAGACATGCTGAAGAAGATGGTGAAAACTATTTTCTCGATGGACAAGTATTTCGCCCGGAATCCGGCCCAAACCGGAAAGTTTGTTGAAAGTAAAAGTTTTATTTGAAGTTGATTAAATGTTCGATTTATAGGTAGGGAGACATGCTGAAGACGATGGTGAAAACTATTTTCTCGACGGAAACTATTTCGACCGGAATTCGGCCCAAACCGGAGAGTTTGTCAAAATTAAAAGTTTTATTTGGAGTTGATTAGATGTTAGATTTAGGGCAAGAAGACATGCTGAACACTTATGTGAAAACAAGTCTCTACCCGGACATGTAGTTCGTCCGGGATCCGGCCAAAACCGGAAAACTGTTGGAAGTCAAAGTTTTATTTCTAGTTGATTAGATAAGCGATTTAGGGGTAAGAAGAGATGCTGAGTCCCTGTGTGACAATCGTATTTTACCCGTATAGTTCGACCGGAATCCGGCTGGAATCGGAAAATTTGTTATAAGCTAAATTTCTATTTGAAGTTGATTAGATGTTCATTACTGGGGAAAGAAGATACCCTGATTTCGTCTTTGAGCTTTCTTTTTTCGCCGGACAAGTAGTTCTGGAGTTCGGCCGGAACCGGGAAATTGGCAGAAGTGGCACGAAGTTTTCGTCAAAACAGATATGACTTATAGGGGTAAACACACATGCTGAATCCAAATCTGAACTTGGTTTTCTCAGGTGATTAGCTATTTGGCCTTAATCTGTTTCTGAATTTTAATTGTAAAAATGTTCAAGGAGTCTGGCGAAGACCGGATCTGGCTAAGACAAGACCCAGTTGTCTGGATCAGATATTGAATTTTTGGGATCCCATCGAAACCTTTGGTCTTGTTTTTAGTTTATTTTAAATCAATGATTCCAAGGCGCATGAAAGTGAACCATTTGGGCCAAGCTTATCGTATCGTTCGTCGATGATCTGCTTGAGTTGAGACGGAGTCAATCCGTTTTAAAACCCCATGATTAGGACGCCCCCTAGAAATAGATTACAGGGTGGTTCTGGCGATCTGAATGCCACTGCAGCTAAAACTTTCCCTTTCAAGTGTTTGCGATCTGCTAGTTTTAGAAAGTGAACCCACTGCGGTAGTAGAAAGTGATCTGGGCAAGTCAGCGAGAAGTTGTGAAGGCGAGACGACATTCGCTAGTTCTTGCGCTCGGCGGGTTCTAGCTTTGCTTTTTGGAAAGCGAATCCGCGAGAACGCCACAATCGCTCTTAAACCGGCAGCCTGGCGAAGCACACGAAAAGTTCATTCGTAGGCGTAGCATAAGAGGGTTCTGTCAAAAGTTGCGAATTGTGCAGTGATCTGCTTATGCGGCCTATGTATTGCTCTTACGTACCTCGCCAGAGCGCCGCGTACGTCGTGCTTCGGTCTATAGATAGACTTTCAACCGAGCCTATGAGAGACAACGCGGCGATGCCTTTGGACCCACGGAGGCTTGGATTCGGTGCATATTTCAGTCATATCTCAATCATATCTAATTACACGCCCTTGTTCAAACTGAAAGTAGAACGGTCTTATCTATGCGGCGTTCAGTGATGCCATACTGGCCAATTTTCGAGCTTGTAAAGGTCAGAAAGAGTCTTCTTAATACTACTCGAACAGGTAGAATTTGATTTTTACCACTTTGCTCTAAAAACTACTAAATTAACGTATGGACAGCAGTGTTCCTCGAACAAAAATGTTCTTTCAAAGATAAGTTGTTACTTCAACTCCAACAAAGTGAAGTTTTGTGCTCCCCGTGGCAACCCTGGCGAAGCTCTTCTTACCCTGGTCGCTGGCGGAGCCCAACCGACCGATCTGAATGGCTCTGAATAAGACAAAGTAGAAACAAGGGCTATTCTCCTTATACTGCTTGTTACAGCGCGCCCGAGGAAAAGACGAATCTGTATACGCCGTATTACACCTATCTGAACTTGCATTGCACAAACCAGGCTGCTTTACTGCCCCAAGTTGCAGTGTATACGGGGAAGCGACCCTGGGTTTTAAAATTTAAATGCCCAGACCATGTCTTTCTCTCTGGATCCTAAGCTAAATTGTGTTGCGAGAGCAACACTTTGGTTTTGTCCTCGTTTTTTTTTTTTTTTTTTTTTCCTATGACTCCGATTTCATTTTATTCCTGGTAACTGAGAAGGGTCTAACCTGTGCGGTTTTTACGGAAAGTGTGGACCTTAGGCCGGATTGATGAATATGACATTACATTTTGGAAAGCTCCGTAGAACTCTTGCCTGGGGCCAATAAGGATGGTTTTTGCTTGTCATCGAGCCAGAGCCTACGGTTTGCGAAGTGAAGTGGAGTTGTATAGCCTATGTCAGAGAGGACTATCTGAAGTTGTGTAGCGAACCTTTCGTTTCATCAAAAGATGTTTCTGCTTTCCAGTGGAAAGCTCCGTTCTAGCACGCAAGCAGGCAGGCACCAGTTTCAAATTGAAGATGGACTAAAATCTATAAGTGTTAAATATATGCGGCAGTTACCCGGCCCCACAGCCAACATATCTTCTTTGAGTGATAAATAGAAAAATCTACAGAGACAAAAAAGTGGCTTTTTCCCACGGGTCCGAAAGTGCTGCCATCTATTGTTTCTGTCCATGTCTGCGACGATTTCAGCTGAGTTTATAATTTTTTTTTTTTTGCACTTTGGTTTGTGGTAGAGTAACGGTATCAGATGTGCCTCTTAAACTTTAAAAGTTCTCTCATTGCTAAAGAAACTAGAGCTTATCCTTTGCTCCTTTCTAAGTCGTGACGTTAGAAAGTTGGCCTACGGCAAAAAAGTCAACTTTTGAACTAAGACAGGTAGAATTTTTTTTTCGACGGCAATCGATAGCCATTGATGAGCCGATCAAAGTATATGCCATCCATTTTTTGGTACACAAATTCCTTCATGAGATACACCAGTTTGAAAATTTCAAAGGGGTTGACAACTTCATAGTAAGGTACATTGAAACCAAAAATAGGCGATACCAGTTATGATACATATAGGGGACTTTTAAGCAACAGTCGACTGTTAGCCCATAATCATCTTCGGTAATGAGGGGTTTGCAGCTTTTGCTAGTTGGTATACCTGTTATTTGTTTCCGGTGTATTCGATGGTAAGAACAATTTGGTTCCCAATGGTAAGATATGCAAGGGACTTCTAAGTAATAATCGGCTGTTATGCTACAATCATCTTCTGCGATGATGGGTTTGCAGCTTTTCCTACCTGGTGTACCCATTATTTGTTTCCGGTTAACTTAATGTATATCACGGGAGAGGGAGTTGTAAGTAGGAATCGGTTCACGAGGGGCTAGGAATTTTTGCAAATGGGTGCACATTGTATTCGATTTCTATAAATCTGACGGTAAGAAAGTTTGTGTCGATGGTCTATCAATGTAACCGAGGATTAACTGTTTACACAACGGATACAAACGAAAATGTAAAGCAATGAGGTAGTTTCATAATAATTAATAGGGTCATCTATAGTATTTTAATCCTGAAAAGTTACGGATAGCTTTCTATTACCAACTAGATTATATAAGATATTGTTCCAAGTTTTCATCCGTCACGATGTCTACGATTGAAAAGGATAAAGTACAACTGACTGCAAAGTTAATTTAGTCCCTTCTTCCTATATTTTTTTGTTGTTGTTTTTACAACGCTGAAGAATACCTTTTGATCATATGATTATTTTTTTTAGAACATCCCGTTTAAAAAGATTATGCTATAATCATCTTCAGCGATGAGGGGCTTGCAACTTTTGATAGCTGGTATATCCATTATTTGTTTCCGATGAATTTGATGTCAATCACGGGAGACGGACTTGTAAGCAAGAATCGGTTCACGAGAGGCTAAAAATTTTTGAAAATTGGTGCACATTGTATTCGATTTCTGTAAATATGACAGTAAGAAAGTTTGTATCGATGGTCTATCACTATAACCTAGGATTAACTGTTTACGCAACGGGTACAAACGATACGGTAATGTAAAACAATAAGGTAATTTTGTAATAATTAATAGTGTCATCTATGGTATTTTAATCCTGAAAAGTTACGGATAGCTTTATAATATCAACTAGATTATATAAGATATTGTTCCAAGTTTTCATCCGTCACGATATCTACGATTGAAAAGGATAAAGTTCAACTTCGACGGCAATCGATAGCCGCTGATGAGCTGATCAAAGTATATGACATCCATTTTTTGGTAAAAAAAATTCCTTTATGAGATACACCAGTTTGAAAGTTTCAAGGGGTTGACAACTTCAGTAGTAAGGTACACACTGAAACCAAAAATAGGCGATACCAGTTGTGAGACATTTAGGGGATTTGTACGCGACAGGCAACTGTTAGCTCATAATCATCTTCGGCAATGAGGGGTTTGCAGCTCTCGCTAGTTGGCGTACCTGTCATTTGATGAACAATTTGGTTCCCAAATGTAAAACATGCAAGGGACTTGTAAGTAATAATCGGCTGTTATGCTACACAAATCTTCAGCGATGAGGGGTTTGCAACTTTTGCTAGTCGGTATACCCATTATTTTTATCCGGTGAACTTGATCACGGGAAAGGGACTTGTCAGTAGAATCGGTGCACGAGGGGCTAGAAATTAGTGCAAATTGTTGCACATTGTATTCGATTTATATAAATCTGACGGTAAGAAAGTTTGTATCGTTGGTCTATCGCTGTAACCCAGGATTTACTGTTAACGCAACGGGTACAAACGATACTGTAATGTAAAACAAGGTAGTTTCGTAATAATTAATAGTGTCATCTATGGTATTTTAATCCTAAAAAGTTACGGATAGCTTTATAATACCAACTAGATTATATAGGATATTATTCCAAGTTTTCATCCGTCACGATGTCTACGATTGAAAAGGATAAAGTTCAACTGACTGCAAAGTCAATTTAGTCCCTTTTTCCGATATGCTTTTGTTGTGGTTAGGGCAATCGATAGCCCTTGAAGAGCTGATCAAAATATATGCCATCAAATTTTCTGAACAAAAATCCTTCATGAGATAAGCCAGTTTGAAAGTTTCAAGGGGTTGACAACTTCAGGAGTAAGGTACACACTGAAACCAAAAATAGGCGATACCAGTTGTGAGACATGTAAGGGACTTGTAAGCAACATTCGACTGTAAGCAACAGTCGACTGTTAGCTCATAATCATCTTCGGCAACGAGGAGTTTGCAGCTTTTGCTAGTTGGTATACCTGTTATTTGTCTCAGGTGTATTCGATGGTAAGAACAATTTTGTTCCCAATTGTAAGACATGCATGGGACTTGTAAGTAATAATCGGCTTTTATGCTATAATCATCTTCAGCGATGAGGGGTTTGCAACTCTTGATAGCTGGTGCATCCATTATTTGTTTCCGGTGAATTTATTGTCAATGTCGGGAGACGGACTTGTAAGTAAGATCGGTTCACGAGGGGCTAGAAATTTTTGAAAATTGGTGCACATTGTATTCGATTTCTGTAAATATGACAGTAAGCAAGTTTGTATCGATGGTCTATCGCTATAACCTAGGATTAACTGTTTACGCAACGGGTACAAACGATACGGTAATGTAAAACAATAAGGTAGTTTTGTAATAATTAATAGTGTCATCTATGGTATTTTAATCCTGAAACGTTACAAATAGCCTTCTTCCGATATTGTTTTGTTGTTGGTTTTACAACGCTAAAGAACAGCTTTTGATTATGTGATTATTCTTTTTAGAACATACCGTTTTAAAAGCTTCGATAAGTTGACAATTTCAGCATTTAACCGACAGCGAAGAAACAAAACCAAAGTGTTGCTCTCGCAACACTTTAGCCGGCGAAGCCGGACAAAGGTTGCCGCAACACTTCACGTTGCCCGGGCAACGTAGGTCTAGTTTAGCTTAGGATCCAACCAAGCTCCGGGGCGAGGGTATGAAACTGGGTAACTGCTGATATGTTGCGACCTTGATAACGGAATACTAGGTATGGTTAGCAGATTAAATCTGGGGAAATGTATAACTCTGCCCCAACCACGAACCTCCGGCACATCGATACTTGCGCAGGGCGATTGGCACGTAGGATCTAGCTTGTGTACAACAGCAACTAGATCTACGTTGCCCGGGATACGTGAAGTGTTGCAGCAACCTTTGTTCGGCTTCGCCGACTAAAAGTGTTGCGAGAGCAGCACTTTGGTTTTGTTTCTTCGCTCTCGGTTAAATGCTGAAGTTGTCAACCCATAGTAGCTTTCAAAATGGGTAGGCTATGTTCCAAGAAGAATTGTTTTCGTCATGAAAACTGACTGACGACACAATCCATATTCTCGTGATCAAAGGCTATCCCTCAACAGGGGCGTCACGATTGGGGGGGGGGGGGCCGCCCCCCCCCCAATGTTGGGGGCCATGAAGGGGCAATGAAGCGCCAAGATTTTTAGCCAAAACTTTTTTTTCTTTTTTTCATGAAAACGGTTGGTTTTTCTGCAAAAACAGCCAGTCTGCGTGGTGGTGGGAAGTTTCATGCGATTCTGTCGGAACATCAAAAAAAAAGTCGGGTAGCATATGACTGTGAACCAAGAGTCAATCTATAGACCCATGTTCAAACAGAAACTAAAAGGTTAGTAAAACCAGCCAGTCGGTAAATGTTCTTACCATCAAGTACAGCGGAAACAGATAATAGGTATACCAACTAGCAAAAGTTGCAAACCACCCATCGCCGAAGATGATTATGATCTAACAGCCGATTGTTCCTCGCAAAACCCTGGCATGTCTCACAATCGGGATGGGATCGGGCTAGTTTTTGGGACCCCAAAACGTAAGTGGAGGGATACCTATGATATGGAAAAAGTTGTCCGTCCGTTCATCTGTAAGCACGATAACTCTCGAAGGGAATGAGATAACTTGATGAAACTTGGTGGGAGGATCCCTACATTTAGGGGTGGGGCAGGGGGTTCAGATTAAGGGATAAACAAAATATTTTTAAACAGCTAATGAGATAGTCCATTAAGGGGTAAGAAGACATTCTGAACAAGAATACGAAAAACTTTTTCTCCCGATACCGCTTTTGACTATCATTTTCTACCCGGACAGATAGTTCACCCAGAATCCGACTGAAACAGGAAAATTTGTTAAAAGTTAAGTTGGTTAGATGTCCGATATAGGGGTAAGGGGTGATACGCTGAATTTGTTTTTGAGCTTTAGTTTTTGCCGGGCAAATAGTTCGTCCCGAATCCGGTCGAAACCGGAGATTGGCAGAAGTAAGGCAGGGAGATTTAATCAGTTTCGTCAAAGTAGATACGACCTATAGCCTACGGGTAAATACACACATGGTGAACCATATCTGAGCTTGGTTTTCTCAGATGATAAGCGATTGACCTTCTCCTGTTTGTAAATCTTATCTGGTAAAAATGTTAAAGGAGTCTGGCGAAGACCGGATATCTACAAGACCAAATTGTATTGATCAAATATTAAATTTTGGGGATTAAATCGAAACCTTGGTCTTGTATACCTAATATACCATGAAAAGGATTATTAAAGCTGTGACCTCAAAACCTCAGTACGTCAGCTGATAAAGCCTTGGTTTATGCTCTTCATGCCCAGCCACGTCAATTGACAGACCCCTAGATTTCTAAGAATCCATGACGCAAGTGAATGAAACTTACAAAAGTTCATACTGAACCACTTAACACTAAAAATCAATTGGAATTTTTTTTTTGCTCGAAGGAAAATAATTCGGGTTTGAAAGGGTTAAGGTGAGGCTTCATCTTCCAGATTTTTGTTCCGGATTCCAGACAGCCGTTTTTGTCGAGACGGATCAGGAAGGTGAAGCCAGGTCAAAAACGTCTGGAAGTCCGGGGTGTTGGACAACCCAGAATCCGGATGTCTGGAAGTTGCCATGGAGGCAAACCTTTCGAGAGACACAAGAAATATGCAGATGGGGGAAGAAAAGGGAAAGTGATTGACAGTTATGACTAGGATGCAAGAGATATTTGAAACGTAAAGGGGACATCTAGGAAATGTTGAAGAATAGCACATTTAGCTGTCATCAGTATCATGAAAATTTGGAAGGGTTTGCTTGACTATGCGGAGTCCGGGAATCTGGAAGGTGAAGCCTGGCTTTTTGTGACAGAAGAGTATCGGTTTTCACTCATATCTTAATAAAAAAAACAGTGTAAGTTGAAAGTTATTGACATCCCCTTTTTTTTTTTACTTCATAACCAAGCAAGCATAAAACCAATTAACAGCTTGTAATCTAGTTATGTAACAGAGGGAAGAGAATCTGTCGAAGACAAAGTGACAGGATTCCACCGGTATGACAGTTATCAAATCACGCCTTGTCGACTGGTCTCTCCTTCCGTACACTAACATTATTATAGTTTTTAGTGGGTATTTTGTTTAATGTCAGGTAGTTTACTTAAAAAGATTCGAAACGGGGCCGTCATTTCGCGGAAATCTGGTGGTGGTTGTCAACGGCATCGTCCCGGGCTCCCATTCACGTTATCAAATATTACCTTACATAGGTAACAGCGAAACTATGTAAGTACTTATAGCATCTTAAAAAAAATAGAATATATGCGCGAAGAACTGTGTCAAAGAAAAACAATATATCGAATATATACATATTCGGATTTGTGCCTGGTGTGGAGGAAGGCCATAAGCCCTAGATTTGCTGGCGAGTTGGACTGAGGTCCCGGAAATTTTGTGGCATACGTAAGTGTAGCTTCAACGGACGGCGGAATCCAGGCGTGTGACTTTGCAGACCCCGTTGTTGCTAGGACAGTTTTAGAGGGTCCTAACATTCCGTGGCGCGCATAGGCTAAGCGCCGAATGACTAGGAGAGTTAGTACGAAAGTTGGTAGGCAGAACGATTAAAAAGCCCTGGAAGCTCTATTTTCTGATGACAGTCGGACACAGGAACCGATTCAGTGGAAATCCCATAATCCGATATATGTGAGGTAGAGGAAAGGTGAGTCCGGAAACATGTGCATGCTGTCCTCCCAAACGAATGGTCTCACTCGATATGAGCCTGTTAGATTAATAAACACATGTCTCAAATAAGACATTTGTCGGTCCGGATCCGTATGCTTGGAGTCGCACACGGTAAAGGCGTACACATTTTTTTATTTTTTTTTTACCGTTATACCAGTCGAGTTTTCTTGCCATCGAACGAACTTTGCTGGGCAGCCGAGGGCCCCTTGGAAAGCCACTCCCCTTGGTTGATAGCTAGGCATGCGATGTTTCCCGCCTTTCCCCCAGACTTCTCAGGTATTTGCTTTAAGGCCGCGTATTAAGCGGGTACTTTAGTACCACGCCACTGATCTTTCTTGACAACCCCAGCACTTCGGCCAGGATTCGAACTCGGGCCGACACCCATCATAGTTCATGCGGCTTTATCAATCGTATATCGGTGATACTAAATGACCTGGGGGCCATATTCGATATACCACAAACCTGGTGAAAACTTTTATGTGCATCAAATATATCACATAGAACAAAATGCACGTGGATCAAATTAGCGGAATGTGGCAAGTTTGTGCCCGTCTACGACTTCTGAAGATGGTTGTAGTGCCACTTGTGAACTGTAAAAAAAATACATAAATTGAAATACGGGTCCAGACGTAAAAGATAATGACGCCTAACAAATTGGATATTCGTTAAATCAGAGCTGAAAACTTACATTTGTTTTTGTTTATCTTCTTAACTCTTAGTAAGTTTCACGAGTTTTCCGGTACCCCTCCAGCCCCCCCCCCCAGTGATTAGATCCGGTCCGGCCTTGAAACTGAACATCTGAGACACATGTTCTTGACACTTGTCAAGTTTCACGCACTGCAGTCCAATCACAAATTCCAAAGTTATACATGTCACTACATTTCGGATTCCCCATCCCTGCAACCCCCCCCCACGATTATCCGACCAGAGAGAGACTATTTTCACGTCAATCTGGTAGAGTCCCTAATATTTCTGCCAGGTTTCATGGTCCTAGCACATCCTGAAGTACCCTAGCTCATAAGCACCGGCATTTTTGGAACCCCCCACTGTGACACGATCCGGTCCTGTTTTGTCAATAGTATATTCAGGGATTGTCCCACTCTTAATCCCTCGACTCCTAAGCGTTTTACGAGATTTCCGGTGACCCCCTCCAGCCTCCCCCCCCCCGCAGTTATCAGATCCCGTACAGACTTTAAATTGTACATCTGAGACACATGTTTCTGACACTTGTCAAGTTTCATGCAGGTCCGACCACCCGTTCAGTAGGGGCAGCTGGAGGGGGAGTCCCGGAAATTGTGTGGCTTGCATTAGATTACGAAGCCCCAAACCAGACTCGACATGAAACAAGGCTTCGCGCTGCAACCCGTAACTGTACCAGACTTGGTCGCCCCGGTATTCACTCTACTGACCGGTATCTTTCGTCATTTGTACCATATTTCACAAAGAATTTTAATTCTGAACTGTGATATATTTGTTATTAATTGTATATACACATAAATATTTTAAGGTAATTATTGAGAAGTGATTATTAAGTTTTAGCCGTGTTAATAATTGTGTGACGATCCGACGCTAGCGAGTAATTACATGTGCTATTCAATTATATTATAGGGGTCAAACGAGTGCAGCGATTTAAATGAAACTTGGAATGTAGAGAGAACATATGCCCTAGATGACATATTTCAGAGTTCGAACCGGATCCGACCACGGTGGGGGGGGGGGGGGATTTTCCAAAAAATCGTGTGGCACGTCTAGGGATCAAACCAATGGATTTATTGGGCTGAAACTTGGAAGTCAGAACAGGCATTTGCAACAAATGATCCCAGGTGATGTCGGAAATGCTCATACTTGAGAAACTACATATCCTATTACTACGTCCGAACTGCATTTTTGGATGACAGGTGTCTTTTGTTGCGTCCTTATCTACTATCTTGTACCGCCTACTCGTAAAAAGTGTCATATGAGCTCTTAGCTCTTTTTTTTCTTTTCAATAACAGCCACAGCTTTCAGACAAACTGTAGGCTCTCTCAGGGACTATTTGTATGTTTCAGTTGACACAGATTAGTTATAATTCCTAGTGTGATTGTGCTCTTTTGTCTTCCTTCCACATACTCGACTCGTGACATTGTTATATCTTTGACAGGTCAATAAAATTCACGAAGCATCAGAATTCTGACCAATGCTTTGCTTACTGAGTGTGTTCATGAACAATACTGTTCATTTCTTGAATGCAAAACAGGTAATACATCAGTCAATCCAAGGCTGATACGTCACAAGCCGGTTCTTTTAGCACCTATTAAGCTTCATGTCATGACAGTACGCGTATTCAGGTAGCAACCCGATGAAAAATTTGTAGCCTGCGTAGTAGTATGGTAGTTGTACGAAAAAAAGTTGCTTGTAATACTATGTAATAGCAAAGAATACTATCATTTAATGTGCCTCAGACCAATCTTATCTATAAGTCTTGCTAATATTAGCATATAGTAGTATGCAGTAACACGGTAGCCTTGGAGAAGAAGCATGTACTAGCATCAGTTAGTACTGCATGCTACTTTTTCGTACTGCTTCATACTACTATTTTGAGACAGATTCTGCATGGCTACGCAGATGCAGAGTTTTCTTTCTGGGATTTTTAGGACCTTCCTAGCTTAAAGGTCAACGTTCTTTGCTGTTTCTGTAAAAATGATGTAGCTTGTAACCTTTTAGAAAAACACCCTTGATGTGTCGCTTCTTGCAGTGTTGACTTCGATCGCGTTTTGATCGCGACAACTAGAGAATCATTAGTTGCGTTTTGCATACCATGGTCAAAACTCGTTCTTGCAGTTACCGCATTATCTGGCCAGGTACCGTGGTAACTGATGGTGGGTGCCTGAGAAAGAGTCTAGTTATTTTGTCAAACTGGAGGGAAAGAAGTTATGTCTCTCGAGATGTCAGTGGATACCTGTACTTCTTTTTGGATGATCTCTAAAAACGCAAATCTGACAATTCTCGTTTTTTTTGCAGAGCAACCGTAGTATCAGACACCATAGTAACTGCAAAAACGACTAACTGCAGATCCAGTTACCATGATAACAGATACCATGGTATATACAAAACGCAACTACTGTCTTGAAGTCTTTAAGAAAGCTAGGCTACCCCATGAGTGGGTTGGTTTAGCTTGGTCTACCGACTACTTACTTTCGTCAGACACTTCAGCTTCTTCTTTCTTTGGTGGCTGGTTGGAGATAATCTCAGCAACTTTGGTTTCGTCGATCTTGAACTGACTAGTTTCGACAGCGACACAGGATCTGCAGATAACAAAAGCATTAGCCTAATCTATCTATACTCTAATACACCTTACAGGATTCATCGTCCTCGCACATTTGGAAGTGCCCTTAATTGCGTTCCAAAAGATTTCCGGTCCCCCCTCCATTCCCCCCACCATGGCCGAATTTGGCCTTCTGCCCTTGTTAACTGTCAAGTTCTATCCGAGCGAGTCACTTGTTCCAGACTTATGCATATCACATCCGGAGACCGACTCCCCCCACCGAGGTCGCATCCCATTCGGACACACAAATTTTACGTCACGGGCATTTGCTCCTACCACCCATCACGTTTTACTCAAATTTGAATTCCCCCTCCAACTCCCTCCGGCCCAGGCCTCAAACGGCTGGGACATACGATCTTTGAACATTCCAGGTTTCATCACCATCCCTACATACGTTTGGTCTCTAAGCGTGACATACAATTTCTGGGATCCCCTCCCCATTCCAAGTCCCCTATCGCGTCCGGATGCGACTTGGACACACAAATGTCACATCTAGGACATCAACTCCTACCACCCATCAAGCTTCACTCGAATTGGTCCAGAAAAATGACCGGTATCCCTTCCCCCACGGAGGCCGGACAAGGCCCGATCCTCAAAATAACAGAGCTAGGTTCTGGGACCCATCATCTTTATACCGTCCGAGTTTCACCCCAGTCCTTCCATCCGTTTGCTCCCTACGCTTCTCATAAAATGTCCCCCCCTTCCCCCCTCTCCACCGTAGTCAGATACGGTTCGAACAAAACGGAACTTCCACCCATGAAGTTTCATTCGAACCGGATTACCCGTTCAAACGCGCTAGCGCGAGTCAGAATATCACATGATTCGTACTCCCCCTACACACGGATTATCGGATCCGGATCGGTTTCGTCGGGTCCTTTATATGACTGCAAGTTTCAACATCCTAGCTCCTGCAGAAGTGCCCAAACCTGCAGAAGTGCCCAAACCAGCAAAAGCTGAATAAAGGTGTGTGTGTCTTGTATCTTTTGTGTCTTTTTCGGTTGTGTTTCATTTCCTCCAATCTTTAAGTTGTAGTTTAGCTAGGCCTACACAAAATTCTTTTCCTTCTAGGCCAATAGACAAAGTTGTCCAGTGTTATATAATTTTAGTACGTAAATAAATACTTGAGTACTTGAAGGAACAGACAATACGATCGCTATACGGCACTTGAGCCGAAGGCTCGATCGCCATAAAACCTTATCAGGAGATGGGTTGATTGGTTCAGTTTTCAAGTGAATCCTTTCTCTCGGACGCGAGTCCATCAGAAATTACTTTGGACTGCATCTTTTTATAGCACTGAAAGGTGTACTTCCGAACAAGAGCAAAGGTTTCGATGGGACCCAAAAATTCAATAGTTGATCCAGACAATTGGGTCTTGTCTTCGCCAGATCCAGTCTTCGCCAGTCTCCTTGAACCTTTTTACTATTAAAATTCAGAAACAGATTAAGGCCAAATAGCTAATCATCTGAGAAAACCAAGTTCAGATATGGAGTCAGCATGTGTGTTTACCCCTATAAGTCCGGCGAAAAAATAAGCTTAAAAACGAACTCAGCATATTTTCTTTCCCCAATACTGAACATCTAATCAACTTCAAATAAAAAATTTAACTTATAACAAATTTTCCGGATCCAGCGGGATTCCGGTCGAAATTTATGTCCGGGTAAAAAATGATTGTCATACACGGATTCAGCATCTCTTCTACCCCTAAATCGGATATCTAATCAACTACAAATAAAACTTTAACTTTTAATAATTTTACGGTTGCCCGATTCCGGGCGAACTACTTGTCCGGGTAGAAAATTTTTTCACAGAGGTGTTCAGCATGTTTACTTACCCCTAAATTGAACATCTAATCAACTCCAAATAAAACTTTTACTTTTAACGAACTTTCCGGTTTTGGCCGGATTCCGGGCGAACTGCGTATCTGGCAAGAAAATGGTTTTCGGCGTCGAGTTCAGCATGTTTTCCTACCCCCAAATCAAACATCTAATCAACTTCAAATAAGACTTTTACTTTTAACAGACTTTCCGAATTTGGCCAGATTCCGGTCGAGCTACTTGTCCGATGACAAAATGGTTTTCACCATCTTGTTCAGCATGTCTTCTTACCCCATAATCAACTATCACATTATCTGTTTAAAAATACTTCATTGTCCCCTTAATTTAAACCCCCTCCCCCACCCCTAAATGTAGGGCTACAGAGCCCATCTACGAACTTGACGTTACTTTTGACCCAAAGAATCCTCACACCAAGTTTCATCAAAATATCTCATTCCCTTCGAGAGTTATAGTGCGCACAGACGGACAACTTTTGCGATGTCATAGGTATCCCTCCACTTACGTTTTGGGATCCCAAAAATCGCTAATACACCCCCTCCCCCCGCCCGTAGCTCGCCTTGTCCAGGTCTTATCTGACCCGGATCTACCACGGCACCACACAACAAGGTCAAGGCGACCATTGTAACGACCAAGTTTCATCACGATTACTCGACCCGTTTGGTCCCTATGCTGTGAACCATTTTCTGAGACCAGTCAGTCGGTAAATACCCCCCCCCCCCCCCCAAAAAAAAAACAAACAAACATTTCGGTTAGTTACGCGTCTGGTGGCACGGTTTTATCCAAACCTACCAATGGTATACCCAGGCCATCTGGTCATACTACCAGTTTCCCTGTGCTGCGATTCCCTGTCCGACCTTATGGCGCACAACAAGGAGCAGGATCCATCTACCTCCAATCCACCACGAATGGTCGGATCCGGGAAACCAAACTTTCCCAAGGAACGAGTCATGTCCACGACAACTTATACCTGCCAAGTCTCATCCTCCTACCTCACGAGACATAATCTAACAATTAAAAGATAACCTACCTTTCGAGATCCCCACACTGAGCCTGGTTGTGGATTAGCTGCTTCCAGAACATGTGGGTCTCGCGGATGACTTCGTGAGCGAATTCTTTGTTCTTTGCTTCAGCGTCAAAAGCGAACTGGTTGGGTGGCTTGCCGTCTGGCATCTTGTAGACCCTAAACCACTCGACGGTAGCCTTCAAGAAGCCAGGCATGTGCTTCTCAACATCGTCGATATCTAGAAGAGATTCATCCGCTCACCTTAGGGAAGAACACCCAGCCGTAATATGCTCTTAAGAGAGAGACCTTAAAGTTTACCTGAAAAGCAAACCCATTCTCGTATCATTTTACTGAGTACACTGCATTATTTGGATTGTGTTAAGGGATTTTTTTTTCTCATTTTTCTCTGTATTGATAATTAGAATATCAACGGTCGTCCTCACGACGCAAAATTCTACTATGACGCGGAAACTTTGAATCTCAATACAAAAGTGGCTTTTCAATGGCCAGTGATCTGCTCGCGGAAGGTAGCCCACTGCGTGAACACTTATTTTTCGTAAATCGTTTTCGTCAAGCAAACAACACAGGTACAAGAGCAAAGAGGTACCACACATCCGACACGGAAATTCCTCTATAGGTAAATCGATCATTCGTGAATAGCGGAACAACGAAGAAACGTATTTTCATCGGGTCTTCAAGTCTGTATAAGTTAACAAGTGATGGGTAACTAGACTGGCATATCTCAGCCCTTTTCGGTTGAACTTTAAAGTGGTTAGTCGATATGGCGGAATAAGGAGGAGAAACTATTAACAGTCAATGAGAAATTTTACCGTGAATACTGCTGTACCTTTTCTATCTATAAAATCTCAGCAAAGGCAAAACTACTCACAACTAACAGAAAATGAGTCAACCCTCTGTGACAATGAGCCTCTCTTATGACAACGAGATCTCACTCGCTCATTAATTATTCAGTGAATCCGACAAACAAACATAGAGGCGTTACTAGCCAAAATGTTTGGGGGTAGGGACGAAGCATTTACCGACTGGCTGGTAATGTTTACCGACTGTTTCTGCAGAAAAAACGACTGTTTGCAACAACAAAAAATAACAATTTTTAAAAAAATCGACTGATTTTCAGAAAAACGACTGTTTTCATGCAAAAAGTCAACGATTTTTACGAAAAATCGCGGCGCTTCGCGCCGACTTGGTAATTTTTACGCTCAGCCTATGCACCCTTTCGTCTTGTTTGCGGATTTTTAGGCAGAAATGACATGAAAACCTTAAAACAGGTTATTGAAAAAAATAGAAAGTGACTAAAGTCTGGCTTTTTACTTTTCCTTTTCATACTCTGGCTAGGAATACTCCTTCAGCCCGAGTTGACTGCAAATCATAATGGACTGCGTACTGCATTAAATGGATACTTTAGCTGATTTTTTGAAGCGATATCTCAGCCCTTCTCAGCAAGGGTCCTCTTTCAAGAGGTCTGGAGTCCGGCAACTGCGACCGGCTAAACTTTTCCGTTTTTGTTAGATGCTCTTGCTAAAATCTATTTTGAGCTCGACCGGTCGAGTGCTTCCGAATCGTGCCGCTAGATGATCAGCGGTTGTACCGGGTCTTGGTTTGAACTCGTGACTTGGATGGTGGTGATACAGACATTACAAACGCTAGAACGCTTCTGATTTACTCCTTTAATACATCATACCAAAGTTGATCAGCAAAATCCTCCCGAAGTTTCCCAACATAGCAATATCACAGAGGAATTGGCTTCAATAACCAATTTACAAAAAAGCAACCCAAAATATGAAATGGTGACCTACGTCCCTCCGTCTCCACACGACAATAAACCTAGTTAGAAAACAGAATTGAAAAAAAACAACCCATTATACTTTTAGTCCTTCATGTACTTCAAATAAGTAATGTATTTATGTTTTTGATTTTCGATTCAGATTCGTAACTGCAACACGTGAATGAAACTCTGAGTTTTCAAATCTGGATTTTGCTATTTCTTTAATGTTTGCTTAAACAATCACTATCAATCGTATTTCTACATATTGTTTACAACCATTGCCTGATTCAGTACCGACAGCGATGAAAATATCCACTCAATGAACTTCACAATTTATGAAGCAATTCCGAACTTTCAGCATTCTATCTTTCTTATTTAGAGTCCCATCTTTCCGAAGAGGAGTCATTAGTGAAACTAATAAAAATAAGCCACAGATAAGATAATGAGCTACTGTACCTAGCGATTCCCGATGTATGCTCTGTATAATGCATATTACGCTACTTCTCACACTGTCAGAAGTTTCATCCCTAGTAACACAAGTATTCATTCAGCCCAAGGTTATATCCACAAGTTGATTTTCCAGCTTCAGAGGCTGCTGATGTGAATGAGTCTCAGTTGATATCGGAACAACAAGCTCGAAGGCCATTTAAAAATATCAACCTCGCTGCCGTCGGCAGATATTTTTCATAACCTGTCCGAGCCGAAATCCGATATCAACCTCGATGTCTGAATTTTAACCTTTAGTACAACGACCTCCCGACATGGGATATGACCTATCTCATGAAAATCTCAGCTCAAAATCTCCGGTCGGCTCTTGCTGATCCATAACGAATTTCCGCTTTCCGATAAGGTCTTACCATTTAGTTGAGCAGCTAATGGATCTTTGACATCGATGGCAATGATTTTCCAATCGGTCTCCCCTGGAAATGAAATACAAACAAATATCAGACGAATTTCCCGATGGATGGATTCCTGGGAAGTCGTCTCGCCAATTATATGAATCTTATTTGCTTTGTCCTGATAAGGGCAATGAAGATATGACTAAAGACACTTCGATTAGAAGACGAAATAATTAATTTGGAAAAGAATGAAGTGTTTACACAAATTCAAGTTCCAGAACTATTAGGAAATGATTCCGGTCGGAAGCAGTAGCTTATCACCGTTCTCCCCAAGTGCTTCAAGTGCATTTCAGTTGCCAGTTCAAACACTCATTAGTATTCGATTAGTGACTCACTACAGTCAGAAGTTTCACAACGAGAGGCCATTCCAAGAAGCTCCAACTGACCAGCTGTAAACGACGCGAGCGGCACAGTTTTTTCTCTGTACGGAGTGTTCCACACTGGAACAGCCTTTCCGAAAAAACCATCAACGCTGCTACCCTGGATGGCTTCAAAAAAGGCGTGGACGATGACTGGCGAAATGCTGAATGTCGGCTGCACTGGGGAGCCGATGTGACAACAACATCTACCAACCAATGAATGCCGGCTACACTGAAGTGCCAGTGAGCCGATATTACAACAACGATCTGACAATCAAGCCACCAACCAGCGAGAGACTCTACAGGAGGATCACACCACCTTATCTCGCTGGAAGTGCGATTTAAGGTAGTTTAAGGTAACACATAACACAAGGATGCGCAATTTTTAACAGATAACACTTAGATGTTACCTATTACGTCTTTCAAAGGTTAGCCATTAAAAAATTGTACATATCCTACAAGAAGAGCATAAACACCACCGAAAAAACATATGCCGACTTTTTTAGTGCGAACACACGATCAGGATTTCCCGGCCGGATTTCTTGCACTTTCATCATCAAGTTGAAAAAAAATCACTTTTCCATATGGAAGTGATGATGGTGCCAAAGATCCGGGCAGGAATTCCAGTCCGGGAGCTCCCTATCCTGATCGTGTGTTCGCACTATCTGTATGTCATCCAGATATCGGATAAGTCAGCAGATACTTTTTCGGCGTTTTTTTCGGCTTTTCTTGGGAACAATTACTATGCATTTTTGTTATGAAACTTTTGTCCTGCCACTAAAACAGTATTGCTAGGAAGTGTACTGTTCCATCTTGTCGCGAGGCGTTGCCAATTTCTTTTACAATTTTTCCATTTATCAAAATAAATTGTAAAACAATGCGTAAGCTACTAATATTCCTGAATCTCAAGGATCCAGTCAACTAACCTTCGTCAATCAAGGCGAAGCATCCCAGGACTTTGACTTCAATGACCTCTCCTTGCTTGGCGATTCTGTGTCCGATTTCACAGACATCAATGGGATCGTTGTCTCCTTTGCAGCCAGTCCTCTCGTCGACTTCGTGTGGGTTTTCCCATGTCTAACGAAACAAAACAAAAAAATTCATTCACCCATCAAAACTGTCTTTTTTTTCGCCGATTTGTCACTAAAACAGATTCTGTTTTATCGTCGCAAGTACTAATAAAATATTATATATTATCGACGCTTCTCACAGTGGAGCCTAACACACCTCGCGGAATTAGGCGGTGTTCATGCTACACCAGAGAGCCGATAAATCACTCCACAAATACGCTATAAGTCTGGTAAAAAGGATTATCGCTCACCTGTTTGTAGGACATTCTCGCAGGTCACCGCAGGTGTGCTCACAAGCTATTTTCATATTTCTCTTAGGACATATAGTGAAGCTCCGAAACGAACAAAAATACTGAATTAATTCAGCATTTTATGCAGCATTTCGCTTTCGGACTTAATTTTCGCTCAGTTAATGCAGCATTAATGCAGCATAAAATGCATCGACAAATTCAGCAAGAATGCTAAATTTTCATGAAGAAACTGAGGAGTACGTAACAAATTCAAAAAGACAACTGACAATTCGGCAAAAATACCAAATTTAAGACAACTGGCGATCATGGCCAACGAAGAAAGGAAAGATAAGAAGGTTGGATATCAGTAGCTCATCCATTTTGTCAGCTTTATAGAGCTAATTCTTTTTTCTTCTTCTTCTACCTGACTTAAATTTTGGTATTCTAGAACGGTCAGAGAAGAAAAAAAGGTAACAGCTTTCGGACAAAAAAAGAAAAGAAAATGCAGCATTAATGCAGCATTTACAGCACCAAAAAGCTTTCGGACACGTTCAGTATGAGAAGCTTGAGCCTTTAGTGACTTTGACCGGGATCGCAAGGATACGTCGGGCATCGTACATTTGTTCGTCCATCCGTCTGTGGGTCTTTCGAACAGTTGATTGAGGAAAATCCAGGCTGAATATGAGGTTAAGTATGTAGATTGGCACTGTATGGGACGAAGAGGATCTTATAACCTACATCTAGCAAGAATAAAATACGCAGACCAAAGAGTTTATAGAAGGCAAACAAACATTCAGTTTTTACAGAAGACTGACAGTTTAATCAGAATATAGTCAGAGCCGGAAACACGGAAATTAACAGGACCTCCTAACGAAGCTGACGAAGGGTGGATATGGAGCAAAAAAGAAAATGTTAAATAAGTCCTTGTACGGACGAAAGTGTACAAACCTGTGGAAGAGCGCCGTAGTTCCAGATGTAACCGTGATGAGGGAAACAATTGGCAACAAATCTCAGCTTTCCTTTCTTGATGTCCTGCTTGATAGGGTTCAGGGGTTCTTCTTTGCAAATCTGAAATATATTTTATTTTCACACGATCCACATTTGGTTTTAGCCCTGGGATGGAATTGCAAGCAGTGCGTATCCGAACACAGGTTCCGTGTTCTGCGGCTTCAAGCGTTTTAGCTCCCGTTTTCTTTCGAGTTGAACACCGAATCCAAATCACAAACGGATTCGATAGAGTATCTCTTATGCAGAACATGGGCTCTAAAAACGGCGTGTTGGATTCGAGTCAAACACGCTAATAGCTGAAAACGCAACTACGATAGATTTTCAAACACCACTGGCAGCAAGACTGACGGGAGCAGTCGGAACAACAATGCAAGCAAATAAGCAATTTCACGGTAAGTTTACAGTTCCGTCCGTCTATAACAACAAAGCTTGAAATAACTACGTGAACAAAAATGGTAACAAAACGAAAAAGAAAACGGAAAGCTTAAACAGAAAGATCCCATTTAATTATCCTTCCTTGACAGTCTCCAATGTCATGGAAGCACGTACCTCCAATAACACATCATTGTTTATTCTATTTGCACAACCACACATCCTCATATGGACCAGAATATAGTCCCTACTCATGTAGGTTCAGAATCTGTAAGCTTACCTCCATTTTAGCATTGGTCCATCTAGGAACTTCTACAACCATGTTGAAGGTTTTCTTTTCGTCATTGGCAACGAGAGGAACGTCATGGAAAGCAGAAATTGGTCCTTTTTCGTTTTCTGAAAGAAAGAAAGTCTGTTAAGAGTAACCCTGGATAGCCTACCAAAGGTGGCAGTTATCAGAGTTCTTCTTAAAATAGTATTTTCGCAAGACGGCTTCAAAGGATATCAATCAATCAACCAATCCATTTACTTCGTGATATTACACATTATATATTAAAAACTACACCATGACAGGACTATTTTTTAATAAGTATAAACAATTATTTCAGCCATTCGGCGGCTCGGGGCAATCGACAGAAAAGGCGATAAAAATGACCGGACCGACTTTCTGCATTCAGTTATATAGCCATTAAAAGCGGATTTTCGGAAACTTCACCCTCGCAACAAAATTAACCACCACTTCAAGCCTCATTACCTCAACTTCGATCATACGAGAGTAGCCTAGATGACAAAATACTTTGTTGAAACAAACCTCCAGGTTACGCATCGTCGAACAAGATAATTATCAAAAAGTGGGAGACAATATAGTTGCGATCAATACTTCTTGAAAAAAATAATTTTCACTGACACAGTATAACATTTAAAATTACGATTAAGTGGTTCGCATGCACGCAAATATTTCGATACTCATTCGATAATCTGAATCATCATACAGACCATCGCCTAAACAAGTACAACAAGTACTTTGTTGAGGAACCTTGTCAAACAAAATCACAAAATCTATAGCCGGAAATGTCATGGATCTGAAAAGTTTGAAATAAAAATCATCTAACTACACATAGCAGAATCGAAAAAAATGTCGTGCGCGCCGCATAATTTTGTGCACATCTTCAACAGGCGGTTTCGAGCGTTTTAAGTCAGCGCCAGTAGAACCATGTCGTCGGCGTAGGCGATCGAGTGAAAAAACGCACCAGAAATAGCACAGATTACGCGGCTCTCCATCATCAGACAAAAGTCATCTACAAAAACACAGAATACAAATGGTGGAAAGATTCAATCATGTTTAATTATACAGCTTTGAACCCCACTTCCCACGAAACTCCTGTTGAACGTACCAAGTTGAAAGAAATCCACCAGCAGCTTTGGTAAACCTTGGCTTCGTAGCTTTTTTCAAACAACACAGCGGGGTTTAGGCCGTCATTTACAGAACTTCCGTGCCACAGATATCAGTACCAAGCTGACGCCTATGAACATATGACCTTGCAGATCTATGGTTGCCATTTTAAGATTACTATGTAAAGTTTCTTTTTAGCTACGGAGAGTAGACTAGAGCATAAGCAGAAAAAATTAGCATTACGCAACGTTCTTAGGGTTGAATGAATGCGGATAAACACAATCGTACTTACTAAGGAAAATCCTGTGCTCCAGAGTATTAGGAGCGCCATGTTCTTGAACTGTGTACATCTTGTTGGATAGTCGTTTGCTGGAGGTATACAGAGGTTGATGAGAAAGGCCTTTAAATCTTGGTGTGACTGACATGCATGTTTTACACAGCTCACATCCAGCTATGCCCTCCAAACTCAAGCTTCTAACAACTTTCAATCCACTCCCACGGAAAACACCTTTGAGCATCTTCAAGTCTGTAGGGAGGGGAGGGGAGGGATTCAGCACACCAATCTTGCTTTATTAAAAGGAACTTGCTATAATCTACTCATCTCGGACAAGTGCGATCTCATTTCAGATCGGATAGGCCTGGAAGCTTTTGCAACTTTGGTACTTAGGTCTAGAATCAACAGCTCCTTATAACAGCTGTTGAAGTTTTGGTGTCCAGGACAACCTATTCTGCAATTTTCATGGTCATAGGGTAACCAGCCCAATGGCAGCTTAATCCTGTTACCACTAGAGCTATGCTATGAAGTGTGTTTATTTTAACAACTTCATAGCTATGCTACTAACATAAACTAAAGGGATGAAATTGTCAAGCAGCCAAACAGCTGAAGCTCTGTCTTGGTATTGTCTTATACGCTGCAGCAGAGATGAAAGTAGATCTAAAACTAAAGTAGGCTATAGATGAGTATTTTGCAGACTATTCATATTCATACTGAACCTGTACACTAGGCTAAATATGTACATCTGTTCTCTTGCAACAGGTTTATGAACCCATATTCATAAACCTGTGGCAAGAGTTCTGTCAGATGGGGTGGAAGTATAAAACTTAACCAATAGGTTCTGGTGTTATTTCTGGTAGCTTCAAAAAATGCTGCAATAACCTAGTCTCTTGCCTCAAGAACTACTGGGACAGACCGACGTCACCTCATTGCCCATACCCTGGGCTCTGGGGTAACCCTGTGGGTACTCTAGCCTTGACCTACTTCACTATACAAGAATTCATCAATATTACGTTGGTTTAGAGTCCCCAGCATTTGGCGTATCATAAAATCAAGGATTTACGGCAGATTGTTCTGTTCTGCACTGCATAAGCTTAGGGGTTCTAAATTTGCAAAAACTTTTCTGTCACTATCTTCTGTAGTTTGACAGCATCTCACAATTTTTTTTCTGCTGAGGCTCCCAACACTGTAGAAAAATCTTGCAGTATTTGCTACTGGGATTAATCTTGTTTTTAAAAAGATAATTTTATCTCTAATTCGGATTAATCTTATCTCAGTACAGACAAGATTAATCCCAGTAGCAATACTGCAGTTAACTTTAATCCTTACTCGGAGAAACTTTTTACAGTGAAGGTAATTGTGGGAGTTTTAAGCTGCAGGGATGCTACGACAGAGAGGTAACTTCATATACAGTGAAAAGTTGGTGATTTATGCTTGATCTTTGAAGCTGATTCAAGGGTTCAGCACTATCTCAATGCCCTGTCCCAGAACTGCTGCTCTGTCCCAGAACTGCTGCTCTGTCCCAGAACTGCTGCTCTGTCCCAGAACTGCTGCTCTGTCCCAGAACTGCTGCTCTGTCCCAGAACTGCTGCTCTGTCCCAGAACTGCTGCTCTGTCCCAGAACTGCTGCTCTGTCCCAGAACTGCTGCTCTGTCCCAGAACTGCTGCTCTGTCCCAGAACTGCTGCTCTGTCCCAGAACTGCTGCTCTGTCCCAGAACTGCTGCTCTGTCCCAGAACTGCTGCTCTGTCCCAGAACTGCTGCTCTGTCCCAGAACTGCTGCTCTGTCCCAGAACTGCTGCTCTGTCCCAGAACTGCGGCTCTGTCACAGAACTGCCCCAGAACTTTATCAAGAAAGGATAATTAGGGATCCAGTTGTGGGTTAGTAGCAGGTCAGTAGATGTTACAAAAAGAAAAAAAAACTCAGAGGAGCGACATACATTCACTGACATAGAATGGTATATTAAGGATCACCTAGAGACAAAGCAAAGCAAAGACATAAATAGTTATGGATATGGAAAAATAGTTCCAAATAGAGGAAGGTATAACAGAAAATTCCTTGGTAGTTTACATAATAGTTTTTGTTCTCCCTCTGTCTGCAACCTTTTCGGAATTTTTGGTATTCTGAGATGAAAAGATTTAAAATGTATCAGAACTTATTATTTCAAATATTGTACATTCCTCTTGTACCTTCCTTGATGTTATAGGAATTTCCGTATTACTGCAACTTTTTTGCCCTCTGACCCTAGTGCAAAATTATCTTCAATTGCCCAGGACCTTCACATTTCTGCCCTTGGTCATTTCTCCGCATTCCATCTAGGAAGACGATTTTTTAGACCTGATTAGTACCTTATCTTTTCTTTAATGCTTATTTTTTTTTATCTTATGTATTTACTACATTATTGAAAGCTCAGTGTATTTTTTCCTTTTCTTTGTCTGTACTGTGCTATTTCCCTCTTCTTAAGTGCGTAAATAAAATTTCATCATCATTATCATCAGGCAAGTAAATTTCTGAACATTCTCTTTAATTAGGACAACAGCCATAGGCCGAATAAAGTTGTCTAGACCTGTTCTGGACAAGAAAAGATCTGTTTGTCCAAAAGCTTGACCATTTGACGAGGGGCCATCAAGGAAAGGGAAGAATAGCAGCCTGTAAAATAGTACTTCACTATTTATGCCCCAACCTGATATTGCATTAATGATTCATAAAGTGGAGGTATGTTATTTGAACACTACTCATAAGTGCTTCAATACCTTCATTTTATTCCTTGCTTAAAAAACAGTCAAATGGAAAGATAAAAAGATACTTCATCTCAGCTAACTGCCAATTGTTTCTCTTTCTTCTGGCACAAACAGTAAGTTGTAATCCAAGTTTACTGTTGATGACCATTAAACACGTTAAGCTCATATGTTGGGCACAATGATTGCAGCAAGGGCATGGTACCCCACCAAAACCTGTTGTCAACTCTTGAATTGAGAATCTGAATTGGAAATTTGCTTCTGAAACAGATTTTTAAGAGGGTACCTTGCCCTTCCTGTAAGGCATGGTGTCCTAACGTATGAGGACCATTCCCATGACAACTGAGCACCATGCCCAAAACTGAGGAGTTGTGTCTGGCTGGTCCATCCCTATCCCATTCTGCTGGATGATAAGCCAAACAGGAACCTCAGTTCTAACTGCCATTTCCAATACCCCTTGCATGATGAAGCCTCCATCTCCGGAGCAGGTCCTTCAGCAAAAAAACTTCAGTTTGAAAAAAAATTGATGAAAAAAAATTTAAAACACTGTCTTGGAGTTTGAGTTTGTCATCTCCAGCAGAATCTTCGTCTGCCCTTTTTCCAAAAAGTTTGGGACTGAAAACACTTTCTACCAAACATTTCATTTCTGCAAACATACAACTGTACAGCCATAACAGGAGGGGTATCCAACATCGAATTTATATGACCTTGGACTTTGCCTGGAAACCTTACAAGGAAACTTCTGTGCAGCACAAAACAAGTCCTGGGTCACTCAGAGTCACTCACAGTTTCCATCTTGACAGATAGGCACTGGAAACCTTACAAGGAAATTTCTGCACAGCCCAAAACAGGTCCTGGGTGACTCAGAGTCACTCATGGTTTCCATCTTGACAGATAGGCATTGAAACTTAAACTTCCTTCGAACCTTTTTAGGCCAGGTTCAAGCTTGTGTAAATTCGAGGTTGGATACCCCTCATGTACATTACCCTTCACGTCAAAGGCATTACTAGCCAAAATGTTTGTGGGGGGGGGGGCAAGGTGTTCACCGATTTGGCTGGCCATTTTCACCGACTGTTTCTGCAAACAACAGTGACTATAGAAAACAAAATACTATTTTGACAAAAAAATACTGTTTTTAAGAAAAAATCAACTGTTTGCACAAAAATGACTGGTTTAATAAAAATCAATTATTTTAAAGAAAGAAAGGTTGTTTGAAAGAAAAAAGAAGGCTGCTTCTGTTCTGGTTATTTTTAATTTTTTACAGATGCAACTGGCTAGCAACCCCTCCCCCCATATGTGATGTCCCTGACTGCTACATTATTAGCTGCACTCTTTGTCACAGGAGCTCTCACCGGTTGTCTCCGGTTTTCCTGATAAGCCGTTTTTGCATCCAACAGTGACTTACCAGTCACCAGTCTTATAACCTGTTTTTGAACTAACCAGAGTCCGGTTTCACCTCAATGGTCCGGACTAACAAGAACCTGCTCGGGAGCGCAGCTTCAGCAGGGAGTTAGCCAGTTTTCATCAACTCACCAGTGCACCCCAAAAACACGTTTAAAGAGAAGAACTGGACACTGGTGATAAAACACCAGAGACAGCCCGTGGTGCAACGAACACAGATAGGGGGTAGGTACAGCTGGTCAAAAGAAAATCAGTCTAACTTACATGATCCTGATGGACAACTGTCTGCCAAATGCCAAGTAGAAAGACGGGAAATCTGAAGTCCTGAAACTGAAACAAGTACCAATCCAACTTCGAACGATGATCGTGCGGCTGTTGCTAAGAAGATACTAAATGCAGACTCGTTTAGTAGAAGATAAGGGCGTCTGACTAGCGTCGCCTTGAATCTCGGTGAAGTTGCTCCTTGTTTAGTTGATTTGCTTGTACTGGTTGCAGGCTGTAGCTTCTCTGAGATTCGATTTTGGATTTTCTTCTGGGTAAGGCAGTTACACAGACAGGAATTGCATTGGTAGAAAGGACTTTGTTTATGAAAAGGACTATGAGAAAAAAGTCTATCTAGCTTTTGATAGGGTAGCCACAAAAGTGCAATTGACATCAACACAAATTTACAGATTTTCCCTAATATGTGTGTAATAGAGAGATTGCACCCTAACCAAACAAAACTAATATTTCTACACCATCATCAAGGGGTCATCAGAAAATAATTTAACATTATGAGGTACAGTACTTTCGACTTTGAGACTAAACTGTTTAAATTCCCAGCCTTTGGCTTTGGCTTTGGCTTTGCCACTTTGAGCCAGCAAGTTGCAGGATTGCTAATTTGGGTTCTTTTTGTTGACATAATCAAACTTTTGCCAAAGAATGTTCTTTTTTATGAAAGTTTGAAGGCTTCAAATTTTTGTAAACAAAGACGGAGTCTCTCGTCCTATTGGTCGGAGATGACGCGGATTTGAAAAAATATGTCATAATTGACCAATGGGTTCTTGTTTACAAAATTGGATGCCTTCAAACTCTGATCAGAAAGAATACTCGTTTACAAAAGTTATATTATTCCAACAAGAAGGAGCCAGATTAACGATCCTGCAATTTGCTGACTGAAAGTGGCTGTAGAAGACCAGTAATTTAGTCTCAAAGCCGAAAGTCCTATACTTCCTAATGATAATTTTTTTCTCAGGATTCTGTCCATTTTTGGCTTATTATCAAAAATATACCAACAACAAGAAGCCAGATTAATGTTTCCAGCAACTCATTGGCTCAGAACAGTTACCAAAGTCCTATAATTTAGTCTCAAAGTCTATAGTCCTATACCTCCGAATGTTAAATTTTTGTTGTTATGCTCCAGTGATGATGGTGTAGCAATATCTATTTTGTTTGGGTAGGGTTCAATCTCTATAGGCTCAGAATTTGAAATTGTGAATTCAGTTCAGTGCTTTTTATGCAGGTGACTAGACCATAAGTAGAAGATGCCAGAGATGCTAAGTTTATGTTTTCTACTCGTAGTCGGGCTCAAAGGGGTAGTTGGAGGGGGAGTAACAGAAATTTTCTGGGTGGCATAGGATTCAAATGGGTGGAGTTATTTCAGTGAAACTCAGAAAGTAGAGAGACCATGTGCCCAAGATGACATATTTTAAGGTCCGGACCGGATCTGAGCATGGGGGGGGGGCGTGGAGTTTAAGGGGGAGGAATACCGGAACTAATATGACACTCCTAGGGATCAGACTAGTGTGATGAAACATTTGCCTAGATCATGCTCAGACTCACATGAAACTAGATAGGCTATCCTATTTCTAGGTCTGATACTAGGCGGGTTGAAGGGGGTATTTGATAACATTCTCATCTGCTTTCTTGTACCACATACTCTTAACAAGTGCCATATGAGCTCGTAGCTCTTCTTTTAGACACATGCCTATCCAGAAATCAAGGATTTGTGGTAGACTGTGTTAGGTTGCTCTGCTATGGGCAAATAGCATCTGGTGTATGGTGTAGGCTATTCAAATCTGTAGGTATACTCAGCTCCAAATTTGGCAAAGCTTATCCAAATATCAGGAATTAGTGGTAAAAATTGTATATAGTGTATGTGTTAGTATTTACTTCAACTAGGATTTTATGAAACCAAAATTTATTTAAAATCGTACAGAGTGTTATTGAAATTAACAAAAATGCTCTGTGACTCTGTTGACATTTCCGATGTAATTTTTCTAAACGGAGATTTTTTGGAAAAAGTAATGTGAATTGTAACTGTATATTGAAGGTGTTTCTCTCCTTTTTACATCAATAATGTTCCTTTAAAATAAATACACATAGTTTCAGTATAGTCGGGTATAGGGCGGATATATGTGTAAGTGGAAACATTTCTTGTTCTTTTCTTATCACCAGGATGGATAGATAGATAGATATCGCTTCTATTCTTTTCGAACTAGCGTGGTGAAATCAAAATTTGTCGAAATCGTCATATATACATTTAGACACTCATATATAAATATGTCAATGTCAAATATAGAAGTGAGCATTAAATAAGAGTAAAAATTTTAGCGAAAGATGGTGCAAATGTCTTTTCATACCATATATGGTCACATTTTACGTGTTGGGGTTTTGGGATCACCACTGAGGCCGCTCTTGCAGGTCGTTTGTGAGCAGTATTGAACGTTGGCGGAAGTATACACTTAGGGATAGGGTGCTCAAGCATTTTCTTACCGGAAGCCATGCACAGTTTCATCCTACGGAACTCAAGTTTAAATATTTGAAGGAGCTCATTGTAAGGGATTTTGGGGGATCGTGACATAATTAGTACACGTTTCTGTATTTTTTCGATCCGATAAGCCTGGTCTTCAGTAAGGACAAAGTGCCAAGCTTCCACCAGGTATTCTAGCTGCAAACATATAAAAGAAATATAAAAACGGAGCAATTCTTGTTCAGGAAACCTACTTTTAGCAAGTAATTTCAGCATATGAAGGCCAGTGTGTCCCCGCTTTGCCATTTCCTTCGTTTGGAGTTCCCATTTTAAATTGTTTGATGTAATTAGACCAAGGAATTTTATTTGGTTTACACGATTTACACAAAATCAATTTTTGCATCTTTTTGGGGTATTAGTGTTACATAGCCAACTTTCCAAATAGCTGGGTACTCTGAAGTTGAAGAAATAGTATTGAAAATATTTGTAAGGGGTTTAACAAGCTGATCTGGGAACGCTTTGATTACATCAACAGGGATGTCTACTGGTGTCACACTACTACGTTTTAATCGTTTTAATTTGACTAGTACCTCACTTTCTGTAATTTTCTGTAATTCCTTATTATTGTCATTATCAGGAACAGGATCGACAGTAGGCTATTTAATTTTGATAGGGATTGTACAATTTTTGCAAGGTGGATGTTTAGGTCATTAGCAATTCGGAAATCATTTTTATCGGAGTCAAAATTTAAGGGTGATTCAGCTTTACCACAAATATTTTTCAGTTCTGAAATGTTTTATTTATTTTAATTATGTTTGCACCCAGCTTTTGTATAGTGCTTTGCTTTCCTTATGCTTATTGTCCAATAAACTATTGAAATAGAAAAGAGAGGAAACGTTACATGGTGTCAGAAGTGGGATATACCAACGACTTGGTTTCGTCGCAAAAAGATTAGTTACTGCGAAAAAGGCTCATTTTTGTCAAAACCAGGAGGACAAACCATAGCTTTAAAGTAATGCTGCTTCAAAAAACCTTCGATAAAATTACAAAACTGTCTTTTATGTGTAAAATCTTAGCCTCTTCTTGTTGGAGTCACATGATGATGGGAAGGGATGTGTTGGTTGTTTGCTGCAAACTAGGCCCTGTTAAGATAATCTTCCTTGTAGTGATGATCTTGAATATCTCCTGGGACATAGGACTCTTTTACTGGTTGGATTTTACTCCTTTCATTTTAAGTAATCTCAAGCAATCAGTCGATTCTGTGGATGTCAGAGATCCTCTCTCAGATGCTGTACTTGACTAATCATCCCTACCTCCACCGAAGGTTTCTGTGAGGTGTTAGACTCGATTACATACTCTACCTGTTGATTCATATATCTAGGTAGCCTAGGCCAACTGTGTTCTGCTCCAGCAGAGAAGCTGGATTTGCCTGTTCTCATAAAATAATTCTTCAGGTCAACAAACAAACTGGTATGGTTGTTCATGCTTGCAACTGCCTGAATGTTAAGTTGGACCTTGGATCTCAGCCAACACTTTTACATGAAGTTGGGAAGCCTCTTCTTAGCGATGAAGAAAAAGGAAACTCGTTTTTCAAGAAGGTAAGGCGGTTTTTACAAGTTTTTGTCTATTTTCTGTTAAGGAGAATCGGGCAGAACCAAAATTCCGTCAGCCCAGACTGACTTTGAATGATAGTTGACTGCATTAAAAGGATACGTAAGCTAATTTAGCGCTATTTCGGTCGTTCTTGGCAAGGATCCTCTTCACGCTGAAGCTAGCTAGACGAACCTATTTCGGTACTACAACTATCTAGTCGATTATGAGGCAGAACTCTCTGTTGAGACCGATTGCTGGGAAATTAACATTTAGTTTAACATAACTCAGCTTAACATAACTTAGCACTCACTTCCAGAGTCCATAACAGCCGGGTATGAATGAATGAATGAATTTATTACGCACTGCCCTAGGGCATAAGTGCAGTACAAGAGTAAACAGAAACATAAGAAAACACTAAACAAAATCACAGAAAAAAATACACAAAATTTCAGAGAAATTTAATCACAGATAAAAAGTAGGCTAATGGGGTGATGAACAAGTAAACGGTAATCGGAGAAGATAATTTCGAGGACAGATTTTCCATTGTCAATAGTGAGTCCTGAATCGACAAATGTCAGATCAGATATTGATTTCGCGTGCGGCGGAGTAAATACAGCAGGAAACGGAGGTGTTTGAAATACGTGGAATGTATTCGACGTAGGTGTCTTTTCCTGAGTATACCGTGTAGTCTAGCCAGAAAGTTCACATATGGTGCACAAAAGGAAGTGTATAGCTTCCTGAGTCCTTACCTGTTATACTGCGAACGATTCGGCATAATTTTACTATAGCCAAAAAGGATACCATTAGCAGTTGATTTAATCGCCTCATATGTAACCACACCAACAAAAATAACCTGTTTTTTTTGGTTTTTAGTCGGAAATTATGTATTTTCGTTTACATCCAAGTGACCCTGTGGTACAGCATTCCTGGTTGTTGAACGACAGAATGGTTGGTCGATGGAGTGTCTTCCACTGCCTCAACTGCAGGATAGATGTCTATGCAGCCGCCATACTTGATGGGCAGAAGGCAGTAATAACAGGCAGTAGTGGTATTGTAAGTTCAGTACATCTGTAGTTTTTGTGAACCTATATTTCAGCCATTGAAGCATCAGGGTTCATACGTCGCTTTCCTACTCCTGGTTATTTTTATCCATTCGTGGTTGATACACCAACTGTAAATTGTATCATATTCTTTCGTATTTCTGCATATTTATTTATACTTTTTTATGGCACTTGAGCTTACTCAAGTGCTATATAGCGATTGTAATTTCTGTCCGTCAGTCGGTCTGTCGGTCCCGGTTTTGCTAGTTCGGGCACTTCCAGATAAGCTAGGACGATGAAACTTGGCAGGCATATCAGGAACTGGACCAGATTAAATTAGAGATTGTCGCTTCCTCGATCCGACCATCTGGAGGGGAGTGGAGGGAGGGGGAATCCGGAAAAAATAGGAAAAATGAGATATTTTTACCTTACGAACGGGTGATCGGATCTTAATGAAACTTGATATATGGAAGGACTTCTTGTCTCAGACCCTCCATTTTAGATCCAGACCGGATCCGGTGACACTGGGGGGGGAGTTGGAGGGGGAAACCGGAAATCTTGGAAAACACTTAGAGTGGTGGGATCCGGATGAAACTTGGTGGAAAGTACAAGCACAAGTCCTAGATACGTGACTGATATAACCGAAACGGATCCGCTCACTTTGGGGAAGATGGGGGGGGGGAGAAGTCCGAATTTGTAGTGATCCCGCGAGTTCCGTGCTTCCTGATGTGCTGGGACGATGGAAATTTATAGGTATGTCTGGGACCCGACCAAATTAAATAGGAAATCGTCAATTCCCCGATTCGACCATCTGGGGGGGGGGGGGAGTGGAGGGAGGGTGAAGCCAAAATTTGAGGTATTTTTAGCTTGCGAACGGGTGATCGGATCTTGATGAAAATTGATATTTAGGATGACCTCGTGTCTCAGACATCTCACTTTAAATCCGGGCCGGATCCGATGACACTGGGGGGAGTTGGAGGAGGGAACCGGAAATTTTGAGAAACGCTTAAAGTAGAGGGATCGGGATGAAACTTGGTGGGAAAAACAAGCACAGGTCCTAGACACGTCATTGACATAACCGGACCGGATCAGGGCACTGGGGGGGAGTTGGGGTGGGGGTCCGGATTTCTAGCGATCCCGCGAGTTCGGCATACTTCCTGATGTCCTAGGGCGATGAAACTTGGCTGGTATGTCAGGGATCCGAACAGATTGACTTGAGAACAGCCGTTTCCCCGACCCAACCATCGTGGGGGAAGTGGGTGGATGGGGAGTCGGGAATCTAGTGGCGTGCATAACTTTTGAACGGGTGATCGGATTTGAATGAAACTTGTCTGGTGAGCTATCGCCTCGGAAGTTCAGTGTCACGTCCGGGTCGGGTCCGATACCTATGGGGATGGGGGGGGTGGGGGTGGAAAACTCAAGAAACTCTAAAAGCAGAGGGATTGGGACGAAACTTAATGGATGGAACAAGCATTAGGCCTAGATGAAATTGACGGAGCCAGATGGTTTCGGGGCTCTGTGGGGGGAGTTGGAGGGGGTTTCCTGGAATTCCGGTAGTTCCAGATGTAAAACGACAACGAAACTTTGCAGGCATATTAGCGACCCGAATTATCTTGACTTAAGAACCTGACACAACATACCCCCGGAAACTTCCGTTTCTAGATCCGAGCATTTTTTGGGGAGCAAGAGAAGAGAAATATGGAAATGGACTTCTATAAATTGCGAACGAGTGGTCTGATTCGAGTGAAACTTCATGGGTGATACGAATCGATGGCCTTGACATGCAAAACATGCGTTCGAACCATATGCGACCACGATTAGGGAAATTGGGGGTGGGGGGACTTTTGACATGCACAAAAACCAAACGGATGGACCGAATGAGATGCAAATTCGACAGTGCCGAGTATATGCGGCCTACATTTGTTATTTGGCGTCCGGGCAGGATTCGGCCAAGGTAGGGGGGGGGGGGGGTACTGGAAACTTGCAGATAGGCTATGCTCCAGTTTCAGTAAAACTTGATGGACAGGAACAGGGAATTAAGAGATTGGGCCCGAACCGGCTCCGACATCGTTGGTGGGAGGGGGGGGGGGGGGTGTACCGGAACTTTCCAAAAATGCTCAGATTCGAGTGAAACTTGATAGATGGTATAAAAGAAGATGCTTTAGGTGGTTGATTTTTTTTATTCCGTACCAGATTCGGCCACGGTAGGTGGAGATAGAGTGAGTACCGGAAATCCTGTAGCACGTCTAGGGATCAAACAAATGGATTTATTGGGATGAAAGTTTGAACTGTCATGTGCATTTGCTACAGACAATCTAGACGATGCCGGAACAGCTCAGAAATGAGTGAAACTAAATATCCTATTTTTATTTCCGAACCGCATTTTTGGATGGCGGGTGTATTTTGTGACGTTCTCATCTATTTTCTTGTACATCCTACTCGTACAAGTGCCATATGAGCTCGTAGCTCTTGTTTCTGGTCCCAATATTCTACCGGCCTTGGTATGGGAGACCAGGACTTGGTTTTGAAGAGCCTCGCACGTTTCACTCTGAGAGCAGTGTATTTTCAAATTGATTTAATCGGACATTTCTGGGTAAAGGCAATCTGGCCTGACCTAGTGAATGACCTAGTGACCTAAGTTCGGAAAGTGAAATGCTACATGAACGATCTGAGCAGACTTAGTCTGCAGAGGTGCTTCTCAAGATACTCTTTCAAACAAATTTGGAGCTAAAGATAATGTGTTGTCTCTAGATGGCCCATCTATTCCCCCCTCCCCTCCCGTCTTCCGTGCGTCAGTCCGAGAGGACTTTCCCCATATCCTGCTAATTGTTCTGCCCAATTTTTACGCAGTTTCATCCCATCATTTATTTCTGGTCGTATCTTGTAAGTGTATTAGTTAATTTGTTTCGTGTCTGTGTATTTCGTAAATTTGTATTCCTCATCTAGCTTTTAGCTATTTGGATTAAACTTGATTGATTGATTTATTGATGTGCAGCCTTTCCTGACTTTTCCATAAACCACTACATAAGATGCGTATAAAGCAACTGAGAAATACGATGAAGGAAAAGAAGTTATCAAGGCACATTTCAGGGAACTGTTGTAAAAGAAACTACCCAATGCTTTTCTATGGATGACCTGAAGGTTCAGTGCCTGTACGCTAAGGGAAGAAGTGCGTGCATACAAATCAAAAACGTCGCCATAGACGTCGAGGTTCAGGAAGAATGTTATGTCGCAGGCATAAACCAATTTCATCCGGTTTTCTTTCCGCCCTAGCCACTTTTTTGTTTTGCTTAAACCTCAGTTAATTTGTCATTTGTGTAGAGATGAAGATTTCAGCCTTTTTGTTCAGTTCAATTCAATTTAATTCAATTTATTTTCAAAAATTCGCTCACGGACGAAGCCGAACATTGAATTTCTTCCGTCATGTATAACTTAAACAGTTAAAAACAACTATAAATAATGTTATTCATTTGTTCAATGCACGTGTATCTCACAGTAAAACTCTAAGTAAAACCTTTAATCATACGTAACATGTCAACTAATGAAAACATCTATAAATAAAAATCATAGTCTGGTCAAATTCACACCAAACTAAAAACTAGATAATATCAACAATTGTTATATCTACAAATTCAGTAACAACACAAACAGAAATACGATTAAATTGTGGACGTGTTTCGGAATGCCCGTTAAAAAGGTCAGTGAGCGAAGGAACAAAACTTTTTTTTTATCCGTCATGGGAATAGGGTACTGGCTGCAACTTTGGAACAATGCTGGGCAGCAGCTCCTGCCGGTCTTGGCCTAGTAGGTATTCAGGGGCAAGAATTTCTCGTAGACAGGGCTCTCCAACGTTTTTAGACCGAAACTGAAACATAACTTTTTTCGGCGCTGTGCTAACAATTCTAAATTAAATCTTTTCAACAATTCCAGATATGGGACTTAGGGGACTTCGAGGCCACAAGGAGGGCTCAACCCGAAATGCCAGTATTCCAGGGTTGGACGAACAAAACTCAAAAAGCTTACCAACAGATGGTCAGTGGGTACTCCATAACGGGCCAGGAGTTTACGTGATCGGATTGCCATATTACCTTTTATAAGCATGCTATCAACTTACTTTTTTTTCTTTTAGAGAGACTCTAGTCGTATAGCAGCTTTGGAGCGTAGTGACTTGTTTTCACCAGCTTTCAAGATCGTCTTGATGGCGGAAGACTGCCCTACTTCTCGAGGTGAGCTTATTTTTTGTTCGTCAGCAGCAATTAATAGTCCAGTAAAAGTACGATAGAAAGTGTGTCAACCCGGACAAAATTGCAACACATAAGTTTTTTACACTAGGATTTTAAAAACATCGCTGAACAACATATCCAAAATCCACCTAAACCGCTCGGTGGCTCCGTGAAAGGATGGGGGGGGGGGATTAAGAGGTGAACAAACAGTTCTGTTTACGGTGATATGAAAGTCGATTCAGGGGTAATGAGACATGCCGAGGCCATATCTGAACGACAAGTTGTTCATCCGGGAATCCGGTGAAAACCGGAAATTCTGTACAGTAGAAGTAAAAGTTTACTTTCAAAAAAAAAATTTTTTTGTTAACAGCACAGCCGGTTTAAAGGTAAGGAGACCTGCTGAATCCATATCTAAACTTTTTTATCCACTTGACAAGGAGCTCGCACAGAATCCGGCGAAAACCGGAATTATGTACCGTTACAAGAGGGGAAACCTTAGGAAACCTACTTAGGCCATATCTAAACTTTTTTGTTCGCCATACAAGTAGCTCGCCCGGAATCCGTGACGATCTTATTGCAGCAGGAGAACAAGAAGTTTAGATTCTACAAAGAGAAGTCTGGACAAATTCTTATGCACTAGGGCCTCGCCTGTTCTTGGCCAAGCTAGCTTTCTTCTTCAAGTTTGTCTGCCCGGATTGGATGCATTCTACGCCTTCAGCAGCGTAGTTCCTTTTATGCACGTAAATTTGCAGATAATAGAATGAGAAAGCAACTCTTCTGCAATGAACCTGGAGAACTGGGTATGGCAGCTTTCTGCTGGAAGTTACACCCCAGCAACGATTGAAAAGAAACCAGCCCCCAAAAGTCATCTTCACGTCAACCCGTGCAAGTGCCAAGCAGGTTGTGACTTGCGACACGGTCAAATGCGACGGACGTAATTACCAACGAGCCCCCTACAGCTGCAGAGGTTGGTTCCAACATCTCTTTCAACCGGTACACTACCACATCGAGCTAGAAGTCACCTTTATATATCTCGGCTCCCTCAGCGAAGGGATCGCAATACTGAACTCCTCGGCAAACAGTTTCTCCGCCAACATGAGAAAGAGCGCGTGGAACCGCCAGAAGTCACGCTGGCACCAACATCAAAATTCGGATCTATCAGTTGAGGATCCGTTCGGTTGTATTCCATTGGTCCCTAACATGGCCCATAGAGGCAGATGATGCTCAATCGCTCAACTTTCTTGATCGTCTTCGAACGCTCCTTGGCGTAGGCCTCAGTCACAGGATCCGGAATGAACAAATTTGAAGACGTGCTTCCGGCCATTAGGCGCCGCATCGTTGGCAAGAAGCAGCGACTGAGCCGCAGACGTGACAACTCCGAGATAAAGAAGGACCGCTTGCCCCTACCATTATTTGGAAAAAGCAAAGTGGAGGCCAGCAAAGACATGGCTTAACACCCTGAAACTAAACCGGAATGCAAACCCAGTGGAGGTTTCCGCTGCCATGGAGATATTGGGATTTATTCTGGATGCAAATCGCAATGTTTTTCACCAAAGAACGGGATTCATGACTCACTTTTATCTCCCAACATTCGTGTGCAGGGAAAGCTAAATAGCTTGCGTCCTGAACCAAGGAAGCCAAGTTAGTAACTACTGCAAGAACAGCATACCCCGCGCACTCGCTTCCGGAGAGTGCATGGGAGAATTTGCACCAGCTCCAGCCGAAAACCCATACTAACGCTCTGTTTCGACTTTTACTTTTACGTCTACCGAATTTCGTTTTTTTGTCTACTGTCTACTTGTCCCTCCAGAAAATATATCTCAGATATTGGTTCTTACCCGTATGCTGAAACTGTAATTGACGTCAAAATTACGTTTTACTTCTACTAAATTTCCGGTTTTTGTCGGATTCCTGCCGAACTACTTGCCGGCAAAAACATTTAAGTTCAGAGATGGACAAAAATGTCTTCCAACTCATAAGGGTAAGTGTTGCCAAAGTCTTGTCACAATAAAATATACTTCTATCGAACTTCCGGTTGTCACCGGATTCTGGGCAAACTTAATGTCGGGCGAAAAAAAAAAGTATAGACAAGGCCTGAGCAGGTCTTCTTACCCCTAAACCGTCCTTGCTATTAGACGAAACAAATTTTTGTTTATATAATAAACTGATTTCTTGTGTGGTACCCAATCCTGGTTTTTGCCGGATTCCGGGCGAATACAAGTTTCGATATGGATTCAGCTGGTCTCCTTCCCCCTAAACCGAATTTGTTATTAGACCAAAAGAGCTTTTTTTTTTTTTTTAAATGAACTTTTTGCATCTATGGTACGAATTTCCTGTTGTCACCGGAGTCCGCGCGAACTACTTGTCGGAAGAAAAAAATAAAGTTCAGAAATGGAATCAGTATGTTCCCTTACACCTAAATCGATTGTCATATTATCATAAACTAATATGTTTAACTTCCCTTAATTTTTCACCCCCTCCACCCTTTCAAGCAGCCCTAGAAAGGTTTTCCACGGGCAATTTTTGTGGACATATTGTTCAGCGATTTATTTATTGTCCAGTGATAGGGAGTTCTTGTGCTTATTTGTTCATAGTAATATGTAGGTAGAGAGAGAGACGGGTTTAATCGAGAGAATTGGCAGTTTAGCACTGAAAGGATTGTATTAAAAAAAATTGAACATAAAACACTGAACGGTTCTAGCCATGAACGGTAGTGCCGAGCGGAGGTAACGCTCCGTGTTGCATTTAATCAGCTCGAAGCCTTCCCGCTGGGGAGTTTCGGCTGGGCCGCCTAGTCTTTCCGCAAACATACCTGGAACTGGGGTCTAGGCGAGAACCCCCCGGCGACCCCCCCCCCCCGGACAATAAACCCCGCAAAAAAAACCCGGCTAAGACCCCCCCCCCCCCCCGAATCCTTTACATTTAATACGTTTCGGATCCCAAAAACTAATGTCAACTAACTGCAGCTTCCTCGGCAAGAAGGGGAAGTAATTGAGAAAGGATTTGTTGGGGGGAGGGGGTGGGTCGTTACACTGAGTGGCACGGGTTTTGATCTTTCGATTTTAACACCTCACTGACCACAGCTTCAGGTGAATGCGTGTGTTAGTTCACTTCAGCAATTATTCTGTGACCATCAACCTTCACCTTCGCTTTACACTCCCCTCCCTTGTATATATTTGTTCTGCCTAAGCTTAACGCATTAAAAACTAAGAACACATCCAGCCAGCACTTTTTGCTTCACATATACATACCCTTTGTGCACGCACAAGCTTATTCTTACACTTGTTACTGGATGTCCACTGTACTTCAGACATTTTTGTGCAGTCAAGTCTGCGAATAAAGTTGCGTCCAGTTATTCTACTCTTCTATATCCGTCAGTAGGTACATGAGCTAATTCGGGTATCCTGCTAATCCCCTGTACTATAGGTAGCGTAGGGATTAAATATTCTTTGAGCCCAAGCTGACTTTGAAACATTTATTCAAACAATGTTTGCAACGGATACGTCAGCTATGATTTTTCATCAGCGATATTTCGGCCCTTCTTGGCAAGGGTCCTCGTCAGGCTGTCAATCTTCTGGTTCAACTTCGGGGAAGGAAACAAACCTGTTTGAATAAGCGTAGGGATTCCTTGGGACTAGGAGATTCTTTTGGGATTGTCTTTTTTTATACGGGGAGGGGGGGGGGGGTTCACCGGGTTTTTTTTTATACCGAGTTTTTTTCGGTACCGTTTTTCTTTTAGCCGGGGGGGGGGGGGGTAGTCGAAACCCCTGGAACTGATATTCTAACTAAAGCTGCTACCCAGAATTGCACCCCCTGGAAGACAAAGTCACTTTTACCAGTATAGTCCATGAAAAATTTAAGTGAACTAGTGGGCTCCACTGACAGTAATATTGTATTTGTCCGCGAGAAAGAAAGTAACTGGTTTCCACGTTACAGAGAGACGATGTGGATTTACCGAGCGATTTTTCTGCACTTTCGTCGCTTCCGGCTCGCTTGAAAAACTCGCGAGTTTCTTGTCCGAATTGATCATGTCGTTTATACTAGGTATTTCCCATCACCAACATCGGTGTTGACTAAACTGTAGCCGATTATCTACGGGTCGTGACGTCGCACGAAAATTCAGTATTTTCCATTTACGAACGGAACTGATTGTCCCTAGAACGGTTTATAAGTGTAAACGCGTCCGGTGCCTCGCTGGCCGCTCGGCTCTATATATATAGATAGAAATATATATTCTGCAACATTAATTTAATCGAATTTTCTTATTTCTTTCATGACGTCATAAAAACGTCATGGGCCGTAGATAATCGGTCAAAGTTTAGACAGTACCCCAACATCAAGTTGTCCTTGCCCTGAAAACTCTTACGCCTAGCGAGGGCTGCCGCACTGTACCATTACCTGCGTTGACATAGATGGCTGCCATTATTTATTTATTAATAAAAAAAGCTGTAACCTTAGCAGCTACTTTAAAGATAAATGTAAGTGGAATGCACGAAGCCTCCTACAATAAAGACGCATAGGCGTCAATCAAGATGTGTCGAACCAACATTGCAGTTTTTTTTATAATTGTAAGCGTCGACTCATGGGCTGCAACAGTGACAACGATGTGTTGCGGAAGGCGATCAGTCCCATGAACAAAATGCCTGAGGGTTTATTCTACTCTGTGGCCAGGGACGGCATAGTGACAGAATCCATATCAGTATTTCGTCCTCCCGTTTGATTCCAAGAATTTTAATCTGTTTTGTCTTGGTTTCATTGTTTCGGAATATGAGATGATAGGATATGATAGACGAAGATATGTATCTTAGAAGGAACCGCCTCGTTATTTTCATTTGCCACACCCGTCATTGTTGACCTTCTGGACTCTCGGATGTTGTCGAGTAGACACCGTTTAGAGTTCTGAAACATGAGCGACCGGATACTTAGGATTTCGTAAGATTTATCCGTCCCTCAATCGGTCCATGCCTTTTTGGGATCCCAAAACGTAAGTAGAGGGATACGTATGACATCCCAAAAGTTGTCCGTCTGTAAGCACGATAACTCTCGAAGGGAATGAGATATTTTGATGAAACTTGGTGTGAGGATTCTTTGGGTCATCGGACAAGTCAAGTTCGTAGATGGGCTTTGTAGCCCTACATTTAGGGGTGGGGGAGGGGGTTCAAATTAAGGGGCAAACAAAATATTTTGAAACAGATAATGTGAAAGTTGATTATGGAGTAAGAAGGCACGCTGAAAACGACGAGGAAAACCATTTTCTCGCCGGACAAATAGTTCGTCCGGAATCCGGCAAAAACCGGAAAGTTTGTTAAAAGTAAAACTATTATTTGATGTTGATTAGATATTCGATTTAAGTGTAAAAAGACTTCCTGAACACTTGTGTGGAAATCATTTTCTACCCGGACAAGTAGTTCGTCCGGAATCCGGCCAAAACCGGGAAATTTGTTAAAAGTAAAAGTTTTATTTGTAGTTGATTAGAAATCCGATTTAGGGGTAAGAAGTGATACTGAATCCGTATATGACAATAATTTTTTACCCGGACATATAGTTCGTCCGGAATCCGGATGGAACCGGAAAATTTTTATAAGTTAAACTTTTGTTTGAAGTTGATTAGATGTTCGATATTGGGGAAAGAAGATACGCTGATTCGTTTCTTAGCTTTCTTTTTTCACCGGACAAGTAGTTTCGGAATTCAGTCGAAACCGGAAAACTGGCAGAAGTAAGACAGGAAGTTTTCGTCAAAATGGATATGACTTATAGGGGTAAACACACATGTTGAATCCATATCTGAACTTGGTTTTCACAGATGATTAGCTATTCGACCTTAATCTGTTTCTGAATTTTGATACCAAAAATGTTAAAGGAGTCTGGTGAAGACTGAACCTGGCGAAGACGAGACCCAATTGTCTAGATCAAATATTGGATTTTTGGGATCCCATCGAAACCTTTGGTCTTGTTCCATCTGTCAACGCGATAGCTGTCGAAGAGTTTGAGGCATTATTCAGACTTGTGTTTGGATCTTTTGCGGTCCAAGTACCAGGTGAAGTTCGTAGATGGGCCCCTAACGCTATATTTAAAGGTTGATAGGAGGTTATAAATATGACGTCGGGAATTTTTTCAGTTAAGGTTGCTGAAACTACAGATATACGATTAAAAAGTGATTTTGAATCCGTAGGCTAACTAATTTGTTCTTGGGATCCCAAAACGTAAGTGGAGGGATACCTATGACTTCGCAAAAGTAGTCCGTCTGTCCGTCCGTCTGTCAGCACGATAAATCTCGAAGAGAGTGAGATATTTTATTGAAACTTGGTGTGAGGATCCTTTTGGTCAAGGGAAAGGTCGAGTTCGTAGATGGGTCTCATAGCTGCATATTTAGGGGAGGAGTTTCAGATAAAGGGCGATTTTTTTTTTTAAAAACTAATGAGATAATTGATTAAGGGGTAAGAAGACACGCTGAACATGGATATGAAAGCCGTTTTCTCACCTGACAAGTAGTTCGCCCGGAATCCGGCAAAAACCAGAAAGTTTGTCAAAAGTAAAATTTTATCGGAATTTGATTATGTGTCCGGTTCAGGGGTGAGGACTAAGGAGACATGCTGAAGCCGAACATGAAAATTATTATCGCAGCGGAGAGATAGTTCACCCGGAATCCGGCAAAAAACGAACAATTTGTCAAAAATAAAAGTTTAATCTGACGTTTATTAGAGATTCGATTTAAGGATATGGAAACATGCTGCATCCGGATATGAATTTTTGGATCGCCCGGAATCTGGCCAAAACGGAAATTTTTTTAAAAGTAAAAGTTTTATATGAGTTTCATTAGGAGTTCGAGCTACGGGTAAGAAAACATGCTGAATTCGTCTATGACGATCATTTTCTACCTGTGCACATAGTTCGCCACGAATCCGGCTGAAATAGGAATTTTTTTTTTAAAGTTGACGTTCTATCTGAAGTTGATTAGAGGTTCGACAGAGAGGTAAGGAGATACGCTGAATCCGTTTTTGAATTTTTTTTTTTTTGCAAGACAAGTAGTTCGCCCGGAAGCAGTTCGGTTCTTATCGAGTCGTGTGGAATGTCATGTTGGGGTGTAATTAAACTATCGATATACCGGTAAGAAGTCATGCTGAATCTGTAATTGATATTGTTTTTCTCGTCCTACATGTACTTCGCTTCTTTGTCGAATCGTGTGGAATGTCACTGCTAGAGTAAGCAGAGACCTGTCTGCTTTGTCGTCTTGTTTGATTGATAGTTCGAAGGGAAGATGGGTAAACCAGAAATTCTGCAGGCTTTCTGCTAACTTTTTCCTTGTTAGGGTAGTAGAATTTCGGTTTGAAGGTAAAAAGGCATGGACGGCCAATCTCCATGCTTCGTCTTAAGTTGATAGTTCTGACGGAAGCGGTTATTGGTGACAATTTCACCGGTTTGTGCGTGTTTCTGGGTCCCAAACTAATTTAAGGGATATTTTTGACGTGAATTTGTCAGGACGTCCGTTTGGAACAGCAGGATTTTTTTTTTTTTTTTTTTTTACATAACTTGGCTTACGGATTTTTCTGGCCAGTGAACTTTCTTAGGTGGACGTCATTGTTAGACATTTGTCGGGGGAAGAGATTTAGAAACGTAGGGGTAGAAAAAGAGTTTCGGCGGAACAGATTGGAGGATTCATTATGTGTCTAGTTTTTGCTTGTTTGACCGGAATACGGATGGGGAAATGTTTTGGCACGCTTAGAGTGGAGGACGAGACTTTGCGGGAAGAACAAGCATAAACCGTAGATGTAACATTTATGGAACCGGACCGGATCCACTGGGGGGAGAAATCTTGTGGCATGTTAAACAGGACCGTATCCAGGTATTTGTTTCAGGGTGGGACTTAACCTCTGATTATTTGTGTATGTTTGAGGGGGGGGGTCGACCCCCTCCTCCTGGATACGTCCTTGTCTATAACTCTCAAACAAGTGATCCGATTTGGATGAAACGCGATAAGATCACATGTCTCAGATATTCCATTTACAGGTCTGGACCTGATCTGCAACTATTGGCGGGGGGGGGGGGGGGGATTCTGTGGGTTCGATTGAATGATTGGATCTAGATGGGACTTCATAGTTGGCAAGTGTACTTGTCCTGCCTATTCAATTGACAGGTGTTGACTGGATGGATCCCAGAAATCCGGAGGAACGCCTAAGATAGTCGCAACATGCGGACTAGAATGTCATAAGGCAGAGATGTACGTTTTATAAATAAAAAGGGGGGAAGGGGGGGGGGGCATGATATAGCACTGCGGGGGTTAGAGGGTGTCATGGAAGAGCCCGTGTACCTTGACAGTGGCGAACCCTAGCTGATCTACATAGCCTACTACCTACCCTTGCAAGTGCCATATGATCTTTCAGCTCTTGTTAGTTTTAGTGGAGTGTTCATTTATGAAGAGCTCACTCTTAAGGCCGCCTTGAGTCGCCTTTCGGTTTCTACCCTTTTTTGTGAAATTGACCACGGTTGGCGATATAAAATTGTGATGAAGTTTCGTTCAGTTACAGACCCTAGGGTCTGGAAGTACCTTTTGAAGTTTTTCCACCCCATTCATGGAAAACTAGGTCCATATTGCCCAGTGATTAAGCTCGTGACTGGACAACGATTAGAGTTGGGACGATCAAGCCTTGTGTACTTGGGAGATCTTAAAAGTCTCAGAGATCATAATCATCTTCTAGGAGTCCCTTTCCCCTCCAACTGTAGGGTCACGGAATTCCGTAACTCGACACTGGTTTTAGTTGGTATGACAAAAAATGCTTGTGAATGAAACAAATTTCGACAAGTCCCAGCTTCTCCGTTCTTGGTTCATGGGGCAACTGGGCCCAAGTTGCCCGCGTATTAAGCTATCAGCGCGAGTTATTTTGGCGACGTTAAGATAAGCTTGATACACATATGGCTTGCTTCCTTATTCGCTCCATCGCCTGCTATACTCTCCTTTTAAAGAGACTAATGGCCTGCAAGACCGCACACAAACAAAAACATTTAAATGAACACCTTTGACCAAATTAGCGATTTGAAAATCATCCTCCTTGATCCCCTCCCACGCCCCAGTAACTAACCCTGCTGGTGGTGGAAGTGTCAGACTTCCACCACCATAGTTAATAAAGGCACTATAGTTAACATGTTGCTAATTGAGGATTTGGTATAAAAATGTCAGGTAACATTTTCTTTGAAGAAGATTTGCCTCAAATGACACCTTTTTCGCGAGCGTCTGTTAACTTGTTTCGTCCTAATTATTCTGACATGAGCTCCCGCGTTACATGGGTCTGAATCCTGTGGCTTCATTCTTTGTGTGATTCTATACAAGGTATAATAAACATCTTCACAGTTAAGAGGTTCATGATTGATAGAGAAGATACCCCGAACAATATCTCGCTCTACTCTTTCACATTCCAGCCTTTTGCATATGTTTATTTGTACACAAACTAAAATATACACTGCAACTGAACCACCCCCAGAAAAAGAGCGTGTATTGTGTATGTATTCATTTATTATGAAGAAAGGATAGAAAAACGTATCCAAAAATGGACGTGTTCAAGGAAAGAAGAAATAACTAGTGTTCGATTGAGGAAAATTTGTGGTCTGTTAAGTTTGTTCGAAAAGTCGTAGCTTGAATACTCCTTGAGCCCAAGCTGAATTGGAAACATATATTCATAAAATGGATAAAAACGGAAACGTCAGCCATATATGCTTTGGCAGCGATATTTCGGCCCGTCTTGTCATGGGTCCTCGTCAGGGTCGTCAGACTGTCGAACGTCAGGGACAACGTTGGGGAACGGAAGAAACGAACCTGCAATAAATAACTGGAGCTCCTAGCGTCTATAAATATCATATTTTGCCAATTACTTTCGGGAGAGCATTGTAGGGAAAAAAATAGTGTTGAGATTTCATTTTTGACACAGCTGCTTTTTTTGCAGCTCGATTGTCGTCGCCCCAGTCGAGCAGCAAAAAACAGCAGCCGTGTTGTAGCATAAGGCGTAGCTGGTTTATGTTACTAAATTTCATGTGGATAGCTGATTGTATTCGCTTACGTTCAAAGAAGCAGAACCTTCACTGTCCCTCCTCTACAGCTAATTTGTCTTCTTTCAGTTATGCCGCCGGTGGATCTTGAGTCATCTAGTGTATATCAGCAAGCTACAGAGTACCTGGAAACCGAGGAGGATAAGATGTTGACGAGAATCCAACGGTTCAATGACGAGCAGCAAGCGGGCTATTTGAAAACGCAGTCTCGGGTCCTTCAAGAAAGAAACATGCTTCTGAGGTAAGTCTATTGGCCATATACCGACGGCTTATGTCGATTTTATAGAGGTTGGCGCGTCGCTGGGGCAGAATATCCCTGCAGTTCTAAAGCCTTAAGGTTACTGATAGTCGCCGGATTCTGAATCTCGCTTGTTTCTCTTATTACCCATGGCAGGTATAAAATTGCTGAGAAGTGCTCCGGAGGTAATCAATCTCAGGGAAAACGATTATTGTAGGGCGAAATTGATGTGGAGTGTAAAAGAATGAATTGAACTGACTTAGATTTCTCCCTTCAAATAACGTTTAATATTAGTTATCCGTGAAACCAACAATTGAGCTCTCAAAGAATCTCCAAACACAGCTCAGGCCATCTCTCATACAATCAGTTATGCTCGCTATGAGCACTGTAGGTTTGTTCCAGTACACTTCGTTTATTACCTTGCTCGAACACCTTAATGTGAAAGTCATACATTTTCAGAGTGAGCCTCATCTGACACGTTCCACGCGAGAACACATGTTAGTTCACTTAGTAACGCAATCCCTTCGCGTAAATCGTAATTGGGTCTCCAATCACAGTATTGCTTCCAGTTTTGCTTAGTATAAACCCCATAGGCTTGCAATTTGACAGAATAAGATCGTGTCGGGGACGTATGTTAGTGATCCGACCAAATAGACTTAAGAACTCGACACAATGCCCTAGGAAGACTTCCGTTCCTGGGTCAGACCATTTTTCAGGGAGTTAAGGAAGAGAGAATCCGGAAATTACTGACTTGCCTAGGTTGCGAACAAATGGTCCGATTCAAGTGGAACTTTATGGGTCATAAGAACTGATGACCTAGATATGCAAAGTATGTGTCCGAACCCCATGCGGCCATGGCTGTGGGAGTTGCGCGGAGGGGTGGTCAGAAAACCTTGTGACATGTCCGAGTCGTATTCGGCCACAGTGGTAGAGGGGGGGGGGGGGGGGGGGGGGGGGTCCCGGAAATGTTGTGGCTCGCATAGGGGTTAAACGAGTGGAGTGATTTGCATGAAACTTGGAAAGTAGAGAGATCGCATGCCTTAGATGGCATATTTTAGGGTCCGGACCAGATCCGAACACGGTTGGAAGGGGGTACCGGAATTTCCTGAAAAATGCTCAGATTTACTTTCTCGCTTCTCGCACCAACTACTCGTAACAAGTGCCATATGAGCTCGTAGCTCTTGTTTATGGCACTTGCCCTATGGCCAAGTGCCATATAGCGATTGTAATTTCTGTCCGTCAGTCGGTCCCGGCTTTGCTAGTTCGGGCACTTCCAGATAAGCTACGACGATGAAACTTTGCAGGTGTATCAGGGACCGGACAGATTAGATTAGAAATATTCACTCCCCGGTCCGACCATCTGGAGCGGAGTGGAGGGAGAGGGAATCCGGAAAAATTAGGAAAAATAAGATTTTTAGCTTACGAACGGGTGATCGGATCTTAATGAAACTTGATATATGGAAGGTCCTCATGTCTCAGACATTCCATTTTAAATCCAGACCGGATCCGGTGACATTGGGGGGGGGGGGGTGGAGGGGGAAACCGGAAATCTTGGAAAACGCTTGGAGTAGAGACCCGGATGAAACTTGGTGGAAAGAACAAGCACAAGTCCTATATACGCGACTGACATAGCCGGAACTGATCCGCTCAGTTTGGGGGAGTTGGGGGGGGGGCGTCAACATTTTTAGTGATCCCTCGAGTTCGGTGCTCCCTGATGTGCTAGGACGATGAAAATTGGCAGGGATGTCAGGGACCCGACCAGATTAAATAGGAAATAGTCACTTCCCCAATCCGACCATCTGAGGGGGAGTGGTGGGAGGGGGCTTGTGAACGGGTGATCGGATCTTGATGAAAGTTGATATTTAGGATGGCCTTGTGTCTCAGACGTCCCACTTTAAATCCTGACCGGATCCGATGACACTGGGGGGAGTTGGAGGAGGGAACCAGAAATCTTGAGAAACGCTTAGAGTGGAGGGATCGGGATGAAACTTGGTGGGAAGAACAATCAAAGTCTTAGATATATCATTGACATAACCCGACCGGATCCGGGCACTGCGGGGGAGCTGGGGGGGGGGGGGGGCGGATTTTTAGCGATCCCCGCTAGTTCGGCATACTTCCTGATTCGCTAGGACGATGAAACTTGGCAAGTATGTCATGGATCCGAACACATTGACTTGAGAATAGTCGTTTCCCCCATCCGACCATCGGGGGGGGGGGGGGGTGGATGGATGGGGAGTCAGTGATCGGATTTGAATGAAACTTGCCAGCTGGGAAGGGCTATCGCCTCAGATGTTCTTTGTCAAGTCCGGGTCGGGTCCGATACCTGTGGGGGGATGGGGGGGGGGGGAAACTCAAGAAACAGTTTAAAGCAGAGGGATTGGGACAGAACTTAATGGAGAGAACAAGCATTAGGCCTAGATACGAAATTGACGAAGCCAGATGGTTTTGGGGGACCTGTAGGGGGAGTTGGTAATTCCGGTAGTCGCGAGTTAGAATAGTTATATATGTAGGCTACTAAGAGAAACAAACTTCGCAGGCATATTAGTGAACCGACTTAATTGACTGAAGAACCTGACACAACATACCCCCGGAAACTTCCGATCCTAGATCCGAGCATTTTTGGGAGAGCGAGGGAAGAGAAATATGGAAATTGACTTCTGCAAATTGCGAACAAGTGGTCTGATTCGAGTGAAACTTAATGGGTGATAAGAATCGATGGCTTTCGACATGTAAAACATGCGTTCAACTACATGCGACCACGGTCTGGAGAATGGGGGGGGGGGGCTTTCGACATCCACAAGAATCAAAGGGATGGACAAAATGGCAGGCAAGTTCGACAATGCCGAGTTCATGCGGCGTAGATTTGTTATTTGGACTCCGTGCCGGATTTGGCCAAGGTAGGGGAGGGGCACCGGAAATTTGCAGATAGGCTTTGCTCTGATTTCAGTAAAACATGATGGACGGGAAGAGCGGATTAAGAGATACGACGTTTATATTTCCAAGTCCTCTTCGTCCACAGTGGGGGAGTTAGAGGGAGATTGCCGGAAACTTTGAGGCTCGCAGAGGGGTCAAACGATTGCATCAATTTAAATGATACTTGGAATGTAGAGAGAGAGCATATACCCTAGATGACATATTTTAGGGTCCGAACCGGATCCGAAGGGGGCGGGGGGGGGGGGGGGGGGTTACCGCAATTTTCCGAAAATGCTCTGGAGCGAAACTTGATAGATGGTATAAAAGAAGATGCTTTGGATGATCCATTTTCTAGTCCGAACCAGATTCGGCCACGATAGGGGGGGGGGGGGGATGGAGGGAGTACCCGAAATCGTGTAGCAAGTCTAGTGATCAAACGAATGGACTTATTGGGCTGAAACTTGGAAGTTTGAACAGTAATTCGTATTTGCTACAGATAATTCGAGGTGATGCCGGAGATGCTTGGAACTGAGTGAAGCCAAATATCCTATTTCTATTTCCGAACCGCATTTTTGGATGGCGGGTGTATTTGTGGTGTTCTAATCTACTTTCTTGTACCGCCTACTCGTTACAAGTGCCATATGAGCTCGTAGCTCTTGTTGTTGTTGAAAGTTGTAAGTGAGGGAATTAAGGTTGTTATTAAGTTTTTGGGGAAATAGTTTACCGTTTGGTGAGAAGAGAAATTGTTTTGGTAATTCTTCTGCCCAATGTGTGGGATTGCGAATGATGACTTGAGCCATTTTATGTCTGAGTTTAGAAAGCTAAATGTCTTTCCGAGGTATTTGGTGAAGGAGTGTTTGGTAAGTGGATATCTAAAATAATAAAAGTAAACAATTTTGTGACGAGAGATTGTTAAGGAAATTCCTCCGGATTGGTTTGGGCCTCCGCGATTCGTTTATTTAATAGTTATTATTTTTTTCTTTGTATATTGTTAGTAGCATATGTTTATTCAAACTAATGATAACACTAAATGTTTTTGTCATGGCTTTGAGCTTTCGTGGAAAGTCTATTCTGTTCTATTCTATGCCCTTGGTGTCCGTTTATTAGTTGAAATAAATAAATAAATAATCAAGGCGTGCTCTTTTTCAGTTTACTGGCAGCCAAGCGGAAGGACCTGTCCTATTCCCCTATCCACAAGGCGTCGCCTTCGTCAGGAACCGTTTCCAGGAGGCCTGAGAGGGAGCCAAGCTCTTTCTCGTCTGCATTGTCGAGAAGTGTAAGTTCATCGTTTCTAATAGATGGCGTGTTGTTTATGCGTTGAACTGTTAGTTTGTCATACAGTTCAATTCAGTTATATTCAAGAAAGCCATAACACAGACAATCCGTCTAGTAGGTTTCGTGTCACATCAACATAATACAACAAAATAAGAAACAGATTTAAAATTCAGCTGACAGTAGCCCGGTCAGTAAATATGTCCACTTGCGATAGTTATATGGTTAACAATAGTATAAATATAGCATAAAAATACATGGTCGTGAAATAAAACTTTATACGAAAATTATATAATTACGAAAGCTAACAAATAACAACACTAAAGTCATTTACAAGTCATTCTTGTTATTATACAATTTTACGAAACTAGGCACAAAGCAGTTCACGTAACGAGTGTGGCTGTGCGTTTGGGGCTGTAATTTCAGTACTGGTAAAGCGACCGCTCTTGCTGGCCTCACCCTCTCAGCGCTGAAATCCGGAGGGAGGATGTCACGGAGGACGTGATTCTCAAGGATCTTAATACCAAAAACTGTCGATAACTGAAAACTGTCGATGTAGGAATGCCCATAAGTGTAGTTTTTCCCTGGTAGTTGATCCGTGGAACAGTGTCGCCGAAGATTCGGTTAGTGCTGAACAGAGCAAAATAACTCAGAGAGTAATGCAAAGACCTATCCTTCCCACGCATCAAAAATGGGCCTCCGTCGCAGCGCCGCCCAGCTGGCTTTGCGAGAGAAGCTTCAGCAAACTGTTCGTGTGTGCAGTGGCGGTCGTAGAAAATTCTAGCAAGGCTAGGATGCGGTGCAAACATCGAAGTTCAGATCAGAGCCAGCGCTCGTTAATGACTGGTTGAGTTTCAGTAGGGATGTTCGTGTCCTCTAGCTGAGCTAGTGTCGCTGCGATTTGACTGTGTGTCACTTTTTCAAAGTTCGCGCATTACTCTCTCGAGTTGTTTTGCTCTGTATATAGATAAGATTTGCAACTCTATTCAGTATGACTACTCACTGTTTCTTCAAGTCATGTAGATGCAAAAGCCTTTTTGATGCAGTATACTATTATCAGTAATTTCAGCGGTACTCTCTCGCATGTTGATACCTCTTTGAGAGATTAGGTGAAGAATCAATAATGATAATATTAATATAATGCAACAGAAACGGCCTTCGCCTTCAAAAAAAGGAGTAATCATTACTGAAAAAGCAGGCATGATCTCCGTGTAGTCTCATCCACCATCCGAAACTCTTCTGTGAAGAGTGGAAGTTACTATCATCGTATTGTTGGCCGTTGGTACACCAAGACTGCAGGCCTGCGAGGCCACGCTGAGTTTTTTATGTAACTGATCAGGGTTGCATGAGGATAGATAAGCTAGGCACAGCACAGTGAAAATAATTAATCGCACATTATTGCCCGTGTCCTACCAGTGTGTAGACAGCACGCCTCATACAATCTCAGAAAGAAATGACAGTGGATGGGTACGGAACTTGCCGGAATCTTACACCAGGACATTCGACGAGAGAGGATCATGATTAACTAGAAAGGAAGGAGTATAGATTTTACTATATAATGGGTGCTGTCAGTGTCATATCCTTACCCAGGATTGTTTTAGGTAGCAGCTTTCGTGGACAAACCGAAAAGTGTAGCCCGCCCAAAGGATGCCTTGTTTGATTTGGATTTCTTAGACGTTGGCGAAGAAGGTGTGGAATCAGCTATGGAGGCATTGGAGGAACCGCTCTCTACCGTGAAGGAAGAAGGGGAAATGGACGGTACGTTGCCTTTAAATTTCGAGCAGATGTCCGCAAAGCCGCTTCTTCTGTCTGTCAAGACTCCCGGCGATCTTATTCCGGCGCTTATGGGTGTTACGACGACTGTATTGGTGTGCAGTTGGTGTGCGAAGACCGCATTCTCAATCTGATGTTGGATCAATTGAGGATCAAGAAATCCATGATTGGCAAACAATACTCCAAACTTCAGAAACTCTTAACTTGTATGGTAATATAAAATATGTGTTTGGGTTTTAATATAAGGTCATACTTGATCCTGCTACACTGAAAACTCAGTTCCAGCTCCGATCGAACAGTCTGCCGATCTTCAGTAAAATAAACTTTTTAGTAGGAGGAAAGCTGGCACGGGAGAGACTTACCTTTGCCCTCTTTGCAAGTTGCAAGAGGAGGATTTGAACCACTTCCTCCTAAGAGTGCCAAGCGCTGTCGCATTAGTTTGTTGGGGGTGGGTTGGTATTGCTTCCCGGTTTCCTGAAATCTACGAACGCCAAATGCATCGTAGAAGTATGTAAGTATGTTACTAAAGCGTTTAGACTCAGGAAAGAAAGTTTAGCCTAGTCTGTGTACCATAATAGCTTTATAGGTGTAACAGTTTATTTGTAAAGTGACACGTGTATTGAACCTTGGATGGCCTTTTGGCTTAATAAACAAACGTTATTATTATGGCGAGGGATGTAGTAAGCCGGAAGAAAACATGGTAAATCTTCAAGGTGCTATACATTCATCAAGTGTCAGGATGGCCTAGGACGTCAGGATGGTGGGTTCAATGTGGAGACAGGTGGCCAATTCCCACTAAGGTTTGCAGACCGAACTTACAATAGGCTATGGGCAACATGGGTACTCCATACCACTTTCTTTTGTCTGGTGAAAGGAGATTAGAAGAGACGGGGCTTGGCTAACAAATAACATATTCGAGGCTAGATGGATATGTGGTACAAAAGGTGACCACTTTCCCGATCCGACCATCTGGTGGGGGAGTGGAGGGAGGCGGAATCCGGAAAACCGAGGCATTATTAACTATCGAACGGGTGATCGGATCTTAATGAAACTTGATATTTCGAAAGGCCTCGTGTCTCAGACGACCCAGTTAAATTCCGGACTGGATCCAATTACTTTGAGGGAAGTCAGAGGGGGAAACCGGAAATCTTGGGAAACGCTTAGAGTGGAGGGATCGGGATGAAAATTGCTGAGAAGAAAAAGCACAGGTCTTAGATATATCGCTGAAAAAACCGGACCGGATTCGGCCACTGTGTGGGGAGTTGCAGGAATTCCGGCGACCCAGCGAGGTTGGTACTTCTTGATGTAGTCTACTAGGACGATGAAAGTTGGCAGGCATATCAGCGACCTAGACAGACTGACCCAATAGTTATTTTTCCAATCCGACCATCGTGGGGGAGTGGAGGGATGGGGAATCGGAATCTAGTGGCATGAGTAACTTTTTAACGATCGGAATTGAATGAAACTTGGCAAGTGGAAAGAGCTATCGTATCAGATGTTCGATTCAGTTCTGGACCGGATCCGATACGTGTGGGGGAAGCTGGACGGGGGCACCGGAAATCTCGTGAAACGCTTACAGTTGAGGGATCAGGATGGAATTTGGTGGGGAGAACAATTATAAGCCCTAGATACGTTCTTGACAAAACCAGATTGTATAGGAGTTGTTGGAGCCAGATGGAGGGTGTTCCCCGGAATTCCGGTGATCGCGAGTTAGGATACTTGCAGATGTGCTAAGGACGATGAAACGTGGCAGGCATATTAGTGACCCGACACAATAGATTTAAGGACCCGGACAATGCCCTAGGAAAGTTTCCGTTCCTGGATCCGACCTTTTTTCTGGGAGTTGAGGGAAGGGTAATCCGAAAGCTACTAACTTCCGTAGGTTGTGAACGGGTGGTCCAATCCGAGTGAAACTTTATGGGAGATAAGAACCGATGATCTAGGTATGAACACATGTGTCCGAACCACATGCAGCCATGTTTGGGGCAGTTGGAGGGGGGGGGACTTTCTGGCATACACATAAAAAGCAAACGAATGGACCGAATGGGATGTGAGTTGGACAGAACCGAGTTTAAGCGGCCTAGATTTGTTAGTTGGCGTCCGGACGTCCCGCCACGGTAGCGAGGATGATGAAACGGGAACCGGAAATTTGCAGATATGCTTCGATTCGAGTCGAAATTGATCAATGTGAAGAGCAGATGTAAGAGATGCAACACTTATGTGTCCGAGCCATATATGCCACAGTGGGTGGAGTTGGAGGGGGAGTCCCAGACTTGTGGCTCGCATAGTGGTCAAACGAGTGGAGCGATTTGAATCAAAATTGGAGAGTAGAGAGATCATATGGCGTAGAGACATATCTTAGGGTCCGGACTATCCGAGCACGGAGAGGGGTGGGATGGCCGGAATATCTCGAAAAATGTTCAGATTCTAATGAAACTGGATAGGTGATAAGAGAAGCTTTGGATGATCCATAAATGCGTCTGAACTATATTCGGCCACGGTGGGGGGAGTTGGAGGTGGTGAGTGCCGAAAATAGTGTGGCAGGTCTAGGTATCAAACGTGTGGATCTGAACTTGGAAGGTAGAAAATTCATTTGTCTTCGATGATCCAAGGCGATGCCAGAAATGCTCAGACTAGAGTGAAACTGGATATCCTATTTCTAGGTACCTAGGGGGTTGAAGGGGGAATTTTAGGATGTTCTCATCTACTTTCTTGCGTCACCTGATACCTAGTCGTAACAAGTGCCATATGAGCTCGTAGCTCGTGTTAATCGTTTGTCCTAGAAGAAATAATTATTTTATGTCTATGTCAAGATCAAAGGTTTCGATGGGATCCCAAAAGTTTTAATATTTTTTGAATTCTTGATCCAGACAATCGAGTCTTCGCCAGACCCCTTTACTATTTTGCTACTTATCTATAATCGACCGCTTTGAGCACGTACAAAAAAGATGTTATCGTTTTGAAGTTTTGTGACAACTTACGGCCAAACAGCTATCAAATGAGAAATCAAGTTCAGATATGGATTCAGCAAGCATGCGTACTCCAATACCTCATCTCTATTCGACTTCTTTTTTTTTTTTTTTTTTTTTTTTTACCAAATTCCTCGTATTTTAGCAGCCTTCCCGGCGAGAGCAAAAGAGCTAGTGACATTGAGAGCCGACTCTGTCGATCCAGATTTCCTGGTTGTTGCAAATTTTGCAAGCTTACATTCAACATATCTCCTTACCATATCTCCTTACCTTACAGGGTCCTCCTAGACCGAATCCCTACTCAACTTCAGAAATCTCATTAGTTTATAAAACATATCATTACTCTTAATTCGAAACCCCCCCTCCTCAGCCTCTAAAAATAGGCTATATAGGCTATCTACGAACTTTGCCTGTACTTAGCCAGTGAAGCCTCATACGAAGTTTGAATAACATACCTCACCCCCCCCCCCCACACACGACAGACTGTCACACTACCATGACTAAGCCCAAAGAATACGTACGCTAGGTGTAAATGTAAATAGTCTTTGAGTAAACCCAAGAAACATTGCGAACTGTACACGCCGGAGTCACGAGTTGTCGCCCCTTAATTTGAAGCCCCTCCCAGGGGGGGACTGGTATGAAATCTGAAGACCCTAGCCGGGTGGGGTGGGTCATTTTTGCCGCGATTTAGCAGATTTTATTTGGGTGGTCCTCTAGGGTGTTTTTTTTTTTACACTGACCCAAGCAACATATCATTTAGCAGGAAATCACACGGACGAAACAGCTGGGACAAAGAGACCTATAGATCTCTTATTCTGAAACATCGTACTAGTACAAGTACAAGAAGCCCATTCACTTTCCCGTCAAAGCAAACTGACTTTGGAAACAATTGTACTAAATTAAGTTAACATTTCGATTATAAGCATACAGTCCGGTAATAGTAGTAAAGCGCGGACTTCTTTCACATGTCTTTTGGTGCCACCGAATGCTGCTGATGAGCTTCATCGTGCCTCCTTACACCAAGACGCAGACTATGCTTCGTTTCCGAGGTCAACAAGACCAAAGGTTTTGATGGGATCCCAAAAATCTAATATTTGATCCAGGCAATTGAGTCTTTGTCTTCGCCAGATCCAGTTTTCGCCAGGCTAATCATCAGAGAAAACCAAGTGCAGATATGCCAAGTTCAGATATGCTATAAGCCATATCCATTTTGACGACACTGACCGAAACTTTCTGCTTTACTTCTGCCATATGGTTTTCACCATCGTTTCAGCATGTCTTCTTACCCCTAAATCGAACATCTAATCAACTTCAAATAAAACTTTTACTTTTAACAAACTTTCCGGTTTTGGCCGGATTCCGGGCGAACTACTTGTCCGATGACAGAATACCATCGTGTTAAGCGTGTCTTCTTACTCCATAATCGGCTATCACATTTGCTGTTTAAAAATATTTTGTTTGCCCCTTAATTTGAACCCCCGCCCCTAAATGTAGGGCTATAAAGCCCATCTGCGAACCTGACCTTACCCTTGACCCAAAGAACCCTTACACCAAGTTTCATCAAATATCTCGTTCTCTTCGAGAGTTATGGTGCTCACAGACAGACGGACGTTTTTGCGATGTCATAGGTATCCCTCCACTTACGTTTTGGGATCCCAAAAACTTACTGTAGTGGTTTATAAGCGTACCCTTCAAAGAATAAGATACAGGGTTGACAGACCAGTTCGTGCTACTAAAGATAGGAAAAATAAAATTGACGTTACATTTGACAGAGCAAAACGTATAAGTCAGCTACATTTTATTGGAGCTATATTTCGGCCCTTCTTGGCAAGGGTCCTCTTCAGGCTCAAGCCGCTCAAGCTGGAAAATGAACTTGTGGAAAAACAATTAAAGATTCATCCTTAAATATCTGATTTTGTGAATTTCTTCTCTGAAAATTGGTTGGAGTCAAAGCTGGTGTTGTGATTTCATTCTGGAAACGACTGCTCTTCTGCATTTTGATTTTGGTGTCGATTGTTTCTTATTCTTCTTTCCAACTAGATGGATACTTGTCGGCGGCATGACAAGTTCATTTTCCAGCTTGAGCGGATTGAGCCTGAACAGGACCCTTGCCAAGAAGGGCCGAAATATAGCTCTAACAAAATGTAGCTGACTTATCCGTGTTGCCCCGTCAAATATGATTCGCAGTCAGCTTGGGCTGAAGGAATATTTATCACCAAAGTATGGAACTTCAAACAGCCCACACATGCCGCCGACAAGTATCCATCTTAGCTGGAAAGAAGAAGAAGAAACAGCCGTCACCAAAATTAAAATGCAGAAGAATCTCTAGTCTTTTAACGATCAATTCGAACAGCAAAAACAGCAGCCGTTTCCAGAATGAAATCACAACACCAGCTTTAACTCCAACCAATTTCCAGAGAAGAAATTCACAAAATCAGATATATAAGGATGAATTTTTAATTGTTTTTCCACAAGTTCATTTTCCGGCTTGAGCGGCTTGAGCCTGAAGAGGACCCTTGCCAAGAAGGGCCGAAATATAGCTCTAATACAATGTAGCTGACTTATACGTTTGCTCCGTCAAATATGATTCGCAGTCAGCTTGGGCTGAAGGAATATTTAAAATTGACGTTATTAGTTTTTACTTCACCCATCTCTTGAAAGGAAACAGGAAAAAAAAGGTTACGAGGATCCGGGTATAACAAGACCAAAGGTTTCGATGGGATCCCAAAAATCTAATATTTGATCCAGACAATTGAGTCTTGTCTTCGCCAGGCTAATCATCAGAGAAAACCAAGTTCAGATATACCTCTATAAGCCAAATCTATCTTGACGACACTGACCGAAACTTCCTGCTTTACTTCTGCCAAATTTCCGGTTCGGGCCGAATTCTGAGTGAACAAATTGTCACCGTATATCCTTATCTCTATAAAAGGACATCTAATCAACTTCAAATAAAACTTTAACTTATAAAAAAAAAAATCTGGTTACAACCGGATTCCGGACGAACTTTATGTCCGGTTAAAAAATGATTGTCATATACCGACTCAGCGCATCTTCTTACCCTTAAATCTGTCACATAATCAACTTCAAATAAAACTTTTGCTTTTGACAAATTTTCCGGTTTGGGCCGGATTCCGCGCGAACTAGTTGTCCGAGTAGAAAATGCTTTTCACATAGGTGTTCAGCATGTCTTCTTACCCCTAAATCGAACATTAAATCAACTTCAAATGAAACTTTTACTTCTAACCAACTTTCCTGTTTTTGCCGGATTCCAGACGAAATATTTGTCCAGCGAGAAAATGGTTTTCACCATCGTGTTCAGCATGTCTTCTTCACCCCTAAATCAATCATTTTATCAACTTCAGATTAAACTTCAATTTTAACCAACTCGCCGGACGAACTACTTGTCCGGCGAGAAAATGGTTTTCACCACCGTGTTCAGCATGTCTTCCTACCCCTAATCAAATATCTAATCAACTTCAAAGAAAACTTTTACATTTAACAGACTTTCCGGTTTGGCCAGATTCCGGGCTAACTACTTGTCTGGCGAAAAAATGGTTTTCACCATCGTCTTCACCATCTCTTCTTTACCCCTAAATCGGACGTCTAATCTACTTCCAATAAAACTTTTACTTTCAACAATTTTTCAGGTTTTGGCCGGATTCCCGGCGAACTAGTTGTCCGATGACAAAATGGTTTTCACCATCGGGTCAGCATGTCTTCTTACTACATAATCGGCTATCGCGTTAGCTGTCTACAAATATTTTGTTTGCTCCTTAATTTGAATCCCCTCCCCCACCTTAAATATAGGGCTACAAAGCCCGTCTATGAACTTGACCTTACCCTAGACCCAAAGAACCCTTACACCAAGTTTCATCAAAATATCTCATTCCCTTCATGAGTTATCGTGCTCACAGACAGACGGACAGTTTTGCGATGTCATAGGTATCCCTCCACTTACGTTTTGGGATCCCAAAAACTTAAAAAAAATCCTTCACGTCTGCTGAAATAAGCTTTTTCCTCGGATAGTCTTCGTGATAATAATAAAAGGAGTGCAGCATACTTCTAACCTTGTGATTTGGAATCGAACGATACGCTACACACCCTGCTATGGGGGGTGGTGTGTGCAATATTTTTTTTCTTATGCAGATTTTTTCGGCGGGTATTGGGGTACCCCTAGCGGTTTCAGATTTCTTACCAGCCAAGCGGGGGTGGGTGGGTCTTTTTTCCGAAAAAGGACAGATTTTAGGCTAGGGGTCCTCAGATTTCATACCAGTCCCCCCCTGGCCCCTCCCCTAAATATACAGCTATGTGACACATCTACGAAGTTGACTTTTCCCTTGACCCTAAGAATCAAGTTTCATAAAAAAAAAATTTCATTCCCTTCGAGATTTATCGTGCATTATTGGTAATGCACGATATGCATTATTCCCCCCCCCCCCCCAAAAAAAAAAATAATTTGCCATTTCTGAATATGCGTGATACTCGGAAAGGCGTTATCGTTGGTTTATTATCTGTTTATGTCCTTACCGATAATGACGTTATACCTTGTATTTGTTTGCTAGTCCCGTCACTTTCTGACTATTCTCTAGGCGGGATTAAGAGAGTGGTACATTCTTGAACTTGGATCAGGAGTTCAGGCACGGAGACTGAAGTTGTTCTTTTCTTTCAGACGCTGAAGAAGAAGGAATGGCAATTCCTCGACAGGCCGCTACCGCAAGCATAGCCAAGTCCTTGCCCATGAGTGTTCCTCCGCCTGCAGGTCCTTCTAGACTTGTGGATATTGACATTGACTCGGTACGTGGGACTCGGCCGTGAAAAATTCCTAACCTTTTCCCTTGCCTTTCTTTGCATTTCTTCACCTTGTTTACGCTTGCATTCCAGTTTTGGGGGTCAGAAACGTAATGACGGGATGTCTATAATTTCGAAATTTGTCCGTCTGTTACGGGTTACGAAGAAGAAATCTAATTTTTATCCGGCGAAGCTCGAAAATTTTATTCTTGTTGGAAAATCGGAATCTTTTTATGGCACTTGCCCTTCGACCAAGTGCCATGTAGCGATCGCAATTTCTGTCAGTCCGTCAGTCTGTCGGTCGGTCCAGGTTTTGCTAGTTCGGCCACTTCCACATAAGCTAGCACAGAAACTTGGCAGACATATCAGGGACCCAAAATGATTCCAAATTTAGGTATAATAATAATTGTATTCAAAGCCAAAGGCCATATACAAGAAAGTACATATCAAAACAACAAAACAAAATAACTTTACATGAACTAAACTTTGCCATCGCTCTCTCGACATTTCACCACACCATCAAAAAATCTGCAAATTTTACATATAACTCTTGACGTCGTGCTCTTTAAGATGTCAGGAAGTAACATAACCTCTCCTTTCAATAATTCCCTTCTTAACCCAGAAAGCTCTGGACACCGGCACAGAACATGGACCAAATCATCAACTCCTTTACCACATAGAGGGCAAGCACACCCGGATGGCTGGTCTTCATCTTTTCTCTTCAAAAAATAACTATGTCTATGCACTGGTAGACAGTTGGCCCGCAACTGGATCCAATACCGCAAATTTGACTTTGGCAAATTTAACTTAAAATATACCTCTTCACCAAATACTTCTTTTACTTGTTTATAATATTTCAATGTCCCTGACCTACTTACCACCCCCTCCCATTTTTGGATTTATTGGTATTTTACCACTCTAATTGCTATTGCCAGGAGATCTTGAATACATTCACCTGGGCCAAGGCCTTCATTACATACATACGCTAGGCCTAATTCCTTCAGTATACTCTTTCCTTTAATAGGCCACGTTTTCTTTCTTCCTATCTTTAATAATTGCATATAAGCCGCTTTCAGAAGCTTATTATCAGGCAGTTGAGTTAACTTTACCCAAAACCTAAGAATTTGGGATTACCTGTGTATTTTCATAGAGAACATACCTAGGTCACCTTTAAGAACTTGGGTGTGGGTTGTTGGGTGCAGCCCATATATTCTTTTATAGTATTGCAGCAGAATTGACTCTAGCTGCAGAGCTGGATCAAATCCCCACAACTCCGCCCCGTAATGGAACGTTGGCATAATTTTTGAATTGAAAATATTCTTATGAATCTTCAGGTTTTTTACTCCCATTAACGTTAAATTTCTAAAAAACTGCTGCAGACGCTACCCTTCCCCTAGTTGTCATTTCTTTTACGTGCGTCTTCCAGCTCCCATTAGACGACAAGTTAAAACCCAGATATACCGGACATTTTTCGGAACAGCTTAGAGCGGAGGGATCGGGATTAAAATTTGCTGGAAAAACAAGCACAAGTCCTAGATACATCATTGACATAACTGGATCGGATTGGGCACTGTGGGGGGAGAGGAGGGGGGGGGGGCGGAATTCTGGTGATCACGCGGTTTGGTACTTCCTGATGTACTAGGACGATGTATCTCGGCAGGCATGTCAGGGACCAGAACAAATTGACTTGGGAATAGTAGTTTGCACGATCCGACCATCGTAGGGGAGCGGAGGGATGGGGAATCTAGAAATCTAGTGGCATACCTAACTTTTGAACGGGGGTTGGATTCGAATGAAACGTAGCGAGTGGAAAGAGCTATCGTCTCAGATGTTCCCTGTCAAGTCCGGACCGTATCCGGTACTTGGGGGGGGGGGAGTTGGAGCGGGGCACCGGAAATCTGGTGGACAGAACTAGAGCATGTCGGGACTCTTTGGGGCAGATGGATAGGGTTTCCCGGAATGCCGGTGATCATGAGTTAGGATACTTCCAGATGTACAAAGGAGGATGAAACTTGGAAGGCATATAAGTGACCCGAAATAGACTTAAGGGCCCGACACAATGCTCTAGGAAGACTTTCGTCCCTGCATCCGACCGGATGGAAAGGGGATATCCGGAAGTTACTGACGTCCGTAGGTTGCGAAACGGGTGTCCGATTCGAGTGAAACTTTATGGGTGATAAGCACTGATGACCTAGATATGCAAAACACTGGTCCTAACCACATGGGGCCATGGTTGGGGGAGTTGAAGGGGGGGGGGGGGGGGTCTGGAAACTTTGTGACATGCACAAAAACCAAACGAATAGGCCGAATGGGATGCAAGTTGAACATTACCGGGTTCATGCGGCCTAGATGTGTTGTTTGACTTCCGGACCGGATCCGGCCACGGTAAGTGGAGGATAAAGCGGGAACCGGGAATTTGCAGATATTCTCCGTTCGAGTCAAACTTGATGGGTGTGAAGAAGAGATGTCAGAGATACGAAGTTTACATGTCCGAGTCGTATTCGGTCACAGTGGGGGGAGTTGGAGGGGGAGTCCCGGAAATTTTTTGGCTCGCATAGGGGTCAAAACGAGGTCAGCGATTTGAAGGAAACTTGAAAGTAGAGAGATCATGTGCCCTAGAGTACATATGTTAGGGTCCGGACCGGATGCGAGCACATTCGAGGGGGGGGGGGGAGGGTACCGAAGTTTCCCGAAAAATTCTGGCATTAGAGAGAACCTTGACAGGCGGTTAGAAAAGATGCTGTAGATGATTCATGTGTGTGTCCGAACCTCATTTGGCCGCGGCAGGGGGATTTGGAGGGGGGGTTTATCGGAAATAGTATGGCACGTCTAGGGATCAAACGAGTCGATCTAAACTTGGAAGGTGGTCCTTGCCCTAGATGTTCCGAGGCGATCCCGGAAATGTTCAGACTCGAGTCAGACTAGATATCTTATTCTCCTTCATTTATATTATCCTCTCCTCCTTCCTTTCTCGCACCACCTACTCGTAAAAAAGTGCCATATGAGCTCGTAGCCCTTTTTTATGCGTATAGAAATCAAGTTCTGTAAAGTTTTGTCGGGCGAAGCCTGAAAGTTTAAGTGTCCTCGGCGATACTTATGAAAGAGGTGTAGGTATTTTGTTCAGAATCAGTGTGAGGATCCTTTCGGTGTACAAGTTAGTTTCCTAGATAGGTCCCAAAGCCCTATTTTTAGGTAATGGGTGAACAGTATTTTCTATTTATTCAAACAATGTTTACACGGATACGTCAGCTCTGATTTTTCATCAGCGATATTTCGGCCCTTCTTGGCAAGGGTCCTCGTCAGGCTGAATAAATATAAGAGCGGGTTCCATGTGTGCAAAGTGAGTCCCAAATGGAAGGAGCAGACGCTCCTTGCTAGCGGGTTCCATGTGTGCAAAGTGAGTCCCAAATGGATCAGCCTGACGAGGACCCTTGCCAAGAAGGGCCGAAATATCGCTGATGAAAAATCAGAGCTGACGTATCCGTGTAAACATTGTTTGAATAAATGTTTCAAAGTCAGCTTGGGCTCAAAGAATATTTAGTATTTTCTATTTTATTTTTTAAGCTAAATAGACCGTTGCTTTGAGGGGTAAGGAGTCATGTCGAATCCAAATCCGAACTTAGTTTTCGCACCGGAGGTGGAGTGGTATCCGGCAAAAAAGACTATTGAGAAGAAATATGTTGTCTGAAGTCGGTTAGAATGTTGATATTTTCCTACAGAGCGTATATTCGGCGGGAATCCGGCAAAACCGGACGTTTGGCGGTTCGTTTTGGATAATTTGAGTGTCGGTAGTGGGGTAATCAGACACGTTTAGTCGATAAATCTGTTTTGTTTTCCTCCGTGGTGGATATTACAGGCGTGACCCGGCGAAAATCGGAAGATAAATCTTACCTTCAGATTCTGGTCTAACCAAAATTATTGATATGTAGTATGCTTATCCCGATGAAAAATGTGTAGCCTGCGTAGTTGTATGATAGTCGTACGAAAAATTTGCATGTAATACTATGCAATAGTAGAGAATACTATCATTGTATTGCGAGAGCAACACTTTGGTTTTGTCGTGTTTTTTCTTTTCTTTTTGTTTCCTAGTACCCCGATTTGCGCTTATACTTAGAAAGTGGTAAGGGTCTAACCTGTGCGGTTTTTACGGAGAGTGTGGACCTTATGCCGGATTGACGAATATGACATTACATTTTGGAAAGCTCCGTAGAACTATTGCCTGGGGCCAAAAAGAATGGTTTTTGCTTGTAATTGAGCCAGCACCGACAGTGTGTGAACTGAAGTGGGGTTGTATAGCCTATGTTAGAGAGGACTATCCGAAGTTATGCAGCCAAGTTTTCGTTTCATCAAACCATGTTTCTGCTTTCGAGTGGAAAGCTCCGTTCTAGCAGGCAAGCAGACAAGCACCAGTTTTAAACTGAAGATGGGCTAAAATCAATAAGTGCGAAATATGTGTGGCAGTTCCCTGGCCCCACAGCCAATACATCTTCTTTGAGTGATAAATAGAAAAATTTACAGAATAAAAAAAGTGTGATTTCCCCACGGGTCCGAAAGTGCTGCCATCTATTGTTTCTACCCGTTTCTGTTCGTGATTTCAGCTGAGTTTATCATTCTATTTCTTACACTTGGGAGTGGGGAAGACAAATGATATCAGGTGGGCCTCTTAAACTTAAAAAGTTCTCTCACTGCTGAAGAAATTAGATCTTATCCTTTGCTAATTTCTAAGTGGCGAAATTATAAAGTTGGCCAACGGCAAAAAAGTCAACTTTTGAATTAAAACAGATAGATTTATTTTTACAACGTCACTTGGTAGACCTTGATGAGCTGATCAAAGTATATGTCATCTATTTTTTGGTACAAAAATTCCTTCGTGAGATACAACAGTTGAAAGTTTGGAGGGGTTGACAACTTCAGTAGTGAGGTACACACTGAAACCAAAAATAGGCCGATCCCAATCGTGAGACATGGAGGGTACTTGTAAGAAAATCGGGTATTAGACCATAATCATCTTCGATAATAAGGGGTTAGCAACGTTGGTAGTTCGTGTACCTATTAATCCTATTATTTTTTTTCCTTTGTATTTGATCGTGAGAGGAACTTGGTACCATATCTATCACGGGGAGATGGACTTGTAAGTAAGAACCGGTTGGGGCTAGAAACTTGTGAAAATTGGTGCACATTTCTTTTATCTCTATAAATCTGAGAGTAAGAAAATTAGTCTCCTTGGTCTATCACTGTAACATGGAGTTAATATTTTGAGGGGTTGAGAACTTTAGTGGTAGGGTACAAACTCAAACAAAGAATAGGCGGAACCCAATAATCAGACATGTCAGGGTCTTATAGCTCTCGTAAGTAACCATCGGCTGTTATACCATAATCATCTTCGGTGGTGAGAGGTTTCCGACCCGTGTTAACATGACGGAACAAATGATACTGTAAAACAACGACATAGTTTCAAAATAACTAGCAGAGTGGCATCTATGGTATTATCCTGAAAAGTTACGGATAGCTCTATAATACCACCTATATTAAATAAGATAATGTTCCAAGTTTTCACCAGTCACGATGTCTACGATTGAAAAGGATAAAGTTCAACGGTCTGCAAAGTCAATTTAGTCCCTACTTCCGATATTCTGCTGTTGTTTTTTACTTGTAAGCAAAAGACGCCTGTTAGACCATAACCATTTTCGGCAATGAAGGACTTGTAACTTTTGCTAGTTGATGTAGCTATCATCCTATCCTTTGTTTCTGGTGTTTTTGAATTGAAAACAATTTGGTACTATGTCTATGACGGTGAGATGGACTTGAAAGTAGGAATCGGTTGCTAGAAGGGGTTCATAAGGGGCTGTTAACTGGGGCAAATTGGTGCAAATTTTATTTGATCTCTTTAAATCTGAGGGTCTCCATGGTCTATCACTGTAATTTAGAATTAAGTCTTTAAGGGGTTGACAACTTTAGTGGTAGGGTATGCACTCAAACAAAGAATAGTCGGAACCCAACTGGGAGACAAGTCAGGGACTTGTAACTAACAGTCGGCGACTTCACCATAATCATCTTCGGCGATGAGGGGCTTCCGACTTTTCCTAGTATGTGTATCTATTTTGTTTCCACTGTAGCCTAGAATTAAGTGTTAACCCAACGGATACAGATGATAATGTAAAACGACGATATGTTTCGCAATAATTAGTGAACATATTTTGGTATTTTGAACTAAAAAGCTATGGATAGCTTTATAATCCCAACTAGGTTATATAAGATAATGTTCCAAGTTTCCATAAGTCACGATTTCTACGATTGAAAAGGATAAAGTTCAACTGGCTACAAAGTCAATTTAGTCCCTACTTCCGACATTCTATTTTGTTTTATTTAACGCTGAGGGATAACCTTGTGATTACCGATTGTGTCATCAGTTCAGAAAAATATTCTTCAAGGATTGGAACATACCATTTTGAAAACCTCGATGGGTTTAGAAATTCAGCATTTAACCGTTAGCGAAGAAACAAAACCAACTCGTTACACTTTAGTCGGCGAAGCCAAACAAAGGTTGCTGCAACACTTCACGTTGCCCAGGCAACGTAGGTCTAGTTTAAGGTGGCTCAGACTGGTCCAATCTTAAGCAGTAGTATCCAGTAGCATCCTGTCTTGCCATAGTAGCATCCAGTCTTGCTAATAGTAGCATCAGTAGAATGCAGTACCCCGGTAGCCTTGAAGTAGAACCACGTAGTATCATCAGTTAGCACTGCATGCCACTTTTTTGTACAACTTCATACTACTATTTTGAGACAAATTTTTCATGGGATGGGATCTACAAGATCGGAAATCTATGAAATCCGATTGTCTCTGTGAAGAAGTTCATTTATTATCCCCCTTCAGGATCTCATCGCAGCGAAACCTTTGGTCTTGTTGTTGCACCCAGTGTTTCGTTAGTTTTCGATTGGTTAGATTTAGTGTGATAGGCCTCTTGGGTCTTGGTCGCTGTCGCTCTTATTGCCCCCCACACGTTAGTCCGTCTGCAAGACCCGTCACTACGCCCACAGGTTGTTTACAAAAGCACCTTAAGGACCCCTCGCACTATTTACTCTTATTTACTTTATTTTAAAATATTTGAGTACCTTAAATCTAGGCTGTGCTTTCAACAAATAACCCAAGGTTTTGGCTGTTTTAAGCGTTTTCCGAGACCCGTTGACTTATAACGAAAACAGGGAAACAAATTAGATAATTTTTTTTCTGATGGAAAAACTTCTCGCAGACAACCGTCGACAGCGTGATACACATTGAAGGTAGCAAAACACGGCAAGTGAGAAAGTCAGCATGGTTTTGTTAGAGTGGTTAGAATGTACCGTACGAAATTGGGGTCTCCGGGCTTAGAAATATATGGAGTGATTATGGAAGTAGGTTGCGTTAGTATTATAGGTAAGACAGGTCCTTTAAGGATTTTCCCTAGAAACGCGAGTTAAATGTAAACGCGTGACGGCGGCTCGCTTGCCGCTCGCATCTGTATACACTTCACACCAAAATATGTTTCATTTTCCAACTTTGCGCCTTGCCACTTTAGTGTCTACTCACGTTTGTATGAACTGACGGGATCTCAAAGTTGTGTGAGAAAACATGAGCCATTTTGACTTGATATTTTTTAGACCCCTCAGGACCCTGCCGACATCCCCTTCTCAATGCGTGCCATCTCGCAGAGCATCCAGGGCGACGTCATGTGGGAGCGACCTCGACCGAGGTTGAATACAATGAACTAACCTGCTGCGTCGAGAGAAGGATCTGTCAAACTTCAGAATGTGATTCAGCTTTTCAAGTTTTTGCGTCGGCTGTTACTCGCGATCGTTACGGGAAGAAACGATTAAAGACTGTTGTAAGTTTTTAAAAATCAAAATTTATTTCTAAATTTATCTCCTATTGATTCGGAGTTTGTGTAGTAGAAAGGGCCATGCCGTTAACCCCTAAGCCATTTCATCCCGCCTTCGTGAAACACCAAGCTAAGTTGGGAAAGGTTTCAGACTACAATTCAGTGAATCTGTGAGTTTCAGGAAAAGAAAGTTTGAAGGAGGATGTATCTGACTGTGAAAGACAGAAACGAAAAGCCAAGTACCAAAGGCTGCAGGCATTGGTCCTGCCCAAGGCCTTCCATATGCAAGTTCGACTTCCGTTGCCAGAATCGGGAGAACGTTTGATATCAGTTTAGTGGGTTCAGAAACTTAAAATAGCCTTTTAGCATCGTAGACTTCAACCATTCCTTTCCGCACGTTCTGCATTGTGTCAACGGATAGCCGTTGTGAAAATTTCAACGATGTAATATACCATGAGTTGAATAACCCTCCGAAAACATTAGGAAATATGAAAAGACCCATCCGAGTTTAGATTCAGCACAGAGACATCGTTTCGTGGAAAGCGGGTGGGTGGGGGGCAACGGCGTCGTCCCGTGCCCCAATATGCTCGCGACGACTAATATAAAAAGATATTCGGTTTGCGTGTTTTTCCATGGGTAGCTATGGGCCTCCTTGGAAGGCCAGGGGAGCAACTGCCTCCCCCGATCAAAACTCAAATGTGTCCCAAATCGGGACGTTCAGTTCGAGTTTCCCCGCAATTTTCTGCAGCTGACGAGAGCCAGCCATTTTAGCTCCATCGGTGGAACTATCTATTTTCGCTTCATTTGAGAGAGGCCTTTGGGTGAGGTCATCCCATCTTAGTCAGTCACTAAATTATAACCCCCCATCCTCACCGGCCTCAATTTTCCGGTGGTGCCGATCTCAGATTTGTCATCTAAAAACTTATCCGGATTCATTTTTCAGCTGAAATCAGTTCGACAGTGAAAGTTCTTCACAGCAAATTCATGAACATTGCGGCACCGTGTGTTTTGGGTGTACGGTCCCGTTCGCGACCATAATTGTTTGTAATATACTTTCCTGTTTTTCGGCCGGTTAAGAGATTCATTCCGACTTTTTTGTGCGCAATATACGTTGGCAAGTGATCGATAAAATCCCGTATCTACTTATATAGATAGTCTTAGTACCTTAAGACGCACCAGATTATTTTTTACAGGCTCCACCTGCTGGAGACACAAGTTCTCCGATAACCCTGTACTGTACTTGCTATGCCTACACCAACCACCTGGTGTCAAGACGTCTAGTAGTCTTTATGAGTGCTTTCCCGCTCCCCTTTTTTGCTTCCTTCCTGTTTTCAGGGTTATTACGATAAATTCTGATTATTATACAAAGTGTAATCAGTTTTTACCGTCCGTACCTGCCCGGAACAGTGGCCAGGAGGCAATAGTGTGGTCTTGCGCTCGCTGTAGCGTGCACGATGGACGCGGTTTAGTATTACAAAGACAGTAGTATCGTCGTGAAGAAGTGAGATTGTGAGGATTATAAAAGTCAAGGTAAGCTATGTAACAAAGACTGGTATGGCGTAATGGTGTAATCCTAATTACGTATTTAGCAGAAACTTTATAATCTTTTTAGTTGCTTTGTACAAGTTTGTAAACTTATTTAAGTGAAGCCGCGTCTGATATAGTAGTGAAGCTATGACATAATTGTTTCAAAAGCAAAACGTCTGTAGAATTATTGAATAGGTCTCGTACTGCTGGTCACATAATAAGTTAGTTTTGGGAATAGGCTGTTTGTGACAAATAGGGACAGCAATTTTTTAAAGTCTCAGGAGGAAATTTGGGCCATTTTTTTGAAAGATGTCAAGAGCTTACTTTGTTTTCTTACATTTGGAGAGAGGATACTTCACATTTTCTTGTTGATTAGAAGATTTACGCGTAAGTCTCTTAGGTAAACAGGTACGCTTTTTTCTGTCAAAATTTGAGGTGTCTTAGCTATATGGGTGAAGAAGATTTTTTATGTCAAAACGGATTTCGCGGACACTACATCCCCTACAGTCCACATTAAGAGGGCTTTCGCTTGACGTCGCGAGTTTAGCTTCGCTACATAAGAAAACTAGAACATTTTCGCACAGTATAGCTATAAAGGAATTTCATGAGCCAACCTCCTATTACATGCCTAGAACGCTAAAAGAAAATTATGTGCAGTCCTAACTAGGTCCTAGTTTAAGGTTTTATTTCTTGACGGTTATGACCTAGTTAGGTCTGCAAAGATTTTTTTTTTACATTTTTGATGCCAATTTCTAGGCTATGTAGTTCGTACCTCTCCTGTGCAGCTTTGAAGTGCGAACTTGGCTTAACTGAACAGCTTCATAGTAGACATTGTCGTTCGAGATGTTTACGCGAACCGTGAACGATCTTAACGACCTGTCGAGTACTCGTGACTCATAGCTGGTTGCGCAGGTGTTTGGCGCGTCTCGAAGAGGGCCTAAGAACTGTTAATGGCTACTCTACCTGTAGTTTATTGAGACCTTTCCATAGCAGTCAGCAGTGACTCATCCACATAGCTATCGTCTAAAACTTTGAAAAGGAAACAGTAGCGGTTGGAGAGCTTCCGCCAAGAATGTGAAAGAAGTTAGTGCAGGAGTGAGCTGTCCGTTTGGTAAGAAAGCAATGCACAATTAGAGATAGGCTTCTGAGGGGTTAATCACCTGGGGCACCTGATATACAGTCCAGTCATAGCAAAATAGCACTAGGGAGTAGCACCAAGACCTATGGTTTCTATGCTTCGCAAGCGGGCCATAGTTATCCTGGTCGTAACGCCACCCATTACGCTTGAGGCATTTCAAGCGAGATAAACTTGCGCGGTCTGGACACGTTACATCGTGGTAACACCGGAGGATGCATCTTTTTTTGCTGTGTCCAGAATATGAAGTTATTGGAGCCAGCGCTGGTGCACGACTGATTGAGTTTCAGTAGGGAGGTTCTCTATCGCTAGTGGTGCTAGTGCCGCTGTTATTCTAGAGTCTTGGCGCTACAGCCTAGTATTATTTTTCTGTGAGTCCAGTCGGGAACATGCCGAGAATGGTTAGAAAGCCTTATGATCAACCCATCTGAATGGTATCATCGCATGTACGGAATTTTATTAGCCAAGGAACAAAGTGACTCACAAAGTGACAAAGTGAACAACTGTGACTTTATGCCGGTAAACCAACTAGGTCCTTTTCACCAACTGTTGTTGAGAAATCTCTGCGGGTTGACCCCCCCCCCCCCCGAAACATACAGAAATAATGATTTGTATAGGCTTTTCCCTCTGATCTATGTCTTTTTGTGATTTTTTGTTCGACCAGCAGGCAATACCCCCCGCCCCCCCCCCCCCCCCCCCCCCGAAATAAATTCCTGGATACGGGTCTGCATTACCTGTGCGCATTCTGTACAAAGCTTGCATTTGATGTTATTTTTGGAACAGGTACATCATTTAGCGGTAAGCGTTAAAAGCATAAGTGATGGGAATAGCGTTTTTTCTGCTACTTTCGTACGCCCTTCCCAAATTGTCACCAAAGACGGAAGTTTTCCTGCTCAGTTTTGTCTTATGAGCGAAGCAAGATGTCATGTGCTATGTCTTCACGATTGGACAGGGACAAAGCCAAGTACTGATTTACCGCAGTTTGCAGAAACTAGACAAATGTTTGCTGTTAAGCACCCAGAGAAATGCACTAGTGCGACTCAGTTCAGTTTTACTTCCAGTACGCGAAGCGGACTATACAGCCGAATATCTTCTTAGTCGGCAATATAAAATATGTCGTTAATAACATGTCAAGTTCACGCATGTAAGCCTTCAGTAGGTCCTGGTAAAGTAAAAAATAAAATACCTTGTTGCTTCAACTATGCTTTATCTTCTGACAGATTTTCCTCCCACTGGCTTCTGCTTGCTCGACTTATAATAATACTATTTTTCTTTATGAACATTTCTTATCATCGTGGCTGAAGAGCTCATGGAATATACTATGAGGACGATGTGTTGGATGATACAGTAGTTGCGTTTTCGCAGATACCATGGTATCTGTTACCACAGTAACAGTATCTGCAATTAGTCGTTTGTACAGTTACCGTGGTATCTGCTACTGTTGCTGTGCAAAACTGACGATTGCTGGATTTGCGCTTTTAGAAATCATAAAAAGCGATATCCAGTGACATCTACAGTGACATAAGTTCTTTCCCACCAATTTGACAAAAACTAGACTCGTGTGTTAATGATGATGAAAGTGAGAGGAATTTCTTAGATTTTATTAGAGTTACCACGGTGACGGCCAAATACCACGATACCTGCAAAAATACCTTGTGACCGTGATATCAGATACCGCTGCATCTGTAAAAACGTAACTAGTGTGTCCAAAGATACAACAGTAGTTAAGCTTGATCACGTCTTTTTCTGCAGTTTCGCACCTGCTTTTACCAGAGTCCTTTATTGCAACTTCGCAGAAGCCTCTGACCTATCAAAATGAGGTCTTACAATCCTCGGGAGTGGGATCCACTCGCCTTATCAAGATTCATTGTAGATAAGGACAAGACGACGTCATCGTTCTCCAATGAAAATGGTCGGTAAACGCATGCCGGAGACTTTTCTGCTATTGATCAGCAGGTTCCCGCCTCAGGCAAAGTTCCAGAGTCCCTTAGTTAGAAAAGTTTCCTTTTACAGTGGGGAGAGATCGGATTGCTGAACTGGATCCATGTGTCCAGAAGGTGAAAAAAATAGTAAAGTAACCAATGGCTGAAGAGGTGATAGTACTACCGCCACGCGTCCATTTCAGTTCGCCGGTACCCAGTTATTTAACGGAAAATGGAGTAACCGTTAAAAGTTGGACGCCAAGGTAAATATTTGTTCTGTTTCTTTTTGTTTCCTTGGTTACGCGTCGGAAGGTAGCCTACACCTGCTGGCAATTAGACGTGGGACTTTTAAAGGGATAAGTATCCATTCAAAACTACTGCGTCTAGGGATTAAACGCGTGGTGATGTTTCAGGAAATGCAAGCTTGAAAAGGACAGACCGGGCATCGGTTGCGCAATGAAGCGGGTCTTGACTGCTTGTGATTATAGTTACATATTCGGGTACATTTCGAGGGGTTGCCCTCTCTCGATTTAGTGCACAGCAAGTGCCGCGGTAACCGGTCGGTGCCGGCACCGGTTGCCACGTGTTATAACATCAAACAAGCAATTTTAGAAGCGTTTGAAAGATGAGTCGCTTCATTTATGGCTGGCAGCGGCGCTGGCACCTCCGATTTCGGTTGGTGCCGGGAAAGGGTGTACAGCAGTTGCCGGGGAGGGGTTAACCTCTCGTTCCGTGTGTCAGTTTGCTTTTTTCGCAATAAATCAGGGTAGTTAGGTTTCTGTTGCAGTTTTGACTGAGCGAACATCCTCTTAAAATATCGGGTTCCGGATAGAACCAAGAAGTGGGGATATTATATAAATGGGTATGTACGGGTATAGACTATGTATTTACGACGGGGGTACTCGGACCAATTGTCTTACCGGTTTTGGTCTTTGCCGGTTTTCTTAGTGGAACTTGGTCGAGCTTTTCTGCAGCCGAAGTATGCTAAATCTGGGACCAATGTACTGGAAATTACAGGGCGACATTTATACAATGTGTGGGTCAAGTGCTTTGCTCTACAGAAATGTTCCAATATCTAACATAGGCTACTCCTTTGATTGTGTGATGTATTCCGCTGTAACCTTGCCGTGTAGGCCAAGTAGCCTTGCGCGGAGCCCTTAACTTTGATGATAAACATAGGGAAAATTGCTTACCCGATCTTTCTGACCGATGAGCTCTTCGGAATCAATACGCGGGAGCATGATTCGCTCCGAAAAGTGCCGAGCATGGAAGATGCAAAAATAGGTGTAGCTTAGTCCCGTTAGTGTGGATACAATAACATCGGAAGTGAGACGAAATGATAATTGTAAATTTCTTCTTTTTCTCCCTCCTTGGCAAAGAAACTCTAAAATTATTAGTAAGTACTCGCTACCGGATATTACGGAGAAACTGTCTGTTCTCCACAGAAAACTTTACGAAACGGCGTACGCCCGTCTGTCGCCCTCTCATGAGCTTATTCGCCTGTATGACTCTTCAGTAGATTTTGCTCTATGTGTTGTCTTTTCCCTAATTATGTGTTCCTGTTTTCTTTTATACTCCACTGTTTTCGTCTTTTACGATTTCTGGGTTAATAAATTATCATTATTATAATTAGTGGAACGACTTGGACTTGGAGTGAATCAATAATACAGGTATGACATAGTCTTTAAAGAGACGACTGCAGACCTGCCTACAAAAGCTAAGCCTCATTTTTAGTTAGCGCAAGATTTGTGCCTGTCTAAGCACTGGTGGCAGACTTCTAAAGATCACGGAACTCACCTACGTCGCATTGATTGTCCAGCCCTGTCGTAGGTTACACGTACCTAACCGCGAAAAAGTGAGACATATTTCCGCACGCCACCTGCACATTGTTATAACACTACGGTATCCACAAAATGTGTCTTGTTTGTCTTCGGCAATGTTCCAAAAACAGGAAAGTAGCGTCCATCTCATTACAGCTTCTTTCTAGAAGCCGGATATATTTCCCAAAAAACACATTTTCTCACAGATGTTATGGAAAATTACTCTAGTCTAGAACAGCTCTTTGCATGAATTGGATGGCAGTCTATTCGTGCCGGTGTTGTGTGATGTTCATTCAGATAGTTCTGACGTCATTGTTATGGGCTGTTGCTTTTGCCATATATTTTCTCTCGGCCGCCTGAGCGCGACGTCACAGAAAGAAAATAATATAATGAGTTACCTGTACGATTTCTTTATCGTAGTTTCCGTTTCTGTGAAAAACGGAAACCACAATTGCTTGTAAAATGTGGCAGTTTGCGTGGGTTTTCCGTTAAAGTTGTTGACCCGAGGAAATGGTAGTGTGCATTCCAGAGATGTTTACCCTCGCGTGGCCGGTGATCAGAAGATTAGGGTTCATTGTCGGTTAGGGATTTCCAAGCGCGCAGACGGAGTCGAATATTCATAATTGCAAGGCTGAGACGAGCTATGATTGGTTAGGTCACTAGGTAGTGTAAGTCTTGTACCGTTACCTAGATTTCAAATCTCTCCTGGGAAATTTATATTTCATTGTAAACCTTTACTCGTCTTCAACGAAAGGAGAGTTTGCGGGAGCTTGGAAGGAAAGCTTGACCACTTTCCTGATTTTGCGCTTCAGCGGAAAATTAAACCACCTTTCAGTTGTCTTCTCGTGCTTTGAAAACCGTTGCGGCTTTCCCCGGGAAATTTTCAAAGAAGCTTTGTGGAAATCCCCTTGCTAAAAAAAAATAATTTTGTGAAACGCGGCACATTTTCATAAAAGTGACTTTGTTTAAAGAGAATAATCTAAGAATCGCAGAATACAACTGTATATTTCCAATATGAAAATGTTTATCTCTAGAATCTTTAACTTTTCCTAGGTTTTCGTGGCAGAGGAAAGAAAAGTTGGGAGCTATTCATCAAACAACGTCCCAATTGCGTGTTCGCTTTGTTCGCTGCAAAGAGGTGCTGGAACCTAGCAAAATCGTCAAAAAACCAACACCAACACCGGTGTTTGGTCGACCAACACCAAAAAAGGTGTTGGTCGAGGTTCTGCCGCGTCTATAGGATTTCAGTTTCCTCAGTTGCGGATGGTATCGTGTTTTTTTTTTTTTGGGGGGGGGAGATATTTTTCAGACAGCTTAGCGTTTTAATGATTAACGGTAGGCCATCGATACTGGATTGCAAAACTCGACATATCTGTATTAAGGGATCTTTCCGATCACTTGGGGTGGGGGGGGAGGGGGGACGTTGGACACAAAAGTAATGGACTGCCAATCTTATTCTGCGAGGTTTTGACCTTTTTATTATAACTTGTTTCCTTTTTTCAGTCAAGATTTCGAAGAACGAGCTGTAGACGCTCATCAGTTAGAAAGTCCACCTGGCGACGGGGATGACATTGGATTCTCACCGATTCTCTCTCCACCCTCACAGTCGTGGATAGATGGGATATTCGGGTGCATGAGACCAGTTTTCGGTAACTTCATCGGGAAGTCTAGAGGTAGGTCAACACTAATTAGGCCATTTTTGTTTTGTGTAGGTGATGAGAGGGAGTTGAATAGAGGTCTCGTGTATCACTCCCATGGTCTCCCAAGGCAAATGTTGCTCATAGTTTTCATAATGCAAATGTTGTTCGTAGTTTTCATATGGTCTGTAGACGCTGCGTTGTCATCAAATAACATGAGAAGCGGAAATAACGCTTCGAGTGAAACTTACGTCCGTACGAACGTATACACTGACCCTAAGGGGACGTTTTCGCGTGGATGGCTGTAGAGCTGAACTGGTGATCCCGTCCACGCGAAAATGAGAGAATCGATCGGGCGTTGAACGGCCGAGGAATATGAGTGGGAAGGTCCACGCAACATCCCCGTTCAGCTCAACGCTGCCCTCGGAGCGGCTTTGAACTGGAGGCGTCCATCGAGCTGGATGGCCCGTTCACCTGTTCATGCTTACACGTGAAAATGAGAAAAAGATCGACGGCATCCACGCGAAATTGTCCGTTGAGCTCGACGGGACCATCCACGCGAAAGCATCCCCTAAGTAGCTTAGCATATTTGTTGTACAGCGAAAGGTTCAGAACGGCAGAAACGCCCGTTGTCTTTTATAAAAAATACAGAAAAATGTGATTGAGCTTCTCACAGAAAATCGCTGGTAGCAGGACACGCTTCGAAAATAACGACAAGTGTGGGATTCAGTGAGATGTCGTTAGGGGTGTTAGAATGCACCATATGAAGTCAAAAACAAATAATCAGGTAGAACCTCCGTCTCCCTGTGTCTGTAATGTGACCACGTGGAGGCGAGTATTTCCCCGTATCCTGCCAGATGCAAACAAGCGGAGATTAGGAGCTACACGGCACATCACATTTCGTTACCTCTCAAATATCTATATCGCTGTGAAGCCGCGTTGAAGAAACTTTCAAAGTCGAAGCTGACTGGTTGTTTGGGCGCGCTCCAGAGCGGTTCAGCTTGCCTCTTGCACTTTTGCTCTACGATGAGCAACGCGAAGAAGGAAGTAGACGGATATCAAACCTCTAGCTCCGCTCAGTTTTCTAGGGGTATCCATAGTCGCTGCATGGGACCAAAGACGAAGGTTCTATCTGATTATGTGTTCTTGATGAAATTCGGGTCTCCGGTTGTAAGAATAGATCGAAAAATAACGGGTAGGTTACATTGGCGTTATAGGTGCGACGGGTCCTTGGCTTTTTTCCCTGGTATATAACGATGAGTCGAATCACGATTCTTCTTCATAACTCAACTTACCACAGTCGACTGGGATACGCTCCCAGTTAACTGATAATAGCAAATTAGACGTCAAAATGACGATTTTACCTAGATTTCGGTTGATAAGAAAGGCGAATCGAACACGACTTAAAAGGTAGATTAAAAACCATATAAAAAAAAATCGCGAATTGCTGGCTGAATGTCTTCCTAGACTGCGAATTAGAGCTTGAGTTTTTCAAAGAAAATTAACTTTTTTGGCTTAGCGCTCGAGTGAACATACTAATAGGCAAAAATTCTTGTTTTAACAGCTTGTTTGCTCACCTGAAAATACTCAGAACTGGCTTTAACCATATGCGGGTATTTGATTTTCGGAAAACAGTATCGGTTATGTGGTTATCGGTTGATTGTTTCCGTGAAAGTATCATGGGCATTTTGTAGGGCATATATAGCCTACGGAGTTCGGCCTCACTAATTTCATATGTTTATGAATGGATAACGTCGACATATAATGATACTCGCTCTTTCCGGAACAGTGTGAGTGGAAGGGCCCAGCCACTAACTAGCCTTTAACATTTTTTTGTTTAAAGATTATCTGTAAAACAAGATTTCTGTATAGTATGTACCCTGGCTGTAAGCCTGTAACATACAAGACCTCAGCACACGCACACAGCGCCCTTCTGTCACATCGTGTGCTCTTTCTGTTTCCGAGGGCATGCTATTTCCCATACTTTAGAAACGGAAAGGATATTTACCCCTAGTCGGGTTTCTGGCGCTTTCTCCTCTCACATACTTATTGCTCTTGTCCGCGCTCGTAAAGGATATATCTATACCCGACTAAGAGACACGGACTGCAATAGACTCGGGTGGACAGTTTTGAATTAAAAGCGATGCGATACAAATCATGGACCCTTGCTTCTATTATAATAGAATGTAATAGAACAGTATTGGTGCAGCCGCGAGTGGGCTACACACAGAGTTTTATAAACACCACTTAAGCATTGTCCTAATAGGTGTAATAAGGTGTATTACGGTGTATAAGACTTATTACAGATTCCTCTTTCCTCGGAGCTCGCTGTAATAAGGTGAATAAGGAGAATAGACTGACGTTCTATTCTGGCTTATGCAGGGCCAATCAGATCGCTTGGTTGGGTTCGCCAGCGGGCCGAGGCAAGGAGCAGCGCCGTCAGGGTTGCCACGGGAAGCACTAAAGTTCTACTTCGTTGGAAGCTGAAGAAATAACTTTTCTAAAAAACAACACGTTTTGTTCTGTTGCGACTGCTTACTGCTAGTTCGAGGACGAGTGCTGTCCATCCGTAGATTTTATTGCTATTTACAATATATTGGGCGTCAAATTATACTGGTGTACTTCAAGTAACACTAAGAACACTTTTCTGATCTTTAGAAACTCGAAAAACTGTATGACCATGGCAACACTGCGCGCTGCATTGATGAGAACCTCTCGCCTCTCGGGTTCGTATTTGAACGGGCGTGTGTATCAAGACGTAAACATCGCGTATAGCGTTATTCAGCTTATTACACCTATTAGTACAATGCTTTACAGTTATAATAATACATCGCAAACAAACTGATAGTACAACAAACCAAATAACTACCTCCTATTTAGATTTCCCCTCACGTGATCTCCCACATTTTATTACTTTGTAGTTAGTTGATGTCGATGTACCAGGGAAGAGCTCCCCGGGTCCAGACTGACCTGGTAAAGGGGACTCCTGGCACTACCACCCTCTCGAAAGAGTCATCTAACGGACTGAAAGATACCGACTCAGGTAGAAACAAGCGATGGTACACAAAATCATCGAACCTTGCTTCTACCAGCTTATACCGTTAGTGCGGTACTGGAATCTTTGCTGAAAGCGCTGTATCCCCCTCCCCCCTTAAAAACCGCAGAAAAGCGTTCCGCTTTAAGATTTTCTTTTTAAGTAGCTACAGTACTTTGATTTTTTCCAGCTGACGACTGGGAGATCCCTTTTGAATCCATAAAGAACCTGGAATGGCTTGGGTCTGGCGCGCAGGGAGCCGTCTTCAGTGGTCGTCTGCGAGGTCAGGTTATCGCCGTAAAAAAAGTAAAAGAAAAGCAAGAAACAGAAATCCGTCATTTGAAGCAGCTACATCACGAAAATATTATCAGGTTCTTGTAAGTATAAACTGTGATCTCTTCTCCCGGTTTCTCTTTACCTCGTCCCTATCGAACTCCTCAAACTACGGTTCTTTTATAGACAGCCTAAGCCGTACCGTAAATATTCAGTAGTAGAAATAGACTTGTATCGCATTTCGGTAACTATATATCCTCTTATATCCCACTGGGAAGACGCCATAAGATGACTGAGTTAAGCTACGTACACACACAGGGAAGCATGCGTGCGATGAGTCAAATTTTCGGAGCTAACGAAGAAAAGAAATTTGCAGTCTGCAGCGTAAACCGGGCTATGTGTGCATGCAACTTCAAACAAGTATTTTACGCGAGCTCACGGTTTTTTCATCTGCTAACAGGATGCGATCTATTGGCGCATTAATCCGCAATCACCAGGTGCATGCGGAAAAGCTTCCTGATAGATTTCAGAATCCGGACAGCAAAGCCGGACAATGTTCAGATCTGTGTCTTAGCCGCTAGACTGCTGAAAATAACTTTTTAAGAGCTCATTGAATCACTCAAATCTGCAGTAGAACTGAAAATCTCTTTTTTCCAGAGGAGTCTGCACCCAAGCTCCTTGTTATGGTATAGTCATGGAGTATTGCAGCAAGGGCACACTGCACGATCATCTAAAGAACAACAATAACATTACCCCCGTCCAGACGCTTGACTGGGCTGTACAGATAGCTGCTGGGATGTCCTTTCTTCATTCGAGGAATATTGTCCATCGCGACCTGAAAAGTCCTAAGTAAGTGAATTTTTTTGAACTTTGACGCTTTCCGCGCGGTAAAGACCGACTTCAAGCTTGAGCCTGAAAAGAACCATAGCAACGAAGAGCCGAAATATAGCTCTAATAAAATAACAGTTGACGTATCCGTTTTGCACTTCCAAAAAGACCGATCTTCCCCGGCTTCTTTGCTGCCGAGCTGGCGCAAAAGATTTCCTTTTAGTGAACATCAGCATGGATTCAAGCTGTTTGACAAATTGATGTGTTTGAATGGATATCTTTCAAAATAGCCTCTGTAAAGATTGGAATGCACTACCTGACTAGACTGCTATGTCGAAAAACTTTATAGATCTTCAAAAGATCAGTTGTTTTGTCAGCATTTTATTTAATGTTTATGCAAACCCATTTTTTGCCAACTTCAGCCCAAGCCATTATTTGTCATCGCTGTGCCATCATTGCGTTTTCAAGTGCCCGATGTATGCAATGTGCCAATGTGTAGGCTACACATCTTAAAACCTTACAGAAGAAGCGGACGTTTCGATCTGTATATAGAGAAAGAAAGGTATGTTCCTCAATGGGCCGCTGTATCTGCATATGATTAAGGTCCTCCTGTCCATATCCGAAAAGCCTAAAAGGATAAGGCACGGGTTGAAGCTCAGTCACGCGTTTACTTCTTATCCCCTAGCCTGAATGCGCAATTCCAGACACTTACAACCTCCAATAAAGCTGCCTGTCGCAGTAAAACCCAAAAGTATTTATTCCACATTCATATTCGTCACCGGAGAGCTAACGTTACTTAGTAGATCTGTGCGATCGTCCCTTCCAAGTGAGATTAGCCAAGTTGTGCCTTCCCTCCATTGCATACATATTTTTTAGAGGAGACCTGATTGAAACATTCAAATTAATCAATGGAAGTCATGACAGTTCAAGTGACTGATTTAGTAAGATTCAGCATTAACGGTCATCATCGGGGGCACGCGTACAAGCTTGCAGAATCAAGATTCCACAAGGACGTTTTCAAGTGGGGTTTTGGCAACAGAATTTTTGATCCTTCGAACAGCCTTACCGAATATGCGGTTAATGCTGAATCGATCAATAGTTTCAAGTGCGTTGTTGATGGGAGTTTTAACTCTGATCAGTTCGACTACTCAGAATTTCTTAGAGTTATCTAGAGGCGAAAGCCTTTTCTCTTGATTTGTATTATTATTATTATTAAGCGACTGCACTTTGTTTGGAATATGTATGTACCCTGCTCGTTCTAGCTTAGCTTTGTCCGTTTTTTCCATGACTAACAATCGTCCATCTCCTTTCAGTGTCCTGCTGAGTGACGACAGCAAACTGAAGATCAGCGATTTTGGAACGAGCCGAGTTTGGTCGGAAGCTAGTGCGGAAATGTCTTTCATTGGAACGTATGCTTGGATGGCTCCGGAGATCATTAGAAAGGAGCCCTGCTCCGAAAAGGTCGATGTTTGGTGAGTTATAGGACTACAGTAGACGTGATTGCTGGCATTAGCCCACCGGCCCCCACATCGTATCGGTTGTTTTTCAGGGATTCAAAAAGAACTAATTGAAGAGGTTGTGGGATCTCACCTCTATCTCTCTTTGTAGGAGTGGCCGAGAATTATTATTGTCACCAACACGGTATTCACAGTCACTTCTGGCCGAAGGCCTACTTCTTACTATTGTTATTGTAAGAAATTGATGTATTGCTTTCTTTTAGATTGCATTGCGTCTAGCGTAATCGAGTGAGAGAGTCAACAATGGAAATAACTAACTCAAAAGAGCACTAGAATGGCCTGAAAAGCGACAATTGAACACCAGGGAAGCAGGCCGTGATTAAGGTTAATCCGGACATAAGCATAACGGCCAGTTTTATGTAGATTTGTTACATGGCTACATTGGCTTATCTAGGTTATTTTATCATCATCTTTCTTGCTTTCGCCCGAAGTTTTATTATCCGGATCTAGCAAGAAACTGGAAATTTTGTTCCCAGGAAATATTATCTACTCTTCCGAACTTTGCACTCCTTTGGTTTTGTAAATTGCTTATCTGAGACGCAATAGAGCACGTTTGTACATTAATTTTTATTGAGCCTTGAGAACTCAATGAGCACTAGAATGGCCTGAAAAGTGACAACTGAACACCAGGGAAGCAGGCCTTGATTAAGGTCAATCCGGACATGAGGATAACAGCCAGTTTTATATAGACTTGTTATATGGCTGCATAGGCTTATGTAGGTTATTTTATTATCATCTTTCTTGCTTTCGCCCGAAGCGAGGAGACTTCATTACATCACCCCAAACTCTAAATTTTTATCCGGATCTAGCAAGAATTGTTTTTGTTCCCAAGAAATATTATCCGCTCTTACGAACTTTGCACTCCTTTGGTTTTGTAAATTGCTTATCTCAGACGCGATAAAGCACGTTTGTACATTCATTTACTGAGCCTTGGAATCCGGCAATTTTTCCACAGCCGCCACTCCTTATCGAAAATTCAAATAGATAAATATGAGCTGTTGAGATATCCATCTACTCCGTCCAGAGTTGGATCTTAGCCAGACCAGGATAAGCTAGCTAGACTCGAAGCTGACGCGACATCTGCGCCAACAAATCCTTCGACATCTACGCCAGAAACCGAGAACTGGTGTTTGCTCATGTTCTCTGTCATGCCAGTGCAATGCCTTCAGTATAGAGCGTGTTCCAGCCTTCTAACAATAGTAACTATTAGTTACTATTTTCGTTCAACCTCGTGAAAAGTTACTACGCTGGCCGTTCCAACCTCCTCGAAATAGTAACTAACTGTAACTATTTGCTTAATATGCTCGGGAGCGTAGTAAGCGTGGTAACTACACATCTCTGTAACGTGAAGGGTCGGATTCGCCCGTAGCATGATATTCCGCTTGAAAATAGGAAAATCGGTCCAGTCTTGACGGCAAAAAGCCAGAATTCGTGACGTCATGCGTAGTAACTACGGTAAGTAGGGCGGAACACGCTCATAAGATCTCGATGTATATGATATGATAAAATTACAAAATAAAGTCCTGGGGCCATAGCGGAAAAAAACATCGACATCGCAACAACCCCATACTGATACCTTTAAAATCAACCAAACTCAAAGAAAATGTCTCTTATGTTCCGTAGCCATCTTTACGAACCTCCCTACTCCCCTATTTCCGAAAAAGCTTTCGTTCCCATTATTTCAACCACCCAAACCTCCCTACTCCACCCTATTAAAGGTGCCCCTCATTAAGTAACACGATTCCTTACACTCACCATCAAGTGGAAAAGACGTCTTTCTCCTGCACACATCGGACAATGGTAAAGACCATCTCGCTTTCTAAATTTGCCCAAATACTTTCTTCTCTGACCAAAGCTATCTGCCCTGATAAAAAACCACCCACTGACGTTCCTCCCTTCTCAAATTTGCTTTAAAATAAACTTCATCCCTCCACGTCTCTTTGGCATTCGTGTGAAATCGCAGAGAATCCGACACCGAGATCTTGCTCCACCATTCTTGAATATCCTTGTCTCGTAACCTATCTAGCCTATACTTCGACTTACCCTGCATCATTGGTGGCCTACCTTTTATGTGGACAAATAATCATGCGTGGCTTGCTATTCAAAGGTCTCTTGAAAGGGAAGAAGAGCGTCTGCGTGAGCTGGAGGATAAAGATGTTACTTAAAATTGTAAGATAATTCACATACACTTGAATAAGGGAAATAAACGGGATTTGTTTTCTTGCAAATGTTCACTGATAAGAATCCTCATAATACAATTAGAGCCGGATTTTCGGACAAGAAGCCTTTTTTTTTTTTAAATTGTCGTCCGATTCGATTCGAGATTGGCACCCCTTAAACCTAGTCTCTAAGCTTCAAGGACCCCTCTTGCTTATTCTGACTTTATAATTATCCCTAGTTTCTTTATGGAATTATAAGCTTCCGAAATCCCCGCCTTTCGAGATGTTGCGTTTTGTACGCACGCTTTTTTGGCGCATTTTCGGCAGAGACGAGTTTTTCCAGTGATGTAACGCAAACTTCGTCGAAAGCTTCAAGGTCGCCGATAACCCCTTCACACATAATGACATGAGAACCTTCAAAGGATTGTTTTTCATTGCGAAGACATGGTAGACCATCCAGTCTTTCTTCTGTCTTGCACATCTTTGTTGTGCTTGGTTTTCCCACTTTTTAACCACGGCGTGTTCAGTTTTCAAATATTTTGCGTCCAGCCTCCGTATCGCAGAGCGGGAAGGCTGGATGGAGTCGACAACCTCTAACTAGACATTCCCTAATTTACGTGGAAAGTAATGATATTCTCTAACACGATATTTCTGAGCCACTGCATCGTGAAAAGGTCGTTTCTGTAAGAGTTGTGCTTTCAATAACTCTTACTAATGTCCGTTGGATGGGGGTGGATAGGGATATAGTCAGTAAATGAATCTTCTTTCTAGGTCATATGGTGTCGTACTATGGGAATTGGTTACCGGTGAGACTCCGTATCGAGGCCTGGAAACTGCCAGAATCCTTTTCGGTGTTGGTAACAACACCTTGAGTCTTCCGCTACCTGAAACCTTGCCCCCTGGGCTCCAGCTGTTAATGAAGATGTGCTGGGAGAGTAAGCCAAGGAATCGGCCATCGTTTGTCTCCATAATGGCCCACCTCAGCATTGCTGCACCCGAACTCATCAACAGGGACCCAGCCCAGTTTAGCGAGGAAAAGGTAAGGCCCAACTAAGTACAGAAAGCGAATATTTGTCAAGAGTCTCTTAGAGGGTGAGCTACAGTAGAAGCATGTTATTAGGCGCGGTTATTTGACTTTGGGTGATACAGTTTCGGATACGTGGGGAAAAGTGAATGAATCAGCACGGAAGACGGTAGGAGCGACACACAGATGATCACAGCGAATCTTTGAAAATGTCAACTTACGAAGTTAAATAACCTCAAAAAGCACATAATTTGGTATTTATTGCAAAAAGCCAACTGGCTATAGCAACTACCACACAAAAATCAGGTACAAGAAAAGCAAAACAACAAGAACAAAAAGTGAAAATCATAGATATAGCTTAATAACACTTGCATTAGATCCTCCCTATGCGTCGCTGCCAACCGGACGAACACCGCCGAATTTCTCATTACTGCGAAACACTTATCTCCAATCAGATCTACTAACCTTTCCTCCCCTAAAGCACTCCTCCCAAACGTTTCCTCCCGTAATCCCCCCAACTCACCACCACATTCACACATAAAATGTAACAGATTCTCATCAGTTTCACCACACATAGCGCACAAGTATGGGTCATCACGTACCCTGTTAGTCCCTAAGTATTTCCTTTTTTCTCCTAGTGGCAGTGCGTTCCCCTTAAACAAACTAGTACCTCTAAACATACTTCTATTGTTAAAGCGATAATCTTCCATCTGATTTTTTTCGTTAGCCTGTAGCTTACAGTCAGGCAATATTCACAATCTCTACGATATTACCAAAAAAAAAGAATATTTGTTCCTCGTTAGGCATGCTGTATACAGTTTTATTGGTTAAAGAAATCCAAAGAAAGCCAGGTATCTTGTTTTAAACTACATTTAATAGTAGAAGAACCCAGCAACTGACTGTCTGAGAAATAGACGGCTTTTCTGGCAGTGGGGTTCGGGGGAGCGAAATTCCAGATCATTTGTTCAGTGATTCAATTCAGTTCAATTTTTTAATTCAATTGTGAAGGGGAGCTGACGCGAGCAATTCACTAAACTATATTCATGCAAAACGTACAGTGATAATATATTAGCGTTGTGCGGAGCGAATGTAGGGGTATATGAGCTTGGCGTTACGTGTTTTCTGTTAAAAAAAAAATCGGAATGGTGGAGGACATACTGAGAAATATAACTTCTCCTACTGCGTGGGTTTTCTTCTTTGGACGTTATTTAACTTTGCACGGTGCCATTTTTATCCGCATGTTTGAGACAAATATCAAAATAGAGTTCCTGGATGTCTGAATCTGATTGGGTGTGCCAGGTTTTTATTTGACCATTTAGCTAAAAACTGCATCGTATGAAGGTAAATAACCATCTTGAGTAGCAGATCTCTATTGTAAAGAAGTGATATCCCAATCGTCCGAGAAATCACGTTTTTCTTAGAAAACTATCTGCAAACATTATAAATTGTATAAATTTAATCACATCACAAGTCCAAGTTCTTTTAATTTTGGGATTTTGGCAAAATTTATTCAAACAGTGTTTACAGGATACGTCAGCTATGATTCTTCATCAGCGATATTTTGGCCCTTCTTGGCAAGGGTCCTCGTCAGGCTGTCAATCCTCTGGTTCAACTTCGGGGAAGGAAACAAGCCTATAATAAATAACTGAAGCTTCTACCAGTGCTTCCACTTGCTCCACTTCCAAAATCCTGCCGGGAACCCCAAAAATCCTGAAAAATCCTGCTCGGAAAGTTCAAAAATCCTGCAAGAAATCCTGCCGAAAAAATAAATGTGTCCGTACTAATTAAAGGGATAGTTGTTAAGACTATATGTAGCTGGAGGATTTGAGCAAACGTATGTGAATTTTTCGTCTCTATCGTTTGGGAGGACTAGAACGTTTTTGCCGTAAGAACTAAATGAATATTAAACGGCTAAATACAAACACCAGGGTAACAACTGGGGAGGGAGACACCTCCGTTCCCAATGTTGTTGGCCAGTCAGTATAAAATTACCGAGTCTTCGCGAAGCGCCACGATTTTACGTTAAAACAGTTGATTTTTTTCAAGGGAACAGTCGGTTTTTCTGAAAATCAGTTGATTTTTTATCAAAAAGTCGGGTTTTCTGAAAATCAGTGGACTTTTTTTCAAAACGGTCGTTTTTTTCTTGAAAACAGTCGTTTTTTTACAAAAACAGCCGGTAAAAATTACCAGCCAGTCTGTAAATGCCTTGGCCTCTCCCCCCCCCCCCCACCCAAACATTTTGGCTAGTAACGCCTCTGACCAACACTACCATTAAAGAGGGCGTCTCTAGACGGGACTTGAAAATGTACATAGAACAGGAGCAGCGGCAACGTCTGTACCCAGGACAAATTATACTAAGCGCCGCAGGCAAACGTTTTTAAACACGCCTTTTTTTTTGGCAAAATTTAACTTAAATTGTAGCTTTTAGTGTGGTTTATACTCACAAATATTCCAAGCCTTCAACGCCTACTATAAATGACGCACCTTTCTTCTAAATAGGGAATATAAACTACAAAATGCGCCGCAGGCGAAATTTTGTGGAAACACTGATGATCAAAGTGTCTTTTTGCTATCCGAAATGAAGACACGATCAGACGATTAAAACGAAAGAAATAAGCCGCATCCCTTCGTTTTTATAGCTAAAATAGATTTATGGTTGCGTTTTCTCAAAAATCCCTAACTCTTACTGCAGTCTGTTAAAAATATCAGCAAATTCGTGAATAAGTCCGGAAATCCTGTAAAATCCTGGAATCTCAAAAATCCTGAAAAAAATCCTGCAGGGACCCAAAAATCCTGAATTTCACGATAAATCCTGCAAAGTGGAAGCACTGGCTTCTACCGACTATAAATATCTTATTAAAGTAAATTATCTTCAAATACCACTATAATGAAAAAACTAGTCCTGAGATTTAATTTTTGACAATGACGCTGTTTTTGCTGCACGATTGGGGCGATGACAGGAAAGGTTTTTTTCTGCATTTTGATCAACTTCGTTTTTTTTTTTATTGATAAGGGGCTAGATACAGGCAAGTACTCATAATAGAAACGTAGAACGAGGTCATTAATAAAATAATTTTTAAGTTTTCAGCCCCTTATTAATAAAAAAAACCGAAGTTGATCAAAATGCAGAAAAAAACCTTTCCTGTCATCGCCCCAATCGTGCAGCAAAAACAGCGTCGTTGTCAAAAATTAAATCTCAGGACTAGTTTTTTGGGATCCCAAAACGTAAGTGGAGGGATACCTATGACATCGCAAAAGTTGTCCGTCTGTCCGTCTGTCCGTCCGTCTGTAAGCACGATAACTCTCGAAGGGAATGAGATATTTTGATGAAACTTGGTGTGAGGGTTCGTTGGGTCGTCGGACCAGTCAAGTTCGTAGATTGGCTTTGTAGCTCTACATTTTGGGGTGGGGGAGGGGATTCAAATTAAGGGACAAACAAAATATTTTGAAACAGCTGATGTGATAGTCGATTATGGGGTAAGAAGACATGCTGAACACGACGGTGAAAACCATTTTGTCATCGGACAAGTAGTTCGCCCGGAATCCGGCCAAAACCGGAAAGTTTGTTGAAAGTAAAAGTTTTATTTGAAGTTGATTAGATGTTCGATCTAGGGGTAGGAAGACATGCTGAAGACGATGGTGAAAATTATTTTCTCGACGGACAAGTATTTCGCCCGGAATCCGGCCCAAACCGGAAAGTTTGTTGAAAGTAAAAGTTTTATTTGAAATTGATTAGATGTTCGATTTAGGGGTAGGAAGACATGCTGAAGACGATAGTGAAAACTATTTTCTCGATGGACAAGTATTTCGCCCGGAATCCGGCCCAAATCGGAAAGTTTGTTGAAAGTAAAAGTTTTATTTGAAGTTGATTAAATGTTCGATTTAGAGGTAGGGAGACATGCTGAAGACGATGGTGAAAACTATTTTCTCGACGGACACTTCGACCGGAATCCGGCCCAAACCGGAAAGTTTGTCAAAATTAAAAGTTTTATTTGGAGTTGATTAGATGTTCGATTCAGGGCAAGAAGACATGCTGAACACTTATGTGAAAACAAGTTTCTACCCAGACATGTAGTTCGCCGGGAATCCGGCCAAAACCGGAAAACTGTTGGAAGTCAAAGTTTGATTTCTAGTTGATTAGATAAGCGATTTAGGGGTAAGAAGAGATGCTGAGTCCCTGTGTGACAATCGTATTTTACCCGGACATATAGTCCCTCCCTGATTTCGTCTTTGAGCTTTCTTTTTTCGCCGGACAAGTAGTTCTGGAGTTCGGCCGGAACCGGGAAATTGGCAGAAGTGGCAGGAAGTTTTCGTCAAAACAGATATGACTTATAGGGGTAAACACATATGCTGAATCCAAATCTGAACTTGGTTTTCTCAGGTGATAAGCTATTTGGCCTTAATCTGTTTCTGAATTTTAATTGTAAAAATTTTCAAGGAGTCTGGCGAAGACTGGATCTGGCTAAGACAAGACCCAGTTGTCTGGATCAGATATTGAATTTTTGGGATCCCATCGAAACCTTTGGTCTTGTTCATTATAGTAGTATTTGAAGATAATTTACTTTAATAAGATATTTATAGTCGGTAGAAGCTCAGCTATTTATTATAGGTTTGTTTCCTTCCCCGAAGTTGAACCAGAGGATTGACAGCCTGACGAGGACCCGTGCCAAGAAGGGCCGAAATATCGGTGATGAAGAATCATAGCAGACGTATCCGTTGTAAACATTTTTTGAATAAATGTCTCAAAGTCAGCTTGGGCTCAAAGAATATTTATTTTGGCAAAACATAAATACAGCACTGAGCAGTGAGATGAACTCGGTTCACTGAGATGCAGATAAGCCACTGTATATAACAATACAACACAAGTTTGTTTATAGCGATACAACTCCAGTTCCCGTCGACTACGAGGCAGGACCAAACTCTCAAATACACAAGAGAATAAACAGCGTTTGTTATAAATCAATAAAATTAAAGGTGACTGAAACACCACAAAAAAAAAAATATACATAATCATTACAATCAAACTGCAAAACTGTAACTGCTTACAGCAGTGCCGCCACTCCCCGTATCCACCACAGCTCCATTTTTTTTGCTGTCCTAAAAAACGTCCTAAAAACAGTCGTTCCTAATGAATGTTGTACAAATACTCCTTGAGCCCAAGCTGATTGGGAAACTTATATTCAAACAAAGGCTAAAAACGGAAAGTCAGCTATGATGCTTTAAAAGACCCCTCCCACTATTTATTCTTCAACTTACAGTATTTTAAAATATTTGAATACCTTAAAACAAGGCTGTGATTTCAACAAATAATCCACGGTTTTGGCTGTTTTAAGGCTTTCCGAGACCCGTTGACTTGTAACGAAAACATGGAAACAATTTAGATAACCGGTCTTTCTGATGGAAAAACTTCTCGCAGACAACTGTCGACAGCGTGATACGCATCTAAGGTAGCAAAGTAGCAAGTGAGGAAATCAGCGTGGTTTTATTAGAGGGGATATAATGTACCGTACGAAATTGGGGTCTTCGGGTTTAGAAATATATGTAGTGATTATGGAAGTAGGTTGCATTAGTATTATATATAAGACAGGTCCTTTAACAAAATTCCCTTCTTGACAAGGGTCCTCGAAAGGCTGTTGAACGCCCCAGACTGGAACACGAACCTGCAATCCTAACTGTTGTAGAGGTAAAAAACAAAACCAGTGTAGTCCGAAACTTGAGAAGTGTTAAATGTTTATGTATAGGATCGTCGATTCTTGGTGAAGATGCCTTTCAGGTGGAAAGCTCTACGTTGATCCCCTGTATCCATGGAAACTTTTTTTTCCCGGATGCTAACAAAAAATATCCATTCGTCTTACGACTAGATTGCATGTCTCGATGCACGCGACTCTCATATTAGATCCTTGGTTTGTTTATTATGAATCAAGAGGATGACGATAGTCATCCTCTTGATGACTATATATCCACTAAGTATGCAGCATTAGCAGCAGTGGTATAGGGAGACCCACAGGCGATAAGATGAATACAGAGGATTTCTCGACTTCCTCCGAGCAGATGAGATTATTATTATTCTACTTCTCTCCGCAGAAAAGGTCGAGTAAAAAAAAAAAAAAAGAAGGAAAGAGTCACGAATTTCCAGGTATTTCATGTGACATTAGAAACATTATCTGAGATGTATAAATGGGGGAGTAATGGTAAATCAGCCGCTGGATAATAGTAACGATTATCACATTAAAGGCTGCTGTCCTCGTGGATATGTGTGTTCTTAATACTCTACATGACTAAGTCTAAGTCCGAAATACGCCAGCGATCCTTGCGAAGAATGAGAAACGTCACCCAAACGAAAACTGAGTCAAATCTCATGTAAACCAATCAACAACGTTTGTTGTAGTGCCGTATCTGTCTGCACACTGCGATTCTTCATCGGTGCGACGAGTTAGTCATCAAGAGTAGGCTATTCGGATAAGTATTTTCAGCGTTTTCTACAATACTCTCATCCGCTAGATGGACATCGGTCGTATTGTATTAAATTTCACTTCCGCTGGGTGGGATTTTGAACTAAAGTTTTGATACATGGATTGGGTTTTCCTGTATGGATTTCTCGCACCTTCAGTAAACCCGGACTGAATACGAGACATTTTTTGACTAGATAAAATAGTTCAATCTATGCAAAAAAGAGCCAATATGGGCTAATTCCCTCAAGATGCTCTCCCGCCATGGCACCCCGAAACACCACCTCCTTCGCATTTACCTTAGTTTCATTCGCCCGTCCCTCGAATACTGCTGTCCGGTATGGTACTTCGGTTTGACACGGGTGTTAAATCAATGTTATGACTCTCGTGTACCTTTACGTTTAACATGTTGTCCGAGTCCGAGTATCTAATATATGTGGAGCGTGTACCCGAGCGGTTGGTACATATTAGATTATACCGGTGCTCTGATCTTAATCCTCGAAGGGTTGGTTCGTAACTGTGGAGGGGGAAGTTCGGACGGTAGGTCCTAGGTCCTACATCCAATAAACAGTGATTAGAAAACACACTTACTTTTAATATTGAAGTTCTGCATACATCGAATACATCTGTTAATCCAACGATCACTACTGTCTTAAGACTAACTTATAACTTAAGACTGCTTCTCTTGTTGCCAAAATGGCAAAAATGCACTGCGTGTGAGGCAATGCGAATGTGAGAGAAAGGGACTTGGAGACTACGAGGCAATGCGACTGTTGGAGCAACAGGGGATTTGCGCCAATTGTCGCTTTGCGAGAGTTAGTATAATCATCTAGAATTACTTACTTCGTGTCGTTACACGGGAGCAGTCGGAACGACTCGAGAGGATCCAGTACCGTTCATTACTAGTAATATCAAACCTTTGTCAAACCGTAGACATCAACTTTCTACTAAGTTTGGTGGCCAACTACTGGAAGACCCCACCCATCGTCACATCCTTCCTTCTCTCCACATTCCCGACCGTATAAGGCACAGAGAATGGCATCGCAACCAGTTCCTAATAACCAACCCATACGGGTTGATATGCGGCAGGAAAAAAGTGTTGTCCCCTCCTCTGTGAGACGAGAGAACAAATATTCAAGTTTTTGTTAATACCATAAGGAATGTTTTTGATTGATTGATTGATTGATAGAAGATTACTAACCAGGTCGTTCACAATCTTTCATGAAGGGCTTCGAGACAGGATTGCCATATCGAAAGTATTTAGAGTGACTTTTGTCCCAAAACAGAGAATGAATTGTGAGTGAAATTTTATTTTCATAAAAAAAACATGAAATGGTCACTTTTTAGTCGGAATTGGTCACTTTTAGTCGGAATTGCCTCTGCAAAATTTACACATTTTAACTTTATTTTCGTGAAAAGCTTAAAAGTCACTTCTGGTCGGAGTCCCTGCTGCAAAAATGGCACATTTGGACGTTATCTGAAATAGAGGGAAATAGAGACAAAAGAGAGTGACAGGTCACACTATCGTGCAATATGTCGCAACCCTGCCTCAAGAGCTAAGCCAGAAGGGTGACTTCTGAAGCTTAAGTGGGTCCTCCACTGGCAACCATTAGTCAGTCGTATCCGCGCTACTCCGGACCTCTCATTGGCTGAAAACCACCAACATGGCCGCTTACGACACAGTCCTCAGTCCTCGCTTTTCAGTTCTCGATTCTCGTACAAATTACCGTTTTTGCTCTTCTCGATTCGCTTTTGACAAAAACACTAATTTAAACCTAAACACTAAGTTAAAACCTGCTTATACGAGTTGAACATCCGCCCTTTCTAGACCGACCAGGAAGGAGAACCGAGGAGAATTGTGATAAAAAACGTAAAAATGGCTAGAGACAGCTTACGATTGCCGGTGGAGAACCACTTTAATATTGTAAACAAAACAAAAGAAGCAGCAAAAACCAGGTTGTATGCATGGTTTTGTACGTGTGCTACGTCATCTGCTTATGGTAAACGTACTAAGTAACCGTACGCGTCTACTAGTGTGATGGTATCTGATTTAATAAATTTTCTCTTTGTTACAGAATTCATGGCGAAAAGAAATTGAAGATAAGCTGAACGGCATGGGCTATCGAGACCGGTGCGAGCAGAATGCCTCCAAAGCGCTACTTAAGAAAAGAAAAGCCGAAATGAAACACGCGAACGAAATTCGGATTCACTACGAAATTCGAATGGCACAAGTAAACCAGGTGGTACAGGAACTGGGCAAAATTAAGCAGCAGCTCGAAGAAAGAGAGCGGGACTTAAATAGGTGAGATACTTGAACGATGATTATGTTGCCTCTGAGTAGGCTTTAGTAAAGTCTGTTCTGATCAAGGCTGCCGAGAAAACATCCAATGTCCTCTATTTTGTTTTCCTTGGCTGGGTGGACTGCTGAACTGGTTGTTGGAAAATGAGAGTTAAGCCGCTTTAAGATTGACGCGTCGTTGCGATGCATTGCGTCTGCGTTTGTCTCACGTTGCGTTGCGTACAGGTTGCGCAGCGTATCTTTCACACCTGCGCGAGAAGCTTTCGCGCTGGATGCTCATTTACATTTTCCTTTCTCGGTTTCTTTTGCTGAGTTTTATTTTCTTTCACTAGTAGCAACTTTTTCTTCATCATCAGCCTGTTTTTTTTTGTTTTTTTTTTTCAAAAACTTCCGTTTTCCACTGACGAATTTGATGCGTACGCGTCGATGCAATGCAACAATAGAACTTGGTTCTGTTCTTGCGTTGCGTTTTATTTGTCTGCGTAAGCTTTGCGTTGCGTCGACGCAAGCACGACGCAGAGGTTGCGTAGCTTAGTGTGAAAGGCTCAATGCGTCAATGTGAAAGCTGCCTTAAAGTTATCTGCAAGACTTGCCAGGTTGAACATGTCACCTAGATACCATCTATATGGGGCGTTTTATAAAAGGTTTACCGTCGACGCAGTATGCCATTACTTGTCACATGAAACTATCGATTTTCCTGTTAGTGCTTGTTGAATCTGTCCAGCCTTCCGGCTCTCAGACGCTACAGCTTGACGCAAAATATTTGAAAACTGAACGCGCTGTCGTTAAAAAGCGGGAAAACCAAGCAAAGGAAATGAAAAAGCTGCGTATGATTTACGCAGCTTGGAATACCTCTCTGGTCCAGTAGCCAGGGGCGTCACGACTGGGGGGGGGGGGGGGGAGAGGGGGGACGCCCCCCCCCCCCCCAATCCTGTCGGCCATTGTTTTCGTCAATACAATTGATTTTTTTTTTCATGAAAACAGTCGGTTTTCATGAAAATGAAATAGTCGATAAAATTGGTCGATTTTTCGTCAAAATAATCGATTTTTCTGAAAGTCAGGCGATTTTTTTCAAAAACGTCATTTTTGTTGTAAAAATTACCAGCCAGTCGGTAAATGCCTCGTCCCACCCAACCAAAAAAAACAAAAACATTTTGGCTAGTAACGCCTTTGCAGTAACCAATATGTGATTAAAAGATTTGGTTTGATAGACCCAACTGTTACTGTTTCTACGAGAGTAGGAATACTGCCCCCTATTGTTCTTGTACTGTTTTGGCAGGTAATAAATATATATCATATTATATCATACGGGAGCTAGGGATACTATAAAAGGTAGAAAAGCACGAGTTCTCCTTTAACTGTTTCAAATTCACAGGAGAGAGCGACTGCAAGGCGTGGCTCACGTAAGTGGCAGTCCGAGCACTCGCAGTACCAGCCGGCTGTCCAAGAAGAATAACTGGCGGTTTGGACTAAAAAGGCGATCAGCGCAAGACTCAAGCATGGGGCTACCATTGGACCCTGTCAGTCGGTCGAGCACGCTTCCTGCCAGACTGGAAAAGGTAATTCCTAATCTCACATCGGAAAACGGTTCATGAACGTTTCCACCCTGCTTCGGGCAAAAGAAATATCCAAATGTGTAAGTTCTCTAGAAAGGAAGACAAGAAAGGAGATATAAATCAGTGTTTTCGTTGATTAAATGTTGCCCTTGCAGGTTCTTCCTAATACGATTTTCACTCACTCTGGGTTTAGCCTGAGAGGTGTAGCCTGATTGGCCAGAAAGGGAGTTAAGGATAATCTGAGCAGTGCTTCCACTGCTCATTCAAAAATCAGACAAAGGTTGTTAAAGGACACCTGAACAATGAAACCATACTTGAACACACCATGGAGAATGCATTTCCAGACATGGCCACGGAGAGCATTCTTCTCCTGAGCGTGACGTTTTCAAAATAGGGATGTTCGTTTCTGGAGATTTGCGCATACAGACTCCAAGACAAAAGCGCAATTCATTCAAATCTTGTACAGCGCTGGCCGGATCATATTGGAATTTCTTCTAGATAAACGTTTGGGCTTAACTGGTTAAAAAATATTCCAGAAGAAGGGTTGATTGGAGACATTTTTTCATTTCTAAAATTGTTCAGTACTGAAATAAGGACAGATGCAAAATGGAGCAAAAGTCATAGCTTGGAAACATTTATTTCGTATTTGGATTGGGTTTTTTGCAGGCAATGTTACCGGAAGTCATACAGATAGGGATGCTACTTGGTACTCTTCATTCAGGTGTCCTTTAAAGACCAGGAGGTCGTTGGTAGAAACGTAGAAAAAATCGGTGACAGTTTCGCTATGAAGATCAGTCGCTATGAATCGCTAAAAACTAATAGAATCAACCCCCTTTCCTCCCATTTTTTTTTATTCCCGCGTAGCTTCTTGACTAAAATAAGTGGCTACGTCTAAACCTCCAACTCAGTGACGTCAATGCGAATTTAGATAATAATTTACTCTACTTTAATTTCACTTACACTTTCGTCTTAAACCTACTTTCTTTTTGTACATTCCAACTCTAAAAAATTACTTCTATTTTCAAACTTTCAAAATCAAACATTCTTATAACATTTAACTATTTATTTTTTTCTCTGTACTACCATATCTGCAAAACTTTTTCTGTCATACTTGATATTAAAAATTCATTTTACCTAAATTTAAATATAAACTTATAAAAATTCTCTTCCTGTGTCGAGAAACCCTCTCCATAGGGCCTCTATCTTCTGTGGAAATCTATCCTTTTTTGTATCTGTATAACAGTATTGACTTTAATCTACCATATTCTACAACCATTAAATATATTTTTTTCATTACCATTATCCTGCTCATATTTTTATGGCACTTGAGCATACTCAAGGGCCGTATAGCGATCGCAATGTCTGTCGGTTTGTCCCGGTTTTGCTAGTTTGGGAACTCCCACATAAGCTAGGACGATGAAACTTGGCAGGCACATACGGGACACAACCATATTAACTTGAAAACAACCACTTCCCCAATCCGGCTATCGGCGGGGGGGGGGGGGAGTGGAGGGATGGGGAATCCGGAAACTAGTAACATGCATAACTTTGGAACATAACGCATGAAACTTGACACATGTCAAGAACAATTGTCTCAGATGTTGAGTTTTAAATCCGAACCGGACCCGATAACTGGGGGTGGGGTGGGGGCTCGAGGGGGAACCAGAAATCTCGTGAAACGCTTGCACATAAGCTAGGACGATGAAACTTGGCAGGCATATCAGGAACAGGAACCCGACCAGATTAACTTGGAAATAATCACTTCCCGTTCCGGCTACCGGGGGGGGGGTAGAGGGATGGGGAATCCGGAATCTAGAAACATACATAACTTTGGAACGGGTAATCGGACATGCATGAAACTTGACAAGTGTGAAGAACAAGTGTCTAAGATGTTCATTTTCAAATCCTGACCGAATCCAAGACTGGGGGGGGGGGAGGGATGGAGGGGGGCACCGGAAATCTCGTTAAACGCTTTTAGGGTCGAGGGATCGGGATGGAACTTGGAGGGAAGAACAAGCATAAGCCCTAGATACTTTATTAACAAAACAGGAGAAGATTCTGTCACAGTGGGGGGTGTTGGAGGGGTTCCCCGGAATTCCGGTGATCACTAGTTAGGGTACTTCCAGATGTACTAGGACCATAGAACTTGGAAGACGTATTAGGTACTCTGCCAGATTGGCTCGAAAATAGTTTCTTCTCCGATCCTATCATCGTGGGGGAAGTGGACGGATGGGGAATTCGGAATCTAGTGACATGCATAACTTTGGAACGTGTGATCGGAAGAGCATGAAATTTGACAAGTGTCTAGAGTTAAATAGAGTGCCAGGCATGCCACTAAGATTATACGTAATTTTTTATTTTAATTCTAGCCTCACATTCCGATGTCATCACAACGAAGTACAAGACGGGTTCCTGTTTATGTTGAAGTAGAAGACTCCTCACGTAGCCTTTTTGACCTCATACGGAGACCGTTCCAAAGTAACAGCACTGTTCCCACCATTTCGGAGATGACACAACATTCCATAACCCAGAGACGAGTCGACGTGACCGACATGCGTTGCAGCTTCAGCGATACTGATTCCGATCGATCAAGCACTGATGCCGACGATGAAAATGCGAATGATATCGAAAGGCCAAAAATGGACAAAAACGGCAACTCGCGCGATAGTCTGGACGATCTGAGTAAGACAGTGCAAGAACTTGGAAAGTGGGAGAGGGTGAGGGGAAGGGCGAGTGGCAGTTCGAAGAATGGAAGTGGAAGGTACAAAGACAATTACATTGCAGCTACCCGGTACTCGGGTCGATACTGCACTATTGATGTTTCGCAATACTCCAAATCTGTGAAGCACGAATATTTTCAACAGGATGTGATGAGTAGGAGTTTGACGAATGATGTGCAAGTACCTGGGGATAAGAAAGGTAAAGTCCTTGCTTCTTACCCCTTTCCTCTTATATGGAGCCCTACCTCTGGAGAAGAGGCCAATCCCCATTCTTTCAGTGTCTTCTACAGCCCTTCGGCAGGACAGGAACGAAGGCAAGGTTTTGCGAGACAATGCCCGTGTTCCATCCTACTTACCGTAGGTACTTTGCACGACGTCAGGAATTCTGGCTTTTTGACGTCAAGGCTGGAATAATTTTTCTATTTTCCAGCAGAATATCGTGCCACGGGCGAATCCGACCAATCACGTTACAGAGATCCGTAGTTAGTACGCTTACTGCGCTCCCGAGCGTGGTAAGCAAATAGTTACTGTTAGTTACTATTTCGAGAAGGTTGGAACGGTCAGCGTAGTAACTTTTGGTGAGGTTGGAACGGGAATAGTAACTAATAGTTACTATTTGTGGAAGGGTGGAACACGCTCAATGAGAAGCGCCTCGTTCGGCTTATGTAGTTGTCTCCGGTTTGTGGCTAGGCCCACGTCCGGACTTTATAATAACAATAACAATTTATTTATTACCTGATGAAAAAGTATCTCAAACTAGTAGTATGAAGTTGTACGAAAAAGTAGCATGCAGTACCAACTGATGCTACTACATGCTACTATAGCTAGACTGGATGCTACTGGGGCAAGGCGGGATGTTACTGAATACTTATACTGATTAAGATTAGCCCAGTGTGAGGCACATTAAATTAAAGTATCTGTACTACTGCATATCAGTACAGCTACCATACAACTACACAGACTACAAATTTTTCATCGGGTAATCACAAATTGTTTATTACAGAAGAAAAATGTGTCGAGTAGGCTACAGTAAAGACTATACGTACAAAAGTACCAGCACACGAACAGGGGTGAGGTGAAAAACGGGAGCAGGCTGATTGACAGCTTCCTGTGTAGCATTATTCATTTATCCGAAATATCTGGAACACCGGACTTGCGAATAGCAGCTCTATTCCGATGCGGGGGGGGGGGGGGGTAAAGGAGGAATTTCGTCGATGAATCGAACGCGGCTTCACGTTAGAAGGAATTTCGTTTGTGAATCGAACGCGTCTTGGTGGCCTGAAATCTTGATGGCCTGAAATAATGTCAGTAAAAAGGGTCAAAGTCGTGCCACTTCCCAGGAAAAAGATTATATCGCTATTTAGCTCCCTGTTTGAGAAAAACTACTCCAGCCCTCCTAGTTGGCACTTGGCTCGATCCTGTGACACCCCGTGAAGTTTCTGGTTTTTGTTTGCCCTTGAATAAAACCCCTTTCTCTTCTCTAATTTCAGAAGACGAACCTCGCAATGGAGGAAGTCAAGAAGGATTTTCTTCAAGTAACTGGGAGACCTGCTCAGAAGAAGACATCACTGCAAAGCAAGCTGTGAATGACGCTGTGCTCAGAAGAGAGAGGTGAGTCAACTTGATTGATCTCTGTCCTTAAAGCCGTGTTCGATTATCTGTTGCTATCGACGACCAGACCCAGATGCCGTATTACTCAACTACACGCGCTGTTGCTGTTTCATTCAGAAGCTGTAATTTTAGTCGCAGGTTGTCCGATAAAACCCTTGGATAATATCCCAAATTCAGTCATTCGTTTTGGGATTTCTGTCGAAATATAGCGAATGGAACTCGTCTGTTGTCTTTCGATTCGCTATAAGGAAATACATTTTCGGATTCACCAACGGTTATCTGCTTCTGTCGACGACCAGCACTAAAGGCGTTTTTCCGTGCTCCCATATACAGTTTGTGGGTCGATTGTGGCTCGAAAAAAGCGTTTTCGTGGTCTTTTTTGCGGCCCACAAGTGTGTTTCCATTACCAACAAGATTTGTGTGGCTCGCTTTGTGGCTCGAATTCGACAAACAACTGCCGAGGTGATTGTCGATTTTGTGGCTCGTTTCTGGCGGGAAATCCAAACTTAGCAGCAAAACGATGTCAAACCAATAAAATTAACTAGTTTCTGAAGCATGTAGACATAAAACTGAGGATTCTTTTTGCACAGAATGGTAAGGACGAAAGTCTTAAGTTCGATTTGTTGAGATTTTATCTGAATTTTTTTCTTATTTCCAGATATTTGAAATTACCGCACCAAAAATAGTCAAAAGAGCGTTTCCGTGAGTTTCAACTTGTGGCTGGACTGTGTGGCACACAATCTTGTTTCCGCGACGAACACTCAGAAGTGTGTGCCCCGCAGTTGTACCGCGGAAAAACGCCTTATATGTAATATCCCAGATTGCCGACGGAATTATTTTCTTTTTGGGGATGGATGGAATGAAAACTGTTTGTCTATTGCCGTTTAGTATATGCTTTACGGAAAGAAAACGTTCGCCGACAGTGACGTCGTTATTGGTGAAGGAAACGACTAAAGGCAATTTCAGGATCATGTAAATGAGACGCGGCACTACAGTAAAACTTACTATCTCCACTTTTGTTTGTCAGCAAGTTCACTCAAGCCCCTGTTATCTTTCCCAGGATTCCCAGTAGTTTTTGTGGGTTTCCATGAGACACTTATTGGGTCAGTTGCTTCTTAGAAGCTCTTTGGTTCGTTCCCAGCCTTTTCGAGTTTGTCTCCGTAATGTGTTCAGACTGAAAAGAATTAATTTTGTACCAGCCAGGAAAAGCAGAGGAAGTTGTTATTTTCTGAAGTTTGAAGTGTATTCTTGATGGGAATAGAGGAAGTGTATCATATATTAAAAATGAACAGAATTGTGGTTCGGTGTAGGGTATTTTAGCAGAGCAAAGTAACACTATATAGGGAGTAGCGCCAAGACATGGAAAAAAGTTTACACGCACTCGAATAGCAGCGACACTAGCACCACTAGCGATAGAGAGCGTGCCTACTGAAACTATGTCTGTCGTGCTGGCTCCAAAAACTAGATAGAACTTACCTTGTTTTCTCGATATGTGCAGTCCGCATCTTAGCTGTACTACAAATTTTCTAACCCGCAAGTTTGTCTCGCTTTGACTGTCCCGAGAATAGTGGCCGGCGCTGAGAGTAATGCCCGCTTTTATGGTAAGGTGTTAGTGCTGCTCTCTACTGTTATTTTGCTCTGTATTCTGTAGTGTTATTTTGCTCTTTACAACTAAGTTACATAATTGTAACTTCGTTGTCGACATCGTGTGTATTTCTTGTAGTGTTTATGTGTTAATGAATGGACCAGATGGTTTAGGCATAGTTCTTTTTTATACATTATTTTGTACTCCTCAGTTCTGAGGGAAATAAATGAATAAATAAATTTCAGCCCTGTGTAAAGTATCGAATTTTGCAGTTTCGCACGCCACCCCGTCCAGCGATTGAAGCGACCATCTTCAGTCATCTCCAGCCAATCCTTGCCAGAGAAACCAAGCATCACTGATGACATTGCTGTGCAACTAAATGGGGTCACAGTAACAGAGTGTGAATCGTAACCTACAAACGTGCAGTCTATATTGTGATAATTTTAGTACTTATTTTTTTAGTTTTGAGTAATGCATTTGACATTTCCTATTTTTGTTGTCAGTAATGATCGTTGCTCAAAAGATTGCCAACTTGGGTCTGTTTTGTTGTTTGGGAACCGTACATTCCAGTAGGTTGCCTCATAGTGTATTCTAGAGGATCTAAAGTTTTAAGCAATATTTTGACTGTTCTTTAAAGAATTTTTACGCATGCCGGTTCGTAGTGAGTGCTATGTATTAGTCAGATCCTCCGTCCAGGTCGGTCAGTGTATTTATACCTGTTGTCAATAAAATGTTTACATCAGCTATATCTGCCTGTTCACACCACGCCGTAACTCTAACAAGCATGAGGAATCCCTCTTCTACAAGACCAAGTGTTTCGGTGGGATCCCGAATGGGCATATTGATCGGGCAGTGGTATAGGGAGACCCACAGGCGATAAGATGAATACAGAGGATTTCTCGACTTCCTCCGAGCAGATGAGATTATTATTATTCTACTTCTCTCCGCAGAAAAGGTCGAGTAAAAAAAAAAAAAAAGAAGGAAAGAGTCACGAATTTCCAGGTATTTCATGTGACATTAGAAACATTATCTGAGATGTATAAATGGGGGAGTAATGGTAAATCAGCCGCTGGATAATAGTAACGATTATCACATTAAAGGCTGCTGTCCTCGTGGATATGTGTGTTCTTAATACTCTACATGACTAAGTCTAAGTCCGAAATACGCTAGCGATCCTTGCGAAGAATGAGAAACGTCACCCAAACGAAAACTGAGTCAAATCCCATGTAAACCAATCAACAACGTTTGTTGTAGTGCCGTATCTGTCTGCACACTGCGATTCTTCATCGGTACGACGAGTTAGTCATCAAGAGTAGGCTATTCGGATAAGTATTTTCAGCGTTTTCTACAATACTCTCATCCGCTAGATGGACATCGGTCGTATTGTATTAAATTTCACTTCCGCTGGGTGGGATTTTGAACTAAAGTTTTGATACATGGATTGGGTTTTCCTGTATGGATTTCTCGCACCTTCAGTAAACCCGGACTGAATACGAGACATTTTTTGACTAGATAAAAGAGTTCAATCTATGCAAAAAAGAGCCAATATGGGCTAATTCCCTCAAGATGCTCTCCCGCCATGGCACCCCGAAACACCACCTCCTTCGCATTTACCTTAGTTTCATTCGCCCGTCCCTCGAATACTGCTGTCCGGTATGGTACTTCGGTTTGACACGGGTGTTAAATCAATGTTATGACTCTCGTGTACCTTTACGTTTAACATGTTGTCCGAGTCCGAGTATCTAATATATGTGTAGCGTGTACCTGAGCGGTTGGTACATATTAGATTATACCGGTGCTCTGATCTTAACCCTCGAAGGGTTGGTTCGTAACTGTGGAGGGGGAAGTTCGGACGGTAGGTCCTAGGTCCTACATCCAATAAACAGTGATTAGAAAACACACTTACTTTTAATATTGAAGTTCTGCATACATCGAATACATCTGTTAATCCAACGATCACTACTGTCTTAAGACTAACTTATAACTTAAGACTGCTTCTCTTGTTGCCAAAATGGCAAAAATGCACTGCGTGTGAGGCAATGCGAATGTGAGAGAAAGGGACTTAGAGACTACGAGGCAATGCGACTGTTGGAGCAACAGGGGATTTGCGCCAATAGTCGCTTTGCGAGAGTTAGTATAATCATCTAGAATTACTTACTTCGTGTCGTTACACGGGAGCAGTCGGAACGACTCGAGAGGATCCAGTACCGTTCATTACTAGTAATATCAAACCTTTGTCAAACCGTAGACATCAACTTTCTACTAAGTTTGGTGGCCAACTACTGGAAGACCCCACCCATCGTCACATCCTTCCTTCTCTCCACATTCCCGACCGTATAAGGCACAGAGAATGGCATCGCAACCAGTTCCTAATAACCAACCCATACGGGTTGATATGCGGCAGGAAAAAAGTGTTGTCCCCTCCTCTGTGAGACGAGAGAACAAATATTCAAGTTTTTGTTAATACCATAAGGAATGTTTTTGATTGATTGATTGATTGATAGAAGATTACTAACCAGGTCGTTCCTTAAGTCACAATCTTTCATGAAGGGCTTCGAGACAGGATTGCCATATCGAAAGTATTTAGAGTGACTTTTGTCCCAAAACAGAGAATGAATTGTGAGTGAAATTTCATTTTCATAAAAAAAAATTGAAATGGTCACTTTTTATTCGGAATTGGTCACTTTTAGTCGGAATTGCCTCTGCAAAATTTACACATTTTAACTTTATTTTCGTGAAAAGCTTGAAATAGTCACTTCTGGTCGGAGTCCCTGCTGCAAAAATGGCACATTTGGACGTTATCTGAAATAGAGGGAAATAGAGCCAAAAGAGAGTGACAGGTCACACTATCGTGCAATATGTCGCAACCCTGCCTCAAGAGCTAAGCCAGAAGGGTGACTTCTGAAGCTTAAGTGGGTCCTCCACTGGCAACCATTAGTCAGTCGTATCCGCCCTACTCCGGACCCGGCGTTCTCTCATTGGCTGAAAACCACCAACATGGCCGCTTACGACACAGTCCTCAGTCCTCGCTTTTCAGTTCTCGATTCTCGTACAAATTACCGTTTTTGCTCTTCTCGATTCGCTTTTGACAAAAACACTAATTTAAACCTAAACACTAAGTTAAAACCTGCTTATACGGGTTGAACATCCGCCCTTTCTAGACCGACCAGGAAGGAGAACCGAGGAGAATTGTGATAAAAAACGTAAAATTACTAGAGACAGCTTACGATTGCCGGTGGAGAACCACTTTAATATTGTAAACAAAACAAAAGAAGCAGCAAAAACCAGGTTGTTTGCATGGTTTTGTACGTGTGCTACGTCATCTGCTTATGGTAAACGTACTAAGTAACCGTACGCGTCCACTAGTGTGATGGTATCTGATTTAATAAATTTTCTCTTTGTTACAGAATTCATGGCGAAAAGAAATTGAAGATAAGCTGAACGGCATGGGCTATCGAGACCGGTGCGAGCAGAATGCCTCCAAAGCGCTACTTAAGAAAAGAAAAGCTGAAATGAAACACGCGAACGAAATTCGGATTCACTACGAAATTCGAATGGCACAAGTAAACCAGGTGGTACAGGAACTGGGCAAAATTAAGCAGCAGCTCGAAGAAAGAGAGCGGGACTTAAATAGGTGAGATACTTGAACGATGATTATGTTGCCTCTGAGTAGGCTTTAGTAAAGTCTGTTCTGATCAAGGCTGCTGAGAAAACATCCAATGTCCTCTATATTGTTTTCCTTGGCTGGGTGGACTGCTGAAATGTTTGTTGGAAAATGAGAGTTAAGCCGCTTTAAGATTGACGCGTCGTTGCGATGCATTGCGTCTGCGTTTGTCTCACGTTGCGTTGCGTACAGGTTACGCAGCGTATCTTTCACACCTGCGCGAGAAGCTTTCGCGCTGGATGCTCATTTACATTTTCCTTTCTCGGTTTGTTTGCTGAGTTTTATTTTCTTTCACTAGTAGCAACTTTTTCTTCATCATCAGCCTGTTTTTTTTTGTTTTTTTTTTTCAAAAACTTCCGTTTTCCACTGACGAATTTGATGCGTACGCGTCGATGCAATGCAAGAATAGAACTTGGTTCTGTTCTTGCGTTGCGTTTTATTTGTCTGCGTAAGCTTTGCGTTGCGTCGACGCAAGCACGACGCAGAGGTTGCGTAGCTTAGTGTGAAAGTCTCAATGCGTCAATGTGAAAGCGGCCTTAAAGTTATCTGCAAGACTTGCCAGGTTGAACATGTCACCTAGATACCATCTATATGGGGCGTTTTATAAAAGGTTTACCGTCGACGCAGTATGCCATTACTTGTCACATGAAACTATCGATTTTCCTGTTAGTGCTTGTCGAATCTGTCCAGCCTTCCGGCTCTCAGACGCTACAGCTTGACGCAAAATATTTGAAAACTGAACGCGCCGTGGTTAAAAAGCGGGAAAACCAAGCAAAGGAAATGAAAAAGCTGCGTATGATTTACTTTAAGTATGCAAAGTATTTGCTTGGGCTACCTCCCTGGTCCAGTAGCCAGGGGCGTCACGACTGGGGGGAGAGGGGGAACGCCCCCCCCCCCCCCCCCAAATGCTGTCGGCCACTGTTTTTGTCAAAACATTTGATTTTTTTTCATGAAAACAGTCGGTTTTTTCGAAAATTGGTCGATTTTTCGTCAAAATAATCGATTTTTCTGAAAGTCAGGCGATTTTTTTCAAAAACGTCATTTTTGTTGTTGAAAACAGTTGTTTTTCTGCAGATAAAGTCTGTAAAAATTACCAGCCAGTCGGTAAATGCCTCGCCCCCCCCCCCCCCCAAAAAAAAAAAAAAAACATATTTTGGCTAGTAACGCCTTTGCAGTAACCAATATGTGATCAAAAGGTTTGGTTTGATAGACCCGACTGTCACTGTTTCTACGAGAGTAGGAATACTGCCCCCTATTGTTCTTGTACTGTTTTGGCAGGTAATAAATATATATCATATTATATCATACGGGAGCTAGGGATACTATAAAAGGTAGAAAAGCACGAGTTGTCCTTTAACTGTTTCAAATTCACAGGAGAGAGCGACTGCAAGGCGTGGCTCACGTAAGTGGCAGTCCGAGCACTCGCAGTACCAGCCGGCTGTCCAAGAAGAATAACTGGCGGTTTGGACTAAAAAGGCGATCAGCGCAAGACTCAAGCATGGGGCTACCATTGGACCCTGTCAGTCGGTCGAGCACGCTTCCTGCCAGACTGGAAAAGGTAATTCCTAATCTCACATCGGAAAATGGTTCATGAACGTTTCCACCCTGCTTCGGGCAAAAGAAATATCCAAATGTGTAAGTTCTCTAGAAGGGAAGACAAGAAAGGAGATATAAATCAGTGTTTTCGTTGATTAAATGTTGCCCTTGCAGGTTCTTCCTAATACGATTTTCACTCACTCTGGGTTTAGCCTGAGAGGTGTAGCCTGATTGGCCAGAAAGGGAGTTACCACTTCCGATTTTCAAAAATCAGACAAAGGTTGTTAAAGGACACCTGAACAATGAAACCATACTTGAACACACCATGGAGAATGCATTTCCAGACATGGCCACGGAGAGCATTCTTCTCCTGAGCGTGACGTTTTCAAAATAGGGATGTTCGTTTCTGGAGGTTTGCACATACAGACTCCAAGACAAAAGCGCAATTCATTCAAATCTTGTACAGCGCTGGCCGGATCATATTGGAATTTCTTCTAGATAAACGTTTGGGCTTAACTGGTTAAAAAATATTCCAGAAGAAGGGTTGATTGGAGACATTTTTTCATTTCTAAAATTGTTCAGTTAAGTGGCTACGTCTAAACCTCCAACTCAGTGACGTCAATGCGAATTTAGATAATAATTTACTCTACTTTAATTTCACTTACACTTTCGTCTTAAACCTACTTTCTTTTTATACATTCCAACTCTAAAAAATAACTTCTATTTTGAAACTTTCAAAATCAAACATTCTTAGAACATTTAACTATTTATTTTTTTCTCTGTACTACCCTATCTGCAAAACTTTTTCTATCACACTTGATATTAAAAATTCATTTTACCTAAATTTAAATATAAACTTATAAAAATTCTCTTCCTGTGTCGAGAAACCCTCTCCATAGGGCCTCTATCTTCTGTGGAAATCTATCCTTTTTTGTATCTGTAATCTGTATAACAGTATTAACTTTAATCTACCATATTCTACAACCATTAAATATATGTTTTTCATTACCATTATCCTGCTCATATTTTTATGGCACTTGAGCATACTCAAGGGCCGTATACCGATCGCAATGTCTGTCGGTTTGTCCCGGTTTTGCTAGTTTGGGAACTCCCACATAAGCTAGGACGATGAAACTTGGCAGGCACATACGGGACACAACCATATTAACTTGAAAACAACCACTTCCCCGATCCGGCTATCGGCGGGGGGGGGGGGGGAGTGGAGGGATGGGGAATCTGGAAACTAGTAAAATGCATAACTTTGGAACATAACGCATGAAACTTGACACATGTCAAGAACAATTGTCTCAGATGTTGAGTTTTAAATCCGAACCGGACCCGATAACTGGGGGTGGGGTGGGGGCTCGAGGGGGAACCAGAAATCTCGTGAAACGCTTGCACATAAGCTAGGACGATGAAACTTGGCAGGCATATCAGGAACAGGAACCCGACCAGATGAACTTGGAAATAATCACTTCCCCGTTCTGGCTGTCGGGGGGGGGGGGGGGGGGTAGAGGGATGGGGAATCCGGAATCTAGAAACATGCATGAAACTTGACAAGTGTGAAGAACAAGTGTCTCAGATGTTCATTTTCAAATCCTGACCGAATTCAAGACTGGGGGGGAGGGATGGAGGGGGGCACCGGAAATCTCGTTAAACGCTTTTAGGGTCGAGGGATCGGGATGGAACTTGGAGGGAAGAACAAGCATAAGCCCTAGATACTTTATTAACAAAACAGGAGAAGATTCTGTCACAGTGGGGGGGTGTTGGAGGGGTTCCCCGGAATTCCGGGGATCACTAGTTAGGGTACTTCCAGATGTACTAGGACCATAGAACTTGGAAGACGTATTAGGTACTCTGCCAGATTGGCTCGAAAATAGTTTCTTCTCCGATCCTATCATCGTGGGGGAAGTGGACGGATGGGGAATTCGGAATCTAGTGCCATGCATAACTTTGGAACGTGTGATCGGAAGAGCATGAAATTTGACAAGTGTCTAGAGTTAAATAGAGTGCCAGGCATGCCACTAAGATTATACGTAATTTTTTATTCTAATTCTAGCCTCACATTCCGATGTCATCACAACGAAGTACAAGACGGGTTCCTGTTTATGTTGAAGTAGAAGACTCCTCACGTAGCCTTTTTGACCTCATACGGAGACCGTTCCAAAGTAACAGCACTGTTCCCACCATTTCGGAGATGACACAACATTCCATAACCCAGAGACGAGTCGACGTGACCGACATGCGTTGCAGCTTCAGCGATACTGATTCCGATCGATCAAGCACTGATGCCGACGATGAAAATGCGAATGATATCGAAAGGCCAAAAATGGACAAAAACGGCAACTCGCGCGATAGTCTGGACGATCTGAGTAAGACAGTGCAAGAACTTGGAAAGTGGGAGAGGGTGAGGGGGAGGGCGAGTGGCAGTTCGAAGAATGGAAGTGGAAGGTACAAAGACAATTACATTGCAGCTACCCGGTACTCGGGTCGATACTGCACTATTGATGTTTCGCAATACTCCAAATCTGTGAAGCACGAATATTTTCAACAGGATGTGATGAGTAGGAGTTTGACGAATGATGTGCAAGTACCTGGGGATAAGAAAGGTAAAGTCCTTGCTTCTTACCCCTTTCCTCTTATATGGAGCCCTACCTCTGGAGAAGAGGCCAATCCCCATTCTTTCTGTGTCTTCTACAGCCCTTCGGCAGGACAGGAACGAAGGCAAGGTTTTGCGAGACAATGCCCGTGTTCCATCCTACTTACCGTAGGTACTATGCATGACGTCAGGAATTCTGGCTTTTTGACGTCAAGGCTGGAATAATTTTTCTATTTTCCAGCAGAATATCGTGCCACGGGCGAATCCGACCAATCACGTTACAGAGATCCGTAGTTAGTACGCTTACTGCGCTCCCGAGCGTGGTAAGCAAATAGTTACTGTTAGTTACTATTTCGAGAAGGTTGGAACGGTCAGCGTAGTAACTTTTGGTGAGGTTGGAACGGGAATAGTAACTAATAGTTACTATTTGTGGAAGGGTGGAACACGCTCAATGAGAAGCGCCTCGTTCGGCTTATGTAGTTGTCTCCGGTTTGTGGCTAGGCCCACGTCCGGACTTTATAATAACAATAACAATTTATTTATTACCTGATGAAAAAGTATCTCAAACTAGTAGTATGAAGTTGTACGAAAAAGTAGCATGCAGTACCAACTGATGCTACTACATGCTACTATAGCTAGACTGGATGCTACTGGGGCAAGGCGGGATGTTACTGAATACTTATACTGATTAAGATTAGCCCAGTGTGAGGCACATTAAATTAAAGTATCTGTACTACTGCATATCAGTACAGCTACCATACAACTACACAGACTACAAATTTTTCATCGGGTAATCACAAATTGTTTATTACAGAAGAAAAATGTGTCGAGTAGGCTACAGTAAAGACTATACGTACAAAAGTACCAGCACACGAACAGGGGTGAGGTGAAAAACGGGAGCAGGCTGATTGACAGCTTCCTGTGTAGCATTATTCATTTATCCGAAATATCTGGAACACCGGACTTGCGAATAGCAGCTCTATTCCGATGCGGGGGGGGGGGGGGGGTAAAGGAGGAATTTCGTCGATGAATCGAACGCGGCTTCACGTTAGAAGGAATTTCGTTTGTGAATCGAACGCGTCTTGGTGGCCTGAAATCTTGATGGCCTGAAATAATGTCAGTAAAAAGGGTCAAAGTCGTGCCACTTCCCAGGAAAAAGATTATATCGCTATTTAGCTCCCTGTTTGAGAAAAACTACTCCAGCCCTCCTAGTTGGCACTTGGCTCGATCCTGTGACACCCCGTGAAGTTTCTGGTTTTTGTTTGCCCTTGAATAAAACCCCTTTCTCTTCTCTAATTTCAGAAGACGAACCTCGCAATGGAGGAAGTCAAGAAGGATTTTCTTCAAGTAACTGGGAGACCTGCTCAGAAGAAGACATCACTGCAAAGCAAGCTGTGAATGACGCTGTGCTCAGAAGAGAGAGGTGAGTCAACTTGATTGATCTCTGTCCTTAAAGCCGTGTTCGATTATCTGTTGCTATCGACGACCAGACCCAGATGCCGTATTACTCAACTACACGCGCTGTTGCTGTTTCATTCAGAAGCTGTAATTTTAGTCGCAGGTTGTCCGATAAAACCCTTGGATAATATCCCAAATTCAGTCATTCGTTTTGGGATTTCTGTCGAAATATAGCGAATGGAACTCGTCTGTTGTCTTTCGATTCGCTATAAGGAAATACATTTTCGGATTCACCAACGGTTATCTGCTTCTGTCGACGACCAGCACTAAAGGCGTTTTTCCGTGCTCCCATATACAGTTTGTGGGTCGATTGTGGCTCGAAAAAAGCGTTTTCGTGGTCTTTTTTGCGGCCCACAAGTGTGTTTCCATTACCAACAAGATTTGTGTGGCTCGCTTTGTGGCTCGAATTCGACAAACAACTGCCGAGGTGATTGTCGATTTTGTGGCTCGTTTCTGGCGGGAAATCCAAACTTAGCAGCAAAACGATGTCAAACCAATAAAATTAACTAGTTTCTGAAGCATGTAGACATAAAACTGAGGATTCTTTTTGCACAGAATGGTAAGGACGAAAGTCTTAAGTTCGATTTGTTGAGATTTTATCTGAATTTTTTTCTTATTTCCAGATATTTGAAATTACCGCACCAAAAATAGTCAAAAGAGCGTTTCCGTGAGTTTCAACTTGTGGCTGGACTGTGTGGCACACAATCTTGTTTCCGCGACGAACACTCAGAAGTGTGTGCCCCGCAGTTGTACCGCGGAAAAACGCCTTATATGTAATATCCCAGATTGCCGACGGAATTATTTTCTTTTTGGGGATGGATGGAATGAAAACTGTTTGTCTATTGCCGTTTAGTATATGCTTTACGGAAAGAAAACGTTCGCCGACAGTGACGTCGTTATTGGTGAAGGAAACGACTAAAGGCAATTTCAGGATCATGTAAATGAGACGCGGCACTACAGTAAAACTTACTATCTCCACTTTTGTTTGTCAGCAAGTTCACTCAAGCCCCTGTTATCTTTCCCAGGATTCCCAGTAGTTTTTGTGGGTTTCCATGAGACACTTATTGGGTCAGTTGCTTCTTAGAAGCTCTTTGGTTCGTTCCCAGCCTTTTCGAGTTTGTCTCCGTAATGTGTTCAGACTGAAAAGAATTAATTTTGTACCAGCCAGGAAAAGCAGAGGAAGTTGTTATTTTCTGAAGTTTGAAGTGTATTCTTGATGGGAATAGAGGAAGTGTATCATATATTAAAAATGAACAGAATTGTGGTTCGGTGTAGGGTATTTTAGCAGAGCAAAGTAACACTATATAGGGAGTAGCGCCAAGACATGGAAAAAAGTTTACACGCACTCGAATAGCAGCGACACTAGCACCACTAGCGATAGAGAGCGTGCCTACTGAAACTATGTCTGTCGTGCTGGCTCCAAAAACTAGATAGAACTTACCTTGTTTTCTCGATATGTGCAGTCCGCATCTTAGCTGTACTACAAATTTTCTAACCCGCAAGTTTGTCTCGCTTTGACTGTCCCGAGAATAGTGGCCGGCGCTGAGAGTAATGCCCGCTTTTATGGTAAGGTGTTAGTGCTGCTCTCTACTGTTATTTTGCTCTGTATTCTGTAGTGTTATTTTGCTCTTTACAACTAAGTTACATAATTGTAACTTCGTTGTCGACATCGTGTGTATTTCTTGTAGTGTTTATGTGTTAATGAATGGACCAGATGGTTTAGGCATAGTTCTTTTTTATACACTATTTTGTACTCCTCAGTTCTGAGGGAAATAAATGAATAAATAAATTTCAGCCCTGTGTAAAGTATCGAATTTTGCAGTTTCGCACGCCACCCCGTCCAGCGATTGAAGCGACCATCTTCAGTCATCTCCAGCCAATCCTTGCCAGAGAAACCAAGCATCACTGATGACATTGCTGTGCAACTAAATGGGGTCACAGTAACAGAGTGTGAATCGTAACCTACAAACGTGCAGTCTATATTGTGATAATTTTAGTACTTATTTTTTTAGTTTTGAGTAATGCATTTGACATTTCCTATTTTTGTTGTCAGTAATGATCGTTGCTCAAAAGATTGCCAACTTGGGTCTGTTTTGTTGTTTGGGAACCGTACATTCCAGTAGGTTGCCTCATAGTGTATTCTAGAGGATCTAAAGTTTTAAGCAATATTTTGACTGTTCTTTAAAGAATTTTTACGCATGCCGGTTCGTAGTGAGTGCTATGTATTAGTCAGATCCTCCGCCCAGGTCGGTCAGTGTATTTATACCTGTTGTCAATAAAATGTTTACATCAGCTATATCTGCCTGTTCACACCACGCCGTAACTCTAACAAGCATGAGGAATCCCTCTTCTACAAGACCAAGTGTTTCGGTGGGATCCCGAATGGGCATATTGATCGGGGAATTCTTCATCAGACTACCGAGTCTTGTAAATTTTCACTAGATCCCGCAAGCTAGTTATTTACCTCTATAGTCAATCACTTATTCAGACCCATTCGATAAATCCTTTAGTATTTAATTTCCGATCCAGCCCGGATAAGGAGGGGAATACAAGTGTTATATTTTCGTCCAACATGGTTCTCACCGTCTTTATCACTTTATATACACCAAATTTGTGTAAGGTTTTTCGGAGGACTTTGTTCTTTCCAAAAATTTCAGAATCAAAAAGCGGTCATATCAATTACCCGGAATCCGAACGAGCAACTTGTCCGGCGCGAAAAGAAAGTTCAGATATGGGTTCAGCGTGTATTTGTGCCCCTATTTCCTATACCGAAAGAAAAAAAATAATAAAACTTTTACTTCTATCAAGTTTCCGGTTTTAGCCGGATTCGGAGTGAAGAACTTCTCCAGCAAGAATATAAATTTAAAAAACGGACTGTTTACTTGCTATATGGAACCTCTAGTCAACTTCAGACAAAACCTTTAATTTTATCAGTTTTCCGATTCTGGCCGTATTCCACTTGAACTACTTGTCCGGCGAGAAATTAAGTTTCGGCCGTATTGATTCAACATGTCTCCTTGCCCCTAAATCGACTATCTCATTCGCTTTTAAAAAATAGTTTTTGTTCCTCCTGAATTTGAAACCACCACCCTAAATATAGGGCTACGGAGCCCGTCTATGAACCATCTAATTTGACCCAAAGAATACGTCCTTCATAAAATCCATTGACGAATCGCCGCCAGACGCGCTAGAGGAACAATAACAATCACACGTGAGATCTGGGCGTAAGTGATCTGACTTGTGAATATGTGATTAGGCTTTCGCTTCATATCGAGTCGTGCATTAGCACCGTAGAAAAGTCAGCCAGACTCAGCACTGAAGTCGGAAGCCAGAAATTACAAACTTGATGCCGCTTGACAGAAAAGAGTTGGGTAAAGCAAAAAGAGGGGTAGAGGCATTTTAAACAGTTTTAAACATAGTTGGGCTTAAGAGGAATTGAAAATAGCAAAACAAACCTGGATAAACGTACACAAGAAGTAACGTGTCATTGTTTTCTTTTTCATTGTTCTCACCTAGCGGCCAAAAAAATAACTAATCTGATAGGAATTTTATGAGGGGCGTATCCTCACACAAAGTTTGAACAAAATATATCAATCCCTTCGAGAATTGTGCTAACAGACGGACGGACGGATAAACTTCACCGAATCTTACGTATCCCGTCACTAACGTTTTTGGATCCCAAAACCGAACAGTCAGAAGGTTGCTAGATGGGCGTGCATCAATAGCTGAGGGATGGCGGGCCTACCGCACAGGATTTCCTGACAGAATTATCAAACAAAGACCGAAGGTTTTGGTGGGACCTCAAACGAGAAGATACATTGAACGTCGTGTTCCAGACCAACGGACTTTGTAAATTTCCGGTCTTCGTCGAATCCTGTTCCTTTCGTTTTGCGAGAATCTTGGTCGTGTGGCGACCCACCCAGATCTTGTGCTACCCACATCCAGAGCAGCAACAAGGTTGTTCATGGACGTTGCCTCGATACAGAAGTTCCAAATCCTGTATTGTTGCTCATTTCATGGCAGAGCAAAATAACTCTAGAGAGTAAACTTTGAAAAGGTGACACACAGTCAAATCGCAGCGACACCTGCTCCCCTGGAGGACACGAACATCCCTACTGAAACTCAACCAGCACCGCATCTTAGCCTTGCTAAAAGTCCGCCACTGCACGCACGAACAAAGCGAGCGGGGCGGCGCTGCGACGGAGGCCCATTTTTTATGCATGGGAAGGATAGGTCTTCTCATTACTCTTTAGAGTTATTTTGCTCTGTTTCATGGTCAATCAGTCTTTGGACCAGAGCAAATTAGCGCTAGAGAGTAGCCCGAGACATGACAAAATTGACACACAGTCGAATACCATGGAGACTAGCACCATTAGCGATAAAGAACGTCCCTACTGGAACCCAATCAGTCTTTCATCAGCGCTGTCTCCGATAACTTCATATTCTGAACATAGCAACAAAAATGATACAGCCTCCATTCTTTCCTTGGTGTGCAGGCCTTACCTTTCCTTTACTAGAAATTTCTGAACCCGAAAGTTTGTCTCGCTTTAAATGCTGCAATCGTAGTGGATGGCGCTAGGAGTGTGGCCCATTTGCAAATTACGCAAAGCATAGATATCGGCGCTGCTCCCTAGTGTTATTTTGCTCTGCTTTAGATAAAGATGATGAGATGAAGGTGGTTTTTTATACGGTGCCAACAAATCAGTAATCGTAGCACTGCTGACTGTAGTCACTATTTTTACAGATCAGGACGAATTCTGGGCGAACAAGTTGTCCGGGTAGAAAATACTTTTCATATAAATGTTCAGCATGTCTTCTTACCCCTAAATCGAACATCTAATCGACTTCAAATAAACCTTTTACTTTTAACAAACTTTCCGGTTTTGGCCGGATTCCGGGCGAACTACTTACCCGGCGAGAAAATGGTTTTCACCATCGTGTTCAGCATGTCTTCCTATCCCTAAATCGAACATCTAATCAACTTCAAATAAAACTTTTACTTTTAACAGACTTTCTGGTTTTGGCCGAATTCCGGGCGAACTACTTGTCCGGCAAAAAAGGCTTTTCACCATCGCGTTCAGCTTGTCTTGTTACCCCTAAATAAAACATCTGATCAGTTTCAAATAAAACATTTACTTTCAACAAACTTTCCGGTTTTGGCCGGATTCCGGGCGAACTACTTGTCCGATGATAAAATGGTTTTACCATTGTGTTCAGCATGTCTTCTGACCCCATAAGTAAGTAAGTAAGTAATTTATTTATAACCCGCCGTTTTCAGAAAGCGGAGTAAATGAAGAAAGTAAATAAAACACATAAACATACACAAAAAGACACTTAATTTCAATCGTCGGCCAGGAAGCAGTGTAGAAGATCGTGCGCTGGTTGGGTTCTGTTGTCAATGATTTTTGATAGCGAAGAAGAAACATAGTCGACCATCACATTATCTTTAAAAATATGTCATTTGTCACTTAATTTAAACACTCTCCCCCACCCCTAAATATAGGACTACAGAGACCATATACGAACAAGACCTTACTCTTGACACGAAGAATCCTCGCGCCAAGTTTCATCAAAATATCTAATTCCTTTCGGCAGTTATAGCGCGCACAGACGGACAGACGGACGGACGGACAACTTTTGCGATGTCATAGGTATCCCGCCACTTACGTTTTGGGATCCCAAAAACCCAAAATTTTGCCAACTGTTTGAAGGTTCGAGGAACGTCAACTGGAAGCAATTATTAACTGTCAATCAAAATATAAATCCTACCATATTACCGGTGGATTAGAGTATCTGTTAAAGGACATGTCGTTCCTGTACTGCATTCATTAATTCTTAACATGGAGACAGCATGGAGACCTAAACTTCAAATGTTACATTCTGAACTCGCTAACGACATCTCACTAATCTTAGCACTTGCCACGATTCACTATCTTCCATGCGCATAATGCTCCCGACGATTGTTCGATTACCATGCTATTGATGATAAATTGATTGATAAAACCGGTCTTCTGACTTTGCCGAGTTTTTGTTAGAAGTCAATGGGTCTGGGAAAAGGCTTCATATATATATATATATATATATATTAATTCGTTACTTTGGATAATTTCTTCAAAGCAGAACTTAGTTTAAAAGTATTCAGATAGTTTGGAATATTGAAACATAAACAGTAAATAGTACGAGGTGTGCTTTAACTGTTCTTCTACAGGAACAGAAAGGAAACAAACAAAACGCTAAAGTTACCCTCTACCGCGAGAACATCAGCGACTGGAAGGAAACCCTTAGAGAAAAAAAAAAGTCTGGCAATTCAAATCTGATGTAGGAGACCTGTCCAAGAACTGACGTACAGCCGACAGCCCACGTGTCCAGCTTAGTAGCTGAGTAATTTTGAGGACTAACATTTTATTTTTCTTCTCTGCAGAGACCAGCGAAGCCATAGCTCTGTTTCACAAAAGGAATGCGGAATCGGGTATTTGAAGCCCCAGTAGGACCGAAAGCATCGATCCGAACTTGTACAAGAACGGAGAAGCCCTGGGAGAATTTCATGGCAAATTGGATTATAATTTTGGCTCGTCGCGGTAGAGTGATAGGCGTCTTCCGTACCTTAGTACCTTCCGCCTTGGGTGCCTTGATTGGATATTCTGGAAGACTTGAGTTCGAGGAAGGTATGTTTCAATCAGAAAATTCGATAGCTTAAATTTAGGCGAAATTTTTTATTCGCAAACAATATTATTATTTGCCTTGTCAAACTTGTTTAGAAGAAACACCGGAGCCTCGAAGTTATTTTCTCTGTTTTTTTTCCATCTGCCCTGGCTTTCATTGTTTTCGAAGTTGAAGAACATTAAGTTACTTAAATTTCAGAATGCCGCCGAAGGATGATCCGGAGTTTACAAAGCTCAAGGATGAGTTACAGTCAACCATACAGAAATTCAAGGTAAAATTACTATCGTTCACTTTTGGGCGGTATTGGGACTAATTAATGTCACGATCATTTCCCCCTCACGGCGAATAAAATAGAGGGATCGACTAAAACCAGGAAGGGAAGGGAACGCGAGAAACCCAGGAAGGGTATACTAAAACGAGGAAGGGCATCCTAAAACCAGGAACGCTGCTGCCAGAATTCGCAGCACCGTTCCATTCCTCTATTTAGTATTATTTGAGGGGTCGACAACTTTTCCAATTCAAAGTTCACCATCCCTTCCTCGTTTTATTATCCTGTCATGGGTAGGCATTAAGTTCAGTGAGGGGTCGGCAACTCTACAAATTGTAATTCACCTTTTCATTTCTCGTTCTGAAGGTAGGCGACTAGCCAGAAAGGGCATACTTCCCTTCCTCGGGATAGTGAAACAAGGAAGGGATGGTGAACTTTGAATTTGTAAAGTTGCCGACCCCTCAAGAATACTAAATAGAGGAAGGGAATGGTGCTGCGAATCCTGGCGACAGCCTTCCTCGTTTTAGTGTGCCCTTCCTCGTTTTAGTATGTCCTTCCTGGTTTTAGTATGCCTTCCTGCTTTTCTTGCGTTCCCTTCCCTTCCTGGTTTTAGTCGATCCCTAAAATAGAGGCTGAACTTGAGGAGCCTATCTCCTTTTGTCTTGAACGAATACCTTCGTTCAGGTTGCTTGGCCGTCTGTCAATTCGTTCAGCGGCTATGGGCCATTGTGCGTTCAACTGCCAATCCGTTCTTATTCGGCTTACTTTTGGTAACCTGAAGCCAGAACTGAGCCGATTCCTTCGTTTTGCTTCTTAACATAAGGTCAGCTTTTTAAGAAAGTCTTTTTAGCAGCGAATGGATGACCTTTTTCAAACAAGACTTCTGGCAGCGATCGTTTTCACCTTTTGCAGAACTTTATTTCGGAGTGCAAAAAACGGCTATACCAAACTTTTCGAAACGAGCATTTTAATATTGACATTTATTTTTTACATTACTTTACATTTCAGGATGCCCAGAAAAAGGCGGCAGATACAAACCTCGAAGCAGTTTGCGGTAGTATGTCCGACGTCCCCAAAGTCCGTATGTCGACAAAAAAAATGCTGAAAGGTCACATAAACAAGGTCACATCCTGCCACTTCGCCGGTGATAACAGGTATCGTAAAACTCGAGTAAAAAATTACTTCCGACCCGCAGCTCGCATGGTCGGAAGTGAGTCTCTTTGTATCTTGGGAGACTAAAGAATTTCAGTGCGTCTTTGGGAGACTGAAGTCATAAGTGTCATAAAAGATATTAGCGACCAGATTCTTGAAAAGAGGATGGTTGGGCCTGGGCGATAGTCTTCAAGCAACAGAATCGTCAACATTAGGCTCTGATATATTTTCTATTTCCTTAACGACACCATAATGGGCTGCATTGCTGCAGCTGCCCAACTTTGTGAAAAATGGAGAAGCTTCGTCGACGCCCTATGTGCCATTGATGGTTTAGAACAGTGGTTCCCAACCTTTTCCGTACCACCTACCCCTAATCAAGTAAAAAAGGTTGCGTCAAGGTTTAAAAAGGTTCTGTGCCCCTTTATTTACGAATTGTTCTTTTACTATTTTTATTACCATAATCAGAAGGTCCAAAAGACGATATTTAGTGTCACCAATGATAAGGCATGTACATCCTAAATTGCGTACGATGGGTATCTGGGTTTAAAGACAATACTGGAGCTGACATAAGGGACTCAAAATCGACTGGTATTAAAGCTATAGACTAACTTGATTTTGGGACCTTCGCGTACCCCTTGTGACAGTTTATCGTACCCCCTTGGGTAGGCGTAGGCCTACCACCGGTTTTGCGACAAACAAAATTTGTGGGTATTGTCACACAAATATTTACAGTGTATAAAAAAAAGTTCCAATGAGAGGTCAGCAGGGGAGACCACCGATATTAAGAGATAGGCATACATTTGATCCGAATACTAAGTTAGAAATGAGAGAACGCTATTGAGGCGAAAGCTATAATAATGGCGAGAGGGAGGTTGTCAGGGTGTCCTCGAAAACACGAATGTCTATCAGCTTGGCTACTGGAGAAGAATCGCAGGGCCAAGTTGCTTTCGCTGAGAAGAGAAGCTTTTTTTTTATTTAGTCTTTATGTGATCGAGGACTGAACTCGTCACCACACGATTTGCACCCACTGAGGATACCCTTATTTTTTAGACATCTTGTCTCTGGCTCTCTTGATGGAAAGCTAATCATCTGGGACACGTGGACGGGGAATAAGGTCCAAGTTATTCCCCTTCGATCATCCTGGGTCATGTCAGCGGTCTTTGCTCCTTCTGGAAATTTTGCAGGTAAATTTACACTGGTTCCTGGTTTTCATGAAGGGGGAGGGCATTAGGGGTGGCGATACCAAATTGACGTATTTCGGCGTAGGTTCTCCAGTCGTAAATACTGTAAATCAGTCGGCAAGCTAAGACTGAACTCTGATTGTCAATTACAGACTACTGTGATTAGGTCAGGCCTTGCATCTCATAGCCATGCGAGTAATAAGAGAACGCGTCCACGGCTTTTCTTTCGTTAGAAAGTTGTACATAAAAAGTCTTCCATCGACAAATGTCAGCTGAAAACGCTAAGAACGTCTGAAGATCTTATAAGCTGTATCGTGGGAACACTAGCATCCTGTTTTCTTCTTTTCAGCTTGCGGTGGGATGGACAATATGTGCACAGTGTATGACCTCAACAACAGGGATAGCTCTGGAGCTGCCAAGATCGTGAGAGAATTGGCGGGATATGAAGGTTTTCTTTCATGCTCTCGCTTTCTAGAAGATTCGAAAATTATCACTGGATCCGGAGACACGCGACTGTAAGCAACTTAATTAATTGTAGAATGTCAACGTCTGTAAATGCAATTTGAAACCGAGATTTATATAAGCCGCATTTTGTCTCTGCGCTGGAAATACTTTACAGTTTCCGAGTGCCATCTACTAGGACTTAGGCCAGGAATGTGATACGTCGTTGGAGGGCCAATCATCCGAAGATTCACGTGCTTTACGGTACCCGTTTACAGCATTTGTAATATTTCGATTGGGTCCAAAGTTCTGTCTCATTTTCTCACCGCGGATCAAAATAATGGACAGTTTTAAATGAAGGAATAGATATAACCACTGGATCGGATAATTATTTGTAGCCAGTTTATCATGAATACCTTGCGAATATTGATATTGCGATGGGTAGAATGATTTGGGTGCAGAGAGGCACCCCTCGTAAAAAGTTACTACGCTGACCGTTCCAACCTTCTCGAAATAGTAACTAATAGTAACTATTTGCTTACCATGCTCGGGAGCGTAGTAAGCGTCGTAACTACGCATCTCTGCAGCGTGATTGGTCGGATTCTCCCAGGCCATGATATTCTACTGGAAAATAGAAAAATCATTCCAGCCTTGACAGCAAAAAGCCAGAATTCGTGACGACCTGCGTAGTAAGTAGGAACCCTCTATGAGAAACAAAAACAAAACTTAGCAATGGTCGTAATTTTCTGTTTTCTTCACAAGCACCGTGTGGGACTTGGAAACTGGCAAAAAGCTCCATGAGCTCAATTACGCTCATGCAGGCGACGTGTGCTCCATGTCCTTGGCTGACGACAAGAACACACTTGTTACAGGCTCGGTGGACAGGACGATGAAAACCTGGGACTTGCGAAACATGCAGTGTCAACAAACTTTTTATGGACACGAATCTGATGTCAACTCCGTCTGTGTAAGTATTTGAAAAAAAAAATGTATCACTTGCGCAAACCACAGGAATTTGGTAATGCTACTAAAGGCCCGTGATATCTTAGTCATTGCTCTCAAAAATCACCTTCCACTAAAATTTCTCCGCCATCTTCTTTCCCCTTTGGTAAGTTTCCTAGGTTTCCGGTAGATGATGTGAAACCACGACGAAAAGTAGCTGGTGTGTTTACGTGTCAAGGCAGCGAAAATAAAAACATCGGCAGTCCCGAAATGAAAAATGCGTCATGCAAAACACCGACGGTCAAAACTGCGAAAATCGTGAACGCGACAGGCTAGGCTAAGGAAGGGCAAGGGTACTGATCTTAGCATACACTTCGATTGCCCCATTTATCTGGGGGGTCACCTAAAAACGGGAATGGAACGGAATGACAACGTGCAGGAGCAACGCGTACTAAAAACGGGAACGCTACACCAGGAGGAGCACTACTAAAGGGGGGGGGGGACAATGAACCGTCCTTCCTTCTTTTAGTAGCTTGTTTTTTCCTGGTCAAGTAATTTTTTCCAGCTGATTGACTAAAAGAACAGGGCCCTGTCGTTCCCGTTTTTAGTACTTGTTCCTACTCCAACATGGAAACAAGCATTTAAGATCAGGAGCTCTGCCCCCACCCTTCGGATTATTATTTGGACTGTATTAAGGGATTTTTCTATTTTTCACTATTTTCTGCAGTATGACGTTCAGAATATCTACGGACGTCCTCACAACGCGAAATTCTACTATGAAGCGGAAAATCTGAGTCTCAGTACAAACGCGGCTTTTCAGTGGCCAGTGATCAGCTCGCGGAAGGTAGCTCACTGCGGCACACTCATTTTTAGTAAATCGTTTTCGTCAAGCATATAACACAGGTACAAGCGCATAGAGGTACCACAAATCCGACAGAGAAATTCCTCTATACGAAAATCGATTATACGTGAATAGCCGAGCAACGACATAACGTATTTTTATCGGGTCTTCAAGCCTCTTTAAGTGAATAAGCGATGGGTAATTAGATTTTCGTATCTCAGCCCTTTTCGGTTGAACTTTAAAGTTCTGTAGAATTACTTTTGGCAAGCCTTTAAAATTTTGTCCCTTTATCTCCTACATTAAAATAAACCAACAAACATTCGTCCGTCCAACGATGAGTTAACACATGACGAAGGAGATACATAATGGCACAATAGCAAGAACAGTCCAGTTCATTTCAGTTCATTCAACTATGATCAACTATAATGTCTTACCTATATAATACCAGTGCGACCTACTTCTGTACTTTCATTCATTCATTTTTAAACCCGGCGACCAAAATTTAATATGTTACATTCTAACCAGCTAACGACAATTCACTAATCTTTACACTTGCCACGATTCACAATTTTCCATGCGCGTTACATTCCCGACGAGTGTTGGCGTATCATACTATCGATGGGTAAAACCGGATATCTGAATTTTTCTGAGTTTTTGCTAGAAGTTAATAGGCCTGGGAAAAGGCTTAGAACAGCCAAAACCGTGGATAATTTGTCAAAAGCAGAGTCTAATTTTGTGGTATTCGAATAGTTTTGAATACTGGAGCATAAACAGTAAATACTGCGAAGTGTGCTAAAAAAAAAAAAAAAACTATACAACTAGCTTAGCATTCGTACCAGGAAAGCACAGGAAGTCATTATTAGCCAAGGCAGAATACTAACGAATATTAATTCAAAAGCAAACAGGATAAACGGATTAACTGAATAGGTATATCAAGAAAAAAGAAGGGAGCGGAAACCTTAACCTGTGGTTTCAACTTTAAATATCCAAAAGAAGAGAGACAAAAAAAAATAAAAAATTAAAAATAAAAAATAAAGAAGGAAAATAAAAGCTGAGAAGTAAGAACCTGGAGGACAGCACTAAACACTTTTTTTTAATGATATTATTACTAATGTAGTAATATAAGAATATTGCTAAGGAAATAATAATCTCTTACTTCTTCCTTCAAATGCTCCAGCGTCTCATGACATAAGAGAATTAAAATTTTATTCTGTCAGGTGCTATATAGCCTACCATTGAACGCTGCTGTTATTTTTTTAGTCTTTGTTTCTTTTCTGCTTTTGACCAGCTATCCTTATTTCTGGCTTACTGAAAAAGGCACTAATCAGTTGAGCACCATGCCAGACAGTGGATTAGAAACTTGAATAAAGGGAGAACTGCATATCGCCCATCTAGCTGCTTCTGGAACCCCAAACATTCACGTTAGTTGTGCTTTAAGTCACCGCTTTTAGTGTTCGTGTAGATTCACCAAAGCTTATCATATTCCAGTTTCACCCAAGTGGATTCTCTTTCTGCTCTGCATCTGAAGATAAAACTGCCAGACTTTATGACATCCGCGCCGATCAGCAAATCGGCCTTTTCCGACCACCAACCTCAAATTCGGGCTTTACGTCCGCTGGCCTTTCAAAGTCAGGGCGATACCTTTTTGCTGGATCCGACGATTCGACTGTCCATGCCTGGGATATCATGAAGGCACAACATGTTGGTAAGAAAAGTTTTTGCTTCATTCTTTCGTTGAATCTTCAAGCACAACGGATACCATCAATTGTCTTTAATTGCTCTCATTGGATCAGGGTTTCAAGCTCCTGAAACCAAAACTACAACGCCATCGAGTTCAGTAAAAGGCAAAATGCCGTGAAAGTTTGCTCAATGACGTAGGTTTTTGCCCAAGAATGGTACCTGATTGGAGCATCTGCGAAGCAAGCAGTGAGAACCGCGCAAGCGTCAATGGTAAGGGTGGTGATCTGGAAAGCTCCGTTAGTTTATGCGCCAGATGTTCCAGGTCATTTGGTTTCCAGAGCTGTTTTTGCGCTCCGCTAGTCTTAGAAAGTAACTCGGAAACTCAATCTATGCGACTCGGCAACTGAGCGAGAAGTTGTGAAGACGCAACGACTTTCCGTTAGTTCAGCGCTCGGCGGATTCTCGCTTCGAGTTTTGGAAAGCGGATCCGTGAGAACGCCAGAATCGCCCTTTACGACTGCTCTGTGTCGTCAAGTCAATAGCGTATAATAGGTATGGTTGGAAAAAATGCATTTGCAAGCAACAAGGGTATGACAGGTGTTGATGTGATTGACTTGTCTCTCATACACTGTCTCTGGTGTGGCCATATCACGTATCTCTCCGTGGCTATGATGGTTGGGCTCGCCACATGTGATCTTCCAGTCCTCACCAGTCACCACAGGTATAGGCTACGGCAGAATATCAGGTCCAGCATTCGAAAGTGAGGAAGAAATTTGACACTTTATCGTGCTGGTGAGAAGCTGATAATGTTTATTTTTGGGTAGAGTTTTTGATTTAAATTTGTAAGCAGTATTTTTTCTTTCAGCAAACCTTCAAGGACACGAAAATCGAATCACTTCTCTAACCGTTTCCGAAAACGGCATGGCACTGGCGACCGGGTCATGGGATAACTATGTCCGGCTGTGGATGTGAAACATCTTTTTTGCGTATTTTAAGAGACAATAATTTAATGTGCTAAATTAGTGTTGGAAATTGGAATGTATAATAAACTACAAAATGTCGATCTATTATAATTTGTTCATTTTTATTTTATTCACTTAGCTGCATAACGCTTACATGGACTGTTTGAGAATGTATTTTGAAAACTGGGCTGTCGTTATTTTACCTTACAAAAAACAGATATCTGGAGTCTCTGTTGCCAGACTACGGAAACTACATATTTCTACTGAAAGATAGTTAAATTCTGCTTCAGTAAGTGGTCGAAAATGGCACCTTTCGAAGTGAATCTTAAAAACCTAAATAGCATCAGAGACGGAAAGGTGTTTTTTAGCTGTTCAATATGGGCCAATATTGATCAGCAGCGCGTTCTAGCGATCAACAGAAAGCTCTGTGGCCAAAATTGTTGGTCGAGACGACCAACAAATTGGAAGTGCTGTTGATCAAGTCTGTTGGTAAATTGTGGAGTAATCAGCCAGATTTTTCAAACAGAGCGTTCTAGCGAAGATTCAACTCTTGTTGATCAACAGAGACATTTTGGTGGTCAAGGGTAGTTTGCTGGTCAACACTGATACACAGAAGAACCAATAAAAAATGCCTACATTACACGTATGCGCTCCTCATAAATCCAGTGACAAGTTACCGTCAGATGCGACACAGAAACAATAGTTGCGGTTTTGCAGATACCATGGTATCTGCTACCATGGTAAGTGGATCTGCAACTAGTCGTTTTTGTAGTTACCGTGGTATCTGATCGACGGTTGCTCTGCAAAAAAGAAAATTACCGAAGTTGCGCTTTTCGAGGTCATCCAAAGAGAAAAACTGACATCCAGTCACATCACTAAAAGCGTATTCCCGCCGTTCCCCGAGGACTCCTCGGGGAATCGAATGGAACGGCGAGAATAGAGGGAGTCACTCCACGTGGAATCCGCGCACAGAAACAGCGAGAACAGGGGGAATGCTTCAAAATGGATTTGTTCGAACAAAAATATGCAGTTGACTTTATGTTTGGTTTTCTTTATTCTGATTGTTTTTAAATGATTTGACGTTACACCAACACCAGCAAAAATTGATTCCCCTCCGAATCTGAAAGGGAGTCCTTTTTGATCATGGACTCATGGTGAGGATAATCGGAGCATTCCTCGTCCGTGGGACACGCGAGAATACGGGAAGTGAGTCCCCGGGACAAAAAAATCGCGGCGACTCCTCAAGTGGAGTTCTCGGCGAACGGCGAAAGTACGCCTTAGGTGCCAAACTTCTTTCCCACCAATTTGATAAAAATTGATTAAAGTTCACGGTCGGACCGTGGTATACCAAGCTCTTTTGTGTCCAACCTCTTCTACCTTGCCAGTTGGGGCTTCCGACCTGAATGCTGGTTGACGGTTCCACGGGGCTAATGCGTGACTCGGTCTAAAGGGAAAGTCAAATCGCTTATACACCCTTCAGATAACTATAGGCGTTTTTCCGTGCTCCCTCAAATAGTTTGTGGGTCGATTGTGGCTAGAAAAGAGTGTTTCCGCGGTGTTTTGTACGGCCCACAACTCTGTTTCAACCACCAACAAGGTTTTTGTGGCTCGCTTTGTGGCTCAAATTCGACGAACAACTGGCGAGGTGATTGTCGATTTTGTGGCTCGATTCTGGCGGGAAATTCAAATTAAGCAGCAAAATAGTGTCTAAACATTAAAGTTATCTACTTTTTCAAGCATAAAAACTTAAAACTGAGGATCCCTTTTGCACATAATGGTAAGGAAATAAGCCTCGAGTTCTACTTGTTGAGATTTTACATGAAGTTATTTTTATTTTCAGATATTTTAAATTTACGCCAAAAAAATAGACAAATCGGCGTTTCCGCGAGTTTCAACTCGTGACTCAACTGTGTGACACACAATCGTGTTTCCGCGACAAACACCCAGAAGTGTGTGGCCCACAACAGTGTCGCGGAATAAGGCCTTATAACTTATACCAAGGTCTCACGTGTAAATGTTATTGTTTCTGTCGTCATTGCAGTCTATCACGGGCGCATCTGCAAGCTGCTTCACTGACGCCATCTGTCTATTCCGACACTTGCGCTACCTACTTCAGGATTTGCAGTCGTTGAATCGTCCGTTGTGATTTCTTACGCTTCCATCGCCATCATCAAGTTTGTATTTTGTTTATTTGTGTTTGTTGTGGATTTTGGGGGAATTTAAACAAAGGTATGGAATTAAGCTTAGTACAGTACTTCACTCAACATGTTTTATCTGTATTTATTTATCAAAATTTTGCACTCTGTCTTATTTTGTAGTATATATCAGCTCTTGATAGGACTAAGTTCATCATCAGTTTGTTCCAGCCTAGTCAGATCAGAGTCAGCAGGTCAGATTATCAGCCGCATCCTGGTTTCATGTCTGTCTCGAGCCTAGACCAGCTAGGCTCAATTCAGGCTACTGTCAGCTTCTACAGTTCTACCATTGCAGGAGCAAACAGGGAGCAAATGCAAACCTTTGTTTCTGCTTTTATCAAGTTTATGTATTTTCTTAAATCTATTCAGATTCCAACCAAGACTTGTCTTATTAGTTGCATTTTTTTACTCTGCGCTGTTCGCTGTTTTCTCTCTGTTTATATTTTTTCCATTTTTGTCAAAACACGGAACAAGCTGTTTCTCATTTTTGCGTTTTTGTATGCTGTTCGATGTTCCGTGTTCTGTATTCCGCTGTCTTTTTCTCAAAACACGGAACTTGCTCTCCTAGCATGTATTACCACTGTTCAGATAGAAAATTGCAGAGAGATTTGTAGATAGAAAAAAAAAGAATTGTAGAAGTTCAGAGGATAAGATGGACCCTAAAGTATGGTTGTTTTGGAATGTAATTTGCAATTTAACAGATTTGAGACCTAAGACAGGCTCAGGAACATAAATTTGCATTTTCATCAGAACAGTAACAAAAGACGAAACAGAGAACAGCGTAGGCCTAAGCAAAAATACCATTTTTTATCCGAAACAGACAACTGTGAACACAGAACACGGAACAGGAACCAAAGACAAGAAACTCAACTTTTTGCAGATTCCAAGACTTGTCTTGTCTTGTTGGTATTGACTAAGCTTTAGCCGATTATCTACAGGAGGGGTACCTCAATTCTGCCTCAAAAATGTTAAAATGAATGTACATGTTGTCCTCACAGTCAAGAGGCAAATTCTGACTTTTTTGAACAGTCATGTGTTCAAAAATATTCAGATTCTGTGCCTTTTTCGTTGTTTTGAAGCTGCTTTGAAAAGTGATTTTCTGGCTATTTACTTTGCTAACTCTACCTTTTTCATCATTTAGTAGTCAATCGAGGTAAGGTTAGAATGAAGGGATCCTGTCTGAAAAGAAAAACATGTTTAACCAGAATTTTGAAGCAATGTTTATTTATCCAATATGTAACATTCAATTAGCTTCGATCTATTAGTATGTTTGTCGTGTTTGTTGGTTCCTGCTTAAGCAAGATAGATTATTCCCAAGGAAAGACTTTTCTGGAAATTTTAAATCTTGTCTGACTGAAAAAAAAGTGTCTAAACTCAAAAGGTGGAAGATCACTATGGTACCAAAAGAAAGGCGAGAATGCGCTCTTTCAATGAAGAAAGAACGACAAAAACTTACGGAGGTTACACAGAGATAATTGAGCTCAAAGATTGGCATTTTTGCGACCTTTTGTCAATGAGCTAGAGCTAGAACAAATGAGCTAGATACTTCGGATCAACGTCAAAAGACAGCTTTTACCAGTTCTAGAAGCTTTGTTATTATTAGCTCGGCAGTACTTCCAGACAATTTGTGACATCCCCTCAAAACTTGGCAAAAATTGTATTTTGAACTACAGAATGAAACCCTCAACATTTTATACAAGTTTTCAAACTGGTCATTTGAAGAAATTCCATCAAAAAGCTCAAGATAACTGCATCAGAAAGACACAAACCAGACCTCAATAGCTTGTTCCAGAATAAAAAAAATCTTAAGGAAATTCATTTTTTTACGTTTTTCAAGCCTTTTTCTCGAGTTTCGTCTCACTAAAAATGGCTGCAACTCGGAAACCGTTCAAAATTTTGTCAAATCCTTTTATAGGGCTTATCCTAGGACTAAGACCCGTAACATACCAAAATTTCATCAAAATCCGAGTCATACTTTATTTGATCCCGGTTTTATTGACAGAGAATGACCCTAAGGTTAGAATGAGGTGATCTTCTTTGAAAAGAAAAAATTTTTAACTAGAAATATTGAAACAATATTTATTTAACCAATATGTACACCATTCAATTAGCTTCCATCTAGTAAGGTTGTTCACGTTTGTTGGTTCCTTTTTAAGCCAGATAGATTATTCTGAAGGAAAGACTTCTCTGGAAATTTGAAATCTTGTCTGAGGTTTGATACCCCTCTTGTATATTTGTATCTATATATATAGAGCAAAGCAGCCAGTAAGGCACCGGATACATTTACACTTATAAACCATTCTAGGGACAGTTAGTAAATAGAAAATATTGTGTGATGTCATGACCGTAGATAATTGTCTGAAGTCTAGTCATCATCGTCTTGTTGGATGTGAATGCCCTTGGCTTTTGCCCTAAAGGCTGTCAAATGTAAACTTTCAGTCAGTTGTCCAATAGTACAGTGGTTCCCAACCGGTGGTACGCATACCGAAAGAGGTACGCAAGACCCTTGCAAGGGGTATGCAGAGGTACCAAAATCTATTTAATCTGTATTTTCAAAGTGTCACCTCACTCATTTTTGATTGCGGAAAGCCTAATATTACCAGCAGAGGCATCACTAGCCAAAAAGTTTTGGGGGGCAAGATATTTTTACCGAGTGGCTGGTAATTTTGACCTACTGTTTTTCGAAAATAAATAACTGTTTTTATGAAAAATTGCAGCGCTTCGCATCAACCAGTTCCTTTTTGCTGACTGCCCAACCACTTAGGGGGAGGGCTGTCCCCAGACCACGTGTAATGCCTCTGAATGCTAGCCCTAGTGAAATTCGTGAAATAATATTGAATCCAGAACAGCTAGCATACTGCTGTAAAATCTATTCCTGTGTCAAACGATATTGTTCAAAAAGAATCAAAGGCATTGCAAGTAATATTATCATTCATATCTAGAATAAAATTAACGAAAATGTCTGCGATGCAGCTTGATGAAATGGATTTGCGGAATGTGCCAAATGAAGCTTAGATGGTAGTATTTGTCTGTTACCAAGATTCTGACATAAAAGAAAATATTCTGTTTTGCAAAAACCTCCAGTACCAAGTACAGCATGAAAAAAACTATTTGTGTGCCTGTTCTTTATCAGTTTGCAGTTACAGGGTAGACCTTATGACCAAAATCCATTAAGTGGAAATGTGTTTTCAAGCTCCCGTGTAAATGTGATGACTGTAAAAAATGTTGCCATTAATGGCATCGAGCCAAGATTTGACAAAATTGCTACAATGCAGCCTCAAATGTCTCATTGATTTTGTATATATTTCTACACGTGTATGCCTTTTCATTTATGACACAAGTATCGGCTTTTTCACGTTCTGAAAATGGGGGACGCAACCTTTTCGAACCTTGTTTAGGGTTAAGCAGTACGGAAAAGGTTGCAATAATATAAACTGTACTATACTATAGTTTCCTACTTAAGGCTAACAGCACACTACAGGGATGACAGACAGGTACAGATACAAGAGAGTCCAAGCAGCAAGAGGAAACTTTGTTTCAGACCACTGTCAGAATACAATAAATAAGTACAAAAGAAGTACTGTACTGTATGCTTTGCTTAGACTGTCGTTGCTTAGCCTTGCCTTGCTTAGCCTGTCGTTAGCCTATGAAACAGTCAAATATAGTAGAAAGGGAAAATAACAAACCTGATATCATCAGTTAAAAGCTATCTATTTCACCAATCTTTTGGCACCTAATTGGCAAAGCAGCCTAAACTTAATTGAAGAGTTGTCTTCAAATAATTTCCTCGAATTAAAAAAAAATCTTCTTCTTCCAACCATTGGTTTGAACAGTTAGGCTCAACAACAAGGCAAACAGAAATTGGATAGAGACGTCTGTTGGTTTGAACATTATCTATCAGTGAAACTAAGAGAAAACGTTCCGATAAAGTGTCATCTGTTGATCTTAGACTAGTGTTTTTAATGTGTATGGCACTTGCCTGTCGGTCGGTCCGGTGATCGCAAGATAGTAGGGTACTTCCAGATGTGCTAGGACGATGAAACTTGGTAGGATATCAGGGACCCGACCAACCTGACTTAGAAATAGTCACTTCCCCTTCCCCTCCACTCCCCCCATCTTGGGGGAGTGGAGGGAGGGGGAATCCGGAAAATTGAGACATGCGTAATTTCCGAACGGGTAATCGGATCTGAATGAACCTTGGTAAGGGGAAAGAAGGCATGCTTCAACATGTCCTATTTAACATCTGGACTGGAACTGTCAACTGTAGGGGGAGTTAGAGGGGTGATACCAGAAATATCGCGAAACGCTTAGAGTGCCTCCACTCCATGTGGGATGAAACTTGAGGGGAAAAACAAGCACAGATCCTAGATACATCGTTGACATAACCGGATCGTATTCGGGCACTGTGGGGGGGTTGAAAGGTAGTCCCGGATTTTCGGTTATCACAGGTTAAGGTACTTCCATATGTGCTAGAACAATGAAATTTGGCAGGTGTATCAGGAACCTGATCAGATAGAGTTGATTTCAACAATCAGGGGGGGGGGGGGGAGGGGGAGAGGAGGGAGGTGAAATCCTGGATCAGGAGGGCTAGGCAAGCATAACTTTCGAAAGGGCATCAGACACAAATAAAACTTAACGGTTGGAAAGGGCTCGGGTCGCGGATGTCATATTTCGTGTCCGGACCGGATCTGATAACTCTGGAGGGAATGATTGGAAGGAGGACCGGAAAAATCTCGAATACAGGTTTAGAGTAGGGGGGGACCAGGATGAAGCTTGGTGTGAAGAAGAAGGACAAGTTGTAAATACATTTTTTACAGAAACAGACCGGATCGGCGCACTGTGGGGGGGGGGGTTAAAAGGGGTTTCCTGGAATTCCGGTGATCACGAGTTAAAGTACTTACAGATGCACTTGGACGATGACATTCGGCAGGTGTATTGGGACAAATTGAATTGGAAGCAGTCATTTCCACATTCCGACCATCTTAGGGGGAGTGGAGGGAATTGGAGTCCGGACTACCAGGATTTCATGCATAACTTTTCAACGGTCGGTCGAATCGGAAGGAAACTTGACAGTTGACGAGAGGTTGTAACTGATCTAACAAACGCTTTCATAATCCTCAAGGGCCCATAATCATTTGTACCTTAACTCTTAAGTATATGCTTATAAATATTTTTTTAGCCCCCTTAAGGTGCGTATCGTAACTGCAAAGGGAAACAATGCTTTTGACCAAAAGATCCATTTTTGTGATTTTTATGGCCCGTGATAATTTTTGCCTCGAGGGTTTCGCTTACAAATGACTTTCTAGCATACTTAGAGCACCGATGTTATCGGAAAGTGGATTTTTTTTTTTAAAGAATCTATACATTTAATAATAGAGCTACGAGCTCATATGACACTTGTTACAAGTAGGTGGTACAAGAAAGTAGATGAGAATGTCACAAAATACCCCCTTCAACCCCCCCCCCCAGGATTGGACCTAGAAATAAGGTATCGAATTTCACGCGAGCCTGAGCATTTCATCGCCTTGGATAAGGCTACTAGTTCGATTCCTAGGACTGCCGTACTACTGCTGGTACGCCTTGCCCTCAACTTCCGTACCAGGGCTGATTCAGCCACATATACAGATTGTCTAAGGCATCTTCTCGTACCGGCTATCAAGTTTCGCTCAGTTCGAAGCTTTTTTTGGGAAACTGCGGTACCCCCCCCCCCCCCGGCCCCCCACCGTGTTCAGATCCGGTCCGGACTCTAAAACATGTCATCTAGGATACATGGTCGAAGTTGTACAGGTTATTTAATTGGACTTAAAATAAATAATTATTTGAAACATTAAGCTCAGTCTTCGCATTAGCTAGGATTAATGAAGAGTTAGCGTTGATGGCGGTAAACCCCTCTTCGCATTTAAAGTTCAATGGGCACATCAAACTACCACAATCCCACTCTGTAACAACCTAGGAACAATGTTTACCCCCTAGATCAGCAGCTTTTTCAGCAGTTTCCTCTCTGTGATATTTCAAAGCGTAATTTTTTGGGCCAGTACAAAGCGTAATTTTTTGGGCCAGTACATGCTCAATTTACTAGCTTGGGCAAAGATAAAAGTGATGTTTCTTATAATACTTATTAGATCTTTATTTTATGCATAAATGAGCTTGTATAATTCAGATTTGTATAGGTTATTTGTTTTTGAATGATTTTTGTATCTATGTTATTTTTTATAAGCTTGTTGCATATTCTGGTACATTTTATAAAGCAAGGTTCACAACACTATTCCACAAAGAATTTTGTTTAATAGGCACTTTAAGCCATGGAACTTCTGATGAAACACTAGAACAATCAGGTAAACTGCATCTGCGGCTTGACTTTGGTGACATCTCAAATATATCCTTTTATATCAAGCATTGCTGGGAGTTTTTGAATTTCCTGCCACGACATCCCAGCTCCTAAGATTTGGATCGCAGAAATGCCAGAGAGGTAAAACGGCCGATTTTCGTAGCGCCTTCTAAAGGAAGTCTGAAATGTTTATTTGTGAAGCATTTAATACAAAGTAAAGCATTAGAAGTGTCCATTGTGCTTTAAAGGACACCTGAATGAAGAGTATCAAGTATCATCCCTATCTGTACGACTTCCGTTAACATTGCCTGCAGAAAACCCAATCCAAATACGAAATAGTGTGTCCAAGCTATGCTTTTTGCTCCATTTAGCATCTGTCCTTATTTCAGTACCGAACAATTTTAGAAATGAACAAATGTCTCCAATCAACCCTTCTTCTGGAATATTGTTTAACCAGTTAGGCCCAAAGGTATATCTAGAAGAAATTCCAATACGATCCGGCCAGCGCTGTACAAGATTTGAATGAATTGCACTTTTTGTCTTGGAGCCTGCATGTGCAAACCTCCAGAAAAGAACATCCCTATTTTGAAAACGTCACGCTCAGGAGAAGAATGCTCTCCGTGGCCATGTCTGTAAATGCATTCTCCATGGTGTGTTCAGGTATGGTTTCATTGTTCAGGTGTCCTTTAAAGCACAACGGACACTTCTAATGCTTTACTTTGTATTAAATGCTTCACAAATAAACATTTCCGACTTCCTTTAGAAGGCGCTACAAAAATCGGCCGTTTTCTTGTTATCCTTTGTCTTTACCTCTCTGGCGTTTCGGCGATCCAAATTTTAGGAGCTGGGATATCGTGGCAGGAAATTCAAAAACTCCCAGAAATGCTTGATAGAAAAGGATATATTTGAGATGTCACCAAAGTCAAGCCGCAGATGCAGTTTACCTGATTGTTCTAGTGTTTCATCAGAACTTCCATGGCTTAAAGTGCCTATTAAAAGTTTTTCTTTGTGGAATAGTGTTGTGAAGCTTGATTAGCTTGCTTTATAAAATGTACCAGAATATGCAATAAGCTTATAAAAAATAACATAGCTACAAAAATCATTCAAAAACAAATAACCTATTCAAATCTGAATTATACAAGCTGATTTATGCATAAAGTAAAGATCTACTAAGTATTATAAGAAACATCACTTTTATCTTTGTCCAAGCTATTAAATTGAGCATGTACTGGCCCCAAAAATTACGCTTTGAAATATCACAGAGAGGAAACTGTTGAAAAAGCTGCTGATCTAGGGGATAAGCATTGTTCCTAGGTTGTTACAAAGTGGGATTTGGGTAATTTGATGTGCCCATTGAACTTTAAGGATTTAGAGAGAAATAGAAAACCGTGATTTTAGGGTTTTTTCTTGATCAGCTAGTAGTTATCCCTTTAAGATGAGATCGGATGATGTGCGAGGGATGAATATAAATTCGCATATTTCGGTTGCACTTCCGGCAAACCGTCCTCAGCGAAAACTAGACCTACGTTGCCTGGGCAACGTGAAGTGTTGCAGGAACCTTTGTCAGGCTTCGCCGACTAAAGTGTTGCGAGAGCAACACTTTGGTTTTGTTTCTTCGCTGTCGGTTAAATGCTGAAGTTGTCAACTTATCGAAGCTTTTAAAACGGTATGTTCTAAAAAGAATCATCACATGATCAAAAGCTATTGTTCAGCGTTGTAAAAACAACAACAAAAGTTGAACTTTTGAACAAAAGTTGAACAGTTGAACTTTATCTATTTCAATCGTAGACATCTAGACGGATGAAAGCTTGGAACAATATCTTATATAATCTAGTTGGTATTATAAAGCTATCCGTAACTTTTCAGGATTAAAATACCATAGATGACACTATTAATTATTAGGGAACTACCTCATTGTTTTACATTATCTTTTGTACCCGTTGCGTAAACAGTTAATCCTAGGTTACAGCAATAGACGATCGATACAAACTTTCTTACCGTCAGATTTATAGAAACCGAATACAGTGTGCACCAATTTACAAAAGTTCTAGCCCCTCGTGAACCGATTCTTACTTACAAGTCCCTCTCCCGTGATAGACACCAAGTTCTCCGGATAAAAATAATGAGTACACCAGCTAGCGAAGTTGCAAACACTTTGAAGACTTTGTTCACCAAAGTCTTCAGCATGTGTTCTTACCCCTAAATCGAACATCTAATGAACTCCAAATAAAACATTTACTTTTAACAAACTTTCCGGTTTTGGCCGGATTCCGGGCGAACTACTTGTCCGGCGAGAAAATGGTTTTCACCATCAAATTCAGCTTGTCCTCCTACCCCTAAAGCGAACATCTAATCAACTTCAAATAGAACTTTTACTTTTAACAGACTTTCCAGTTTTGGCCGGATTCCGGGCTAACTACTTGTCCGTTGACAAAATAGTTTTCACCATCGTGTTCAGCATGTCTTCTTACCCCATAATCGGCTATCACACTATTGTTTTAAAATATTTCATTTGCTCCTTAATTTAAACCCCCTCCCCCACCCCTAAATATAGGGCTACAGAGCCCATCTACGAACTCGACCTTGCTCTTGGCCCAAAGAATCCTCACACCAAGTTTCATCAAAATATCTCATTCCCTTCGAGAGTTATGGTGCGCATAGACGGACAACTTTTGTGATGTCATAGGTATCCCGCCACTGACGTTTTGGGATCCCAAAACCCCGAAAATCACGGTTTTCTATTTCTTTCGTAATGAATGGTCAGCTTGGCTTCAAACCTTATAAGGATTTAGAGATGGAATTACATGAACCATCTACCTGCGCTACCTGTTCTAATGAGTTGGCGGAATACATACGGTGGCGATGGACCTACCAAAATATTTGACCCTTTCGTCTGACCCAACTAATCTTCTTGATCATGCAAGATTTCCTGGGTGGCAGAAAACATACGGTAGCGCTGGAATAGGGTGGCGTTGGAACACCCACTTCGTGAGCCGCCACCCCAAGTGTCCGTACATCAGTACTGAAAGATATTGGGTGAAAGGAGCAGGGGCATCACGACTGGGAAGGGAGGGGGGGAGACGCCCCCCCTCCCCAATGCTGTCGGCCAGTCGGTAAAAAATAAACGAGTCGGCGCGAAGTGCCGCGATTTTTCGTCAAAACGGTTGATTTTTTTCATGAAAACAGTCGGTTTTTCTGAAAATTGGTCCATTTTTCGTCAAAATAGTCGTTTTTTCTGAAAATCAGTGGATTTTTCTGAAAATCAGTCGATTTTTTCAAAAATGTCATTATTTTGTTGTTGAAAACAGTCATTTTTTCTGCAGAAAAAGTCGGTAAAAATTACCAGCCAATCGGTAAATGTGTCCCCCGAAAAAAAATATTTTGGCTAGTAACGCCTCTGGAAAGCAGTTTAAAAGCGTAAAGACCTCCAGTGCAGAGAACAAATCATGGGGTAACAAATATACTCCTGTCCATTACTGATTCCCAGCCAAACAGTTCAAAGTATCAAATCATTTTTCACCAGTCACCAGTTTTCGACTCGAAGATGGTCGAAACTCGAAGGGTCAACTTGACCCTCTTTCTTTCAGGCAAATCTGATTGCGAATCACGTTTTCTGCTGCAAAAGTGATTAGTCTGTAGAAACTTTTATTTGGTGGCATTTCGGCCCTTTTTCGCAAGGGTCCCCTTCAGGTCTTTTGTGTGATCGGAAAGTAGCTTGGACAAGGGGCGACTTTGTTACATCTACATTTGTTTTTTCTTTGTAACAGTCCGTGTCCCAGTTCTGCAACCAAGAAATTTGGTGTTTGTAAGAAATTTAAAAAAGAAAAATCAATTTCTCTGCTCATAAAGCTTAACTGTGATGGAATTGCTCTCGCAGTTTCCAGCACTACTAGAGTACAGGGGAGTCAACTAGGTGACAGGTGATAATCTAGAATTTGTCTTGATCAGGAAGCGTGTGTGAGATTTTTCGGCCCTTCGGTCAAGGTTTTGCTAGTTTGGGACCTTCCACGTAAGCTAGGACGATGAAACTTGGCAGGGGGACCAGGAACCCCAAAAGATTAAATTGGAAATAGTCACTTCCCCGATCCGAGCACCCTGGGGGGAGTAGAGGGAGGGGGAATCCGGAATCTTGAGGTATTTATAACTTTCGAGCGGGTGATGGGATCTTAATGGAACTTGATATTTGGAAAGACCTCTGGTCTCAGACAGCCCACTTCAAATCCGAACCGGATCTGGTGACTTGGGGGGGTGGGTGGAGGGGGGAGTCGGAAATCTTGGGAAACGGTTAGGCTGGAGGGGTCGAGATGAAACTTGGTGAGAAGAACAAGTACAAGTCCTAGATACATCATTGACATACTAGGACTGCATTTAGCCACTGCGGGGGGAGTTGGGGGGGGGGGGGTCTGGTGATCTGGCGAGCTCGGTACTTCCTGATGTAATAAGATGATGAACTCGGCAGGAATGTTAGAGATTTCAAACAATGTTTGCAACGGATACGTCAGCTATGATTCTTCATCAGCGATATTTCGGCCCTTCTTGGCAAGGGTCCTCGTCAGGCTGTCAATCCTCTGGTTGAACTTCGGGGAAGGGAACAACCTGTAATCTGATTACAGATTTGATAGAATCACAAAAATCATAGCTGACGTATCCGTTGTAAACATTGTTTGAATAAATGTTTCAAAGTCAGCTTGGGCTCAAAGAATATTTAATATTAGAGATCCGAATAGACCGACTTGAGAATAGTCGTTTGCACGATCAGAACACCATGGGGGGAGGGGAGGGATGGGGAATCCAGAATCTAGTGGCATTTATAACTTTCGAACGGGAGATCGGATTTTGGTGAAACTTGGCAGGTGGAAACAGCTAGTGCCTCAGATGTTCGATGTCAAGTCCGGACTGGATCCGATACTCGGGGGGGGGGGGAAGCATAAGTATTAGATACGTTCTTGACAGAGCCGGATCATGTCGGTGCTCTTTGGGGGGAGTTGGAGGGGGTTTCCCGGAAATCGGGTGATTGCGAGATAGGATAGTTCCAGATGTGCTAATAAAACTTGGCTGGCAAATTAGTGACCCGACCAAATAGACTTAAGGAAATCGACACAATGCCCCAGGAAGACCTCCGTTCCTGGATTCCACTATTTTTCGGGGAGTTAAGGGAGGGGGAATCCGGAAATTACTGACTTCCGTAGGTTGCGAAAAAATGGTGCGATTCAAGTGAAACTTTGTGGATGATAAGAACTGATACCTAGATATTCAAAGCATTTGTACGAACCGATGCGGCCATGGTTGGGGGGGGGGGGGGTCCGGAAACTTTTTGACATGCACAAAAACCAAAGGGATGGGCAGAATGGAATGCAACTTGGAGAGCCTAATTCTATCATTTGGCGTGCAAACCAGATGCGACCAAGGTAGGAGGAGGATGACGTGGGAACCGGGAATTTGCAGATATGCTCCAGTTTGAGTTAAACTTGATGGCCGGGAAGAGGAGATGTTAGAGATGCGAAGTTTATATATCCGAGTCGTATTCGGGGGGATTTGGCGGGGTGTCTCGGAAATGTTGTGTCTCGGATAGGTTAAACGAGTGAAGTGATTTGAATGAAACTTCGAAGGTAGAGATATTTTATGCCTTAGATTACATATCTTAGGGTCTGGACCGGATCCGAGCACGGTGAAATACTCAAATTTACTTTCTCGCTTCTCACACCACCTACTCGTAACAAGTGCCATATGAACTCGTAGCTCGTGTTTTTTTTAGCATTTACTCGGTGGCTTCGTTTTACTTCTAGTTGTAGCTTTCTCATACTTTTTTGTTTCTTTATACTTACGTGGTTCACACAGAAGCCCATTTCACCGAACAATTTTTTTACCGAACAGTTTCAATACCGAACCATTTTACCGAATCGACATTTCAACGCTCTTTAAAAGCTGTTGTCGTCTATTTCTTTCAGCCCGTTTCTTTATTGTTGCTGCTACATAACTAGTTTGACCATTTCACGTTTGATTAACTTTTTCTATGTCACTTATGACGAATTATTTTCAAGACTTGTCAATTCAGTTCGTTCGTATTTTGATGAATTGCTAAACCGTGAATTGCATATATACATATCATAAGTTACAGTTGTAAATATATCCCTTGGTTGATCTTTTTAACTGTACTGACATGTCCAGCGTTATTTTTTGTTTGTCAAAAGATATTTATGGATAAATAAACCGAATTGTAATTGTAATATGCCTTTTTCTGTTATTACGGGTAGGAAAATGATAAGAAAAAAAAACATAGTCAATTTTTCTCCTTGTTACTGGTATCCTTGATACCTTGGTTAAGACTAACAATTCTTGCTCATCGAAATTTTTCTGTGCATAAAGTGGATTGGAAAGAAAAATGTAAAAAGGAATTGTTTCAGCTTGGAATCTTACTTTCAGCACTAATTGTTTGTACCAATCGGAATATCTGGTCCGAAGGATTTAAAACTGATTTGGTCTGTCTGTCCTAGATACTAATCTCGGCCTCTGCAAATGTGTCTGCTCTGTAGATAACCCATTCGCCCCCGTTAATCCTTATCTAGCCGTCATCTTACCGAATGACTAACAAAACGACGCGAGTCTGACGGTTGCGAGTTCTTACATTCCAAGGAAACTGAGCCTGCTCCGACCACCCTCTCAAGCAAACCTGTTTCTTTTCTAGTGGAACCAAAAAGCACCTGAAGTATCGTAAATGGTCAATGGAGCCCGTTGAGGATTCTGGACGAACAAAGTGTTCAAGTTTTGTTTTGTGATGAAGGTGACTGTGTGTTTCGGGCAAGTGAGGATCCTAGTGCCCTGTGGAAACGGAAATATTCTTGTGAGAGACTTGGCTCAACAGGCTGTGCATCGATACTGTAAAGCTTCGGGACAAGTATGTTATTTTAAGTTCTTTGCCGGGTGGCGTTCTCGCGTCGGAAAGGGGTACTCCTAGGTATGACAACAGGATCGAGGTAAAAAAATAGGCACCGTGTTTAACTGGTTAATTTTTTTCAGTCAACCGTTCTTAGTTACCGTAGCCTATTGTGTTCGGGCTTGGGAACAGTATCAGTATTTGACAATATCTTGAATCGATGCTGATTGCCGGGCATTATGAAGCTAAACAACCGAATATAAATACGAATAGTCAATTCGTCTGCATCATGGGGGAACCTACGACGTGCCTCAGCTGGATTTGGTTCTTGCCTGAGGGAGTGGTCCCTCTGAAACATATACAGACCATTTCTTGTTAGTAGATGTTCATACCCCGTCTATAAAGAAAGATTAAGTCAAGTATTAGCCAAGCAATAACTTCTTCTCCACCTTGCTAGCCCTTCTGAGTACTGTTGCCAGCAATCTCAAAGACGCTTGGACTCTGTTTTGTGTCGGTTGAACAGTTTATTTTGACAGTTCAGGCTCTCCTTGTTGATACAAGTGAATTTCTGAGAGCTAGTGTCAGTTAGACCATCAAAGCATTCCATGTGTTTATCTAGGCGAAAGTCGAGGACTCCTAATTGAAAGGAGAGGCCCGCTGCGGGTTCTGTTTGGTATCAGCAGGGAACTCAAAGATCGCATCCATAGTGGTGAAACTTACATTGTTGGTGTCTGCTGTGCCTGGTAATTTTCCTCTCACTGAAACACAAATTAGCAGAATGTCGGTTTTCAGCGATCATGGCATGAGAAGATACCGAGTTGTGGTCGACCGGCCTGACCTGATCTACCACATACCGTGTTTTGGAGATGCTGATTTTTAGTAAAAAATTATAGCTTGTATGTCTGAAATCACGGCTCGATTTCCTTGTAGTTTCCATGCTGGTTTCGTGTACTAATTCTTTCGGGTAATAATAGGGTGGCAGGCGCTCGCTCGGTTCTGAATAAATGAGACTACTATGGGTTTAGCCCCAGACTTTTTCTAAAGAAAAATCAGTTGGGGGGAAAAGGGCATTCTATGTTCTTTAAATACTTATAGGTGATTATTCCTTCCCTATTTGTCGAGTTTACTGCAACATTACCTTAAATCGCACTTGCCAGCGAAAGGTAATCCTGTCGCGCGCTGGCTCAGTGATGGATGGAGAATCCCATGCAGTTTTCCAAGGCTTCCGAGTCCATTCTTTATCAACCGATGACTTGAAGGACTCCACACTATCTGCCATGACAGTGTTTTGACTGAGGGAAATCCATAGCGGTACCATTCGATTAGTAAAAAATTGGTTTGTCTTCGTGGTTGTACCTCTCTTCCGGAAAAACTTCTTGGAGTGTCCACGGGTTCGGGTGTTCTGTTCTAGCTGGAACAGGTTGGTGGTCACACCAATGTTTGTTCCTGTTTGAGCAACTCCTGTTCTCCAGCCCGTGGTTACAGTGAAACTTTCTTGTAAGGCATGAATACCAGAAGTTAATTTTCTGAGTTCTGGAAGGTTGTTCTCACGGTTCTAACTGATGGGGTTGGGGGCACTTGATGCCGTGTTTTACGAGAAAGCTGTTGAGTCCCAGTTGCCACTCAAATTGATCAATTACCTTCATCCCGGTTTGGGTCTACGCCAGGACAATCCGACACTTTCGTTCTGCTGCTCTTTAACCACGCACGAAAGTTTGCAAAAAGTATTCCTTGATAATGGTTCGTTATTTATTCTTAGTAATTTTGGCAAATGTCACGAAAAAGTTGCTTGGTTCGTTGACTTCACTGTTAAGCTTCTAGGATCCCAAACTAAATTGAGGATATTATGACGATGCCGCCAATAAATCCTGAGCGGGTTGAGATTTTTTTTTATGAAACTTGGTGTATTGATTGTGTAGATCGAGGTTGTTGTTGGGCTTCGTACCTTGGTATATAGGGCCGGACCAGTGTTGTGCCTAGTACTTCTAATTTTTACTTAAGTACAAGTACCAAGTACCCCGGAATGTTTTACTTAAGTATAAGTATTTAGTACTTTTCAAAAAATCTTCTTAAGTAGGTTAATAAGTACTTTTATAAAAGTACGTGAGTACTTAAGTACTCAAGTATTTAGGTAGTACTTCAGTACTTAAGTACCCAAGTATTTAGGTAGGCTTATTACGGTAGGCTAGCAAAAAATCCCTGACCAAAAGATCAAGGACCAAACAACACATAGTTCCCATGTGAGCGGATGTACAAAACAAGTGTTGGGGATCCGTAAACGTAGTGACGGGACACCTGTATAACTTCTTAAAGTGTGTCTGCCGGTGTGGCTATCTGTTAGTATGGGAACTCTCGAACGAGTTAGGTAGGCTATCTTGTTCAAACTTGGTTTCGAGTCCTTTGCGTAAAAAGTATAGGTCGTTCATAGATGGTATTGTACACCGTACAGTTCGGGGTTAAGTTTAACCTTCAAGCTAAGAGTGATCCACGAGTGAGAGACATGCTGAATCCCTGTCATTTCTTTTGGCCCCTGAGAATTGGAATTCGGAAAAAAAAGATTTCCGTGGTGCTTATAGTTGATCAAGTATATGTAATTCTTGAGTCACGATAAAAAATGTCCAGTTCTTTGCAAGACATATATTAACATTGTCTTCTTACTTTCTAAAGACATAGGAAATCCATCCACAGCTTAGTTTCACTATCAAGTTGATAGTTCTGCCAGATTCGCCGGAATCCGGAGAAAACGAGTACTTTCATAATTTCTAAAAATGCGTCTGTCCAGTTGTTCGTGTCGGTACAGGGATAGTAAGACGACTTACCCATCTGTCAGCTCCTACTCATGGGAACTACCAGGTAAGACATTTTCCTACTGGGTAAATGGTGATGACCGGAATCCTGATGTAAACGGACAAAAATTGGAAAGAACAACATCCTTTGACCAAACTCATTAGATATTTTATTTTGAGGAGGGTCCCTACGTTTTGAATTAATCAATCTATCAAGAGAGAAAATGATTGCCTAAGGGATGTGGAGATGAATAACATTTACGCGATCTGGCGAAGACCGTAAGTGTACATTACCCGCTTTTCTGGATGAAGACGTAACACAATTATTGGGATCCCAAAACGTAAGTGGAGGGATACCTATGACATCGCAAAAGTTGTCCGTCTGTCCGTCCGTCCGTCCGTCCGTCCGTCCGTCTGTCCGTCCGTCTGTAAGCACGATAACTCTCGAAGGGAATGAGATATTTTGATGAAACTTGGTGTGAGGGTTCGTTGGGTCGTCGGACCAGTCAAGTTCGTAGATGGGCTTTGTAGCTCTACATTTAGGGGTGGGGGAGGGGATTCAAATTAAGGGACAAACAAAATATTTTGAAACAGCTAATGTGATAGTCGATTATGGGGTAAGAAGACATGCTGAACACGATGGTGAAAACCATTTTGTCATCGGACAAGTAGTTCGCCCGGAATCCGGCCAAAACCGGAAAGTTTGTTGAAAGGAAAAGTTTTATTTGAAGTTGATTAGATGTTCGGTTTAGGGGTAGGAAGACATGCTGAAGACGATGGTGAAAACTATTTTCTCGACGGACAAGTATTTCGCCCGGAATCCGGCCCAAACCGGAAAGTTTGTTGAAAGAAAAAGTTTTATTTGAAGTTGATTAAATGTTCGATTTAGAGGTAGGAAGACATGCTGAAGACGATGGTGAAAATTCTTTTCTCGACGGACAAGTATTTCGCCCGGAATCCGGCCCAAACCGGAAAGTTAGTTGAAAGTAAAAGTTTTATTTGAAATTGATTAGATGTTCGATTTAGGGGTAGGAAGACATGCTGAAGACGATGGTGAAAACTATTTTCTCGACGGACAAGTATTTCGCCCGGAATCCGGCCCAAACCGGAAAACTGTTGGAAGTCAAAGTTTTATTTCTAGTTGATTAGAGAAGTGATTTAGCGATAAGAATTGATGCTGAGTCCCTGTATGACAATCGTATTTTACCCGGACATATAGTTCGACCGGAATCCGGCTGGAATCGGAAAATTTGTTATAAGCTAAATTTCTATTTGAAGTTGATTAGATGTTCATTACTGGGGAAAGAAGATACCCTGATTTCGTCTTTGAGCTTTCTTTTTTCGCCGGACAAGTAGTTCTGGAGTTCGGCCGGAACCGGGAAATTGGCAGAAGTGGCAGGAAGTTTTCGTCAAAACAGATATGACTTACAGGGGTAAACACACGTGCTGAATCCAAATCTGAACTTGGTTTTCTCAGGTGATTAGCTATTTGGCCTTAATCTGTTTCTGAATTTTAATTGTAAAAATGTTCAAGGAGTCTGGCGAAGACTGGATCTGGCTAAGACAAGACCCAGTTGTCTGGATCAGATATTGAATTTTTGGGATCCCATCGAAACCTTTGGTCTTGTTTCCTCTTTGCGATCTCACCGAAACAGTTCGTCTTGTTCTTAATGGAAAGGCATGAAAGGGGGATGAAATTGCTCTTTGATCTAATTGATTATAAGGTTGATAAAATGTAAAAGGACATATCGAATCAGGAAATTCTGTTGGTTCTTGGCTGGTACGAGGTTTGGGATGGGTTGAGTCGGAACACGGTCAGATGGAAAGTTACCAATGAACGTAGTTGCCTAATGGTCTGGATTTAAAGCCAATTTAATGAGCCAATTTGGCCGAGCATGGGCCCAAGGCCAGTTTTTTTTCAACACTTACTATCCTTACGAGCATTTTCAATGTCTTCTTTTATTTGTATCATCTTTTTTGCACGAAATCATCATTCTTGCTTAAAAATGGGAATGTTGACGACTGAAATCTTGTCTGGTCGTGACCATGGATCACAACAGAGGGCGGGTTTGCATTGGAGATGACATTAGGATCAAGACTTCCAGGGTTTGGTACGGACTTCAGACAGTTTTTGCCAGTTCTTGGAGTGCAAATGTAAGGGAGAGTCACGGTACTTTTTTCTTCTGCTCGTTTTCTCATGGAATTGAAATTCAGTCGGGCTTTGGCAAAACTGTCACGAGCTGCAGTTTCCGGGGTCCTGTGGTCTATCGAGGGCGATGTATCCCCTTTTCTCCGGAGAACCGATATTGACTGGAGCGTGCCTCCGGCCTCGGTATAGGATCCACCGAAACCCTTGGCCTTGTTCGTTCCGCTTGGATTTTTTGTCCGCTATCTGGTCTGCTAAAATGCATATCAGTCATTATTGAAGTAGGCAGTAAGAGTGTGTCGTTGAGGTTTTAGAGGATGATTAGCTTGTGGATTACGTACCCGAGAAAACGAAACAATAATGTAAGTGGCGACATTTGGTTCCCGTAGGCTAGTTGTTTTTTCTGAGAAACTTGATCTTATGGTCACTGGAACGAAGCCTAAGGATTGAGAGAGAATGAGTCACTAGATTCAGAAATGGTTAAGGGTTGTCAATTGACACACTTTTGGTGACACTTGGACATTTTTCGGAGTTTCCAAAATTCTGGTTGAAATTGTATTGTTTGACATGGTGCTGCTGTTTTCAGAGCTCTGAAGAAGGGGTAGGAAAAGACAATTCTTGTCGAAGAAACGACGCTTCCGGTCGCGAGCCCAATACTTGGCAACACTGCGTGATCCGACCAACTAAGTAACCCTCTTTGAGGGGGTCGACACCAGTGTCTTTCTTAGCACTTCTGTGGTGGCGGTAAGGGCTTTGTTACAGGGTTTGTGGTAGTATACTGAAATTGTCTGACAAGATTTGTCTTCATTTTCAGCTACTACTTATTTTCTACTTAGGTCACGTATGGGGGGGGGGGGGGGGTGACGCCCCGATTTTCCGTAAAAACAGCCAATTTTTCGTAAAAATAGTATTTTTTCTTAAAAACAGCTCGTTCTTCAGAAAATCAGTCGATTTCTCGTCGAAACAGTCGTTTCTTTTTGAAAAGAGTTGTTTTTTTCTGCAAATGCAAATAATTACCACCCAGTCCGTAAATTTCTTGCCCCCCCCCCCCACCAAACATTTTGGGTTTATCGCCTCCGAGTCAAAGTAGGTCATTAAAGTATACCAACAACATCTGAGTGGATTTTGTAGAACTGTCCAAAAGTTAAATTACCATTCCAAGTGACATACCTCTACAATAATTTTGTGCTACTTTTTATTGCACTTGCCTTCCGGCCAAGTATTTGTAACTTTTAAACGGGGAATCGGATCTTAATGAAACTTGACATTTGGAAAGACCTCGTGTCTCAGATGTCACAATTCAAGTCCGAAACAAATCCGGTGACGGGGGGGAATCGTGTTATATGTTCAGAGTGGACGGATCGGGATGAAACTCTGTGGGAAGAACAAGCGCAAACCCTAGATACATAATGGACACGACAGCACCGGATCCGGGCACTCTGGGGGAGTTGGAGGGAGGGTTCCGAAATTTGTATGATCCGGAGTTAAGATGCTTCCACATGTGCTAGGACGATGAAACTTGGCAGGCATATCAGGACTCGACTATTTTAAGTTAAGAGAAGTCGTTTATCCAATTCAACTATCTTGGGGGGAGTGAAGTGAAGGGAAATCCGGAATTTTGAGATATGTCTAATTTTTGAACGGGTGATCGGATTTTAATGAAACTTGATATTCGGATAGAATATCAAGTCCTAGATATCTGATTTCATGTGTGGACAGGATCCGATCAATATGGGAGGAGTCGGGGATGGGGGGGGGGGATCGGAAATTTTATGACATGCTTAGAGTGTAGCGATTGAGATGACGCTTGGTGGGAAGAACAAGCATAAACCCTAGACAAATCAGTGACAGAGCCGGATCGGATTCGGAATTCCGGGTCGCGATTTAAGTACTTCCAGATATGCTACGACGATAAAACTTGGCTTGAACATTAGAGACTTGACAAGATGAATTTAGAAAGTGTCATTTCCCAGATCCAACCATCCCTTAAAGTACTCATCTTAACCTTAAAGTACCAAGAAATGCTTTATGCAAAATATACATTTTTGTGATCCCAATGAGCACATGATCATTTTTGCCTCATGGGTTTTGCTTAGAAATGAATTCCTAGCACCCTTAAATTGCGCATCTTAACCGAAAAGTAAAAAAAAAAACTTTTGACCAAACCATATATATTCATGTTCCTAAAGGACCCATGATCATTTTTGCCTCAAGCGTTTTGATTAAATTTGAATTTCTAGCGTCCTTAAAGGACCTGTCGTACCTATAATAATAACGCAACCTACTTCCATAATCACTCCATATATTTCTAAGCCCGGAGACCCCAATTTCGTACGGTACATTATAACCCCTCTAACAGAACCACGCTGATTTTCTCACTTGCCGTGTTTTGCTACCTTGGATGTGTATCACGCTGTCGACGGTTGTCTGCGAGAAGTTTTCTATCAGAATAACCGGTTGTGTAAATTATTTACCTGTTTTCGCTAGAAGTCAAGGGGTCTCGGAAATGGCTTACAACAGCCAAAACCATGGGTTATTTTGTTGGAAGCACAGCCTAGTCTTATAAGTATTCAACTATTTAAAAATAACTTAAGAGTAAATAGTCGAGGGGGCCTTTAAAGTGCGCAGCATCACAGCCAACTGCAACAACAAAATGCTTTTTAACAAACGATACAATTCTCGGGATTCCAAGGGTCCATAATCATTCTTATCTCAAAACTTTTAATTACAATTGATCACAACAAACCCACGATTTGGCAAATTCCTACTTTCATCCTCTTGCCCAGCCTTGCAAGTGCCATATCAGCTTCTAGCTCTTGTTTACTTTAAATGCTAAGTCACATACAGTGGGGATTCTTGAAAATTTTAGACACGCTTAGGATTGAGATGTCTTGACGGAACTTTACAGACAGGGCTGGGGGGGGGGGGGGGTTAAGAGCCACGTGATCTTGACAATGCGAACCTTAGCTTATGTACAGATCTTGTGCCTAGAAAAGAAACCCCCACTGTAACTAACTACCGTACCTTTTACTTTGGTCCTAGTATACCCTTCCAGCGTTACCTGAAGGGTAGATATCGTCTAATTGAGCCTGGTTAATTTATTTCGAAGTTTAGGCCAATGCCTAGCTCTCCAGACCATTTGTTTTGACAGCTTGTCTGTCTGTCCACTCTGCACCTGATACAATGAACGAATTAGAAACCACGTCCGTATCGTTGTCAGCCGGATTTGGCGGAGCATGAAAAACGCCCTTTCCATCCTGAACAGTTCTCTATATCACGGGTTTCTGTTGCGACCACAAGACTTTTACCATCGGCTTGACGGCTTGAGATGTAGGCTACGAGTGTGCCAACTTAATTCCAAGTCTGTTCTTTGAATATGCATGTCGACGTCGATGAGCTCCTCTGACTTGAACTGTTCGTTTACTGCCAGGACTGTGAGAAAAGACACACGGCGAATTCACGTGTTTAAGTGTGACGCGGATTCATACTTCTAGGTTTGTTTATTGCTGGCGCAGTTGTTGCTTGTGGAACATCAGGCTTAGTGAGATAAAAATAGTACGTGGATAAGTGAAAAAACGAATGGCAATGTTTGACCGGTATCCTTCAGTGAGCAGTTTGTTAAAGTGTCGAGAGCCTGGAAACCCGAAACGCATTCGACTTCATAGACGAAGTCAGTCATACTCAGTGTACCAGCAGAGTTTGGAGAAGGGTCTGCCTGTTGTTGGATTATACCGAACTACCCTGGTGAGCAAATTGATGTGGGTAAACTTGTGTCGTTGAGTATCCGTCGGCTTGGTGGAAGGTGGTTGTTGTGTTGTCGTTCGTGAAGAGTAAGGGTATCGGTCGTAGCTTTTGTGTGAAGTAACACAGTGGAGGTCCTTTCGTTGCACCCTATGGCATTTGTAGAAGTGTTTCTACCGTTGATAGCGTGTAGTATGTCTTGTTTTCTTATCTGTGCTTGGTAAAGTGTTGGCCGTTCTAAAAATCCCGTTGAAGATGAAGGTTGGTCGTTCCTTTTGTTACACATGTTTTTGTTTCGTTCGTATCTGAAGTGAATTCGGAACACGAGTGTTGTCGTGTGTTTACTAAATTTATGTTTACTAAACTAAATATGTCGTAGTGTTCAAATAGTTCCCGCCACGAAGTCAGAACAGCTTGGTTTGGCGAACCACCTGCGGTAACTTCCTTCCAATAGGAAGGCCTTTTTCTTTTCTTTTTTACACGTGGTACATTTCTCAGTTCACAATCAGTGAGACTTTCAAATTTGTTCATTTACCCAGCTTCTTCTAAGTCAGTCAGGCAATGCTGGGTTCTGACCTCCTGCCAATAGTTCTGCCAACGTCGTTCTAACTTGTGCCCCGTCAAACAGCTTGAATTGACACTGTTATTTTGCATATACACGATCAGGATTTCCCAGCCGGGTTTTCTGTACTTTCGTCATAAAGTTAAAAAATGTCAACTTTTGACCCACCCAGCTTTATCTGATTTAAAAAGCTAGCTGATGTTCCATCCCCCTGCCAATAGTTCTGCCACCGTCGTTCTAACGTCATACGGGTTGAAAGGACGATGTTATCAGGATTCCCAGACGGGTTTTTCATCATAAAGTTGACAAAAATCTTAACTTTTGCTGGGAACGGACGCTCGCGTTTTCCTGGCGGGTTTTTCTTCACTTTCATAATGTAGTTGATACAATCTCAACTTTCCAATCCCATTTCCTCTCAGAGCTTATACTTTTCACATTTTTCTCTTGACTGTAACCGAAATAAATGTATTCTCTGCGGCAGAGCCCCGTGCAAATAATTGTATTGTGTTTTGTTGAAGTTTCGGAACCAAGGTTCATTTAGCATCCATAATAATGACAGCGAGGCTCCCTCGTCCGGCAAAGAAGCGGAAGTGCATGTCGCTACCGTGAACAATACGTCACCTCTCCTTCCCCTGTCCGCTTGGAATCTCAAACGTGTTTGATCGATTCTACGCGAATTCATTGAGCTTTACATGTGTGTCTTGAACTCGAGGGGGGGGGGGGGGGAGTTGATCACCCCTGTTTCAACCTAAACGTGTGTAATCCGTTCTGGATTGGGCTGTATTCCTTTTTTGGGAAGGGAGCGAGATCGAAAATCTCCCCTGCAGTCTGGAGTTTTAGTTTAGTTTGTTTAACCGTTTCCAGGAGGCACTTAGGAAGTGCTACTATTGTCCGAAAGGCATTTTAATCTTCAATCACTTTTGACGAAAGTTTCGTTGAAAGATCGTTTCATTTAGACCACGTCCTTCATTTTCTGTCGGATTTGAAAAAATATCGAAGAGGACCGCCCAGTTGCCCCCACCCCCCTCCAGCATACGCTACTTATTTTTATTTTGAACGCAGAATATTGTCCCGGAGTCACTGCTGATAGTCACCCATATGAATGAGGATTCCTTCTTTAGACCCTCCTAAATGATCACAGTGTTCAATCAAACCCTCTATGCTGCTTTCCCTTTCCAAGTTGTTTTTCAACACTTTCTCCACACTTCCTTGCTACTCGTTTTCGGTTGACAAAAAATTAGGAGTGGAAATACTGCTGAACGTCTCACATAAGTGCGCAGAGTGGACTTCCTGACTAGTCAGTGGGCGAAAAAATTCTGAAAAACCCTTCCTGATGCAGGATATTTTCCGTCTTCGTGCATCTCCCTTTCCTTCCTTCCGGAAGAACACCCAACTGGAAGGAAGCCGTGGTTGAGTCACCAGAAATAACCCTAGTTTCTTTTGCTTAAAAACTTCAATTCCTTTTATATTTCCAGATTGAAGACACATGGAATCAAACTGCCACATTGCGCTCCAATAATGGTGCGATTTTGGACCCGGATGACAAGTTAGACGATGTCATTGATGACAGAGAAATCCTGACGGCCACACTTGGCCCCATCATCATTCAACCCGACTCGGGACGGCAGAGCTCAAGGGGGTCAGCTCTGAGAGGGGATGGAACTTCTGCCAGTTCGGAGGGGAGCCCCTCGCCGGAACCCATCCAGGTCAGTTCCGAGATGCACGTTTGCCGAGCAATTGTGAACAGTTCTAATAGAACGTACCGTACCCGACTCCTATGTAACTTTGTCAGACCAAAAAAAGGCAGACCCATCCCTGCCGTTTTAGCCGCGCGCGTCCCCTTTAGCTGTGATGAGAAACTTGGAAAATTTTATAACCGGTCGTTCTGACCGCACCATCAGAAGTTGGTAACATATAACATATATTTTGCGCATCCTTGTATTAAAGGGTATGATACGTTTTTCCAGTATGACGGTTTAACTGTTATCATTTCGCAAAACATAACATTGTAAAGGACATTTTGTCTCGAAACATAAAACTTGTAACATAAATGTGTTAGGGTCATAACCATCCAACCAGAAAACAAACCATAAGCGGAGCATAACAGATCCATCATGGACCTTATTCGCTCCGAAATGTGAATCAAGGTACAGATTTGTTATCATAAAGTTTAACACAAGGATGTGCAAACATTTGTTGTCTGTTGTCAAACGTCTGGGAGTGCTAGGCTATAAGCTACTAGAAAGGAGGAAGTGGGAGCCTGATACGCTTCTAAAAGAGATGTAGGTCTAAGTAAATCTTCCATGGCAATATCTTGATTGATTTCTCTTTGTCCTTTGTTCTATTCGCGTCCCTTTGTGAACTGAGGCTAGTGGGTAAAACAGAAAATTATTATCATTATTGGGCATCGTGTAGTCGCCCTAGTCGTGGTTTGCAATCTGATACCATTCTTGGGAACATTATTGCAGTATTGTGAAAATCTCGTTATATTCCTCCCGCAGTTTTTGCTAAAAAGGTTTCCTCATTTGTCTCGAGAACGAACGACGGCGGACAGTTGCCTTCTTCCTGCATGACCCTGGGCGTAACTAGGAGCGTTCTGTCAAAACTAAATTTTGCTAAAAAACCATCAGTATGAAGCTTGCGTGCAAGACAATAAGTGACTCTTTCAGGAAATGATCCACAGTGTGAGAAACACTTTTGAAGTCTTCAGGCCCGCACCTCTGTCTCTTGAAGTAATATGGCCTCTTTGACATGCTGATTAGATGTTTGAGATATTAATGATGTTAGGATTACTTATCTGGGGTTTATTGGGCTCAGCTTATAAATATGGATTCTTCACCTACATGTTACCGCTTGCGCCAGTGCCAAATGGATTACTGTGTGCAAAAGCTTACTGGTGGATCCGATGGCACGAGTCATGGATTCATGATTCATAATCGCATGATAGATTGATCTATACCTTCGTGTCCAGCCGATCCGCTTGTTTCTAATTAAGAGTAGGAACTTCAGATTCACGATAGTGAACTAAGAGCGTGTTCCACCCTTCTAAAATTAGCAACTATTACTTATTATTTTCGTTCTAACCCCCTGAAAAGCTACTACGCCGTTCCAACCTTGTCGAGATAGTAACTAATAGTAACCATTTGCTTACCATGCTCGGAAACCCAGGAAGCGTGGTAACTACGCATCTCTGTAACGTGCTCGGTCGGGTTCGCCCGTGGCGTGCTATTCTGCTAGAAAATAGAAAAATCGTTCCAGCCTTGACGGCAAAATGCCAGATTTCGTGAAGCCATGCTACGGTAAGTAGGGTGTAACACTCTCAAAATAATCTGAAAAATCATCAAACAAATACTGTGCGGACGTCCTTCAGCTGTGAACGCTAACGTGAATGGTTCAGTCTGGTTAAGTCACTCGCAACTCAGCCCCGTTGAGAACGCTGATACTTTTCCTTCCGAGATATTACAAAAAATCCGGCAGACTATCCACCACCGTAGGAAAGTAATTTATTTGCGATCGGCCATATTTTAAAAGCGGAGTAGCCCATGTAAAAGAAAACATCAACACATTAATTTTTTTAATCTTCTGCCAGGAAACGGCGTAGAACATCATGCGCTGGTTGAGAAGAGTTGTCCATTATTATTGGTAGGGAGGAACGGGAAACTTCCAAAAGGGTGATCCTTGCGTGTTGAACACGGAATCCCTCCGTTTGTTGTGGTTATGTCATAATTTTGATAAGTGGAGCAGGTTCATCGCGCATTTTAAATATCACGATCTCGTCTGTTTTAACATTGTAATTGGCTTTTCTTTTTCCCTAAACTTGTGTTTTTTCCTCCATTTTACTAAGCGGAAATAGTAAAGCTTTCAAAACAAACGAAAAATGCAGTGTTGATTCGTGACATGTTCAGAAAAATTTAACTGACTATTTTATTCCAACAATGTTTTCAACGGATACGTCAGCTACGTTTCTTCATCAGCGATATTTCGGCCCTTCTTGGCAAGGGTCCTCGTCAGGCTGTCAGTCCTCTTGTTTAACTTCGGGGAAGGAAACAAACCTGTAATTACAGGTTTGTTGTAACCAGGTGTATGTTACTCTGGCGAATTGTTGTTTTCGCAGTTACCGGGTATCTGTTACCCCGACGAATTGCCGTTTTCTCAGTCACCCAGCAACATGTTAGTAACCCTGGTATCTGGTAACGAGTAACCCTGCTGATACCGTGGTTACCGGAATTCAGTGACCTAGTACCTAGCAGTAACCGGGTGTCTGAATAAAAACATAAAAGATTGCGCTCAGTTACCTCAGTAAGAGTAATTCTAGGTTACCGCAAAAACGCAACTGAAGTGGACTAAATACTACTTCGGTTTCGAGTTCATACAGATGAAAATTGAAATACGTGACCCTGGACAGCTAGGGTCTTTGAGAGAGCTACGGTACTACGGTGTTTTCGGTCGCAGTATGGTTATTGCTTTCAAGAGAGGAATGGACCGTTACTGGTGGGACATGACCTGGAAAACGTAGCTACAGGGATCCATTGCTAACTTCCAGACGGTAAGCAAAGGCAACGTCAACTTGTAACACAGCCGTGTCGCTGACATGTGCCAGATAACGTAATTTAAGGTAATGGTCGCTCGTAACTTTAAACATAAAACCACAAGTATTTAGTCTTCCGTCGCCCATTGTGGGGCACCGTGCCAGAAGGAGCAGACACTTGAAACCGTGCGCGCGGACCTGCCAGTTTCAGGTGTTAATACTTGATTTTTCCTCAGGTGGGAACACATCATACATTCCAGCCATTTGCACGTCAAGCCATTGAAGTAACCGGTGAAGAAAGATCAGACGTTCCTCTTCATGTCCGGCGGGGGTCGGAACCCTCCTTGCACCGACTGCAGCTGGACACGAGAGGAAATATCGACCTCAATGATCCTAAGCGGTGGTCAGCTGCGGTGGTTGTGGAAGATTGTGGTAACAACAAGGTACGTGGTCTGGCGAAGAAGTGACCAGAACGACTCTAATCATCACGACAGTGGAAATACAGTAGGCGGCGAATGACGGTTAGGCTGTAGGAATGTTTACGATAAAACTAAGTAAATTTTTTCGAACAGTGCAGTGGTAATTCAAACAGTACATATGGCTAAGAATTGTCTCTTGAATCTCATCATATTTTTATGTACTCTGAAGGAAATCTTCGCTCTGACTCTGGTTTGAGCGTTCTTTTCACAGCCGGTCAGCAGCAGATTCGGATCCAGGAATGTATTCATGGGGGGAGGGGGGTAGAATCCCCTACCCCCGTGGATACCGGCCCTGGGCAGCACAGGTTTGAAAGTCTTGTGCACCCTCTAAGGTTTTTTTTTTGTGTGGGGGCAGGGGCTAGGTAACTCAAGTTTTCCTGTAGGAAGTCGAAAGTTGAAAGTTTTGTTGAACGTTCGTTAACGTTAGCCTGTCCCTTAACTTTGTTTCAAACACACGTGTGCCCACAGCATTACTCGCTATTTTAAGCACTTTCCTGCCCAGTTGTTTGCTTCGAGTAAAACTTGTCCTCACGGGAAGGTCTGTATTCATATTTGATAGTGTAGATCGTTCATCTAAGGTTAGCCGAAGGCGTACTCTTGATGTTTTGTCACATGGTATCCTCGGTCAGCGTCCAGAATTCCCACTCAATGCTCCTGCAAGTGCTAATTAAACATATACCTGTTCAGGTGTCTTCCGAGTCTGAAGAACACAGTAAATAAGAGATATCCTCAATATAAAGATATTGCTGACAAAATGTAGATTAGAAACCAATTCAAGACTTATTTATTATAAGTAACGATTAATCACTGTCCGTTAACCAGGCTCACTACCGATTTACGATTGACAATGTTATAGTGTCAGGGGCGTCACGAGCCTTTCTTCATTGGGGGGGGGGGGGGGGGCGAACCAGGTAAAAATTGACTAAATCGGTACCTGATGTTGACCGAATTTAATTTTTGTTTTTTCTAAAACACGGCGAGTTGCCTAGGAGCTGTAAGGTAAAAAGTTGCATAGTATGTACAAAATCAAGTCTAAAGAGAAAATTTGGCGTGTTTTCACGCTCTTCCACTTTTTTTATTTTTATTTTTCAGCGATACGCCGTCACTAGCCTTTTACCTTAGAGGACGTACAGTTTTGCCAATAGGACTTCTAAACGTGCCGACAAAAAAACGCAGTTGCGTCCAAGCGACAACGTCGTGAATGGCTGTACTCAGGAAAAAATTAAAGCGCCGCGGGCAAAAATATTTGAATCCGACTTTTTTCTGGCAAATTCTAGCTTTCAACGTGGTTCAAGCACCCCAAAATTCCAAGCCTCAAACCTTTGAATGATGTACCCTTCTTCTAAATAGTGAAGACTGCTAAAATGGGCCGCAGGCGAAATTTTTTAGAAACATCCATGATCAAAGTGCCTTTTTACGATCCCGAGGCTACCCATTAAACCACTGGGCTGCCTGGCGAAAAAAGAGTCCATCCAGGGTAAAATAGATGTAAAGTACATTTATTCTGAATTTACAGCAAACAAAAATAGGCTAGTTTTCACGTCAGGAGACTTGCTTATTCCTGAAGCTCTGCAATCATTAGAAGTACGAGTTAAGTAATGAATGGAAACCAATCGAAGCTACCGTTAAATGGTAAAGAACAAGAGATACATAAATACCAATTAATTACCAACCACAGTAACTGGGGTGAACCAAATAATTAATTCGTACTACCGAAAAATTTTCTAAAATAATAAGGAGCAGATCGGAAGCGGTATAACGACCAAATTTCGAAATGGAATAAAACTCTTGGTAGAACCACCTAAACCACCTAAAACAACCGAATGTGGTAAGTCTTGTAACAGATGTGGACCAAATAATAATAAGGTGAATTACCGAATTCGGTAACGAGTTAGAACCAAAAGAATCTGATTAACCACCGAATTATGAAATGGATTGACCGAATGTGATAAAACAGATGCGGACTTGAGAAAAGTCCGGTTAACAACCGAATTCGCCAACGAATGAGACCAAATAAATTCGTAAAATCACCGAATCTACGTAGGGACGTACCGAATGCGGTGAAATCGACTCGGACTAAAAAAGAATTGGATGAATTGTCGAATTCGGTCACGAATCAGAACCAAATGAATCTGATTAATGACCGAATTATGAAATGGACTGAGCTATATGGAACAGAAACGGACTTGAGAAAAGTCCGGTGAACAACCGAATTCGCTAAAGAATGAGACCAAATAATCACCCAATTTACGTAGGAACGTACCGAATGCGGTGAAATCGACTCGGACTGAACAAAAGTTGGGTGAATTGTCGAATTCGGACACGAATCAGAACCAAATTAATCTGATTAATGACCGAATTGTGAAATGGATTGACCGAATGCAATAGAACAGAACCGGTGAACAACCGACTTCGCTAACGAATGTGACCAAATAAATACGTCAAATCACCGAATTTCCGTAGGGACCTACACAATGCGGTGAATCGACTCGGACGGAACTAAAGTCCGATTAATTACCAAATTCGATAAAGAATAGGAACCAATAAACACGTTAAATCGCCTACTTTGGAAATGTGGGTACAAAAGATTTTATAAAACAGGCATCACGGCTTCGCCGCGATGCCCGTTTTGGCGAAAATTTGACTGAATGCGCAAAACGTAGGGGGGGGGGGCGCTGTGCCCCCCCCCCCCCCCCCCCCCGACCCCCCTCGGGACGCCCCTGTATAGCGTGCGCTTGATGAGAAGACAATAGCTAGAAACTCATATGGCACTTGCAAGGCTGGGAAGGAAGATGACTGTGGGAATTTGTCAACTCGTGTGCTTATTGTAATTCTTTGTAACCAAGATCCTTGAGGCACGAATGCGCATATTCCTTTGGGGACCATGGAAATGTATCGTTCAGTGGGAGGTTTTCTTGCACTTTGCGATGATGAGGCCCACTTTAATGGAGTGAGCTGTTCCTTTGTAAGCAACACACTTTAGGCATACATGATCATGGGCCCTTGAGGAGTATTGAAAAGTTTGTATTTCTTTTGCGGTTAAGATGCGCACTCTAAAGCAGCTAGAAATTCATTTGTAAGCAAAAATCCGGGGACAAAAGTGATTTTGGACCCTTGTGAATCATGTAACTGTTATGCTTAAAGGAATCATTTGTGAGGTAAACCCTTAAGGAAATGATGATCATGGGCACCTATCGATCCTGAAAATGTATCTTTTGGGGTAAAAGAATTTTTTCACTTTGCGGTTAAGATGCGCGCTTTTGGCTGCTACTAGCACGTTACGACTAGGAATTCATTTTCAAGCTAAACCCTTGAGACACAAGCGAAATATCAGGGGCGTATACTCCCTTCGCTATCAAGTTTCATTTAGAACTGATCTTCGTTTTGAAAGCTAAAGCACGGTTTCCCGATTTTCCCGAAGTTTCCCGATTCTATACATACTTCAAGATTCTGGACTCCCTCCCTCTACTCCCCCCCCCCCCCTGCTGGATGGTCGGATCTGGGAAATGACTATATCTAAGTCAATTTTGTCAGGTCTCTAATATGCCAGCAAAGTTTCATCGTCATAGCATATCTGGAAGTACCTTAAATCGCGATTACTGGAATTCACCCCCCCCCCCCCCACTCTCTCAACAGTACCCGGATCCGGTCCTGTTCTGTGAATGATTTATCTATGGCTCGTGTTTGTTCTTTCCACCAAGTTTAATCCCGATCCATGCACTCTGAGCGTGTCACTAGATCCCCCCCCCCTCTAACTCCCCCGAAGTCGCTGGATCCGTTCCGGACTTGACATGAGAACTTTGAGATACGAGGTCTTCCCAAATGTCAAGTTTCGTAAGGATCCGATTATATACATCCTATCACACACATTATCTATACATACATCAAGATTCTGGACTCCCCCCTCCCTCTACCCCCCCCCCCCCCCCCCCCCCCCTGATGGTCGAGTCGGAGAAACGACTGTTCTGAAGTAAACAAGGTCGAGTCCCTGTTATGCGTGCCAAGTTTCATCGTCCTAACACATCTAAAAGCACCTTAACTCTGGAATTTCAGAACCCTCTGTCCAACTCCCCGACAGTGCCCGGATCTGGTCCGCTCTGGTCAACTGTGTATGTAGGGTTTATGCTTGTTCTTCCCGCCAAGCTCCTGTCACACGATTTCCGGTCCCCCCTCAAACTACCCCGTCAAAGTCACCGGACCCGTTCCCGTCCTGAAGTTGGACATCCGAGACACGATGTCTTTCCAAATATCAAGTTCCATTAAGATCCGATTTCCCGTTCAAAAATTAGACATACCCCAATATTCCGGATTACCCCTCCCTCCATTCCCCCCACGATGGTCGGATCGGGGAAGTGACTATATCCAAGTTAGTTTCGTCGGATCCTTAATACGCCTGCCAAGTTTCAACGTCCTAGCACACTCGTCCTCCTAGAACTCGCGATCACCGGCCTGACCGACCGACCGACGGAAAAGTGATCGACATATGGCACTTGGGGAAGGGATGACTTGGCTGGAAGGCAAGTGCCATACGATTCGAGACGAAACTGGGCTAGTAATTGCTCTGATTACTAGGATAGGCGGGATAGGCTTTCAGCTGTGCTTTAACGAGCAGTTGTTTCTGAGAAAGCTTCATTCTGAGCTTTTATTGTTTGCCTTCATGCTATGCCGAAAACGAGCATGCACTGACGACCCGTCAACTATCTTATGACTTAATCGTGGGAAGCTTTTACAGTGATTGCTCTGGATGGTAGCAAAAAAGTTTGTATCTTTCCCACCATTTCTGTCTCGCTTAACGAGGAGGAAAACTAATTTCTTTCGGTGACGTCACTTGCTAATATTTGAGACAGATAAAGTCGATCCAACAGTTTATGAAGATTCTCAGATGTTTTGTATGTTATAGTTAATGATACCGAGTGAAGGTCTTTCTCTCTGACAGAACCTGTCCACTTTTGAAACTCGATGATACTGATGCAGTTGGCCTGTATGCATCCAAGCCCTCAGTGACGCCGGGTCTTACACAGCTCTTGCTTTTAAATTCTCTTCGTTTTTCGGACGAGCAGGAAAAGGAATTGCATAGCATATTGATTAGAATATGATGCCTGGTCTGACTTCCCTTTCCGGTAATGTGTAATCTTTTCCGTCTTATTCAGAACACCAGCTTTGAACACTCGGAAGATGAGTCATTCCTGGAAGAGCGTCGATTAGGCAGCGGCAGGGAAGATGAGCTGTCAGCGTTCGCACGCTTCGTCCGCAATAGTAACCGGATGTCGATGCAACCTTACGGTGCCCTTCAGTGGGAGGATGCAGCCGACAACGCTGTTGCAGCGCAGCCCATTCATTTTCGCTCCCGATCCCAGGGAGAGGTGCCCAGACCTGGGAGTATGAGGAGGGAACCAGTGGGCTCTACGTGTCCGCCACCGGAACCCTGTGGAAGTCAAGCTGCAGCTCGTGGCAGGTGTGGACGTTTATACTTTAGTTTGAAGGGGTGGGACTCATACTTGTCGTGCTGCACTACGATCTTCCTGCACCCTTGCCTGTTAGAAGAAGGAAGCTTTGGTAGAGTAAACAAAAATTAGAAATAGGTCGCAAAAATAACTACTATATGTCAAGATAGCTGTCTGAGAGTATGGCTCTTTCCTACTTACGCCTGCAATACTGTATTCGTGCGCAAACAACGTGGACAGGGAAAACTGATAAATTCTGTACTTCGAAAGTAGATGGGCTCTCTAAATCTTGTTACGCTGTTTGCAAAAGTCGGATGCAAAACTTGCCTCAGATCATATACCCTACATTTTAGGATTTTCCTGTACCCTTCCGGACTAGAAGAAGGAAGAATCGTCAGATAAACCTAAACTGATAATAAGACAGCTGTAAAAAATAAGCTTGTCGAAAATCATCGGTCTTCCAGTTTGCTTCTGTGCAGGGTTCAGTTCTTCAGGATCTTTTCTCCTGTCGATCTAGTTCTTAGAAAATTTGCGCAGGCTTTTATTAAGATTCTGACTTAAGAGTAAGGGCTACTTTTGTGACTTGGAAGGTTTCCATGGCGATTCGTTAGTGCCACAAGAGAACGTAACTTGATACGGAAGCTACGAGATCGCGGTGGTGGAGTCCACTGACGTGCCTCTATCTTATTGCCACAGCAGAACGATGCAGATATGTAATGTTCCTGTAGCTATTAACTTGTTCTACTCAATTTCAAGCTGTATCGCAATGTTCCAAATGATCGGAGTTGCAGGGGTGCCGCAAGAAGCTGTATATTTTCTAACAGTACCTTTGTACTTGTTTTTATAAAAATACATTGTCGTTCCGTTTCGTTTACTATTGGAAGATCGAGCAAATGACAAAAGGGGTGTTGGGGGTGTTTCTGTGTAATGCACTACATGGACTTCATGTCGACAAGTCACTGATATAGCTAATAGCTTAGTATTTGTCGTCAACGACTTAGAAGTTGGAAGGCAAGTAAGCGTCACGTGTAACTGAACAGTCATGACGAAGCATATATGTTTGTTTATCTGCATCTGAACTTTATTTCCGACTAGCCTAGATCGAAGCACAAGGCTTTGTCCTAGGAAGTGGGCCGCTCCAAAAGATCTAATAGATTGTTCAGGTTTGGAGGTAGTTGTACCCATTTAAACTGAGAAACGACCTAGTAGGGTCGAAAGCAGTGATGTCGACAAGACCAAAATGTCAAGACCAAGGCCAAGATTTTCGCACCGGCCTTAAGACCAAGATCAAGATTTTAGCCCTGGTGTTGAGACTTGAGACCAAGACCAATAACTTAGCTCTGGTTTTGAGATCAAGACCAGGAAGTCTCGTTTACTGGATAGAGCCTGCCTATGGGCCTATAGCCTGCCTATGGGATATTAATGTGAACTAAGCTATTATATTTCTGTCAATATTGGGAGAAAGGTACAGTTTTATCCAACACTCTTTTAACAACCTTAAGAATAAAAAAAAAAAAAATTGTAAAACTGCTTGTACCTTAGATAAGTAGAAGAAACACTTTTCCTGTCTGTGCTCTTTTCATTACAGAACTGACAAACAGTGAACTGGTCACCACTTCTGAGTCTTTTTACAAATCGGAAAGTTTGTAAATGCGTACTTAGCTAAAGACGGTTCTTTGGTAGCAACATTTTTGTAACTGAACTTTGTTATGTCAAGCCTTTCAGATATCAGTGATCCCCATGAATATCCCAAGAGTATCAAATTTTGGTCTGCTAATCTCTTGACATTCAAAACCATTCCTAATGTGAAATGCACAATTAGCCCTTTCGTGCTTTTGGGGCAATTTAAACAGCTCCAAAATTAACTAGAGCGTAATTGTGGTCTTGAAGACCGGGCTAGGTCTTTGGCACCGAAAGAGCAAGAACAAAATCAAGACCAAGAATTTGTTGCTGGTCTTGAGACCAAGACGAAGATTGTCGACGTCGGTCTTGAGACTGGTCTTAAGACCAAGACCAAGATTCAAGACTACATGTCTGGTCGAAAGACAAAAACAACAAAGACTCTTAACATAACGAGCAAACCACAAATGAAAGAATAGCATAATATATGTACAGCAACCTGGGGCGAACCCACGGTACAGTAGGGTGCCACACGAGAGCTAAATTGGCAAACTGAGCCGCATATGACAACTCGCCATCACATCACACATTATCAACTACTCCGCTTTTCAAATGGCGGGTCAGAAATAAATTACTTACTTACAAGGAGGGGTTCTTAGGACACAGAATTCGTGTCTGAAATGACAGGATCCATCTCACTTCACCAAAAGATGGAAGTCGTCGGACTTTAACTTGCCAACATTCTTTCCAGGGCGGAAACTGTGGTGCTTGCAAACGACAACAGTGCCTTAGGAATTCATGTTGTGCCTGCATATGATCAAGAAGGTCGTGATCATGGACTTAGTGTACAAGGCGTGGAGCCGGGAGGACGGGTGCATCGAGACGGCCGAATCGCTGCCGGTGATAAAATTATTGAAATTAATGGAAGGTCCCTCCAGTATGTCCCGTTTCAGAGGTGAGTCACTTATTTTAATGCCTATTTTGGGTCCTCTTTTGTTTCTAGCCCAAGGGTTCAGGGTTTGGGACTTGTTGTAGGAGAGTTTTTCGTCACTAGTTGAGACTCCCAAAGTTCTTTGTCAAAGTTCGTGCTCGTGGGTGGAAGGGAGACTGAACTCCTGTCTTTACGACTCTAAGACTAAGTAATGGCATTCTGTGTTTGGACGAGACCGATGGCAGTCAATTAGTCGCTTTCGCCATGTAAGCAGCCACAAGCCGCGACAAAAATTGAAAAGTCAGGATCAGTACTCCTTGAGCCCAAGCTGACTGGGAAACATATATTGAAATAATGCATAAAACGAAATACTTCAGCTACTGTGCTTTGGCAGCGGGTCCTCGTCCGGCTGTCGAACTTCAGGGACGACGAACCTGCCAACGAACGTTTGCAGGTTCGTTCCCTCCCCAACGTTGATCCTGAAGTTCGACAGCTTGACAATGACCCTTGCCAAGAAGGGCCAAAATATCGCTGCCAAAGCATAGTAGGTGACGTATTTCGTTTTATGAATTATTTGAAAGTCGTGACCCCCTAGGTCAGGATACCTGTTTTGATTTCAGTCAACGAACCCTTCTCTTACCTTTAAACTTTTTCAATTCAATTTATTTAATAATAAAGCAAAACATATCTCTCGTGGGCAGAGCCCGCAAATACGATGTTTTTGTAGTAATAAACAGAAATAAAATAAGTTGTCAACACATAATTAAAAGAAAATAAAAATAACAAGGCAGATAATGCTAAAGATCATTGTACTGCTTTACGAAGCTAGGCACAAAGCTTCTACTGTAGCGCATAGTGTTACAGTAGATTGGGGTCAGTTTGGGAACCTTTTCAGCCACTTCTTGGGGGGGACGAGATCTTAAACAAGAATGTTGTAAGCTAAGGGGCTTGTCCTTTGGTTAATCCTGGACAAGTCGCATCATGCGATGTCGCGTAGCCCAGTGAATTAAAACAGTATCGTTAACCCAAGTGATTCATGTCCAAAGGTTAGCGAGAATACCTATCGAAAAATTGCCGACAAAGAGGGGTCTGATTAGTACCAATTCTATTTTTTGTTGCAGGTCTCAAGAAATATTCCGACAAGCTATGCAAAATAATGAACTCCGTTTAGTTGTTTTGAAAAGGTCAGAACCCCTAACCTCCAGGAGCGTTAATCGGCCAAGCGAAGAGAGGCTTGTGTCGGAAGGGAACGAGAGGATGGTCGGGAAAGGTACATTATTTATGTAATATTTATTTATTTATAGGTTAGTACGAGTTTATCAATACCCGAACTTTCAGAAAAAAATTCAGGTTGTAGTTTTGGTTATTAACAGTGGTGATTTTACAATATTCTGGTCGTCATTTATGTGTGTGTGTTGGGGGGGGGGGGGTCTTAGCTAACGGTGCTTCCCATCGAGGATGTTCGTGAGATTTAGATATAACGCGTAGCATCTTTCGGAAGACCTCTTTTGCGTCATTGCTTCAACTACCAACTTACCTATATTGAGAGGTTAGACTACACTGTCAGGAGTTTCAGAAGAGATAAAACAAGGATGCGCGGTTTCAACAGATAACACTTCGAATGTTAGCTGTTTATGTTTTTTTCATGGTATGGTATGGTACCGGTACTCATGGTACTGGAAAAGTTAGCAAATGCCTTTTCGTTGTTTTTGTTTGCTCTTCCTGGCTATGCAGAATGCGGATGACCGATAACATCCCAAGTGTTATCCTTGAACCTGCGCATCCTTGTGTTATCTGTTATGAAACTTCTGGCAGTGTATAGAGCTGTTCTTCCATTTTTTCTTTTACTCCGTTTGCATAAATTGCATATGGCGGGTCATAAATAAAAGTGTATGTATTGTGTTTTATCTGATCTGATAGCTGTAACTCTCCGCAGAAAATGTGACGAGCGGTACATCATCTCTCTCAAGACGGAGTATTGAACCTGGATCCTCTAACATCTTGGCGGTGGTGAACACGCGTAAAATTGGCCGGATGCACGAGATCGATCTCTTGAAAGGACCGAAAGGGCTTGGATTCAGCGTTACGACAAGGGACAACCCAGCTGGTGGAGACTGTCCCATTTATGTCAAGAAAATTTTACCTGAGGTAGGCTTATTTATCAATTGAAGATATTGATTTAATTGATCCCAAAATAGATTAGCCCAGGATAATTTGTCGATGATTAAAGTACAGCAATTAACTTCAGTTAAGAAATATTAATTATTTATTTATTAGCCGTCATACACTCACAAAGAGAAAGATGGAGTATAAATATAAAAAAGGAAATAGTAATATACGGAAAGACATAAGACCATGCAAAAAACAAGAGGAACTTCTATTGATCCTATCTATTGATTTATAAGGACATTGGTAGAGGGTTAATTTTAACCTTTACTTCTTCTTCTCTTATTTCTTTTTATATTTTTTTTTGAATCCAAACAGAATGGTGTAGTTTTGGAACTCCATCAACGCGTTGCAGAATTGCCAACAATCTGTTCGCTGAAAAAATTTATAATAAGAAGTGTTTATGATGAAATCAGGAGAGGACGCAATGGCTTAATTTTTGTTTGCATTATATTATTTTTACTATATCCTTGTCAGCCGAGAAATGGTTAGTGAACTGCCCGAGCAGTTATTTTCGAGCCTTCCTATCTTTTGCAGCCAACCGCACAAAATCGCCAACAAAGCCCCCCCCTCAAATTAGTGTTAATATGACGCTTGTATTGATTTATTTTAGTGTTAACATGGACGATAACCACCAAATCGGCTTGACCGTTGTATTTATTTTGAGGATAAATCAATTTGAATTGATTGAGTCTGGGGTCCGTTCCGAGAACTTGACAGGTCACAAGAATATGCTCCATGCTATCTCCGCGCGCTCAAGAGAACTCAGCTTTGACGGCAAAGGAGCTTTAACTTAAGTTTCCCTCTTAGGGTGCTGCCATCGAAGACGGTCGGTTACGTGCTGGTGACCGGTTATTGGAAGTAAATGGAATCAGCATGAGTGGAAAGATGCAAGAAGAAGCAGTCGCTATTCTTCGAAGCATACCACCCAAGGGGATCGCTCATATAGTCGTGTCGAGACACGAAGCAGCAGAGCCAAGCCCGACTCTTCCGCGAAAACTTGGAGTGAGTCAAGAAAGTTTGACGACACCATCAGGCTTTAGGAATAGGGAGATATTGACGTTTGATATCCCGGTGCACGACACAGAAAAGGCTGGATTAGGTAAGACTGAATATATAGGTATTGTAAGGTATTTGTACGTACTTGTACTTGGTTCAGGACAAAAAGCAGTTCAGCGCTCCTGAATGTTGTTGGATGATACCGTACAGTAAGAATCGGAATCACATGTGTTTTGATGTTGAAAATTTGTGTCGCCATACGGAAGCCTGCATGCGTTGGGAGTGAAGGAGAAAATTCGCATACAATATGCCAAAATTGGACTGTGTGTGCACGTACCTTAAATGAGATCTTTGTGTGGAGAGAAATGAAATCCCGCCTTCTCCGGTTGTAAGGGAATCCCCCTGTGGGTTTGAGTATAGGTAGAAATCGGTAGTGATAGCTAGGAGAAGGAGGAATCGCATTATTTCTTATGCAAATGGCTCAATACATCCCCCACGTTAAAATCATTGACTCGCCTGGCGTGTTTCTGCGAATTATTATCAGATAATGTAAACTATTTCGTAAGGTTTGCGAAATATTGGTGATTCGTTTTATCCGCAGCCGAGCAAATCCTTGATCCACGTCAGGGCAAATCCCGGAAGCCGATACCTCCCCTCCCGTCTTCCGTGCGTCGGTCCGAGAGGAACACTAGCAATCAGTTTTCTCCATATTCTGCTAATTCTTCTGCCCAATTTTTACGTAGTTTCATCCCATCATTTATTTGTGGTCATATCTTCTAAGTGTATATTAGTTAATTTGTTTTGTGTCTGTGTATTTCTTAAATATTTTATTCCTCTCCTAGCTTTAAGCTATTTGGAAAATAAACTTGATTGATTGATTGATACTGGGCAATAAGCCTGCTATTTTGTTATTCCGTTTTTTTCACTGGCCTTTATTTCTAGGAATCTCGGTGAAAGGAAAGACGTCGACTCAGTCGAATGGTGCTACAATCGACCTCGGCATTTTCATTAAAAGTGTTATTCATGGTGGTGCTGCGTCGAAAGACGGTCGCTTGAAATCTAATGACCAGCTGTTATCAGTGAACGGAACTTCTTTGGCCGGCTTGACTAATAGCGAAGCTATGACTACCCTCAGGAAGCTAGTTCACTCTGAGGGACCTATTCAGGGGTGTATAACTCTGACTGTGGCCAGAAAAACTGGAGACAATTCTGGAAGAGAGTCTACCTCAAGCATGCTCAGCAACTCCTCAGGTACTGATCCGTTTGAATCAAGTTGTCTAAAGGGAGGGGGGGGGGGAGTTGAAGGATGGTGGCATTAAAAAGAATAAAACTGTTCCGTTGATAATAATGGTTGTACATGTTTAATATGTACGGTGGAGGGTTGTCAGTGAACTTTTTCTATTAGCAGTTTTGGCTTGCAATAGTAGGTATGGCTTTCCAAAAAACGATAGCGAAAAAAATAGACAAGAACCTCTGTGGATACACGCTCACAGAGAAACTAGCCGCAATATGAGCAATTTGTAGAAGTCTGTAAGCCTCTTCATTATCAGTCAAAGCTTTGTTGATCTAAATTCCCACCGAGTTCAAACTTTGCAAACGGACCCGAAAATTTGATCCGCATCCTGATCATCAGTGTGAAGGATTTCTAGCGCAATTATAATGTACTGCTTGTATACACACGCCATAAAGCATGTCAATGATAATGTAAAGGCGTAACGTTCCGCTTAAGCGTCGAGAACCGTGAAAGGGCTACTTTCCTCTTGGCTATTTTTTGAATTGATTAAGTATAAATATCTGTGAAACATATTTACGTAAGTTATGGTCCCATAAAGGACCCTTTCTGTTCGGTAGAGAAAATAATTAGTTTTCATATTGCATCATTGAAGGTGTTCTTCTGTTAGGCCAGGAAAACTGCGGCAAATCCGACAGCGGCACAACCGACAACTCAGGCAGCAGTGACTCGTCTGGCAAGACGATTATCTTCGTTGGAGCGGGGCCTGCTAGCGTTATCAATAATAATCAAGATTCGAACCAGAACCAGCTTCGAGTTCTGCCGCTTCATGGCGCGTCAGAGGAGAGGTTCGAACCTCCTCCAAGAGCTCCTCCGAACATGAATCCGATGATTGACCGAATAGTTGGAAACCAGAACGCTAGGAACGAGAGTTACTATAAGGTGGGTAGTGATTAGAGTGAGAGTTTTCGTATCGTTTTGAGGTTTAAGTGAAGTCAAATCCATTCTGATATTTTTTCTAAAACCGACAATCCACCTTCGTTCTCTTAGATTTTCTGCTTTATGTGTTACAGTGTCGAATATAGTGCAATTAAGGGTCCAAGCGGAAAGAAACAGAGTCTTGCACAGACCTAATTTTGTAGAGAGGACAACGAGTGATAGAAAGGTGCGCCGCGCCGCTGCAAGAAGCAGGTAGTTAGCTCTTCCTAGAAAGGCATGCTACAATCTCTGACCTCCACTTCCCCAAGAGTTGCCTAACGAAAAGAATGTCTTGTTGTAAAGCGGGTAGATAAATTGAATATTTGAAGGAGAATCGCTGGGCCATCTGCCTAGGTCCCAGGTGCTGCGAAGTGTTTCTTTCTTTGGGGGGGGGGGGATTTATTTCCACTTTTGATGTGACTATTTATATCCTTATAGTAATTCTGGTCTTCCTCAAAGAAGGGAGCATCGGCATTCCTTTTATAAGTATCGCTGCATGCCAAGAGTGATTAAAAAAATGAACTATAGAAAGGCTTATCAATTCGCTTGAATATATGGCTGAAGATTTTGTGAGGCAGAACACAATGGCTTTAGTGTAGTAAAAGAAATATAGATAAATACCAAAGTACTTACACATAGCGCTCAATTCTCTATTTTGTGCAAGTTTGATTTTTCGGGGGTTAGGCCAAGAAAGTTTCTGACTTTTGCCATTATAAAGACGTGAATGAGTCTTTCATGATAACTTTCTTTAATAACTCTAGTGAGTAGCGCCAAGACTTGAAAAGCGCAATAGCAATAGTCAACGACCAACATCCCTGTTGAAACTCAATCATCCGTGCGCCAGCGCTGGCTGCGGTAACTTCATACTCTGGATACCGCAAACAAAGTTACAGTCTTCCCTGTTTCCTCGATATGTGCAGGCGTATTGTAGCCATACTAGAATTTTCCTAACCCGCAAGTTTGTCTCGCTTTAAATGTCCCTAACCTAGTGGGCGGCACTACGACTAAGGCCCATTGCTGCTGCATGGAAAACTTAGGTCTTGGCGCTATCCACTAGTGTTATTTTGCATTAAATTGGAACAGTGTGCAATTCTTTGCAAAGTGTCGCAGGGATCGATTTTGGATCCATTTTTATGGCACTTCCGTATCGGCCAAGTGCCATATAGCGATCGCAGTTTTTGTCCATCTGTCGGTCGGTTGGTCCGGGTTTTACCAGTTTGGGCACGTCCACTTAAGCTAGGAAGATAAAACGTGGCAGGCGTATCAGGGACCCGAAAAGACTAACTTAGAAATAGTCACTTCCCCGATCCCACCATCGCGGGGGGAGTGGAGGGAGGGGGAATCTGGAATTAAAAACTTTTGAACTTGAGAAGGGATCTTAATGAAACTTGATATTTGGAAAGACCGCGTGCCTCAGACGACCCAATTCAAATCGGGACCGGATTCGGTTACTTTGGGGGGAGTTGAAAGGGGGAAATGGAAATCTTGGGAAACGCTTAAAGTGGAGGGATCGGCATGAAACTTGGTGGGAAGACAAGCACAAGTCCTAGATACATCATTGGCACTGTGGTGGAAGTTTGGGAGGGGGGATTCTGGTGATACAGCGAGGTCGGTACTTCCTGATGTACTTGATGGAACTCGGCATGGGTACGAGGGACCCGAATAGACTGATTTGATAATAGTCGTTTTCACGACCCGATCATCTTGGGGTATTGGAGGGATGGGGGATCTGGAATCTAGTGGCATTTATAACTTTTGAACGGGAAATCGGATTCGAATGAAACTTGGCAAGTGCAGATAGCCATCGTGTCAGATGTTCCATGTCAAGTTCGGACCTGATCCTATACTTGTGGGGGGGGGGGTGGAAGGGGGCTGCGAAATTTTCGTTAAACGCTTGGCGTCGAGGGATCTGGATGGGATTTGGTGGGAAGAACAAGCATAGGCACTAGATACGTTCTTGACAGAACCAGATCAAATCGGGGCTCTTTGGGTGGAGTTGGAGGGGGTTTCACTGTGATCGCGATTTAAGATACTTTCAGATGTGCTAAGGACGGCAAAACTTGGCAGGCATGCTAGTGACCCGACGAAATAGACTTAAGGAACCCACACTGTATCCTAGGAAGACTTCCGTTCTTGGATCAGACCATTTTTGGTTAAGGGAAGGGGAATCCGGAAATTACTGACTCCGTAGGTTGCGAATGGGTGGTCCGATTCGAGTGAAACTTTATGGGTGGTAAGGACTGATAACCTAGATATGCAAACTAGTGTCCGAACCACATGCGGCCATGGCTGGGGGAGCTAGAGGGGGGAAGGGGTAGAAAACTTTGTAAAAAAAACAAACGAATGTGCCGAATGAGAGGCAAGCTGGGCAATACCGAGTTTATGCGGCCTAGATTTGTTATGTGGCGTCCGGACCGGATCCGGCTGCTGTAGGAGGAGGGTGAAGCAGGAACCGGAAATCTGCAGATATGCTCCTATTCTAGCCAAAAATGATGGACGGGAAGAGGAGATGTCAGAGATGCGAAGTTCCTGTGTCCGAGTCGTAGGAATTGGAGCGGGAGTCCTGGAAATTTTGTGGCTGGCATAGGGGTCAAACGAGTGGAGCGATTTGAATGAAACTTGAAAAGCAAATATCATATGCCCCAGATGACTTTTAGGGTCCGGAGCGGCTCCGAGCACTGTGGGGGGGGGGGTACCGAAGTTTCCCGAAAATGCTCAGATTTGAGTGAAGCTTGATAGGTGGTAAGAGAAGATGCTTTGGGTGATCCATTACTGTGTCCGAATCAGATTCGGCCGCGATAGGGGGAGTTTAATGGGGGATACCGGAAAACATCTAGGGATGAACGAGTGGATCTAAACTTCGAAGGTAGACAAGTCATTTGCCATAGATGATCCGAGACGATGTCGGAGATGCTCAGACTCCAGTGAAACTAGAAATCCTTTTTGTCGGTCCGATTCTAGGGCGGTTGAATGGGGTATTTTGTGATGTTCTCATTTACTTTCTTCCACCACCTACTCGTAAAAAGTGCCATATGAGCTCGTAGATCTTGTTATTATTTTATTGACTCGGCTACATACTTTCGTCTGAAGCTGTTATTCTCTTATCCGCTGATAACAGTCCTCTTTTTTTGTCTGCCCCTTCTATATCTCATCCGTATGAAAAACAAAAAATAGCATTAGTTGAATTTACCAGTTTTACTAAACAAGTTATATGGTATTCTCGAAAACTTCATCCCAAAGAAAGCCCTGGCCAAGTTTTGGTGTGTACTTCAGTGATTAAAAGAGTACAGTCCATTAAATACCTTTGTTTACTAGATGAAAATTCGTCGTGGATAGAGCACGCTGATGTTCTATCGTTTTAACTTTCTCGGTCTCTTGGAGTGATAAGGAGAGTTAAGAACATTGCATCATATAACATTTTCCTGATGATGTACTATGCTATTTTTCATCCTTACGTTTACGAATGCCCCGTGTGGGCTAGCAATTTTGTTTTTTGTTACCATTCATGAGTACCATTCGTACCCAACAACTTCTTCTGATAGAACTGTACTGCTGTCAGAAATACGCCATACTCATCAAGGAGCTCTTTTGTTGCGACATGTTGGCGTAGAAATATAGAACGTGTTGCCATGCTGTGTAAAAGAATCGGTGTCTTTGAGCGCTTTCCAGAAAAAAACGGAAAAAATCTTTTAGAGTTCTGAGAGTTAGTGTGATTTATTTTGTTTTCTTGTTTTTCTTTATATATGGAGTTGTTGTCGCGTCTGACGCTGATAGGGTTGTCACAATTCGCAAGTGATTTTCGTAAGAGATGAAATTTTACTTCTCTACAGAGGTATTAAGTCTTTTTGAGTTCCTGAACTGGCCGATTAGAGCCTTTGGCATCTTGGCAGTTCCCGGATTCGTCTGTTGATTTCCTTTCGTTTTAACAAATAACGCAAAGCAAGAAAGTTCAAAATCTACAAAAAAGTACTATCCGGGCAGTCACGTCGCATGACCTTCATAAGAATCAAAGTGAACTTTTTAGTTTTAATAAAATGACGGATGTCTCTACATTAAGAGGCCTCCAAGTTGCAGTTTTCACTAATAAGTATTTACATCATTTACATTCATCTTTTCAGAATTAGTTTTCGCAGAATTAGGATTTCCCGGCAGTTCGCGAGTGCCCCTCGTAAAACAACTAGAGCTCTTCTACAATTAAGCATTTTGCTCCAGGTTTTGCGGAATTCAATGCATGAAGAGTCAAGGGTTGCTTTGACCCTATCAGCTTTCAAGTCACAGGCCAAGTCCTTTTTGGGATCCCAAAACGTAAGTGGAGGGATACCTACGAGATCACAAAAGTTGTCCGTCTGTGCGCACTAAAACTTTCGAAGGGAAAGAGATATTTTGATGAAACTTGGTGTGAGGATTGTTTGAGTCAAGAGTAAGGTCTAGTTCGTAGATGGGCTCTTTAGCCCTATATTTAGGGGTGGGGGAGGGGGTTTAATTATGAAATATTTTTAACATACAATGTGATAGTCGATTATGGGCTAAGAAGACATGATGAAAATGATGGTGAAAACCATTTTGTCGTTTTACCTGTAGTTCGCCCGGAATCCGGCCAAAACCGGAAAAGTTTGTTAAAAATAAAAGTTTTATTTGAAGTTGATTAAATGTTCGATGTAGGGGCAAGAAGACATGCTGAACAAATGTTTTTCGCCGGACAAGTACTTAGCCCGGAATCTGAGCAGAACCGGAAAGTCTGTTAAAAGTAAAAGTTTTATTTGAAGTTGATTAGATGTTCGGTTTAGGGTAAGAAGACATGCCGAACACGATGCTGAAAACCATTTTCTCGTCGGGCAAGTAGTTCGCCCGGAATTCGGCCCAAACTGGAAAGTTTGTTAAAAGTTAAAGTTTCACTTGAAGTTGATTGTATGTTCTTTATACAGATAACAAGATACGCTGAATTCGTTCCTGAACTTTTTTTTTCTGGACAAGTATGGTAGTTCGTTCGCAATTGTCTGGATCAAAAATTAGATTTGTGGGATCCCATCGAAACCTTTGGTCTTGTTCTTATCGAAAACATGTTTATTTTTATTTTTTGATCTGGTGGGGGGGGGGGGATTTGTTGATGGAAGATCGCTCGTTAGTGGATTCTTTCTTGTCAGTTATTTTATTTAGTTTTACTCCTCTTCTAGTTCTTTCCTTATCCTCCTGTCCCTTAACCGTTGACGTAGCGTATATTTTTCAGGCTACTCACGATACTTGGAGCTCATCACAAATCTATGAGTCATCTCATCGGTATGAGCAGAAGTCTCGCCAGCAGTATACTGACCGCATGTACAGTACCACTCGAGGGGAAAACGTGCTGTTGCAAGAGGATTATGTATTAAGGCCAAACCAAAACGCAAGGTGAGGATACTTCTTTTGTTGTAGGCTCGACCTTTGTATTATTATTGTTTCTCAAATCGGCGCGGCCTTCGTGTTACAACAGTAAATTCTGTTCTGTGCTAGTAAGTGTCCGAAAAGCTCAGACTTTTCTCTAAAAGCCTGACCTTCCCAGATACATTGTGCAGCACCAAAAAGGAGGGGGACCGGGGGGGGGGGGCTTTAAGCCTCCATCTGTTATCACCTGTACTCTAATCGGTTTGAAAATATCCACAATAGATTCAATTCGGTTCATTTTATTTTCCAAAAATTCTTCGTTAATAAAAATAGCACCGTTAATGATGTCGGGAAGATTTGCGAACGGGAAGTACAAACGAATTGCTGGTCAGTCCCATTTTTTGGCGTGTTTTACAACACGACTTCGTAATAACCAGTCATCTTTTAGCTTTGCGGTCATGAAACCACCTTTGGCGGAATCTAAGAGATATAATACGACGATTTTCTTTTTCTGGCCGTCTCTATAATGACTGAGCCGAGTCCATAATCATCAAAGCACCCGAGGGCAGAGTCTTGAGAGATTGCCCTGCAGAACTAGTTATGCGCAAGTCTTCTTAAACCTGAATTCATTGACAGTTAACGAATTGAATGCACACGGGCAGCAAAAAATTACAAAATAAATACGAGTGATCAATCCTGATCCCATGACCCTTGTTCTTGTTCTATATGATCTATCGCAAATCGCAAGCAACGTCGCAAATTTTTCACACTCAGAAAGTGTTCGTCTTTCATAATCTTTACCGACCATACTTCCTTGAAACACGCTTTCCATGCGTTTCTCCTTCTCCATTCACTCAATTCCTCACACTCACACACGACACAAACAAAGGGCAAACGTAAGGACCGCTCTTCCCTTTTCCCTTACCAATTTATTTTTTCTTAGCCCCTATTGTAGCGGTAAATTGTTTGCTTTCATTCGGTTATATTCTTCCTTTCCCAGTCCCTTCAACCAAATGTTCGACCTTTTCGCCAGGCATCCTTGCTATACCATATTTGACGAGGTAGTAATTTTATTTGGTTTTGCTTATTTTCGCGGAGGCTTGCTTTTTTTTTTGGATATCAGTGATCATTCTAAAATGGCTGCGACTGAAATAAGAGGACCCGATTTTGTGGGACATTGGCTTAATTTTGTTTACTTTCAGGACCGAGCCTGGGAACGTCCAACCAGAATCTTACCCAGCTGTTAGAGGAGGATTCGGGGGCTTGTCGCAGGCTAACGATGCGGCATCTTCAGACCGAATGTCTGTGCGGTCCGATCGCCCGAGTGACTCTGAAACACTGCCATATGAGAGCCAGTAAGTGCCAGTTCAGTTCTTACGGACGTTCTATGTCGCCTCTTGCGTCAGTCGTGGAGGACAACGAAGGCTTCATGAAATTGTCTTCGTTGTGTGCTCGTCTTTAACTTTTGTGTTTTGAAGAATTGTCCTCTGCTGAAGGGCGGATCGTTGTCTCGCACTTCGTAGAAATAGTCGGAAACAGTCTGAAACTAAAAAAAAAAAAAATCTTAAACTTCTGCTATAAAGCTGCATTGGTCTCCGACTTTTGCGTATAAATTTGTCTCAGAATTGTAAGTAAGTAAGTAAGTAATTAAGTAATTTATTTATAACCCGCCGTTTTCAGAAAGCGGAGTAAATGAAGAAAATAAATAAAACACACAAACATACACAAAAAGACACTTAATTTCAATCGTCGGCCAGGAAGCAGTGTAGAAGGTCGTGCGCTCGTTGGGTTCTGTTGTCAGTGATTTTTGATAGCGACGAAGTATGCAGTTGTACGAAAAAGTTGCATGCAGTACGAACTGATGCTATGCAAGACAGGATGCTACTGGATACTACCGCTTAATATGGGCCCGGTCTGAGGCACATTAAACTATAGTATTCTCTACTATTACATGTCAGTACATGTAATGTTTTCGTTCAACTATCATACAACTACGCAGGCTACAAATTTTTCATCGGGCTGCTGAAGGGTTAATTGTGATAGGCTCTTTTGAGGGAGTCCTTTAGTAAGAGATTACTCGGTCTACCAGGGATGTCTCGTCCGTTAAGTGCATAACTATAACGATCGACGTATTTAGTGCTGATAGGGCGCCACGACTTGATTCAATAAAATATCTATTCCATCTATCTAGCTAATGTTTTTTCGTATCCAGAAAACGTCCAGGGGTTTCATCAGAAGCCGTCAGAAATTGGAAGACGGAGAGGGGCTTGTGTGAGTTGCCAGCTAGGCTAGTAATGTGTAAGAATTCCAGCGTTACATTGTACTGACCAGAGCAAAGTAACACTGGAGAATAGCGCCAAGACTAATGTAGCGTTTACACGGACAAGAAATCCCGTCGAGTAGAAAGGAATTCTGGTCGACTCGAAAGGATTCCGTTCGTGAAGACGAGTAGAAAAAAAGTCTAGCGGGACGGGAATCCTTTCATGATGAAAGGAATTCCGGTCCACTTGAAAGGAATCTTGACGGCGGCGCTGGTAAAAACTTACCAAAAAAAGGCTAGCTAGCTTTTGAGAGCAGCACTCATCAGTACTGATGTTATAAATGCTCTCAAAACATTTTTTTATTGGATAGGGAATTTATTTATGTCATATTTTCTGGTTTGAAGACTTAATTTTTTTCTCTCTGCGTGTAAACATAATCTTGTCACCAAGATCGGATTCTGTTCAAGTTTTCCTGTACTTGTAAACGCTGCATAATACTTTCCATGCATCGGAAACGGGCCTTACTCGTACAGTATGTTTGCGACATTTAAAGTGAGACAAACCTGCGGGCTTGGACTTTTTCTAGTAGAGTTAAGGTGCGGTCTGCATACATCGAGGAAATAAGGGAGTTTGTCCGGAATATAAAGTTACCGGAGCCAGCGCCGGTGCACGACTGATTGAGTTCCAGTAGGGCGTTCTCTGTCGCTAGTGGTGCTATTGCTGCTGCTATTCGATTGTGTATCACTTTTTTGTAGTCTTCGCGCTACTTCCTAGTGCTATTTTGCTCTGATAGAATTTCTGGTTTAGTTGATTTCTTTGTGTTGACCCGCTGGAGATATTGACATTGCTATTGCTATTCCCGTAACGTTTGGTTTCTTTTGCAGGACGTCCTTGGACGAATCCGCTCCAGGATTCACGCGTGACCAGCCCGGTCGGCAAAGTATGTCGGAAAAGCGACATACCACCTTAGATGCCAAACACACTGATACATACCAACGGCAAAAGAAGGCAAAGGAAGAACGGAAGCAGACGGATGTTCAGCAGGAACCAGATTGCCAGGAAGTGATATCACCAAGAGGTATGTATTTCGTAGAATATCTGAGAGAATCTAGGATGCTCATGGGAAAGCTTATGTGTACATTGGGGGTTTGAGCATGGCTGAAGACTATATTAAAAATGGCTAAACGAGTTGCTTGCCAAGAAGGGTCTAAAGACGCTGACAAACATCGTAGGTGACGTTCCGTTTTTAGCCATTGTTTAAAATACTTATGTTTCCCAGCCACCTTGGGCTCAAGTAGTATTTATAGCTGAAGCCGCCCGAAGTCCCGAGTATTAGTGGTACTGAAGTTCAAAGTTTTCAAAGTTTGTCTGTGTGGCTTGTGCTTAGCACCTTTCCCCAATCCGTATACTAAATAAATGAATTAGTTTATTACCCACTAGATTTGTCCATGAGGAAAAGAAAATAAATATCAACGAAAAAAACAGAGAACTGACGCTTGAATTCCTCGATTCCTGCTGGAGGCTTTACTGAAGGGGGGGGGGGGGGTAGTGTAGTAGTGCTTTTCAGCAACCCTACCCCCTCCTCTTGTCAACTAATTGCGATAACCGTTATTGAAAATTTGGTTTACTGGGCTCTAGCGAATATCAGTCGGGATCTGAAACCGAAGTTTCCTTCTATTTTTCCCGTTAAAACTGAATACCATGCAGGAGTGCGGTGTATCCAAATTAGATCGGGAAACTACTTCCTTGTGGCAGATTCAAGAGGGGCGTTCGCTAGAATCAGGGAAACTGTATTTTCGTAGCTCCATCGATCATCGAAATATTTACGGTTAGAAGGGTTCTTTGACATCCGCTTCTCTCTTGTGCATTTTCGTTCTTACTGGTAAGATTGGACTGATTCGGGTCATTAGTAGCCAACGTTAGATTTTTAACCGACTTCAACGTCTTGACTTTCTCGTGTCTTGTTCTGAATGCTCTTTTACTAACACAGGCACATGGCCCCGTCGGGGTATGAAAAGGCCTCACAACCCTCTCTATGCGAGGGTTGCTGAGACTGAACCGGACGAGCCAGTGGGACTACCTGTGACCCGTCACTACCAATATGGATATGGTAACGATCCGAACATTTTCTAATGCTGTAGTCAGTGCACGGCGCTCGAACTCATTTCCTTTTTTGGGGGGAATTTGCTGATTGTGGAAGATCATGAGGAACTCCGTTATATTTGTATTGCTGTAAACTGCATGGATTGTATTTTGTTGGATTTGCAGCGTTTTTATTCTTTCGCAGTTCTTATTCTTTTTGGAAGCTTGTTTTGAGTTATGGATGGTTCCGTTACCTAACCGGCCCTCTACTTCTGACTAATTCTTCTTGACTTTATTTCAGAGTTAAAGACTGGCACAAAATACTCTCTGCTTACACAAACCGTTTCCTGATACGCTTAAACTTTTATTACAGCAAATTGTCATAAGCAATGACTAAACGCACATGCACTCACTTCTTTCCGGTTGTTCATTGCAGAGTCTCTAACTCCTTAGCTCATCGCCTGACACTCTTTTCTCCCGATTCCATGACGCCAGAATTCGTAAACTGAGCCTTAGATATTTAAAGCGGGTTTAGATAGGGAGGAACTGAAATTAATAATTAGTATGCGAGCTGATATTTTACCTCTGGGGGATAGGAGGAGGTACACGGGTAAGATGATTGGGAGGATTGGTCCTTACTTCTGCCCCATGTGTGGAGATATGAATGAGTGCGTGCGACATATTATGTGTGAATGTAGGGAATTGAATGATTTAAGAAGAGAAATATTTGGAGTAAATGAGTGTGATCAGGAATGGATGGAGCGAATGCTGAAGAGTGAATGTTGTGTCACTATAAGGAAAGTGGGCAGATTCCTCAAGTTGGCTATGAATCACAGAGAATTTTTCTTGTAGATTTAAGTGTTTGTTATAGTTATGTTGTAGGTTATGTATTTTTCTTTTGTATTGCCATGGCCCTTGGGCTCTTAGTGTAATAAATATCATATCATATCATATGAGCTTAAATCTGTAAATAATAGCAATGGCACATTCCTGGCAGCTTCGCTCAAGTGTCATATACAGATCACTTTTCGGTCGGTATGTCGGTCCACTGTTCTCGAGTTAGGGTACTTCCAGAGATGCTAGGACGATGAAACTTGACAGGCATATAAGGGACCCAACCAAACTAACTTAAAAATAGTCACTTCCCCTATCCGACCCCCGTGGGGGAGTGGAGTCGAGGAAGGGGGAATCCGGAATCTTGAGGTAAGTATAACTTTGGAACGGGTGATCGGATCTCAATGAAAGGTTTGGAAATAGCTCGTGTCTCAGATACCCTGTTTCAGTTCCGGACAAGATCCGATGAATGTGGGGGGGGGGATCTTGTGACACACTTAGAATCGAGCGATTGGGATGAAACTTGGTGGGACGGACAAGCGCAATCCCTAGATACGTCAGCTATGGGACCGGGCCAGATTCGAGCACTGTGTGGGGGGGGGGGTTCCGGTGATCGCGCGTTAAGGTACTTCCAAGTGTGCTAGGATGATGAAACTTGGCTTGAACAAGGGTTTGCTTACAAATGAAGTTCTAGCTCCCTTAAAGCGCGAATCTTAACCCTAAAGTCGAAAAATAGCTTACTTCTGATCAAACCCATGCCCATGATCATTTTGTGCCACAAGGGTGTTGCTTAAAAATTTATTTTTATCACCCTTAAAGTGCGCATCTTCAAAATATCAAAAGTACTTTTGACCAAACGATATATTAATGATCCCCGAGGGTCTGTTATCATTTTTGCCTCAAGGGCTTTGTTTACAGATGAATTTCTAGCGCCTTTAAAGTGCGCATCATTAGCCTACAGCTAAGTTCAAAAATAAATTTTACCAAACGATACATAGTCGGGATTTCCAAGTTCATGGTCATTCCTATCTCGAGGGTTCTGCTAACAGATGGTCAGAACAAACCCACGAAAAGGCAAATTCTATATTTCATCCTCTAAACCAGCCTTGCAATTGCCAAATGAGCTCCTAGCTCTTGTGTATATGTCAACTTGCAAACAGATGTCACTCAACAAATATTTATACACAACACATATTTTGAATGTCTTCTTTCATTTTTTTTTTCTTGCTTGAGATGTGTTACTATGAGCGTGTTCCACCCTACTTACCGTAGTTACTACGCATGACGTCACAGATTCTGGCTTTTTGCCGTCAAGGCTGGAACGATCTTTCTATTTTCCAGCGGGATATCATGCCACGGGCGAATCCGACCAATCACGTTACAGAGATGCATAGTTACTACGCTCCCGAGCATGGTAAGCAAATAGTAACTATTAGTTACTATTCCGAGAAGGTTAGAACGGTCAGCGTAGTAACTTTTCGTGAGGATGGAACGGAAATAGTAACTAATAGTTACTATTGGTACGAGGGTGGAACACGCTCTATGTAGCAAAACAATGTTTGATGCCTGAACTCTCGCTCCATCTTGATGGCATCAGAGGATAGGTTTGTATGAAGCAAAAGCTTAGAGATTGTACTAAGGTTGACAAGTCCAGGTTTGGATACGCACTTTAATGTATTTTAATGAATTCTTGCTCCATCATGATGGTATCAGAAGATTGATTTGTATGAAGCAAAAGCTGAGTGATTGTATTACGGTTGACAAGCCCAGGTTTCGATAGGGATTTTAATGTGTACGTGCTGTAACAGAAGATTTTTGCGGATATCGTAGCGCTCTGGTATGGTGTCAACCGCAGACGCATTATATGCTTCCGAATCCTAGAGCAGTTTCTGCAAAATTACATATTATAGTTAGCCCGCTCATCGTCCGGTCGTTGGCACCGTTCACTTTTTTTTAACAAATGGGTTTTATCCAACAACAAAAAAACAACTCTTCATAGCATAGAGGCAAACCTGTAAAGCACTAAATAGCCCTAACACCTTAATAACACAAGTTAAACTACATAAAATTCGGTAATCAAACGTGGGTCCTTTTGTTAGTGTTGTCGAATTTCCGATGTCTCGCGACATGTTGACGCTGCGGAGTAATTTGCGGTGTGTTATTCGTGCAGAATTTTGCAGTATATTATTGGTCTGTCGCTTCTGGTTTTGTCATATCGTGCGTACCTACCCGACTCGTCATGATGTGTACTAACACGGTTTTGACTTCTAGCTCCTGTTTATCCTGGCCGAGTTTCTTCTTTTGAAAACATCCCCAGCGTGACTACCAATCATGCAGTGTGTACGTAACTCCCATCTAACCTAAGCTTTGCTTGTATTTAGTTGAGCCGCTATCGGAATCTTGTGTACGTCAGTGCTGCTTGGCTGTAGTTTGTATAGTCTAGTTTTGGTTCCCAACCGAGTCTTGGGTCTGTATATATTTTTTTGATAGGATATTATTTTCAGATTCTGAAATTCGAAAACAAAAAGAGGTTGGACCAGCTTTGGGTTTGAAGAAGTCGTCCAGCCTGGAGTCGCTACAGACAATGGTTCATGAGGTAAGTGCTCTTTTATTTCTGTCACTTCTTTTTCCTTATTTTTTTTGCGTCATGCGGGTTTTCATCCGTATGGTACTTTCGATGTTGTGTATCGCTGGTTGCCTATTGCGTTAGTATTATTCACTACGCCGTCAGAAGTTTCATAACAGATACACATAATGCTGTGCGATTTACACAGGTAACACTTAGGATGTTAACTGTTATATTTTGCACACGTTATGCATTAACACGTTATGTCAGCTACAATTTTATTGATAACTGTGAGACCCGAATTGCTTAAAAAAGATAGACATGCCAGTGGTGTAAGAAAATGTTGCTTCATTAATTCTGACGGATAAAAAAAAATATAAAAAAATTTACTAATTAAACCCTAGCCTAAGTTGTGAGAATTTTATGTGTACCAGAAGAGCTAAAACACGGCCGAAAAAACATCTGCTGACTTTTTTGTTTGTCATCATGATACTGGCAAATGCTTTTTGGGTGTTTTTTCGACTCTTACTGGCAATGCTTGTTATACATAACCTTTCACGCGTAACCTTTGCAAAATCATAACAGATAACATTCAAAGTACTATTTTTTGAAACTGCGCATCCTTGTGTTATCTGCTATGCAACTTTTGACAGTGTTCCGCTTCGTGGCGCGGCGTGAGGGTCTAGTGAAAAGCTCCTTGGGCACTGGCCTAATATCTAGTGTTCTTGAGACACAATGTCGGGGGTTCTGCCAAGCACGAGGTACACCAAAATAACTTTTTTCGAACAGGTATGTAATGCATAACCTCAGAAACACATAAAGTTTCACACAAAGAGCTAGCGGTAGAGATGAGAGGATAATATAAATTATATATCAGCCTCCAGAGAGGATGATGTAAGTCATATCAGCCTCCGGAGAGAATGATATAAGTAGATGGGCACACTTGAACTTCTATCACCTGATTTTACAACAACACCATCTACCAAAAGTTAACTTCAGACATCGAGGTTGATATCGGAAAATAACAACGAGACGGTCACTGAAAATAACATATGCCTAAGGCAAGGTTGATATTTCTTAATGGCCATCGAGGTTGTCATTTCGATATCTACCGAGATGGAGGTGTGAAAACTGTTATAACTTTTTCGAAGAGAAATCATCTCTGGAGGCTGATATGATATGATATTTATTTGTCTTCAGAGCCCAAAGGCCATAACAAACACACATAAATAACAACATGTAAATACAAAATAAACGGTCACACTACTACACTAAACCCCACTCAAACACTTTTCCCTGTGCCGACTGGCCACTCTGAGGAACCTCGCCAGGTTTCTTATACTAAGAAAATCCCTACTCCGCATAATATTTACCAACCACTTCCTCCCATGAATCCCTCCCTTAAAAATTTCCTCCCTCAGATCCTCAATTTCATCACAACCAGACATAAAATGAATTAGATCCTCATCTCCCTCACCGCACCTTGGACAAAAGTAAGGACCAGATATGAGTAGAGCAGAGTAGAATTTAATTTGAAAATGACTTTCATAGCAATCATGCCGAATTTGCATTTGTCGTCAACATTCTACCATTCTACAATATTTTCCATTCTACTCTACTCCACTCATACTGTATTACAGCGACATGTCAATCACACAAAACTATAGCTAAACTGGGATGTCGCTGGGGCTGCTTTGGAGGATCAACCAGAAACATCTACAATGCATCACGAAGATGTCTTGTCAGTTGCGTCATTGCGCTTGCAAATGAACGTTATGAAAGGCAGGGTATGGCGGTTTTTGTGGCTATGCATCGATACTTCAATGAGTGTCGAGTTTGTTTACGTTTTTTGTATGTTTATGCCAAATTATTGGAAAACGTAGCCAAGTGGAGCGAGGCCTTGTCATTGTTTTCTCATTACATTATCTCCATATGACGTGGACTCTGCATATACTCAGTGCAGTATGAATATATGACCGCAAAAAGCCGCCATAGAAGATCAGATTTGGTAGGAACTGCCAATAACTCAGTTTTTGCTCGAATGAATAGATAGATAGATAGATTAGTGTATTTCAAAAGCCCACGGGCCATATACACAAACAAACAAAAACAAAAATATAACTTAAACAATCATACTCCTTCTTAAGTCTAAAGATTTATCTATGTACACGCCCACTCGAGTAATAACGGTAGGGTTACTATTGCTAACAAATTTCAGGAAGTGATACAATCACACCCTCTAGATAAATTTTCCTTAAATCAGAAAGTTTCGGGCATCTACGGAGGAAATGGTCCAAATTTTCTATATATTATTTAATAGCCAATTGGCCGTACAAAATACATGATGGTTACAATACACTTTACATCACTCACTTTATTTAACTAATACCCTCTTTAAAAATTACTTTTGCATTACTTTTGCATTCTCTCAAAATTACTTTTGCATTCTTGCAAACATGCATGTTTCCATAGCATGTTTTTGTGCGTAAGGTTTGTTTTATGATTTTAGATTCAGATGCAAGGGGACGAGAACTACCCCTTTCGTCCACCTGGGGGTAAAGTCGTCCGCGGACGGCCGAGTCACGATTCGTCTCGCTCTACTGTTTATCAGAGTCAGGACAGTCAACTTGGAGAGCCTGGTAAGTGTCTTCTTTTCCGCACAACGATTTCTATATAGCATTTTCTGAGTGAATGAGGAATGGTATAATTGGAATTTTTCAGTCGAATATTATTAACCAGCTACGAGAATTGACCACAGACAGTGCGATATTATAGTTTAGCTCAATTACCTTAATTACCTGTTCGCCAAAAGTGTATTTTCTTTTTAAAACGCGGTAACACTGCGTGTGAGTACAATTTCAGTCAATCTTCCTATCTTGCAATGTGTGCATCTTGGTATTAAGGTCATCCGCTGGTGATTGAATGTCCGAAGGAAAAGCTGACACATTGTAAACTGTAAGACAAAGGTGCACGAATTCTGGAAATTCTTATTGGAACCAAAAGTGTGGTTCCTGGTCGGTCTAGAAACAGTCGGCCACCCAATGTTCGCAGTAACCAAGGGTAACTTTTGCAAGTCTTTAAGATTTTCATAAAAGTCCAGTTTCATATTCGAGTGCTAAACACTTCAGTTCGTTCTCATTTAGTCGTGATATTGACATTTCAGACTCGTGTTAAAAGCTTGTATCGTGGTTAGTAAGCAAGTAATGCACTATATACCCGAGCCCATACCCCCTGGAAGCTCCATTAAACAACACAACAAAAACTGGACGGTACTTAGCTTTTCTTTTACAGAAGAAGGAGACGTTGGAAATGCGCCTACTGCAGCTCTTGACCTCGCGGAAAACATCTACGGTAGAAGTCAAACCGATCCAAAGAAGGGAAGCAAGACGAAGAAATCAAGTATTTTGAAAGGACTGGGTTCAATGTTCAGGTTAGTCTTCTGAATATAACATCCATATAATTTATTTTAACATTGATTTGGCCGTTCGTGCAAGTAAGGGGATTCTGGCGCTCTCGCACTACGTTTCTGCTAAGAATGTTCTGAGATAATTGACTACTTTAGCACTTAGCAATGGCTACAAGCAATGGCAACAAGGCTTCGTCTGTTTTTAGCCTGTTCCCATGTCCCTTGCCTTGGATGACAATCGTGGCAAAATTTCCATAGCCGGTCTCCTGACCAATAAGCTTCAGGAAAGAATGTCGGGAGCCTGACACATCGGGAGCCTGACACATAGGGATTACTGTTTCTGATTCTTTAGCTCTCTTCCGTAGACAGATTGTTGCAGATGCAGTAAAAAAAAATTCAATTTAGTTATTAAAAAATTGTAGCAAACCGTGGAAAATGTAACAGAAGAGCTTTTGGGCGTTTATTCTCGACGTTTTCTGATCATTCTGTTCTTTATTTTTGGGGTATTCATTCTGTTCTGAAGCTAAAAGAATTGAAGAAAATGAAGTTACGTATTTCAAATTTTGCAAATTTCTGCTTTCTCTGCCACCGTCGACTAGAAATCGGTATTTGGTTAAAAAATATAATGTTACGGATGTAGTTCAAAAGTTCGGTGACCTACACAGAAAGCTTTCTGCGGATGCATTTTGTAAAATAGGCCCTGATCACGGTCTTATTCAATTTTTTGTTGAAGAGGATAGTGTTTAGTTGAAGTTCTTTTTCTTTTTATTGTTTACTCCACTTGTACTACTTGTTTTTTGTAGTTGTGGGTGATAAATAAATAATAATAATAATAATTACGTAGAGGGAAGAAACTTGGAAAGCGTGATAGTCAGTGTAATGCCAGTAGAGGAGATAGGACACACTTATCAAGTGTGGAATCTTGGGAACGAGAATGGATAGAATCCTACTGAAGAAGTAGAATGAATTACTATCGCGTACGACATGTCCTCCAACTATGCGACTGTACTCTTCTCGTTTAGGTTCGGAAAGCATCGGAAGGCTGGCGAAGGAGCTAGCGAGAGCCCCATACCCTCAGAATACATCGAACATCCTGCTCCACCCCAGGATATGAGCCGACACGTGCTGAGAAGGACTCTTCCTCACGAAAGGTCTAGGGCGACGACGGAGCCGCCACAAGGTGATGACGAAAGATTGAGAGCGAGACAATTGGCGGAAGATGAGCAAAGGCGAATACAGGAGCAGTGCAAACGGCTGATGGAACGAAGTAGAGGACCACCGGTAAGTTCTACACTGTGAAAAGTTTTTCCGTATAAAGATTAAAGTTGACTGCAGTATTTGCTACTCGGATTATGCTTATCTCTACGTAGATGAGATTAATACCAAATCCGAGTAGCAGATACTGCAGTTAACTTTGATCTGTATACGCAGAAACTTTGTACATTGTAGTATGAACTATGAAATAGAACTGTGCCTCAAGCGGGATATGAACTCGTAACCTCTGGGTCTTGCGCAATTGTTCAAGCCAATGAGCGTTCGATCTTCTGAATATGATAGCCTTCATTGGTTGCAGTTATAGAAGCACGTGTTGCTCCTCATTTGAATTAGATACGAGAGCGGCTGCGTACAAGGTTGAGGCAGTCTAGCTCCAGTCCCCACCTGTCCAAAATCCCGCGATACTATATCTACAGGTTCCTGATGGAAGCTTCTGATCTTAGGCTGGCTGGTATTTTTTTTTTTTTTTTTTTTTTTAAGTTCGCCTTATTTAAAACTAAGAACAGCAGCGAAGTGATCAGATAGTGTCGTGTATAGGTGTTGAATTTCACCCTCGACATCGGTTCTTTTGCTGCATACGTTCTGTCAAGTTGGGAGCTTCCCCCCTTCCCTTTCCAGTTTATCCTTGTGTAATCTTCGTTCCCTTTCTTTCCTCCCATACGTCGTGTAGATCAAGACCCTTCACTAGTCTTTGTAATGATTTCGATGATATGTCACTCGTTAAATCGGCGTCGTTTTTTATTTATGACGCAGTTAAAGTCTCCCATAAGAATAAGCTGTGTTTTATGGATTAAGAAAGGAGCCAACTCTCCCTCGAAAAAATCTTTCTTTTCTCTTACTGGATCCGTGCAGAAGGTGCGTAAACATTAACGAGTATAGCAATAGAAGAATGAAGCCCGCAATTTCGACTCACTATGATTCGGGACTCAGTAAATGAAGAGCAATTTTTTGCAGGGGCTTGGCGACATGATTCCTCCCTCATCGCGACAGAGAACACACCCTGGCCAGCAAGGACCTCCTCCTTACAACCATGCCCCCAGACAGGAAGAGACTTACGCTAGGACGCGACAGGTAAGAAGTCCGAACGTAGTAATATATTGCCTCATAAAAGGCTTTTGCCGCTATAAACCCAGCTCAGTCCGGAACAATCCGGCTCCATCGCCTTGCCTTCCTTATACTATCTAATAAATTTGGTTTAGAAGGGGGGTGGGGGTGGGGGACCCTCGCTGTGCTGGTGTTGGGGCGGTACAGTCTGCCACTAATCTCTGACATGCCAAACGCGGGACACGCTAACTAATAAAAAATGAGGGTCTGAGTGAAAGACGACTTAGTGGGTTAGGGTGCCCCGCATCTGGCCTAGGCTAACTGGTGTTTTTCTTAGTCTGTCAAAAAGTCAGGAACTATTGTAGACTGGTTTGGTACTAATCTGTGTGTTTCATTTGCTTGCCACCTAAGGACATTGGCCACTCGGAAAGCTTGCAGTCCCTTGTTGCTGAGGACTGTTCCTTCAGTTTGCTGTCGCTCGAGTCTTTGCTGCACATGTGTCAGTCGACGAAGAGTCTGGTCAGGCCGTTGGTAATACCCATGTGACGTGATCCCGTTCTGTTAACCTGTCATCCGTCCCACCCTTATAAAACTCTTAGTATATAGTTTTGCCTTCCCTTGTAAGCAGCATCAGATGTGTGAGATAACTTAA